>CM062805.1:1013332284-1014532284 GCA_031772625.1 Pinus tabuliformis | reverse complement strand
GCCTGACCCAAACTGGCATTTTGGAAACCACCATAGAGGAGGGGTCAAAACCCGGGAACCAGGGGGTCATGAAGAGTCCAGCATTGCCCCAGAACCATGGCCCCTCATGGAGGACATATTCTTTTTCCTTGACCGTGTCGAATTTGACAATAAAGAACCCCTTGGAGCACAAAAGGATGTCACAATTTGTAGTCCATGTGGAGAAGATCCATTGTCTTAATGCATCTGTTTTAGGCCAAAAACCATTGAATCTGCATATGACAGCCAAGGAAGAAAAATCAGAATGAAAATTGTTTACCTCAGGCAAATCGATTTGCAGTACTGGAGTCTGCGATCTTTGCTCCACAATATAGGGTCCAGGTAGATCTTGTGTTGGTGTTGGCTTGTTGGTGGCTTCCCCCTTCCCTTTGACAGCATCCTTGAAAGAACCTGTGCCTTTTGAGCAGGAACCAAAGCTTCCTCCTCTCAGCCTTGTGCTTAGTATGATGGTTGAGTCTCGCACAATGCCATAGAGCTGTACTGTAAAGTTATCCTGTAGAATTTTACCTACATGTATCAAGCTTAGCAGGTTTGCTGGGATGCCTAAATCTTCTTGTATTTCATCCTTTATATTTTTTATCAGCATTCCTGTCCAGATTTGCTTGCAGATAGTATTCCCTGACAGGGTTCTGATGAAAATTTGTGTCCGTTCCTGTTCAGGGTCCTTGAGGGCTAGCTTTGTTTTTTTACCCCCTAAAACTTCTGCTATTTGGGTCACAAAAGCAAAAAGGGGAGCAGGTTCACCGAGGTTATTTTTCCTTTGCTCATGTAAAATAACCACAGGTCCTGTGCGTAACAGGGGAATCCTGTCCACTGGACGTATGTCATTTTTGAAGGGGATGACCCAAGACTTTGGATTCTTCTCAGCCTTGAGATCATGCTCCTGCATCTGTTTGGAGGTGTACAGGGGCGCATCGAAACACTTGTACCACGACCCAAAGCTCTCGCCCCTTCCATGTTTATCGGTCTTTCCTTTAAAAAAATTCCAGAGGACAGCAGTTCGGTCTTCCCTCCCCATTAAGGTTCTCGAAACAACATCCAGATGAAAATAATCCCCATCACAATGATGCTGCAGAAGGAAAAAGCATTCGTATTTCCCCACCACTAAGAGGAGACCCACCCGGGGAAACCTAAATAAAAGACAACAGCAAAGGAAAAAACATGGAGAGAGGATTACCCACGCAACAACGGCTTCACCATTTCTCTTCGCCCACAACAACAGGTAAAAATATTCCGCAGCAATGGGCTCGGATCTTTGAGCAACAGAAAGTATGCCCTTCACGGTCTTTTGTCTGTCCACCAAGCAAGATGCTTCCATACTCATGTGCTCCCCTGTTTCATGAGAAAAACTCGGAACAATATGCCATATTTCCAAAAGAGTCTCTGCCAGAGAAGTCGTTCTATGGCCGCTAAAACAGTTTTCCTTTTTGGATATCTTAGTGCCCAGAAACCCCCAGTCGCCATAGTCTCCAGCAGTGGATGGAGCCTTGGCGATGGGGCCGAACTGCAGGGGGAAGGAGCACAAAAACCTAACAAGAACAAGCGCCATTTTTTTGGAATCTTGTGAGGAAGAATTCATCCTCCAAAGCCTAAATTAACTATTTATTCATTAAATAGTCTATTAATTAAATAATTAATGAATTAATTAATAATGTATGAAAGATAAATCAATTATTAACATAATTGAATATTAAATCATTATTATTATTAATTATAATGATAATAATAATATTTTTATTGCAATATTTTTTTTTCTATTGTTATATATTTATCAATGATAGATATAAATGAAGTCTCGGGCTATATTAGTTTATAGAAAATGGATATTAGTTTATAAAAGTAGAAAAATAGAAGAAAAAAATTCAAAAAAATAAGTTAATAATTTAGAAAATTTTAATTTGGGAAATAAGATTAAAAAATTAGAAAAAATTCTAAATAATATTTTTAGCTTAAATAGTCTGGGACATAAATTACATATGAAATATGTGAAAGAGGAAATTAGTAAGTTTAAAAAGACATGCCATAAGTATAAAAAAGGAATCTTAAATCTCATAAATTTTGGTTTAAAAGGAAAAGATGAGGATATTTTTAACATCAGAAACAATTAGTCTTTTAGAATCAAATAGCTTGGATAAAATAATTGAGCATAAATATAAGTTAATTTATGTTAAGGTAAGCTCTAATGATCATAAATATGTTATAGTCAATATATCTCTATCTTTTAGAAGGTCAATAAATTTATAAATAAAGACTACATTCTAAAAGACGAAGTTAAATTAAATAAGAAATTTCAAAAGGTAAAAGAAGCAAGCAAGGAAGGAAAATTAGTAATAATTAAAAATAGAAAAACTATTATTAGGGATAGACACCAAAAAGAAAAAATAAATTATAGGAATTGGAACGTGGAGTCCTTTAAACTTAAGAAATATTGTGGATTTCTATTAAAGTAAGGGCCTATGTTATGTTGGATCTATAGTGAAACTGATTTATAATTTTCGTGTAAACTTAGGAACATGAAAAATATAAGGTCCCTTACATAGAAGGAATTGTGTGGAATAATAAATTTTATTGTAGATGGATTGGAAACATAGCATGTTACATTAAAAAAACCTCACATGAGGATTCACAAGAAATACCTTTTTAATTAGTGCATGTCAATGGAGACTCAAATGTTAATGTTAAGAAAGTTTATATAGTAATGTATTATTTTGTGGTTATTAATTCTATTGTTTATAAAAATAAACCATTCAGATAAAAATTAGCAATACAATGGATTAGAATAGGTTATTTATAGTCTAAGAAATGTTCGGTGGTGTGCTCTTATTAAGGGAGTTTATTTCTAGAACAACAACTAATCAAGCTATTATTTTAAGCAATAATTCCAAACACAATTCTCTATGGTTAGATGAGGAATTTTGTTTAGATATAATATACAAATGGAACTCTAAGGAGTTGACTAAGAATTTGTTTGCTACTAAGTTAATCAAAATCTAATAACTTGCAATTTCCTAATGAAGTGGCCAAAATTCAGTCAGATGGCTTGTGATCAGAGGGTTGGTAGTAGTGTTATGAATTATGTGATATTTGACACCTTAGTATACAACCAAATAGAAGATTCCAACACCTTAAATGATCATGAGCTCGACTATGATCATAGGCATTTAACCCTAAATTTAAACATTGTCATGTATAAAAGCCCCATTGAAAGAAATTGATCTTTTACAAATATAAATTTAATACATTTTTAAAGGATTTAAATCCTGAATTAAATATTTAATAACCCTGGTTAAAAATACATGTAAAAAGATATAAGACCACAGTCATGGGACACACATTCCAAGCTGAATGTTGGGCAAAACATCCTAGTGGGTGTCCATTTTGGTTATTAGGGATAAGGAAATTGGCAAAGGATTTGGAAAGGAAAAGTGGAATTTATTGGCATTTTATTTATCAAAATGAAGGAAATTAGGAGAAAAGGAAGGTGAAAGGTCACAGGTTGCATGTGAGGAGGAAAATGAAGGAAACATAATGGAAATTGAAGAAAATAGAGACCTCATTGATAAAAATGTTTCTATGGTTCAATTGGGAATTCTTTGCTCAAGCTTTTTCTTAACATTGGAATAAGAAAGGAAAATGAGGCAAAGAGGAAGAAGAGATCAAGCAAGGAAGAGCATGATCAAGTAGCTACATTAGGATTATTGTAGGTATCGATTTGCATGTGTGATTTCCTTTCTATATTTGGCATGCATGGTATTGCATGTGGTTCTTTTCTATCATGGAATGGGTTTTTTCTAGTATAACAGTTTTTCAGCCTAGCCTTGCCATTTCTGGATAGCCATGGTGTGATGGGGTTCTCATGTTTTGGTTGATATGGATTGTCAGATGGATTCAAAGTTGAGTGAGGTGGATCTCCGAAAGAAATAACACATGTCATAGTGATCCCTGAACCACTTTGTGGATCGCGGTAAAGCCACTGGCCTAGTGACCCCTTAACCAAAATTTCGGTTCCAGTAAAGCTAGGTATTGTGTGCCTCAATGGGCCTAAGAATCCTTGACCAGTTAATGGAGGGATATATGGTAAAGCCTAGAGGTGGGTTCTCTAGATTAGGCCTAGTAATCCTGGAATGGGATGTACAGTAAATCCTGGAGAGTGGAGTCTCGGTTAGGGCCTAATGATCCGAGACGGATTGTGGTAAAGCCCAAAGACAGGTGTCTCAGTTATGGCCTAGTGATCTCTAGATTATATTGTGGATTGCGGTAAATCATAGAGACTAGGATACCAGAAAATTCCTCATGGTGTAGGTGGAGAAATTTGATGGCATCCATGCTTATTTTGGCCTAGTGATTTGGTGAAGATCATGGTAAAGATTGTTATTACATGTTTATTGTTTTGGACTAGTGATCCGGTGTGGATTGCGGTAAAACTTGGTTTCTATTGATGAGGGTGAGGTGTTTTAGCCTCGAGATGCCCTAGTTGGTTCTTTTGGTTTGAGTCCCACATTCATGCTTGGAATATGGCATGGGGGTGATTGGCTAAAGAGAGATTTGGCTCAATCAATCTATGGTTGGGTGGAACATGGCAGTCCCATATCAGGTTGGCTTTTGCATTTATTAATAAGAGGTTCTTTCCTTGATATCTTATGTGAAAATTTACTGGTTTATATGTGGATTATACGACTGATGTATCCTTTATATTTTTATTATTATTATGCTGGTTATAAGCATGTATTATGAATGTGATGATGTATGGATCTCCTCATGTCCTTTTTTCTATGACGTAATAGATGATAATGCAACTAATGATACAAGGGAACAATTCTTCTTAGCAATTTTTATATAAGTATGACACCCCTATGCTCAAATCTGTTGTTCAAACCTATAGATTACATATTTGTGACATGCTTGATGAAATTACTTTCATGGCTAGTAGGGGTCTCGTTTAGTCCTTGTCAATGTTTTTTCAAATGTATCATTGTTATGTTGTGCAAATTCATTTCTGAAGGTATCATTGAGTTATGGGAAGTGGCCTAGGCTCTGGGCCTAAAACATTAGCACAAATCCCTAAGTCGTAGGCACATCCCTGAAGAGAAAAGTCCCCAGAAGCATGCATACCCATGTTGTGGGAGCATTTGGAGCCTCCGAGACTCACACTTATCCATATCAAGGGAGAATGTGGGGGTTTAATGGTCTAAAACGTGAGTAGGAGACAGGGGTTGCTTACCTGAGTGGTTGGGATGGCTCCTAGGAGTTTTGTTGCTGATGTGGAAGGTCTGTGTGGTGTGTTTCTATCGGTTCCACTTCCTTGACTAAAACATAGGGAGTCAAATCATATCATAGTAAATTTTCAGCACATGTTTACCTTGGTTGGCCAATTACTTGGGTAGATGTGGGAGGAGGGTGTTACAGAGTGGTACCAGAACATGCTTCAACACTTGGACTAGATGGGAAGAATGTCTCTGTCATGCATGCATGTAGGTTGTATATGCGCTTGTTATGTGTGCATGGTAGTGGTCATTGTCACAGTTGTGTTTCCATGTGGAAGTTGATGATGTTGATATTGGGATTTGTTTTTCATGAATTCATGTCGGTTGTATATAGAATTTTTATGCATGTCAGTGTCTATATGTTATTATGCATGCATTGTCATGGTTATGGTTATGCATGTATGGTAGGTCAAACATGCATTGTGATATCATTGTATGCAATTAGGTGATCATGATGCTATCGGTTTGTTATGATGCTAATGTGTTGAATCAGGTAAAGCAGGAAATGCAGACTATTAGAGCGAGGTTGAGGCACTAGACTCTGCAGTAAGAGAAGATCATCATACAAGTTTGTATGTTTTGAAAGTAGGTATGTGATTCATGGTTGTTGTAGGCATTAGGGTTACTTATATGTTTTTAATTCTACTATTATTACAGTTACATATATGATAAGTGCTAGTTGACCAGTGTAATCATATACACATGTGTCAACTAGTCATGAATGATAGTAACATCTAGTTGTATTCATTAGTGTTTTTGTTTTATGTTAGTTAACTTGAGGATTATGGTATATGTCGTTGATGAATATGTTAACTTGTAGTTAGCTCGATGATTATGTTATATGTTGTTGATGAGTGTTGTGGAACTAGATAAAAAAGAGATATATCAACGACTTCAAAATTAGCCTCTTCGAGGAGGAAACCTCCTTTACATCAAATGAATGAACAATTCTTGAATCGTATAAATGAAAAGACCTCTTTTCTATATATAGGAGTCTAAGGGGTCATAATATAATCAAAGCCTACATAACAATAATAATGTAAGGGCGCAACAATAACAATTGTGGGCTTCTATGGGGCATAATAATAACAATATGGAGACTACATGGGAATAAGGGGTCATAATATAATCAAAGCCTACATAACAATAATAATGTAAGGGCGCAACAATAACAATTGTGGGCTTCTATGGGGCATAATAATAACAATATGGAGACTACATGGGAACAACAATAACAATAAGGGGGATACACTAACAATAACAATAAGGGGGATACACTAACAATAACAATAAGGGGCTACACTAGTAGTATATGGACCTAACATGCTCCTCTCCTTCAAAAAAGTGTTTTCCTCAATGTTTGAGTAGTTCTAGATGATTATTTATAAAATTCTCATCCTCCCATGTGGAACCTTCAGCAGGTAAGTTCCTCCACTTGATGAGATACTCCGAAATTGATCAATTTCGTAGTTGTTGGGTTCTTGTTTCTGTGACTGCTTTAGGTTCCAATATTATTTTTCCTTCCTTGTCAGGTTCTGACAATATTGTTCGAACTAGGAGCTTGTCACCTATAATCTTCTTTAAGCATGAAACATGGAAAACAGGGTACACTCAGGAAGATGCAAGAAGCTCCAATTTGTATGCCATAGTACCAATATTTTGCAAAACCTTGTAAAGACCATAGTAATTTTGTGATAATTTATTATGCTTCTTAACTTGCTTGAGGGACATTTGTTTATATGGTTGTAGCTATAAAAATACCCAGTCGCCTACATCAAAACTTATTTTACTGCGATGGTGATCTGCCTATTGTTTCATTTGATTCTACGCCAAAGTGAGGTTATCCTTTAAGAGTCAGAGAAATTTTTGTTAATGCTTGATGTGATCTTACACTGCTTGAACCTTAGAATTTTCTCTTAAAGATGATATCATGGATGGTGGATGATATCCATAAAGTGGAATAAATGGGGTCATTTTTGCTACAGTATGGATGGAAGTTTTATACCATGATTCATCCATAGGTAACCACTTAACCCATTGTGATTTTTTATTATATATAAAGAAACAAAGATATATTTCGAAACATTTATTCACTATCTTCATTTTTGCATCCGATTGAGGATGATAAGATGAGCTATGAGCTAATTGAGTACCCAGACAAGGAAATAATTCTATCGAAAAAAATTCCAGTGAAAATGGGATCTTTGTTGCTTACAATAATATTTGGGTTTCCATGTAGCTTTTGAAGTATTTCCATAAATGCAGTAGCAACTGTATTAGATTTAAATGGGTGAGATAATTCACAAAAGTATGCATATTTGGAAAGTCTATCAACTACCACCATGATGACACTCTCTCCATCAGACTTGGGTAAACCTATGATAAAAATCGATTGAAACATCTTCCCAACACTGAATTGGAATGGCTAAAGGTTGTAAACAACTTGGGGTCTTAATTCTCTCAACATTATTTTGTTGGCAAACCAAACATTTTGCCACAAACTTTTTGTTGGGTCCCTATAATACTAGTGATTACCCCATTACTATTGTAGTTATACCCCTTATTTATATTGTTGTGCCCCTATTACCCCCATATTGTTATTTCTGTGCCCCATAGAATCCCTCTATTGTTATTTTTGTGGCTTTATATTATTATTGTTAGGTCGGCTGGATTATATTGTGACTCCTTAGACTCCTATATATAGAAAGGAGGTTTTGTCATTTGAATCATCCAAGAATTGTTCATTTATGTAATGTAAAGGAGGTTGCCCCCTCGAAGAGGCTGAATTCTAAGGCGTTGATCTATCTTTTCTATCTTTTCTTGAGCTGGTTTCATAACATTTGGTATCAGAGCTTTGGATTCTAGGGTTTCGCTGCTCCAAACAGGTCATCGTGGAATTTTCGCTATAACTTTTTTCTATGACGTTTCAGAAGTCTAAAAAAAAACCCATTTGAGAAGAAATCGCGCTGAACCTTGGGTCCAAATTTCAGAGCTTTTCGCGCGATATTTTCGGAGATATGATCTGAGGAAGTTGGTCTTTTTGCAGACTCCTGAATTACATTCAAAACAGGTGACCTGGGGAAAATTGTCATAACTTTCTCTCTGGGAATCAAATTGAAATTTCGTAAGAAGGTACAGAAAGAGGACGGACTGTAGTTTCTTGTATATCATTTTCAGAATCAAATATCGAAAATTGTACACGTGGCACTTCATACAACTTCGCTCTTCTGGAAAGGTCTATAATCAGGTCATCTTGGGAGATTGTGCATAACTCTTTCTTGGAGAATCCAATTTGGATCAGACTGGTGGCATTGGAAAGAGGACACAGAGAGCTACTACAGGTCACAAATTTAGAACTAGATGATTGGAAAGTACAGAGATACATCAGAGGCAATATCGAGCTCCTACAAAGTGAAAAAAGGTGTGTAGATTTTTTTAAATTTTTGCTTAAGCTTGGTTTGAAAATTTATTTTGAAGGAATTCAAAGGGCATAGTAGAGCATTATTATCGGTAACTGATGCCCCGAGGAAAGAAAATGCAAACACCTAGTAAGGAACCTGAAAGCTCTAGCATGACTCATGAAGAAGAGGAAGAAATGCTACATGATATATCAAAATTACAAGAACAAGTGCAACAAATGTCACGCTCACAAAAGTTAACAGATGCTAAGATAAATGGCGTGGAAGCTAAGATAAATGGTGCGGAAGCTAAGATGGACAATTTGAAGATAGATTTGAACACAAATTTGAAGACAGGCATGGCAGATTTGAAGACAGATTTGACAAATTTTCTACAAGAAATACTTACTAATGGTGAAAAGGTAGTAAAGGAAACTCATGATGAGAACAAAAGAAATGTTAATCATGATTCCATAGACACTAATGTTGGATCGAAGAATCACCATATTCCAAAAATCGATATGAGGAAGTTTGATGGCAAGGATCCCGCCACATGGATATTACAGATGGAGCAATTCTTCGATCTCAATAATGTGCAAAACACACAAAAGGTACGTATGGCAACTGTATATTTGGAACCAAATCAGTTTGTATGGTATCAATGGCTTTGTTCTCGTAAACAATTTATCACTTGGGCAATTTTTACGGAAGAATTGATAGCACATTATGAGGATACAAAAAGCAACACTTTTTTTAGCCAATTGATAAGTCTCAAACAAAAGGGTTCAATAATGGAGCACATTGAGGAGTTCCAAAAATTGAACATAAGGGTAAAAGATATTCCAGAGGAGCATAGGATTGATGTGTTCATAGGGTCTTTAAAGGATAATATCCAACATGATGTTCGCCTTTGGGAACCTGATTCATTAGAGAAGGCATTCAGGTTAGCAAGAAAAATGGAAAGCAAAATTATGGCAACTAGGAAGCATACCACTCACAACTATAAAGACGGAAGTGTTGTTGCCCCTAGTCTTCCACAACCTACAAGGTTGACACCACAACAATTGGAAGAAAAAAGAGCAAAAGGGCTTTGTTACAATTGTGATAGCAAATACACAAAAGGTCATAAGTGTGCTGAGAAGAAATTATTCTACATAGATTGTGAAGAGGAAGAAGAAAAGGAGCAAGAAAGGTCAAAAGAAGAGGATATATTCCAGGAACAAAGCCTAGATGAAGAACAAATAAATCCGACCATATCTTGTAATGCATTGGCGGGAATTACCACTCCTCAAACCATCAAGATAGAAGGACAAATCAAGAAGAAAAAGGTAATAGTGTTGATTGATTCAGGAAGCACCCACAATTTTATTCATTGTAGGGTAGCAAAAGAATTGAATTGCTTCCTATATCCAGCACCAGAGTGTCAAGTGATGATTGCAAATGGAGGAACAATAAATTGCTCTGGAAAGTGCCATAATATCAAGCTATCCATGGGAGAATATGTATTGACTAGCCCAATGCTTTCCATTCCAATGGGAGGTGCTGATGTTGTACTAGGAGTCCAATGGCTACAATCCTTGGGTACAATAGCTTTTAATTTTCAAGAACTTTTCATGAAATTTTCTGTGGAAGGAAAGGAAGTTGAATTAAGGGGTATTGCAGGGAAACCAGGAAAGATAATCAGCTCTAATGGCATGACAAAGCTTCTAAAAAAGGAGCAAAGAGGTGTAATTGCACAATTATGTTCGCTAGATGTTTCCACATTGGAATCATCTATTTCTCCAGATCTCCAAAAAGTCCTGGACAATCATTCCAAGGTATTTGAGACTCCCAAAGGTCTCCCACCTATGCGTGATCATGATCATGCTATTCATCTGATTCCAGGAAGTGTTCCTCCAAACATCAGGCCGTACAGATATCCCTATGTCCAAAAAAGTGAAATTGAACGTATGGTTGCAGAAATGCTAGAGGCTGGTATAATTCAACCGAGTCAAAGTTCTTTCTCAGCTCCAGTAGTATTGGTGCACAAGAAGGATGGATCATGGCGCATGTGTCCGGATTATAGGGAGCTCAACAAGCTCACTATTAAAGATAAGTTCCCCATTCCTGTCATTGATGAATTACTGGATGAATTGCATGGATCAATTTACTTCACCAAGTTGGATCTTCGTTCGGGATATCATCAAATCAGAATGAAGATTGAAGACATTCCGAAAACGGCATTTAGAACTCATGAGGGTCATTATGAATTTTTGGTCATGCCTTTTGGCCTTACCAATGCACCTTCAACATTTCAAGGTTTGATGAATTCAATTTTCAAACCATTCCTTAGAAAATTTGTGTTAGTATTTTTTGATGATATACTAATCTACAGCAAGTCTTGGAAGGATCATGTTGAACATGTTGACAGGGTGCTACAACTATTGGAGGAGAAACAATTATATGCAAAAAGATCCAAATGTTTCTTTGGAGTCCAGGAGGTGGAATATTTGGGTCATATTGTATCTCATGAAGGAGTTAAGGTAGACCCTAGCAAAATTAAAGCCATTAAGGAATGGAAAATCCCCACATCCATAAAGCATCTGCGAGGATTTCTTGGGTTGACAGGGTATTATCGCAAGTTTGTTAAGAATTATGGGAGAATAGCAGCACCTCTAACAACATTATTGAAGAAAGATTCATTTTCATGGACTCCGGAAGCAACAAAGGCCTTTGAACATCTTAAAGAGGCAATGTGCCAAGCACCGGTCTTAGCTACACCGGACTTCACAAAAACCTTTATTGTGGAATGTGATGCTTCAGGAAATGGAATTGGTGCTGTTCTAATGCAAGATGAAAGACCCATTGCTTTTGAAAGTCGTCCAATCAAGGGAAAGTTTTTAAGCAAAGCTATTTATGAGAAGGAAATGTTGGCAATACTCCATGCACTTAAGAAATGGCGACCCTACCTAATGGGAAGACACTTCAAGGTAAAAACGGATCATGATAGCCTTAAATACTTTTTAGAACAAAGATTATCCTCTGAAGAGCAACAAAAGTGGGTCACAAAGATGTTGGGTTATGACTTTGAAATCATCTACAAAAAAGGGAAGCAAAATGTGGTGGCAGATGCACTCTCAAGAAAGGATGAGGATGTGGAAGCATTGTTGTGTGCCATTTCTATTATCCAACCAGATTGGATAAACGAAGCAAGGGAGGAATGGAAGAATGACGAAGAAGTGTGGGCACTTATTCGAAAGCTACAACAAGATTCCAGTACTTCTGATACATTTAGCTGGCAAAATGATTCGTTATGGTACAAAGATCGCTTATACCTCTGTAAGAATTCCCAGCTAAAACAAAAGATTCTTATGGAATTGCACACTTCTCCCTTAGGAGGGCACTCAGGATTTTTAAAAACTTACCACAGGGTTAAGAAGGAATTTTTTTGGGATGGCCTTAAATCAGATATTCAAAAGTTTGTGGCGGAATGTTTGGTTTGCCAACAAAATAAAGTTGAAACAATTAAGACACCGGGTCTATTACAACCTTTATCCATTCCAAGCCAACGTTGGGAGGAGGTTTCAATGGATTTTATCACAGGTTTACCCAAGTCTGAGGGAAAGAGTGTCATCATGGTGGTAGTTGACAGACTTACCAAGTATGCACACTTTTGTGCATTATCACATCCATTTAAAGCCAGTACAGTTTCTACTGCATTTATGGAAACAATTCAAAAGCTACATGGAAACCCAAAGATTATTGTAAGTGACAGAGATCCCATTTTCACTGGAAATTTTTGGACAGAATTATTTTCTTGTCTTGGTACTCAGTTAGCTCATAGCTCATCTTATCATCCTCAATCTGATGGGCAAACTGAGATAGTAAACAAATGTTTGGAAGGATATCTTCGTTGCTTTGTATCTGATAAACAGACACAATGGGTCAAATGGTTGCCTCTGGCTGAATGGTGGTATAACACTTCCTTCCATACAGCAACAAAAATGACCCCATTTATGGCACTTTATGGGTATCAACCACCATCCATCACATCATATTTAAGAGAAAATTCTAAGGTTCAGGCAGTGGAACATCACATCGAACATCAACAACAAGTCCTCCAACTCTTAAAGGATAACCTCGTGTTGGCACAAAATAGAATGAAACAACAGGCAGATCAACATCGCAGTGAAAGAAGTTTTGATGTAGGTGATTGGGTATTCCTACGGCTACAACCATATAAGCAAATGTCCCTAAAGCAAGCTAAGAAGGATAATAAATTATCACCAAAGTATTATGGTCCGTACAAGGTGTTGCAAAAGATTGGTACTATGGCATACAAATTGGAGCTTCCTGCAGCTTCTCGATTGCACCCAGTTTTCCATGTTTCATGTTTAAAGAAGGTTATAGGCGACAAGCTCCCAATTCAAACAATATTGCCAGAACTTGACGAGGAAGGAAAAATTATATTGGAACCGGAAGCAGTCACAGAAACAAGAACTCGACAGCTACGAAATCGATCAATTTCAGAGTATCTTATCAAGTGGAAGAACTTATCCGCTGAAGATTCCACATGGGAGGATGAGAATTTTATGCAGAAGTATCCAGAACTACTCAAGCGTTGAGGACAACACTTTTTTGAAGGAGAGGGGCATGTTGGGTCCCTATAATACTAGTGATTACCCCATTACTATTGTAGTTATACCCCTTATTTATATTGTTGTGCCCCTATTACCCCCATATTGTTATTTCTGTGCCCCATAGAATCCCTCTATTGTTATTTTTGTGGCTTTATATTATTATTGTTAGGTCGGCTGGATTATATTGTGACTCCTTAGACTCCTATATATAGAAAGGAGGTTTTGTCATTTGAATCATCCAAGAATTGTTCATTTATGTAATGTAAAGGAGGTTGCCCCCTCGAAGAGGCTAAATTCTAAGGCGCTGATCTATCTTTTCTATCTTTTCTTGAGCTGGTTTCATAACACTTTTGAATATCAAATTTAAGGCCTTCTAAAAAAAAATCCTCCTTGACCACATGGTAAGTTTTTAAAAATACTAAGTTCCCTCCTAAGGGGGGTGTGCAATCCCAAAAGAATCTTTTGTGTGATTTGGGAATTTTTACAAAGATATAAGCGATCTTTATACCATAATGAAACATTTTTCCAACTCAATGTATTAGATGTACTGGTATCTTGTTATGAAACCAGCTCACAAAAAGATAGAAAAGATAGATCAACACCTTAGAATTTAGCCTCTTCGAGGGGGAAACCTCCTTTACATTACAACAATGAACAATTCTTCAATGATACAAATGAAAAATCCTCATTTCTATATATAGGAATCTAATGGGTCACAATATAACCAAGCCTACCTAACATTAATAATATAAAGGCACAAAAATAACAATAGTGGGATTCTATGGGGCATGGTAATAAGAATAAGGGATACAATGACAATAGTAATGGGGGAATCACTAGTATTATAGGGACCTAACATGCCCCTCTCCTTCAAAAAAGTGTTTTCCTCAACGCTTGAGTAGTTTTGGATGCTTTTGTATAAAATTCTCATCCTCCCATGTGGAATCTTCAACGGGTAAGTTCTTCCACTTGATGAGATACTCTGAAATTGATCAATTTCGTAGATGTTGAGTTCTTGTTTCTTTGACTGCTTCAGTTTCCAATATGATTTTTCCTTCCTCATCAATTTCTAGCAATATTGTTTGAACTGGAATCTTGTCACCTATAGCCTTCTTTAAGCATGAAACATGGAAAACTGGGTGCACTCGGGAAGCCGCAGGAAGCACCAATTTGTATGCCATAGTACCTATATTTTGCAACACCTTGTACGGACCATAATACTTTGGTGATAATTTATTATCCTTCTTATCTTGATTGAGGGACATTTTTTTATATGGTTGTAGCCATAGGAATACCCAATCACCTACATCAAAAATTCTTTTGCTACGATGTTGATCTGCCTGCTATTTCATTCTATTTTGCCCCAACGTGAGGTTATCCTTTAAGAGTTGGAGAACTTGTTGTTGATGATCGATGTGATCTTCCACTGCTTGAACCTTATAATTTTCTCTTAAATATGATGTGATGGATGGTGGATGGTATCCATAAAGTGCCATAAATGGGGTCATTATTGTTGCAGTATGGAAGGAAGTGTTATACCACAATTCAACAAGAGGCAACCATTTGACCCATTGTGTCTATTTATCAGATACAAAGCAATGAAGATATCCTTCCAAACATTTGTTTACTATCTCATTTTTCCAATCAGATTGAGGATGATAAGATGAGCTATGAGCTAAGTAAGTACCAAGACAAGAAAATAACTATGTCCAAAAATTTCTAGTGAAATTGGGATCTCTGTCACTTACAATAATCTTTGGGTTTCCATGTAGCTTTTGAATTGTTTCCATAAATGCAGTAGAAATTGTAATCGCTTTAAATGGATGAGATAATTCACAAAAGTGTGCATACTTGGTAAGTCTGTCAACTACCACCATGATAACACTCTTTCCTTCGGACTTGGGTAAACCTGTGATAAAATCCATTGAAACCTCCTCCAAACGTTGGATTGGAATCGATAAAGGTTGTAATATTCCTGGGGTCTTAATTGTTTCAACTTTATTTTTTTGGAAAACCAAACATTCCACCACAAACTTTTGAATATTTGATTTAAGGCCATCCAAAAAAAAATCCTTCTTAATCGTGTGGTAGGTTTTTAGAAATCCTGAGTGCCCTCCTAAGGGAGAGGTGTGCAATTCCCTAAGAATCATTTGTTTGAGTTGGGAATTCTTACATAGGTATAATTGATCCTTGTACCATAACAAATCATTTTTCCAGCTATATGTATCAGATGTACAGGGATCTTGTTGTATCTTTTGAATGAGTGCCCACACTTCATCGTCATTCTTCCATTCATCCCTTGCTTCGTTTATCCAATCTGGTTGGATAATAGAAATGGCACAAAGAAATGTTTCCACATCCTTATCCTTTCTTGCGAGTGCATCTGCCACAACATTTTTCTTCCCTTTTTTGTAGATTATTTCAAAGTCATAGCCCAAAATATTTGTGACCCATTTTTGCTTCTCTTCTAAAGATAATCTTTGTTCTAAAAAGTATTTAAGACTATCATGATCTGTTTTTACCTTGAAGTGTCTTCCCATTAGGTAGGGTTGCCATTTCTTAAGTGCATGTAGTATTGCCAACATTTCCTTCTCATAAATAGATTTGTGTAAATACTTTCCTTTGATTTGACGACTTTCGAAAGCAATGGGTCTTTCTTCTTGCATTAAAATAGCACCAATTGCATTTCCTGAGGCATCACAATCCATAATAAAGGTTTTTGTGAAGTCCGGTGTAGCTAAGACTGGTGCTTGGCACATTGCCTCTTTAATATTTTCAAAGGCCTTTGTTGCTTCCAGAGTCCATGAGAATGCATCTTTCTTCAATAATGTTGTTAGAGGTGCTGCTATTCTCCCATAATTCTTAACAAACTTGCGATAATACCCTGTCAAACCAAGAAATCCTTGTAGATGCTTTATGGATGTGGGGATTTTCCATTCCTTAATGGTTTTAATTTTTCTAGGGTCTACCTTAACACCTTCACGAGATACAATATGACCCAGATATTCCACCTCTTGTACTCCAAAGAAACATTTGGAGATTTTTGCGTATAATTATTTCTCCTCCAATAGTTTGAGCACCATGTCAACATGTTGGACATGATCCTTCCAAGACTTGTTGTAGATTAGTATATCATCAAAAAATACTAACATAAATTTTCTAAGGAAGGGTTTGAAAATGGAATTCATTAAACCTTGAAATATAGAAGGTGCATTAGTAAGGCCAAAAGGCATGACCAAAAATTCATAATGACCCTCATGAGTTCTAAATGTTATTTTTGGAATGTCTTCAGTCTTCATTCTGATTTGATGATATCCTGAACAAAGATCCAACTTGGTGAAGTAAATTGATCCACGCAATTCATCCAATAATTCATCAATGACAGGAATGGGATATATGTATGGCCCGATGTTTGGAGGAACACTTCCTATAATCAAATTGATAGCATGATCATGATCACAAATAGGTGGAAGGCCTTTGTGAGTCTCAAATACCTTGGAATGATCGTCCAAGACATTTTGGAGATCTGGAGAAATGGATGATTTCGATGTGGGAACCTCTAGTGAACATAATTGTGCATTTATGCCTCGTTGTTATTTCTTTAGAATCTTTGTCATTCCGTTAGAGCTGATTATCTTTCCCGGTTTCCCTGTGATACCCCTTAATTCAACTTCCTTTCCTTCTGTAGAGAATTTCATGAAAATTTCTTGAAAATTAAAAGCTATTGTTCCCAAGGATTATAGCCATTGGACTCCTAGTACAACATCAGCACCACCCATTGGAATGGAAAGCATTGGGCTATTCAATACATATTCTCCCATGGATAGCTTGATATTATGGCACTTTCCTAAGAAATTTATGGTTCCTCCACTTGCAACCATCACTTGACACTCTGGTGCTGGATATAGGAAGCAATTCAATTCCTTGTCTATCTTACAATGAATAAAATTATGGGTACTTCCCGAATCAATCAACACTAGTATTGTTTTCTTCTTGATATGCCCTTCTATGTTGATAGTTTGAGGAGTGGTAATTCCAGCCAATGCATTACAATATATGGTCAGATTCATTTCTTCTTTTTCTAGGGTTTTTTTCCTGGTGTATATCCTCTTCTTTTGACATTTCTTGTTCCTTTTCTTCCTCCTCTTCACAATCTATGTAAAATAATTTCTTCTCGGCACACTTATGACCTTTAGTGTATTTTCTATCACAACTGTAACAAAGCCCTTTTGCTCTTTTTTCTTCCAATTGTTGTGGTGTCAACCTTGTAGGTTGTGGATGGCTAGGGGTAGCAACACTTCCATCTTTATGATTGTGAGTGGTAGGCTTCCTTGTTGCCATAATTTTTCTTTCCATTTTTCTTGCCAACCTGAATGCCTTCTCCAATGAATCTGGTTCCCAAAGGCAAACCTCATGTTGGATGTTATCTTTTAAATTCCCTATGAACACATCAATCCTATGTTCCTCTGGAATATCTTTTACCCTTATATTCAATTTTTGGAAGTCCTCAATGTGCTCCATCATTGAACCCTTTTGTTTGAGATTTATTAATTGGCTAAAAAAAGTGTTGCTTTTTGTATCCTCATAATGTGCTATCATTTCATCCATAAAAGTAGCCCAAGTGAAAATTTGTTTATGAGATAAAAGCCATCGATACCATACAAAATGATTTGGTTCCAAATATAAATTTGCAATGCGTACCTTTTGTGTGTTTTGCACATTATGGAGATCGAAAAATAGATCCATTTGTAGTATCCATATTCCGAGATCCTTGCCATCAAACTTCCTCATATCGATCTTTGGAACATGGGGGTTCTTTGATCCAACGTTAGAGTCTATGATATCACGATTAACATTTATTTTGTTCTCATCATGAGTTTCCTTTACTACCCTTTCGCCATTAGTAAGCGTTTCTTGTAGAAACTTTGTCAAATCTGTCTTCAAATCTTCCATGCTTTTCTTCAAATCTGTCTTCAAACCGTCCATCTTAGCTTCCACGCTGTCCATCTCAGCTTCCATGTCATTCATCTTAGCTTATACGCCTTTATTTAAACCATCCATCTTAGCTTCCACGCCATACATCTTAGCTTCTACGTCTTTCTTTAAACCATCCATCTTAGATTCTGTTATTTTTTGTGCAAGTGACATTTTTTTCACTTGGTCTCATAATTTTGATATATCATGTTGCATTTCTTCCTCTTATTCATGAATCATGCAAGAGATTTTAGGTTACTTACCAGGTGTTTCCATTTTCTTTCTTCGGGGCATCAATTACCGATAATAATGCTTCACTATGCCCTTTGAATTCCTTCAAACTAACTTTTCAAACCAAGCTTATGCAAAAATTAAAAAAAAACTACACACCTGCTTTTTCACTTTTTAGGAACTTTATATTGAATCTGATGTATTTCTGTAGTTTTGGATCTCCAAGGTTTGAAATTTCTTCCTACGGTAACCCTATGAGTAATATTTCTAACTCTGCAAGTTTGATCAAGATTGGATTCTCCAATGAAGAGTTATGCCAAATCTCCCACGATGGCCTGAGTATAGACTTGTTCAGTAGATCGAACTTGTACGACATTCCGCGGGTCACTATTCAACCTTAGGTTCTGAAAATGGTACCCAAAAAACTATAGTCTGTCCTCTTTCTGAAACTTCTTACGAAAATTCAATCTGATGCTCAGAGAGAAAGTTATGACGATTTTCCCAAGGTGACCTGTTTGGAATGTAATTCGGGGGTCTGCAAAAACCCTAACTTCCTCAGATTATATCTCCGAAAATATAGTGAGACAGGATCTGAAATTTAGAGTCAAGGTTCAGACCGATTTCTTCTCAAATGGGTTTTTTTTTAGCTTCTGAAACTTTGTAGAGAAAGAGTTATAGTGAACATTCCATGATGACCTATTTTAGATGAAATTATAGAGCTTGCAAAAACCCTAAATTCCTCGGATCATATCTCTGAAAATATAGCGAGACAAGATATAAAATTCAGACCCAAGGTTCAGCATGATTTCTTCTCAAATGGGTTTTTTTTTTCACTTCTGAAACGTCGCAGATAAAATTTATAGCAAAAATTCCATGATGACTTGTTTGGAGTAGTGAAACCCTAGAATCCAAAGCTCTGATACCAAATGTTATGAAACCAGGTCACAAAAAGATAGAAAAGACAGATCAACACCTTAGAATTTAGCCTCTTCGAGGGGGAAACCTCGTTTACATTGCACAAATGAACAATTCTTCGAAGATACAAATGACAAAAGCTCCTTTCTATATATAGGAGTCTAAGGGGTCACAATATAACCAAGCCAACCTAACAATAATAATATAAAGGCACAAAAATAACAATAGTGGGATTCTATGGGGCAAAATAATAACAATAAGGGATATAATGACAATAGTAATGGGGTAATCACTAATATTACAGGGACCTAACATATCTTGTTGCGACTTTTGAATGAGCATCCACACGTCTTCATCATTCTTCCATTAATCATTTTCTTCAGTTATCTAATCTAGTTGGATAATAGAAATGGCACAAAGCAATCCTTCCACATCCTCATCCTTTCTTGAGAGTGCATCTACAACAACATTTTTCTTTCCTTTTTTGTAGATGATTTCAAATTCATAACCCAACATCTTTGTAACCAATTTTTGCTGCTCTTCTGAAGATAATATTTTATCCAAAAGGTATTTAAGAATATCATGATCTATTTTTACCTTGAAGTGTCTTCCCAGTAGGTAAGGTCACCATTGCTTTAGTACATGTAGTATTACCAACATTTCCTTCTCAGAAATAGGTTTGTGTAAATACTTTCCTTTGATAGGACGACTTTCAAAAGCAATTGGTGTTCCTTCTTGCATTAAGATCACACCAATTCCATTTCCTGAGGAATCACATTCCACAATAAAGTTTTCATGAAGTGTGGCGTAGCTAAGATGGGTGTTTGGCAGATTTCCCCTTTAAGATGTTCAGAGGCCTTAGTTTCTTCTAGATTCCAAGAAAATGCATCTTTCTTCAATAATGTTGTTAGAGGTGTTGTTATTCTCCCATAATTCTTAACAAACTTATGATAATACCCTATCAACCCGACAAATCTTCAAATATGATTTATGGTTGTGGGGATTTTCCATTCCTTAATAGCTTTAATTTTTTTAGGGTCTACCTTAACACCCTCATAAGATACACTATGACCAAGATATTACACTTCTTGTACTCCAAAGAAAAATTTGGAAGTTTTTTCATATAATTGTTTCTCCTCCAATAGTTTGAGAACATTGTCAACATGTTGAGCATGATCCTTCAAAGACTTGTTGTATATTAGTATATTATCAAAAAATAGTAACACAAGTTTTCTAAGGAAGGGTTTGAAAATGGAATTCATCCAACCTTGAAATGTAGAAGGTGTATTAGTAAGGCCAAAAGGCATGACCAAAAATTCATAATGACCCTCATGAGTTCTGAATGTTGTTTTTGAAATGTCTTCAGTCTTCAGTCTAATTTGATGATATCTTGAAAGAAGATCCAACTTGGTGAAGTAAATTCCTCCATGTAATTCATCCAACAATTCATGAATGACAAGAATGGGAAATTTGTCTTTAATAATGAGCTTGTTTAGCTCCCTATAATCCAGACACATGTACCATGATCCATCCTTCTTATGAACCAATACTACTTGAGCAAAGAAAGAACTTTGATTAGGCTGAATTATACCGGCCTCTAGCATTTCTGCAACCATACGTTCAATTTCACTCTTTTGGGCGTAGGGATATTTGTAAGGCCTTATGTTTGGATGAAAACTTCCTAGAATCAAATGAATAACATGATCATGATCTCAAATTGGTGGGAGGCCTTTGGGAGTCTCAAATACCTTGGAATGCTTGTCCAAGACTTTTTGGAGATCTGAAGAAATAGATGATTTCGATGTTTGAATCTCTAGTGAGCATAACTATGCAATCACACCTCGTTATTATTTCTTTGGAAGCTTTTTCATGCCATGAGATATTATTACCTTTCATGGTTTCCCTGCGATACACCTTAATTCAACTTCCTTTCCTTCTTAAAAAAAATTCAAGAAATTTCTTGAAAATTAAAATCTATCATACCCGAAGATTGTAACCATTGGACTCTTATTACAACATCAGCACCACCCATTGGAATGTAAAGCATTGGAATATTCAATACATATTCCCCCATGGTTAGCTTGATATTATGGCACTTTCTAGAGAAATTTATAGTTCCTCCATTTGCAACCATCACTTGACACTCTAGCGCTGGATATAGGAAGCAATTCAATTCCTTGGCTATCTTACAATGAATAAAATTATGGGTACTACTTGAATCAATCAACACTATTACCTTTTTCTTCTTTATATGTCCTTCTATCTTGAGAGTTTGAGGAGTTGTAATTCCTGCCAATGCATTGCAAAATATGTCTGGATTCATTTCTTCTTAATATAGGGCTGGTTCCTGGTGTATATCCTCTTCTTTTGATGTTTCTTTTTCCTTCTCTTCCTCCTCTTCACAATCTATGTAAAATAAGTTCTTCTTGACACACTTATGACCTTTAGTGTATTTGTTATCACAACTGTAACAAATCCTTTTTTCTCTTTTTTCTTCCAATTGCTGTTGTGCCAATATTGTAGATTTTTGAAGGCTAGGAGGAGCAATACTTCCATCTTTATAGCTGTGAGTGGTATACTTCCTTGTTGCCATAATTTTTCTTTCAACTTTTCTTGCCACCCTCAATGCCTTCTCCAATGAATCAGGTTCCCAAAGGTGAACCTCATGTTTGATGTTATCATATAAAGTCCCTATGAAGACATCAATCCTATGTTCCTCTGCAATATCATTTACCCTTATATTCAATTTATGGAAGCCCTCAATGTTCTTTGCCATTGAAACCTTTTGTTTGATATTTATCAATTGGCTAAAGAAGGTGTTTCTCTTTGTATCCTCATAATGTGCTATCATTTCCTATGTAAAAATTTACCATGTGACAAGTGATTTACGAGAACAAAGCCATCGATACCATACAAACTAATTAGGTTCTAAATATAAAGTTGCAATGTGTACCTTTTGTGTGTGTTGCAAATTATGGAGATCAAAATATTGCTCCATCTGTAGTATTCATGTCACAAGATCATTGCCATCAAACTTACTCATATTGACCTTTGGAGTATGGTGGGTCTTCAATCCAATGTTAGATTCTATGAAATCATGATTAACATTTCTTTTTTCTCATCATGAATTTCATCCAATATATTTTCGCCATTATGAAGCATTTATTGTAGTAACTTTGTCAAACCTTCTTTCAAACCTTCCATGTCTGCTTTTAAACTATCCTTCAAACCTTCCATGGCTGCTTCTAATCCATCCTTCAAACCTTCCATGTATTATTTTTAACCATTCTTCAAACCATCCATCTTAGCTTCCATTTAATTTTTGGTTAATATTTACGAGAGCGAAATTTGTTGCAGTTTGTCTCGTAATTTTGATATATCGTGTTGCATTTCTTCCTCTTCTTCATGTGTCATAGAAGATCTTTCTAGTTTCTTAATAGGTGTGTCCATTTTTTTGTTTCAAGGAATTTTGAAATAAAAAATGATATCTATATTTCACTATGCCCTTTGAATCACTTCAAACCCATTTTTCAAACAAGAGAGGTGCAAAATTTAAAAAATACACACCTTTTTCTTTCTTTTTAGGAGCATGATATTGTAGTTGTTGTAACTCTGTAATTCTGAATCTTCAAGATATAAAATTGCATCCTGTAGTAACCCTCCGAGTATTGTTTCCAACCCAACAAGTCATAACAATATTGGATTCTTCAAGAAAAATTTATGCCAAATCACCCACAATGACCAATTATAGATTGGTTCAGTAGAGCAAACTTGTACGGAGTTCCACATGTCATTGTTTCCGCCTTCAACCATGAAAATTATACCCAAAAAACTATAGTCCATCTTATTTTCGTAAATTTTTGCAAAATTTAAATCCACTTCTTAGAGAGAAAGTTATGATGATTTTCCCTAGCTCACATGTTTGAGTTGGAATTCTGGAGCCTGCAAAACCCTAACTTCATCGGATCATATCTCTGAAAATATAATGAGACAAGATATGAAATTTATACGCAAAATTAACCAATATTTCAGCCAACATGGTTTCAATTTCATCTTCTTAATCTTCATATAAAAAATGATATAGGGAAAATTCCACGATGACCTATTTGAAGCAGCGAAACCCTAGAATCCAAAGCTTTGATACCAAATGTTATGTAACCAGATCAAAAAATAGATAGATCAACGACTTAAAAGTTAGCCTCTTTGAGGGGGAAACCTCCTTTACATCACATAAATGAAAACTTCTTGAATTGTATAAATGACAAGACCTCCTTTCTATATATAGGAGTCTAAGCGGTCACAATATAATCAGAGTCTACATAAAAATAATAAAGTAAGGGTGCACCAATAATAATAGTGGGCTTATATGGGGCACAATAATAAAAATATGGGGACTACATGGGAACAACAATAAAAATAATCGGGATACACTAACAATAACAATAAGGGGATGCACTACTAATCTAGGGACCTAGTAATGAGCATGTTATATGTTAACTTATTATTGTTATATGTTAGTTAACTTGATGATTAGGGTTATTGCAACTAAGATCTTAATGTTATTATGTGTTGTGCTAATTTGAATTGGGCTATGCAGATGATCATAATTATTGCATTATGATATGAGTTAATACATTGTGATATTATGTCATACCAATCTAGACTGACAGTGCATATGTGATTTTTATGCATGAATGAAAATTGTTTATGAGTTTATGATGTGAACATGTTAGCTAGTGATTATCATGGATATCATGACCTTATTTATGTTTGAGTTGATATGTTGTGAAGTTATACCATGCTAATCTGGATTGATTGTGTAGACAAGATACCCTCCCTGGAGATACATTAAGGTATGAGTTTTCTTATGTCCTTATATTTTGGTTCTTGAATTTTTTATTATGTCGTCTATTTGGTGTTTGAGTGTTTGGTTTCTATTATGTCATCTAGTTGATTTATTTAACATGGTATGTTTGCAAGTTGGTTGAATTTTTGGTGAATTGCATAATATGACTATGTGTATGTAAGATCACTCGAAGGAATGATCTTGTTTTAAGATGATTTTACTAACACATATGTGTTAAGAGAGTTGATATGTACTTGAGTGTAAGTAGGTGATAGATGTAGCATTATGTCTAATGACTATGAGTTGACTATGTATCATGACATGATTGTTAGTCTTGATAAAGGTTGATCTCAAATTAGTAGATATGTTACCTTAATCCTTGGAACATGTGATCGACATGTGCGAGCAGTTGCAAGGAAACATTCTTGGTCCAATAAGATAAGGTATCTGGTGTATTGTTATGTTTATTTATGCACTATCAGTTATGTGTTTATGGAAGTATGATGCAATGGATTGCATGGAAAAAGGGACTACCATGAAATCATGAAGAAGGCTCTACTTGGGCTTTCCCTTAGAGGCTTTGCGAACCATGGGGATTGATTCATGGTGTTTGTTGTTAGTCTTGTGATTTTGGTCTTTTGTGATTTGTTGAGCTTGGTTTGCGGTTTTGTTTATGTCTGGTGCAAGGCCTTACCACTTTGTTGTGGCGTCATGTTGTTATTGGTTTCTCATGGTCTTCTTCTTGTTTGCTTCTTGATATTTCCTTTTATATTTTGAGAGTCATGGGAATTGGTTGGGAAAGAGGAAAGTTAATGGAGCTCGAGAAGAGCTTAATGAAACCCAACAGGTGATGTAAGGCCCAGATGAATCTCAGTGCATGTATAAGGGCAGTTGAAGGCAAGAGTATGACAACTAGCTGGATTGGTTGGGTCCATTGGTGTAAATGGGCAATGGCAAGACAGTCATGAGAAATGTAATTAGGAAAGATAAAGTAAATAAGTTTGAGGTGTCAGATGCCTTGGTCATGTTGGGAACCATTGTTCTCAATGTTGTGCATGTTATGAACAGATAAAGGGAGTTCTCTTAACCTTTACCTTATGGTATCTAGTAATTATGTTGTGATCATGCTTGTGTTGATGTCTATATATGTATACATGTATGTGTGTATGTATGTATGTCATGTCAGATAGGGTCATCAGGGATCATGATTGTTTTTATGCTAATGTTTATATGTGTATATATGTGTATATATATATATATGTGTGTGTATATATATATATATATATATATATATATATATATATATATATATAGATATATATATATATATATATATATATATATATATATATATATATATATATATATATATACCATTCTCTGACAAGGTCATCAGGAATCATTCTTGTGGAGGAATGATTGCTTATGCAGGTGAATGGCATGAAGAGATTCCTCATTCATGAGGAATCAAATGGGAAGAGTAGCCTGACATATCTTTGAGGCCAGTATCATGTGGATATGAATTGATATTATGTGATTATACTATGTCTATGTTTATGCTATGGACAAGCTAATTTTGAGAGATACATCAGTGGAATGAAAATTGCGGCATGCTAGAATAAGCATGGATGGAAGAGAGACACTGGAAGCAAGGTTGCTTGGTAGAGGCAGTGTGATCTTGGATGTGCAGTGATATCATTGTGTATATGTCGTGCATATTTTCTATTCTGTGATTGTACCTATGGTGTTGTGTGCATATTACATTATGAAGTGGTCGGTATAGATGGTGCTATGTACATGTTGGATATGTGGTGTTGTATACATATTGTACAATGCACGTGATGGATATGCAGTGTTATGTGCATATGGTGTTGTGTGCATGTTGGATATCCAGTGCTATGCACATATGATGTTATGTACATGTTGTATATGCAGTGTTATGTACATATGGTGTTGTGTGCATGTTGTACAAGTGGTACTATGTACATATGGTGTTGTGTTCATGATTATACATGTGGTTTTGTGTGCATGTGTTGTTGTGTACATGTTTTACATGTGGTACTATATGTAGGGGGTGTTGTTTACATGTCATGCATGTGATGTTGTGTATATGTGGTGTCGTGTACATGTCATGCATGTGGTACTATGTACATGTGGTATTGTGTGAGTGTCGTACATGTTGTGTTGGGGGCATGCGGTACTATGTATGTGCATTGTGTAGTCATGGTATCGTGACATGTATTAATTGTGTTCTACTCTGTGTCGATATTTGTTTTGTTTTGTACAACAATTGTAGGTGTATGTATTGTGATGTGGTGTACCCCAGATGTAGGAGTATGTATTGTATTGTGTTGTACACTACGTGTAGGTGTATGTATTGTGATGTGGTGTACCCCAGATGTAGGAGTATGTATTGTATTGTGTTGTACACTACGTGTAGGTGTATGTGTGGTATGTTAGGTGTATGTGCATGTATTGCATGGTGTTGTGTATTGTGTGTGGCTGTATGTGTGTGATGCACACTGTGTATGTGCACATGGTTGAGGAGAAGGCACTGTGTGTTTGTCGAGTGTGGCAACCGATCCATTGTGCGTACAAAATAAGGACAAATGTAGAAGCTATGGATTGATTAAAAGATAAGTATCAATATTTTATTTCAGTTTTAGTATGCATGTGATTTATGATTGTGGTCTATGATGATTACATGTGATCTATGATTCTGGTTTATGATGGCTACATCTGATTTGTGATTGTGATCTATGATAGTTGTGTTTTGAGCTAACCTGATGTGATATGTTTATACATGATGATTTGGTCAAAGATGCTAATTTGACTTGTTGTGAGAGGAAGCGAATAGAATTGCAAGTATACTTTATTGATGGGCCACTAATGAGGTATGATTTGAAGTTAATTTTGAATTTAATAGACATTATGTGCTTGGTACAAGAAAACATGAAATGCCTTGTTGGGTGGTCGAGACCGATGACAAGAATTAGCAGCAGTAGCAAAAGGAATTGGTTGTTTGACCTTCTGATGCGAGGAATATTTTCCAAGGGATTGATTGCCTGGGATAGCGGATGTCGGGGAACTTGGAAGGTGAGTGACTGCACGAAAGGGGTGACCCGATTGATCCAGATTTAAACAGGAACACAACAAATTATAGATATAAACATACATATACAGATGCAACATAAATAATACTTCATTTCGTTACTATAAAATACTGAAATATGCTTACAAATAGAAATGGAAATATACTAGCTAGGGCGATGGTAACATATCTCTGAGAAGAGATGTGGAGGCTACATGCCTCTGAACTGTGTTAAAATGAGGCTCGAAGGCCTATTTATTGTTGAGAAACAATAGAAAACCCTAAACATCCAAAAACCTAACCCTAGAACATGAAATGCCAAATTGTGGGCCCCGTTTGGGTACATTGGTATATCAACTTCCCGGGGTCGTAACTTTGGCATATGATCTCCATTTGACGTTCACAATATCTCGTTAGAAAGATCTATCCGAGAAATACAACTTTGGGAAGAGAAACATCTGTCCATGGACCCATGTTGCTCCTAGTTTTCCTAAAAAAACGTCGTTTAGGGCCTCAAAACAGCTTCGGAAGTTTAGGACCTAAAAAATTGCTAAAAATAGTAAACTGTGCTACAATTAAGGAAACTGAAAAGATGAAAGAAAAAATGGTGGGGGTCCAAGTGGACTTGGCGGGTGGCCACCAATATCCACCGGGACCATTCCTCCCCCCTTAGGAAGTAATGTTCCCCATTGCGTTGAGTTCCTCCATGAGATGAGGAAACTTCTACTGAACTTGGTCCCTGGTGAGCCAGTTGCCCTGGTGAAGGAGTTGGCCTGCTTTGACAACTCGATACAGTTGGATATTCTACTAGCGAGTGTGCTTGATCTGTGTTTCCATGATCTAATCAGTTGCAACTTGTTCCATGTAATCTGGATTTAACTCTATGGGTGTGAGTTGTTCTGGAATGTCGGATGTGTCTAGTAATGGTGGAAAGTATGGCCGAAGGCGGTCCACATTGAATAATGGTTGTAGGCCAAGGAATGGGGGACTGATGAGCTCAAATGCATTGTGTTCCACAACCTTGGTAATGGTGTAAGGACCATATCAGAGTGGTCTGAGTTTCTGATAGGCTCTGGTAAGGCGTTCCTTTTGCAAATGCAACCAAACTTTGTCGCCCACCTGAAACTTGTGTGGCACCCAATGTTGATCATGTCGTTGCTTGTACTTGGCATTTTATTTCTCTGGAATGTTGTGTACCTACTGGCGAATATGTTGCATGTGCTCAATGAATTTGTTTACCTTATCTGTTTCGAACTGGACATGAGCTGAATCTGTGTGAGTAGCTGCAAATGGCATGGCCACATAAATGGGGTATAGTGGTTGGAATCCCAAGCCCACCTGAAAAGGGCTGTGACCAGTCGAGCTGTGGAGAGCTCGGTTTTAGTTGCGCTGAACATAGGGTAGGCTCTCATCCCATGTGCGTGGATGCTTTGAGTTGTACATGTGCAAAATGTGTACGATCATCATGTTGACAGCCTCTGTTTGGCCATCAGTTTGAGGATGGAAGGCTATGGACTTAGTGAGTTTGGTGTCCAACATTGACTAGATGCTAGACCAAAATGTACTAAGGAACCTACTGTCCTGATCTAAAATGATAGACTTTGGGATCCAAAAGTGTACCCACACTTGTTCAAAGAAGAGTTTAGCAGTGGCTTCTGCTGTGATATTCTTCTTGCAGGCCGCCATAATGGCCATCTTCGAGAACCTGTCGATGACCACAAAAAAACAGTCATTTCCATGCTTAGTAGAAGGAAGGATTGACATGTAATCCATGGATATGGATTCGCAAGGTCGACTAGGAGTAGGTAGTGGGGTATAGAGGCCTTGCTTCTTGATGGTCGGTTTGGAAATGGCATAGGCAGTGCATGATCTAATGTACTTCCCGACATCATGTCGAAGATTTGGTCAATAGAAATACTTTTGTAGTACTGCCATCATTTTCTTGACCCCGAAATGCCCAGCAGTTCGACTGTAGTGTGCTTCCCAAAACATCTTGGCACACTCACTTAAAGGAACACAAAGGTGACCCAAGTGGCATAACATGGCATCCTAGAGGTGATAATCTGGAACATGCTGACCCTCCAAGAGTGTCTGGTATGTGTGGCTAAATTCTAGGTTGCTTTTGTAGAGAAGTGGCCAATCAGAAGTCTCGTGCCCACAAGAGATGAGCATGGTCATTAATGCCATGATCGATGGTCAACTGGGGAAATATGCAACATTATTGGTGCTGCCCTTCTTATACTTGATATTCAAATGGAACTATTGCAGGTATGTGGACCACTTCTGATGGTGATCATTCTGCGATTTTCCTTGGGTCTGTATGAAATTTAGGGGTCAGTGGCGTGTGTGGATGACTGTTTTCTTCCCCAAAATGTAATGCTTCCATTGTCAGCAAGCCTGCACAATGGACTACATCTCTTTGTCATAAGTGGGATACTTTTTGACTGTGTCTGAAAGTGTCTCACTGTGATATGCCACTAGATGCCTGTGTTGAGTAAGGACTACCCCAATAGCATAGTTAGAGGCATCTATCTCGACCTCAAATGGTTGTTGAAAGTCTGGTAATGCAAGCACTAGTGCCAAGCAGAGGTGATCTTTCAACTCTGTGAATGTCTTCTATTGAGATTCAGACCAAAAGAATATTTCTTTCACTCCTCCCTTGCTGACTTGACTCAAGGGCCAAGTGATATGAGAAAATCCCAACACGAACATGTGGTAGAAGTTGGCAAGACCTAGAAAGCTGTGGATCTTTTTCAGAGTGGTTGGAGATGGCCAATCCCGAATGACTTGGATCTTGGCTGGATCCACATGCATCCCTCGTTCATCAGTAATGTATCCCAGATATTGAACCTGGGTCATGCCAAAAGTGCATTTCTCCAAATTGGCACATAACTTGTGTTGCCGCAGTGCTTGGAGAATCTGTTAAATGTGGTGGAGGTGCTCTTCCCAACTCTTGCTGAAGATCAGGATGTCATCCAAGTATACCACTAAAAATGAGTTGGTGAATGGCTACAAGATGTCATCCATTAGCCTCATGAAGGTTGCATGAGCATTCGTCAATCCGAAAGGCATAACCAACCATTCAAAAAGGTCCTCCTTGGCTTTGAAGGCAGTCTTTCACACATCGGAGGGTTCGATTGGTACCTGGTGATATCTTGACTTCAAATCGATCTTGCTGAAATATTTTTCCCCGTTCAGTTGGTCCAAGAGGTCATCAATCCATGGGATTAGGTACCTATTATGGACAATGATCTTGTTCAGTGCCTGATAGTCAATACAGAGTCTCCAAGTCCCATCCTTCTTCTGTACCAACACGATGAGACTCCCGTAGGGCGATGAACTCGGACGGATGTGACCTTTCTGTGGTAGCTCCTGAATCTGCCTCTTGATTTCATTTTTCTCCAGAATGGAGCACCGATAGATTGGTCCATTGGGCAGCGGTGCACCTGGGGTCAGATCGATGGAGTGCTTGACCTGAAATTGTAGAGGAACCCCTGTGGGGGAGGTGAAGATGTCCTCGTACTCCTGCACGACCTTGTCCATCTATAGTTGCCGTGTGGAGGGGCCTTATCTGGAGGTCATGGCCACCATATTCTTCTTTCCTTGAGGGCATATCATTAGGAAAACAAATTTCCCGATTTTGGAAATGAGCTTATTGCATTGTTTTGCATAAACAAAATAGATGGCGGTAGAAGGTGCTACCTCCGGTATCCTTTACAACTTATTTTCCAAAGTAAGAATAACATCACGGTGCCTTGATTCATACACAACATGTCTCTTCCACAAGTATGGTTTTCCTAATAATACGTCACAAACATCAAGGGGAGCAATGTCACACAGTACCTCATCTGTGAAGGGCTTGATGTTGTATGGAAGGTGACACTACTAGCTCACGCGAAGATCCCATCCTTGGTGAAGCCACCTGATGGTGTACAATTGTGGATGTGTTGTGGTTAGTAAGCCCAGTTGGTTCATGACCTTTGCCGAAATGAGGTTCTTTTGGATCCCACTATCGATAATGAACCGTAGTAGGGAGCCCTTTACCCACATCTAGGAGTGGAGGAGACACTCGTCCTCCTCTGGATCTTTAGGTTCCTCCTTCTGGATCTTCGTGGTGGCAACGGTGGTGTTGGGCTCTGCATCGATAATCTGCTTCCCTTTTTCATTCCCCTTGTGGGGTCCTAACTTAGATTCGTAACATGCATATGATTCTGAAACCTTTGGCTAGGCCACCAGTGACTACTTGGCCCAACACTCACTTGTGTTGTGAGTGGAGCTCTTATGGAACTCACACCACTTTCCCATGTCCTTTTTCGGCTTCACGGTGTTATTCTTTTCTTGTAGCTTTGGTGGGTTGTCTTGGGTCGCCCCACCTTGGCTTTGTTCTTTGTTTTGCAGTTTGGGGGCGCCTTTCCCTTGCTTCGGATTCACAGATCCAAAGTCTCGCTTCTTTTGTTTAAACTTTTTCTCGATCTTGACAACATATCGGTATGCCATGCCGAGCGAGGAGATGTTTAGGAATTCTATTTCTTCCTAGATGTACCTGTGCAGACAACCACGGTATTGGAGTACCAAATGCTGCTCTGAATCCTTGATACCTAACTTTGTTCGAAGGGTATGGAAAATATTGGTAAACTCTGGCATGTCTTGGTCCCTTCCCTGCCGCAGCGTGGTCCACTTTATCTATTGATCCTCATAGCTTCAAACAAGGTACTATTGCTCCTTGATGGAAGTTTGGAATGAATTCCAAGTGGGTGCGGCTAAAAAAAGTGAGGCCGTACTTTCATCCTTCTACTCGGAGTAGGTTTCCCACCAGTCCTTGACGTGGGGGGTGGCTTTGAGAAGAGCGAAAGTAATCTTTTCCTGGTCGGAAAAATCATGTACGGAAAAATACCCTTCTAGTAGATTTAACCATTTATCTATGGCATCTGCATTTATCTAACCCTCAAATATGGGAATATCAAAGTTAACTTGTACCTTAAAGGGTGTGGCACTTCCAGAGAAGCTGCTAGAAGTAGATGTGTCACCCTTGGGTAGCCTCTGAAGGATCTAGGCAAAGTTGTCCATCATCGAGTTCCTTTGTCGCTCAAGGGCCTCTTCAAGCAATATTTTGATAGGATCTCCTGCCCCATCGTCTTTCTTTTCATTTTCCATGAGAGGCCATCGGGATTTGTGAGGCTAGTCTTGCAAAGGTTTGACCAATTCAAGCCTTAACTCCTTATATCCCGACCTTGTTGGGGACATGCAAAGAAAGACATAGAAAGAGCATACCGCTCTGATACCACTAATCCGGATTTAAATAGAAATGCAACAAATTATAGATATAACCATACATATATAGATGCAACATAAATAATACTTCATTTCATTACTGTAAAATACTGAAATATGCTTACAAACAAAAATGGAAATAAACTAGCTAGGGCGATGGTAGCTTACCTCTGAGAAGAGATGTGGCTGCTACATGCCTCTGAACTGTGTTACAATGAGCCTTGAAGGCCTGTTTATTATTGAGAAGAAATGGAAAACCCTAAACATCCAAAAACCTAACCCTGGAAGATGAAACGCCAAACTGTGGGCCCCATTTGGGTAAATTGGTACATCAACTTCCCGGGGTCGTAACTTTGGCATATGATCTCCGTTTGACACGCACAATATCTCATTAGAAAGATCTATCCGAGAGCTACAACTTTGGGAAGAAAAACATGCTTCCATGGATCCATGTTGCTCTGCGTTTTCCCAAAAAACATCGTTTAGGGCCTCAAAATGGCTCTGGAAGTTCAGGACCTGAAAAGCTGCTAAAAATAGTAAATTTTTCTGCAATCAAGGGAAAAGCTGAAAGAAACAATGGTGGGGGTCCAAGTGAACTTGGTGGGTGACCACCAATATCCACCTGGATCACCGATTTCCCCAGGGACTGTGTAGTAGAAAAGGGAAGGTCGGAGATGGATTTGTTTTGGTCATTAGAATTTCCAGATGGAATAAGATGCACATTGGGAGTGCACCCTGGAACACTGAGCCGGTAACTGTTCACTGAGAGAACAAGTGCCGTAGGATTGTAGCATTGGAAATTGGATGCAGCTTTGACTTTGGAAGTGGATTCTGGACTTCCTGGGAAGGAGGTGAATCCTGGTATTAATTTTAGGGTGGAGGTGTGAGCCTCTGGATTCCCTTATTGTGGATGCAAGCATCATGTCCTTTTATTTGTTGGTTGAGAAAATGTGCATATGTGTGTATTATTGTAAATACTATATCGAGATAGATTTATAAAGCTCCATAGACAATATGATTATTTGTTGGGTGAAGCAATTGTATATGTGTGTTTATGTGGTTATTCTTGTAAATACCTTAATGAGTTGTGTTATAAAGCTCCAGTAAATGGTATGTTTGTCATGTTTTAGTATATGGTCATTGTAAATGCTACAATGAGCTATGATATAAATCTCCATGGGAAGCATGTTTTGTTTGCAGTGGTCTTGCTAGTTATAAGTGTCAATGAACACCAAGGATTGTGTTCTCACAAGGGGGAGGTTTCTGTAACAACCTTGGTTAAAAATCCATGTAAAAATATATAAGACGACGGTCATGGGACACATATTCCAAGTTCAATGGTGTGAAAAACATCCTAGTGGGTGTTTATTTCAGTTATTATAGCTAAGGAAATTGGAAAAGGAAATGGAAAATGATTTGGAAAGGAAAAGTGGCATTTATTGACATTTTCTTTATGAAGATAAAGGAAGTTAGGAGAAAAGGAAGGTGAAAGGTAATAGGTTGCATGTGAGGAGGAAAATGAAGGAAAATAATGGAAATTGAATAAAATAGATGTCTCATTGATAAAATGGCTTCTGAGGATCAGTTGGCATGTTTTTGCTCGAGATTTTTCTCAACATTGGAAAAAGAAAGGCAAAGTAGGCAAAGAGGAAGTAGAGATCAAGTAAGGAAGAGCAGGATCAAGTAGCTACAACATGATTCTTGCAAGTATCAATTTTCATGTGTGATTTCATTGCTATATTTGGCATGCATGGTATTTCATGTGGTTCTTTGTTGTCATGGCATAGGTTTTTCCAGGTGTGACAGTGTTTTTAGCCTAGCCTTGTCATTTCTGGATAGCCATGGTGTGATGGGGTTCTCATGTTTTGGTTGAGCTGGATTACTGAATGGATTTGAAGCTAAGTGAGATGGATCTCTGAAGGAAAGAACACATGGCCTACTGATCCCTGAACTGGACTATGGATTGTAGTAAATCCACTGGCTTAGTGACCCTTGAACCGGACTGTAGGCTGTAGTAAAGCCAAGTATTGTGTGCCTCTGTGGGCCTAGGAATCCTCGACTAGTTAATGGAGGGATTGATATGAACTTAAAAAATAATGAAAAAAATTATTGATATAACCATAAATACAGAAATGCAGCAGAAATAACATTTCATTTCATTAATATCAGAATACTAAAATATACTTACAAATAGAATGGAAATAAACTAGCTCGAGCGATGGTAGCTTATCTTTGAGAAGAGATGTGGTCTCTAGATGCCTCTGAACTCTGTTACAATGAGGCTCAAAGGAATATTTATTATTGAGAAACAATGGAAAACCCTAAACATCCAAAAACCTAACCTTAAGAGATGAAGCACCATTAAATTGGTACATCAACTTCCCGGGGTCGTAACTTTGGCATACGATCTCTAGTTGGCTATCATAATATCTCGTTTCAAACATCTCAAAGAGGAGGCTAAAAAAAATGAGGACATTGGTTTGGGATGTTTTTTATCACTATGTTTTCCCTAAAAAGGTTGTTTAGGGCCTCAAAACAACTCTAGAAGTTCAAGACCTGAAAAACTACCAAAAATAGTAAACCATGCTACAACTAAGGAAACTAGAAAACTAAAAGAGATAGTGTTGGTGGTCCAAGTGGAATAGGTGGGTGGCCACCAACATACACCTGGATCAGTCTTCCCCCCTTACGAAGCAATGGTCCCCATTGCTTTGAGTGCCTCCATGAGATGGGGAAACTTCTACTAAACTTGGTCCTTGGTGAGCCACTTGCCTTGGTGCAGGAGTTGGCCAACTTTGACAACCCGATATAATTGGATCTTCTATTGGTGAGTGTTTTTGATCTGCGTGTCCATGATCCAATCAATTGTGTCCTTTTCCATGCAATCTAGGTTTAGCATTGTTGGTGTGAGTTGTTATGCAATGTCAAATGTGTCTAGGAATGGTGGAAAGTATGGTTGAAGGCAGTATAAATTGAACACTAGGTCCAAACCAAGGAACCGTGGAATGCTGAGAATGAAAGAATTTTCCCCTACAGCCTTGGTGATGGTGTATGGCCCATATCAGAGCGAGCGAAGCTTGCGGTGGAGTCCGGCGAGGTACTCCTTCTACAAATGTAACCAAACTTTGTCACCCACCTAGAACTTGTGTGGCGCCCAATGTTGATCATAGTGTTTCTTGTACTTAGCACTGGCTTTGTCCTAGCAGATGTGTTGAATGCACTTAATGAAGTTATTAGCCCTATCATCTTCGGACTAGACATGAGACAAATCTGCCTGAGTAACTACAAATGGTATGGCCACATCAATGGGACATAATTGCTGAAATCCCAACCCTACCTGAAAGGGGCTATGGCCCATTGAGCTATGAAGAGCTCTGTTGTAGTCGTGTTGGACATAGAGGAGGCTTTCATCTCATATGTGTGGACGCTTTGATTTGTACATGGGTAGAATTTGTATGATAATCCTGTTGATGACCTTTGTCTAGCCATTAGTTTGGGGATGGAAAGTCGTGGACTTAGTGAGTTTGGTATCCAACATTGCCTAGAAACTTGAACAAAATGCACTTAGGAATTGTTTTCCCCACACAGAGATAATGGAATGTGGGATCCCAAAGTGTACCCACAATCACTCAAAGAAGAGCTTAGTAGTGGCCTCTATTGTGATACTCTCCTTGTAGAATGCCATGATGGCCATATTAGAGAATTTGTCGACAACCAAGAAAATGAAGTCAATGTCGTGCTTAGTAGAAGGAAGGCCCAACATGTAATCCATGGAGATGGATTCCCAATTTCGACTAGGAGTAGGTAGAGCAGTATATGGGACTTGCTTCTTGATGGTTGTTTCGGCAATGGTGCGAGTAGTGCATGATTTAATGTACCTCCCAACATCTTGATGAAGGTTTTGTAAATAAAAATACTTCTGCAATACTGCCACTATTTTCTCTACTCTAAAATGTCCAATGAACCGAATGTAGTGTGCCTCCAAAATCATATTGGCATGCTTGCTTGAAGGAACACAAATGTGTCCCAAGTGGCATAACAGTGCATCCTGGAGGTGAAATTTTGGACTTGCCTACCTTCTAAGAGTGTCTGGTATGTGCTACCGAATTCTGAATTGCTCTCGTAAAGATGCGGCCACCCCGAAGTCTCGTGCCCATAGGAGTCAAGAATAATGATTAATACCATGAATGGTGGTCGGTTGAGGCAGTCTGCAACATTTTTTGTTGTTTCCCGTCGTGTACGTAATGTTCAAATGGAATTGTTGCAGGCATGTGGACCATTTATGATGGTGATCGTTCTACAACTTCCCTTGTATCTGTATGAACTGTAGAGGTCAGTGGTCTGTGTGGATGACCATTTCCTTCCCCAAAATGTAATGCTTCCATTGATGAAAAACTTGTACAATGGAATAAATTTCTTTTTTGTATGTGGGATGCTTTCGGATTGTGTCTGAAAGTGTCTCACTGTGGTAAGCCACTGGATGCCCCTATTGCGTAAGAACTACACCAATATCATAGTCAGAGGCATTTGTTTCAATGTTAAATGGTTGTTGTAGGTCTGGTAATGTGAGCATTGGTGCAGAGTAGAGGAAATGCTTCAACTCGAAAAATTCCTTATGTTGGGTTTCAAACCAAAAAAAATTTGCTTTCACTCAGCCCTTGGTGACTTCACTTAAAGGCTAACTAATATGAGAGAACCGCAACACGAATCCACGGTAGAAATTGGCAAGATCCAGAAAGTTGCAGAGCTCTGTTAGAGTGGTTGGTGCTGGCCAATCCCGAATGAAACTTATCTTGGCTTGGTCCACATGCACACCCTTCTCATCAATGACGTATCCTAGATATTGAGCCTGGGTCATGCTAAAAGTGCATTTCTCCAAATTGGCACACAACTTTTGTTGTCACAAGGTTTGAAGGACCAGCTGAATATGGTGGAGGCTCTCTTTGCAACTCTGGCTGAAGATCAATATATCATCTTAATACACCACCACGAATGCATTAGTGAAGGGTCGCAAGATGTTCCATTAATCTCATGAAGGTTGTGGGGGCATTCGTCAAGCCAAAAGGCATGACCAACCATTCGAAAAGGACCTCCTTGGATTTGAAGGCAGTTTTCCACACATTGGAGGGTTTGATAGGCACCTAGTGATAACCGAACTTCAAGTCAATATTATTGAAATATTTGGCCCCCTTGAGTTGGTCTAGAAGGTCATCATTCCGTGGGATTGGGTAACTATTTCGAACAGTGATCTTGTTCAGTGCCCGATAGTCAATATAGAGTCTCCAGGTCTCGTCCTTCTTCTATACCAATACAATGGGTCTCCCACAGGGTGATGAGCTTGGCCTAATGTGCCCTTTCTGCAAAAAATCTTGAATCTACCTCTTGATCTCATCGTTCTATAGAACATAGCGTCGATAGATCGGTCCATTAGGTAGAGGCATGCCCGGGATCAGATCGATGGAGTGCTTGATGTGATAGTGTAGAGGTACCCCTGTAGGTGAGGCGAAAATGTCCATATACCCTTCCACAACCTTATCCATCTTTCGTTTATGTGCGGAGGAGCCCTTTCTAGAAGTCATGGCCACAACATTCTTCTTGCCTTAAGGGCAAATCATAAGGAAAAAAAATTTCCTCGTCTAGGAAATTATCGTATTGCATTACTTTGCAGTGATCAAAGAGATGGCGGTAGGCGAGGCTACCTCCAGTATCCTTTAAAATGTATTTCCCAAAGTAATAATCACAAAGAGAGGTCTAGACTCATAAACAACATGTCACTTCCACAAGTATGGTTGTCCTAATAATACATCACAAATTTCAAGAGGAGCAACATCACACAGTACCTCATATGTGAAGGGCTTCATGTTCTAGGGAAGGTGACACTATTGGATGATGCGAGATCTCATCTTTGGTGATGCCACCCGATGGTGTACGACTATGGATGTGTTGTCATTGGTAGGCCCAACTGCTTCATGACCTCTACTGAAATGATTTTCTTTTGGCTCCCATTGTTGACAATAAACTACAATGGAGAACCTTTCACCCACATCTGTGAGTGGAAGAGGTGTTCCCCTCCTCTTGATCTTCAGGCTCATTCTTATGGATCTTAGCGGTGGCCATGGTGGCACTGGGCTCTGTGTTAATGATATGCTTCCCTTTTTCATTCCCCTTGTTAGGTTCTGACTCAAAGTCGGAGCATGCATCTAATTCGGAAGCCTTCAGCTCACCCACCAGTGACTGCTTGGCCCGACACTCACTTGTGTTGTGAGTGGAGCTCTTACAGAACTCACACCATTTTCTCGTGTCCTTCTTTATCTTCGCGGTTTTTTCTTTTCTTCCATCTTTGGCAGGTTGTCCTAGGTCACCCCACCTTGGCTTTCACCTTTACTATTTGTTTTGGGGGTGCCTTTTCCTTGCCTCGGAATCGTGGATTTAATGTCTCACTTCTTCTGTTTAAACATCTTCTCAATCTTGACAGTGTATCGATATGCCTTGTCAAGCGAGGAGATGTCTAGGAACTCCATATCATCTTAGATGTACTTGTGTAAACAGCTGCGGTACTTGAGTACAAAATTCCACTTAGAATCCTTGGTGCCCAACTTCATGCGAAGGGTATGGGAAAGATTTTCGAACTCCGACACATCTTGTCCCTTCCTTGTCGTAGCGTGGTCGAATTCCTGTATTTATCTTCATAGCTCCAGACAAGGTAATGTTATTCCGTGATGGCGTCTCCAAAATAATTCCAAGTGGGCGTGGCTGAAAATAGTGAGGATTGCCTCTCATCCTTTTGCTCACAGTAGGTTTCCCACTAGTCCTTGACGTGTGGGGTAGCTTTGAGAAGTGAAAAATTAATCTTTTACGGATTGGAAAAGTCATGAACTGAAAAATATTCTTCCAACAGATTCAACCATTTATCTATGGCGTTTGCATCTATCTAGCCCTCAAATATGGTAATATCAAAGTTAACTTGTATCTTAAAAGGAGTGGTGCCTCTAGAGTGTCTACTAAATGAAGATGTGTGTCATGTGGGTATTCGTCGAAGGATCTAGGCAAAGTTATCCACAATCGCATTCTTCTGTCACTCGAGGGATTCCTCGAGCAATATTGTGAAAGGATCTCCTACCCCCTTTTCTTTCTTTTCTTCTGCCATGGGTGGCCATCGAGGTTTGCGAGCTTGGTCTTGCAAAGGTTCAACCAGATTGAGCCCTAACTCCTTATACCCTAACCTCATTGGGGACATGCAAAGGAAAACAAAGAAAGAGTAGACTTCTCTGATACCACTAATCTGAACTTAAACAAGAACACAAAAAATTACAGTTATAATCATAAATATAGAAATGCAATGGAAATAACACTTCATTTCATTAATATCAAAATACTAAAATATGCTTACAAACATAATGGAAATAAACTAGCTCAGGCTATGGTAGCTTATCTTTGAGAAGAGATGTGGCGGCTACATGCCTCTAAACTGTGTTACAATGAGTCTCAAAGGCCTATTTATTATTGAGCAACAATGGAAAACCCTAAACATCTGAAAACCTAACCTAGGAGATTCAGCGACAAAACTATGGGCCCCATTTAGTTAAATTGGTACATCAAATTCTTGGGGTCGTAACTTTGGCATACGATCTATGTTTGGCTATCATAATACCTCGTTTCAAAGATCTTAAAGAGGAGGATGAAAACAAACAATGAATAGGTTTGGAACATTTACGGTCTGTCTTTTTTCCCTAAAATCGTTGTTTAAAGCATCAAAATGGCTCCATAATTTTAGGACCCGAAAAACTACCAACAATTGTAAATTGTGATACAATTAAGGAAACTGAAAAGCTGAAAGAGACAGTGTTGGGGGTCCAAGTTGAATAAGCAGGTGGCCACCAATATCCACCTAGATCAAGGATATACAATAAATCCTAGAGGTGGGTGCTCTCCATCAGGCCTAGTAATCACAAGATGGGATGTACGGTGAAGCCTAAAGAGTGGAGTCTCGGTTAGGGCCTAGTGATCCCGGATGGATTGTGGTAAAGACTAGAGACAGTTGTCTCGGTTATGGCCTAGTGATCCCTAGATCAGACTGTGGATTGCGATAAAACCTAGAGACTAGGAGATAGGAAAACTCTTCATGTGTAGGTGGATAAATTTGGTGGCATCCATGATTTTTTTGGCCTAGTGATTTGGTGGAGATCACGGTAAATCTTGTTATTACATTTTTATTATTTTGGCCTAGTGATCCGATGTGGATTGTGGTAAAGCTTGGATTCTATTGACGAGGGTGAGGTGGTTTAGCCTCTAGATGCTCTAGTTGGTTCTTTTGGTTTGAGTCCCACATTTACGCTTGGAATATGGCACGGGGACGATTGGTTGAAGAGAGTTTTGGCTTAGCCAATCTATGGTTGGGTGGAACATGGTATTCCCATATCGGGTTGGCTTTTGCATTCATTAATAAGAGGTTCTTTCCTTAGCACCTTACGTGTAAATGTATTAGTTTATATATGGATTCTACGGTTGATGTATCCTTGATATTTATGTTGTTATCATGCTGGTTATAATCATGTATTATGATAGTGATGATGTATGGCTCTCCTCATGTTTTGATTTGTAAATGAATGAAAAATGTATCTATGACCTAATAGTTGATAATTAAGCTAATGATATAAGGGAACAATGTTTCTTAGCGATTTTAAGATAAGTATGAGGCCCCTGTGCTCAGATCTATTGTTTAAACCTATATATTACAGATTTGTGACATGTTTGACGAAATTCATGTCATGGATAGTAGGGGTCCAATCTAGTCCTTTTCAATGTTTTTGCAAATGTATGATTGTTCTGTTGTGTAAATTCATTTATGAAGGTGTCATTGAGTTATGGGTAGTGACCTTTGCTCTGGGTCTCTAAAAGTGGCATAGTTCTTAAGAGAAAAGTCCCCAAATGCATGCATACCCATGTTGTGGCAGCGTCTAGAGCCTCCTAGACGCACCCTTGTCCATATCAAGGGAGTGTCCAAGGGTTTAATGATCTAAAAACTCAGTGGGACCTAGGGGCTGGTTATTCGAGTGGTTAGGATGGCTCCTGGGAGGTTTGTTGCTGACGTGGAAGGTTTGTGTGGTGTGTTTTCGTCGATTCCGCTTCCTTAACTGACACATAGGGATTCAAATCATATCAGAGTAACTTCTCATCACATGTTTACCCCGGTTGGTCAGTTACTTGGGTAAATGTGGGAGGAGGGTGTTAAAAAATCCCTATTAAATAAGGACAATATTGAATACCTCTATCATAATTTTATGACAACTCTCACTACTTCCATTAATAAGTTCTCTACCAAGATGTTGTGTAAAGAAGGAAAATAGAATGACCAACCCTTAGTATGATAAAAAGAGTAAGTTCACTAGATAAAAGTTCTTCTAATGAGCTCTTTAATATTAAAAAATAAGAAAATTTAATGCCTTAAAAGGAAGAAGAGATAAAGGCTAGCTTATATTTACGATATATCATTAAACTATACCACCTTGCTATGCTTAAGATCATTGTGAAGGAGTATTGCAACAATAAAATCAATCCATGTGTTTTCATGGAGAATAGAAAAGTCTTTAACACAATGCCCAAAAGTAACCTTTAAAACATATTATAAGAGCAAAAAATCCCATTCAAGTTGAGATCTATTTGTAATAAGGTTGCACAAGACTATTATTTCCAAGTTTAGGAACACTAAGAGTTCGTCGAGGAGTTAGGCAAGGTTATCCTTATCCCCTATTCTATTTCGCCTATACATTGACAAATTAGGAGGTTGTTTGGAAAAAGTGGGTTGTGTCATCTTGACTTTAATTGGTATAGTCCTCATCCTTCCCCTTTACATTAATGATATTTTTCTTATGGTGAGTATTATTGTTCTTATGGTGAGGAGTCCATATGATCTCATAAAGCACTAAAATTTTCCAATTTTTTTCTCTAATATGATTATGAATGTTTACATTAATAAAAAAAGGGTTGTGTTAATTAAATACAAAAAGATCATTTGCACTAATTTCATGATTGGAAAAAATAGCTTGGAGGAAATGAATTCACACAAATATCTCATAATTGATCTTCAACACGAGGTTAACTAGAATTATCGCATTGAGTTAATGATAAATAGAGGGTAGAAAGCTTATTATGGAATTAAAAATTATTGTGAATCAATGTAATTTTGGCTATGGGATAAGGAGAAACTCCCCTTTGAAACACTCGTCACTCATGTTATCTTATATGGTTGTGAAGTTTGGGGTTGCATTGTTTCTAAATAATCATGGAGAAAGATAGAGAAAATGTAAAAGGATTTCATAATTTATAATCTCAAAATAAAAGGAAACACACCCTATCCTATCCTCCTCGTAACAATGGGTCTTTCCCCTATTGAGAGCATGGCTATGACTAGGTACCCAATGCACACAAACAAGATAAACAACATAAAACACAAGAGGCTTCCTAGGATTTCTTTGAACTCTAGCTAGAACCACCTATGAATTAAGTAGGGTTGGCATAAATATGCCATATCTTGGCTAAATATTTGTGGAATAATGGAATAAGCATTAGAGAAAATTTCAGCCTAAAAGTGTCCTCCTAAGAAAAATAATAATGTATAAAGAGTTTTTCGGAATAAGTCACATTGAAGATTTGGGTCGACACATTTCGAACCAACAAGTGTGGTTCATCTTCAGGACACGATGAAGAAACAGATCCAGGAAGAGGGTTAAATAGGAAGACAAGTCAACCTAATAGTTAGAAGAAAACAACTATGTTTGACTCTGGGAGGGATAGGGGACATGTTTAATAATAATTAAATTAATAAATATATAAATATTTAATATTAATATTAAACTGGTTAACGGGTATATCTTATTAGGATTAATAAGGTTCAATTCTTTATTACTTTATCAATATTTACATCAAAATAACTAAGGATTAAAACTATAGTAAGGATTATATATATATATATATATATATCTATATATATATATATATATATATATATATAACAAAAGATTAAAACTTGATAATAAAGATTAAATATATAGTATATATAAAAAACAATAAAACACATATCAATATTAATATTAAATTATTAAAAAAATTATATTAATATAAGAATTACCAGTATTTATATATTAAGTTAATCAACTTAACAACTATTTGATTAGGGTAAAATTCATTCTTTTTATTTTATTTTATATGTATAATCAAGATTAATGAATCTATAATATTTACAAAAATATTTATAATGCAAGTTAATTATATCATAATGGTAATACATATTGTTTACATATCAATATATATATAGAAAATAATAATAATAATAATAATAATAATAATTAAAAAAAGAAGAAGGACGGAGAGAATTACGAGGAGAGCGTGGGATCCAACAGCTACTAATTTTCCATCTGTCATCCCTATTAATATTACTAGAAAACTTCTCAATTTCAATGGCTTCCCTAAACTCACGATGATGAAAATGAGGAATCTTAGTGATAACCCTAGCCTCCTCAAAGCATATATGATGCTTGTCTTCTCATCATGTTCAACTAATGCTGAGGATTTGGTCCTCCCGTGTTTAATATTAGCAACATGTTCCTTAATCCTTTGGTTTATAGAACGACCGGTTTCACCTATGTATGAGGTACCACAGGAACAAGGGATGATATAAACACCTTTCATATCCATAGGGTTCACTTGGTCTTTAACAGACTTAAGAGAACTCCTAATGGTGTTGAGGGGTCTAAAGGTCGAGGGAATATTATGCTTCTTCAGGACTCTCGCAATCTTGTCAATTGTCCCATGGATGAAGGGGAGGTGGACTCCTGAACTGTGGTCAGAGGGTTCCTTCTTGACCTTGGGACCTTTGCTTGCTTTGAGGAAGGCTTTGACACCCTGCTGCCTACTATAGCCATTCTGGACAAAACATTAAGGAGATGGGACTTTTCTTTACCAAAATGGTCTTCATAAAAAATTCTCAAAGCACGAGTGACTAACGAGCTGAGAACACCTATCTTCTAAGAAGGAAAATGATGGGAATTGGCATGAAGATACTACTCAGTGTGAGTCTTCTTTTGATAAACCTCATGGGAGAAAGAACCATCATCTTTCTTAGAAATGAGGACATCGAGAAAATGCAGGCAACCATTAACCTCACACTCCATCAAACTAGATGGAGTTAGACTGAATATTGAGATGCTAGAAAAAGAGATCTAATTTCTCAAGTTCGTGTTGCCAATGGTGCAGGTGTCATCAAATGACACTTGCACCATTTGGAAGCATGGTCCTGAGAAATTAGATCTCTTTTTCCAGCATCTCAATAATCAATCTAATTCCATCCAGTTTATGATGGAGCATGAGGTTAATGGTTGCTTGCCTTTTCTCGATGTCCTCATTTCTAGGAAAGATGATGGTTCTTTCTCCCATGAGGCCTATCGAAAGAAGATTCACATTGAGCAGTACCTTCATGCTAGTTCCCATCATTTTCCTACTCAGAAGATAGGTGTTCTCAACACATTAGCCACTCGTGCTTTGAGAATTTCTGATGAAGAACATTTTGGTAAAGAAAAGTCCCTTCTCCTTAATGTTTTTGTCTAGAATGGCTATAGTAGGTAGCAGGGTGTCAAAGCCTTCCTCAAAGCAAGCAAAGGTCCCAAGGTCAAGAAGAAACCCTCCGACCTTTAGACCCCTAAAGAATCCTGAAGAATTATAATATTCCCTTGACCTTTAAACCCCTCAGCACGATTAGGAGTTCTCTTAAGTTTGTTGAAGACTAAGTGAACCCTATGGATATGAAAGGTGTTTATATCATCCCTTGTCCTTGTGGTACCTCATACATAGGTGAAACCGGTCGTTTTATAAACCAAAGGATTAAGGAACACGCTGCTGATATTAAACACAGGAGGACCAAATCCTCGGCTTTAGCCAAACATGTTGAGAAGACAAAGCATCATGTATGCATTGAGGAGGCTAGGGTTATCTCTAAGATTCCTCATTTTCATCATTGTAAGTTTAGGGAAGCCATTGAAATTGAGAAGTCTTCCAGTAATATTAATAAGGACGATGGCTAGAAAATTAGTAGCTATTGGATTCCTGCCCTCTCCTCGTAATTCTCTCCGTCCTTTTTTTTTTTTTTTTAATATATATATATATATATATATATATATGTATGTATGTATGTATGTATGTATGTATGTATGTATGTATGTATGTATGTATGTATGTATGTATTACCATTATGATATAATTAACTTGCATTATAAATATTTTTGTAAATATTATAGATTCATTAATCTTGATTATACATATAAAATAACATAAAAAGAATGAATTTTACCCTAATCAAATAGTCGTTAAGTTGATTAACTTAATATATAAATACTAGGAATTCTTATATTAATATAATTTTTTTTAATAATTTAATATTAATATTATTTATTAATATGGATATGTGTTTTATTGTTTTTTTTTTTAATATTATATATTTAATCTTTATTATAAAGTTTTAATCCTTAGTTATTTTGATGTATATATTGATAAAGTAATAAAGAATTGAATATTATTAATCCTAATAAGATATAGCCGTTAACTAGTTTAATATTAAAATTAAATATTTATATATTTATTAATTTAATTATTATTAAACCTGTCCCCTCTCCCTCCTAGAGTCAAACATAGTCATTTTCTTCTAATTGTTAGGTTGACTTGTCTTCCTATTTAACCCTCTTCCTGGATCTGTTTCTTCATTGTGTCTTGATGATGAACCACACTTGTTGGTTCGAAACGCGTCGACCCAAATCTTCAATGTGAATTATTCCGAAAAACCCTTTATACATTATGATATGGATAACAGAAGCTTGAATTCGAATAAAATAATAGTTAAAGTAATAGAATAAGAGTTATAAATTTTAGAGGGAATAGAAGAAAACTATTTTTTGTAATTGTATTTTTGGCTTATTTCCTTATAGGTTTACTCAAATTTCAAGTGTAGACACTCGTTGGATGTGGAATTAAATTCCACATCCAATGAGTACCCATTATGCATATGTTTTAGAAGACCCACATTGATTAAAAAAAATGAAGATACATTAAAAAAGTGTGTTCAACATGCTTTTTTAATGTATCTTAATTTTTTATCAATGTGGGTCTTCTCAAAAGTATGCATAATGGGTACCTGTTGGATGTGGAATTTAATTATGCATCCAACAAGTGTCTACACTTAAAATTTGAGTAAATCGAAAAGGAGATAAACCAAAAGTACAATTAAAAAAAAATAGTTTTTCCTCTTTTCCCTCCAAAATATTTACATGCACTTCTTTTTAAATTTAAAGTATTTTGATTTTTTTACAAATTATGAAATGGAAATTACATACAAATTTCGTGGGCACTTTTAGGATGAAATTTCCTCTAATATCACTTTGAACAAAATGATAACATAAAAAACATGATTAGATCTTAACTTAAGGAGAAATTGTGTTGTGATAAAGGCTTAGAAAGTAAAAGGAAATTAAAATACTATAAGGAGGTGATCAACCCTAAATTAAAAGATCAGAACCCCAAATTAGAATATCAAACATATGTATATGTTTGGAAAAGAGTAAATAAGAAAATCAATATTGTTAAAATACGAACTCACTCTCATGAGCTCCATGGTAAAACACAGAATTGGATAATTTCTAAAATGTCATAGTCTAAAGAATTTTTCATTTTGTGACAGTAATGGGATTGAAATTGAAAATCATTATGTCTTAAACTATTTTTCATTCACATTAAATCACAATTTAAGAATATACTTTATAATATCAACCTTTCTAGCCTCTTAACTTATCAAAACTATAGTGATTTAGGATTAAAAAAAAAAACTTTCTGAATATAAAATACAATTTTAAAGAAAAACAACCAATTCCTTTTTTTTTTTAATTTATCAAACTGAATATAATTATAGACATTAATCATTATCATTATAAATTTATATATAATTTATAATTAAATAATATTTATATTTGTATAAATAAATATATTAATTTTATATGCACAACAATAGTGAAAAAATCAACTTGACTACTATTCCGGAATTCAAACAAACCCAGATCATGACATTCAAAGAATAAAACAGGTGTAATTAGATCTAGCCAACCAATGCCAGATCATTCAATGATAAGTCATTTCAGGTCTCATTATCTTGATCCAACATTGAATTCAAGGTGCACAAAATATTTTAGATCAAATCACCAACATAGCCCCTACAATTTAAAATATACTTCAGATAGAAGTATTCGTTTGAAACCCTTTTTAGTTGCACACCTTGGCCTTTTGATCTTCTCCTCATATATTTTTAGGACTTTCTCAATACCTCCGACCAAAACTACTTAGGACCCGTGGTATTCTTGGGCGACATCAAATAGTCGTTACTCCACTCAATATTATGGGATAATACCATGGTATTGACCCCTGGTATTCTCTACTCTTGAAATTCCTTGATTTTCCAACCTGCACATGCTTTTCCTCTTGCAGGAGTGCATGTATATGTATATGTGATTTTTATTTTGTGGACCTACGTGTATACGTTGTTTTGACTAAGTGGACCTGTGTATACATCTTAAACTGCTTTTCACCGTCCTGTACCTTCAACTTCTTCATTCTGATTAGTAAAATTTGGTTCCATATTCCTATTCTTTTGTACCAATGCCCTGTTACATATGTTACCTTGTGGGTTGTCTTTCATCAAAACTGAACTGACCTGTGAGTGAGTTTCCATCAAGGACAACACTTGTATCATAATTCCAATATTATTCATAGTCCCTCTTGTGTCCATGTCTCTCTTAATTTCATTGTGGTAGGATTGGAATGGGTTAAAAAATCAATCATATCATTGAGTAAAATAGACACCCACATGTCACTACATGTCATTGTGCATACTCTCTATTTTTGATACAATTATAAGTGAGAAATATGATGTGTGCACAAATGAAAATCCTAGCATGCATGATGAATCCAGTGCTAACATGGAAATCAGAACCAAGAATCATAAAATATCAATAAATTTGTGACACAGAGTAAAAAACACAATAAAGATTCTACACCAACATGATCTATTTAGTGCAAGATACTACTAATATTTCATCAGTTTCGAAGATGGTGGATGTCATGAATATGCCCTCAAGAAAATTTAATGACTTGAAGATAAGTGGTCAGTGCAACAATTTACTTTAAATAGGCTAAATTTAGGTAATTAAAACAAGTTTGAAAATAACTAGAAACACCACCCCTGTTTATTTTAAATAGGCTAAATTTAGGTAATTAAAACAAGTTTGAAAATCACTAAAAACAACACCCCCACATCATTTTATTTCCAGTTGTACGCACCTCCATTTAAATTGACCATACATAAAATAAAAAACAAGGTTGATAATTTTAAAAGCTACATCCATCATTAAATATAAGATAGGACAAGGATGGCTCATAATTTTAATGGCTATATCCATCACCAACTATAAGATAAGAGTTAATGAGATCAGAAAAAGTGTCTTGGTATAACATGTAAACATCATATTACTTATAAATCATGCATATTGTATCTTATTGTGCATATGTTGGTAATTTTTTACATTTAAATTGTCAAATATGTAGAAGTTACATTACACTAGCTTGAATCCGCAGACAAATAAAATATCAGAAATATGGTAGGGGAATTAGTAAGCATTTTCACACTGGTTTAAAATTTCCCCTTGGTTGGTGAAGAACCAATTCAATGATATTTTTGGTGGAGTATTAATTTATTAACTGAAGATAAAAAAATGTATATAATGTTATATAGAAGTTACATTTCACGTAGTTATATCTAACCTAATGTAACTATAATATTCCAGCTCCATTTTTTTATATAGAAGTTACATTTCATGTAGCTATAGAAGTTACATTTACATGTTTTAGATAGAAGTTACATTTTACACAGTTATATCTACCGTGACATAACTATAATATTCCAACTCCATTTTTTTCACACTTTTCAACATTTTAAATATTTGACTATTTTAGTGTGATTATGTAATTAAATAGTTGATATTGTTTAAGACATCTCATATTTGCAACATTTTGAATTCTTAAGTGGGATCTTGGGTAGGTTTTGTTTACTACCATATATCATTTTTTAAGTAGATGGTGTTTTATAATTCACCCAAGAGACTTTAGGAGCAACCTTTAATTGCATGCTTGTTTCCATTATACATCTAATATTTGCAACATTTTCCATGTGAAGAACCCAATAGCCCATGTTGAACATGAAGCAAGTACCTCAAAAATTAGGGAATATTAGTTATTCTATTTCCAGAGGGGGGTATATCTAGACAAGGCAATGAAAACTATCACAAATGGATTTTTTCGGGTCGTATTTAATGAAATCCCACTAGAATTTGCTACTAAAGTAAATCAATTGATGAATTTGAAGCTTAAAGGTAGTGTTGAATAGGTGTTGCAAGGTATCTCTATAACACTATCTATCTACATGATTCTAATGCCATGAGATGGTGTCTCAATAACACTATTGTCCAATGATGGGTGCTAGATGTAGATATCTTTCTTATGTCCTATAGGTAAATCATATCATTATATTTCTATGAAATCTTGGAATGTGTTCAAAGTTTGTCTTAGATAAGGAAATATGTATGTACTCTTGAATTTATCTATGTTGTAATAAGATCAAGAATAAATTTGTCATTGCAAATAATTGGGATCTACCATGTAAGTTTACTTTACTACATGAAATTCTTGATTTGTTAGATCCCAACTAGTTAGGATTGAATTTATTTTTGTTGTAATGAGACTAAGAATAAAGTTGTCATTTTAATCACTGAAATATACCATGTAATATTTATTCACTACATGAAATTTTTTATTTGTTAGAGCCCAACTTATTAGGATTACGAAGAGTCCTCTTTCATGACAATATTTATGAATGCTATATTCTTGCTCAAAGAATTATATATTACAAAAAGGTGGAAAATAAATGAGACGCAACTGAATGGTTTATGTTTTAAAATGTATGGAGGGAGTATAAAATCATTTTCAATTGCGTTCAAATATTTTGCAACACCCACTAAAGTGCTTCATTTTACTCCTAGTTAATTCCATTTCTACTATCCAATGCTTCTAGAAGTCCTTCTCCAAAGTAATCTCTTAACTATCTTGGAGGGAAATTGATTACTTGATTGGAACCCACGGATTACAATTTCATTAGGAGCAAGGGATGAGAAAGCTTCATATTCTTCAATATATTCTACAAGTTAAAAGCATATCGAATGATTACCTTTCTGTTTAATTGATATGACAATTACTCGAGCATTTTTTAGGATTTTGAGACCTTTTTCTATGATTTTTTTTCTTTTTTTCTTTTTTCTGAAAGTTATGTTCTCAATCAAAGAAATTAAAGAAAAGGTGAAAATGATGCAATGGAAGGATTTTTTGTTTTAGTGCCTAAGAATGCCTTGCTAATGTGAAAGGCTTGGTATTTTCTTGACTCAAGATTAGTCGCATTTGACTTCCTAGAATTTCTTTAATTTCATTTTTGTTGTGTTTATATTTCTATCCTTTAAGTTAGTGATCTACTGTGTGTGTAATAGGAAGTATTAACTATTAAGCACTCTCAAAGGTGATATCAATGAATAAATAACTTTAAATGTCCCTACTTGACACTTTAGTATTACATGATCATGCAAAGAAATTATTAATCAACATTAAAGGGAAGATGATTAACGTGCAATGTTTCTTGGCTTGTCATATAATTACTGCATCCCCCCCCGGCAATAATATATTTGAGGCTACTTTGTTCTTGTTACTTGTGGAGCTTCCCTTTGGCTCAGAAAAACATCAAGGATAAATTTCCATTGCATTGGCATTGGACATCATCAAAGAGGAATTCACCAAAAAGTAGTAGAGGACATGGGAGAAATTGGTACAATGAGCAGATAACCACTATGGAAACACTGAGGCACCATAATTTCTTGTGTATTTAGATTTACTCAAAATTATCTAGTCACAAAAAGTACCTTTTTTCCGAATATTTTCATGTATACAGAAATAGTAAAAACACAATTTCAGAGTAATTATTCAAACTAATAATTATATGATAGTCATAATTTATAATTAAATAGTATAATATGATTAATATTATAGGACACAACTATAGGGTCTGACTATGAGGGGCATTGTGACAATATATGTACACTTCTCATTGTATTAGACCATCATCTCTCAGAGTGTGATATCCATTCAGTGGAATGTACTCCGGGACGTCATTGTGGGATTGAATTTTTTTTCTTTCAGTGGACAATTCGTGATATATTTTCTTAGGCCTTAGTGTTCTACTTCCCTAAGGTTTTGACACTACTCACAACTAACACCTTCATTCAACCAAGTGAGGTACTCATCTTGGAAAGTTGAATAATTTTGTCTCCACAATCCAATATGATGTTGGATTAATCTCATGATCCTAAAAACATAGGTCATAATAGCGAGGAACCTTTACTGTGGGCGAAAGAATGTCAAAATTTAAGGAACATGACTCTTTTAGAACAAGCAATAAGGATATTTTCTACACTGATCTTTTTTTTTTCAATTTTTTTTCACAAGTTATCTATTGCCTGATATTTTTAATATGTAACTTAGTTGGTATGATTGTGCCTAAGTTTTTGTTAAAGGTTGAATACTAAGTTCCTAAGGTATTATTTTCTATAGTGACATTTTATTTTCTTTTTTTATATAGGTCATCTGAATGCATAGTGGCCGCTATCGAATGGTGAGGTATATGTCATATAAATCTTTTATAGTATACTTATTTTATATTCAGTTATTCATCGTCTTTCATGTCTTATACTCTGCATTGTATCTTCTTTCATTTTCAGGAGATGAGCTTAATATTGATGGTAAGAAGTATCAATTGAAGAAAGAGGAGAACAATAACACTGGAGCGACACATGAAAAATGAGAGAGAGAAGATAATTTGTCTAGTGATACCCTTAGAGCCAATATCTTGCATATGACACACTCATAGATATTGATGGTCAAGTCTTCAGAGTTGGTGAATTCACTTGCAATGCTTTGGAAACACAATGATAATGTTTTGAAATGATGAAACAATATTTCATGTGTAAATTATAGTCCAACTGATATTAAGTTGGAAACTCATATTGTAATACTTGATATTTTATATAATAAAATTTATATAGTTGAAATTATTTTTATTTTCACTTGATATTATTTAGTCTTGTAATTAACATATGTAACTTTGAGTTATCATATTAGATAAGCATGCACATTATATGAAATATTTTTAAAATTTAGTCGTAAAATCATACTAATTAATTTATGTTGATTAATAATGAACACATAAAATCAATCTAAAACTACTAAATTAGTAGTTTATATTAATTAATGATGAACACGAATAAAATGAATATATGACTAAATTAGTCATTTTTAATGATTATGAATGAAATTAAATGAAATGAATAGAATCTACTAAATACGTCATTTATATAATGAATATGAAAATACCAAAAAAAGATAAATGACTACTGCAAATGATAAATTTTTTATTAGCATGATTAAATTTTGTATATATACGACTATTAGTAGCTAATTTACAGTATCTTATAACACGACTAAAATTTAGTCATATTTTTTTGGTCATTAATTGTTTTCAAATGATGACTAAAATTTGAATATATATGACTATTAGTAGCTAATTTACAGTATCTTATAACACTACCAACATTTTGGTCATATTTCTTTAGTCATTAATTGGTTTTCTCAATGATTCATATAGTAAAATATTTTGTTGTATATTTTGTCATTAATTGCGACAATTAATGACTAAACCAATGAAAAATTTATGACCAAATTTAGGACTAAATATACTACTAGATGGTGAAATTGAGGAAACCAATTAACGAATAAGCTAGAAATGACTAAACGTTGGTCGCATTATAAGATACTGTAAATTATCTACTATAGGTCACCGACTGAAAACTGGTCGTTTATATGTAAATTTTAGTTGTTTTTTGGGTAATTAATCAGTCATTTTGTACTAGTGAGCCAAATAATTTCCTTCATAATCTACTAGCTTATAGGCACCTTTTTGTAAAACTCTTTTAACAATTTAAGGCCCATGCCACATTGGTTTGGATTTCCCAACTCCCAATTTATCATTAGCTTAATCACATGGCAAGACCAAGTCACCCTCAACAAAAATGCGGGGAGAAATAGTTCTATCATATTGGGCCTTAACTCATTTATTCTAGGCTTAAATTACTAACACTACGATATTATGAGTTTCATCGAGCCTTTCAAGGTAAAGTAAACATTCCTCCTCAAGTGAGGTATCAGGGATTAATTCGACAACCAGTTTCAATGAAGGAATTTCACATTCAATTGGAAGAGCTGCTTCTAGACCATACACCGGCTGAAAGGGTGTGAATTCAGTTGTGGTGTTACTTGCGGTTTAGTAAGCCCAAAGAGTTGAAAAATAGCATCCAGTTTGATTTATGCATCCCAATGGTGCATTACAGCATGGTAACCAAGACTTTTTTTACTGCCTCAACCTAGCCATTAGCTTGTGGATAATAAGGAGCTGAGTTGTGGTGATGCAAACCCAACCGAGAACTAAGCTCTGCCATCATGTAAATTCATAAATGAGATCCATGATCAGTAACGATGGCTTGAGGGACACCAAATCGAGCTATGACATGGTTGAAATTAGTAGAAAATGATGAAATTAGTGACTAGATGACTAAAAAAGTTAGTCACCGCAACCTTTCCAAGTGAAATACTACCAAAAATGAACAATCTTAAGTGACCCAACTAAAAACGACCAACATAAATGACTAATTTAGTCCCAGACTAAAATATATGACTAGCTAATATGTAATAAAACTAAAAATGACTAACGTGAATGACTAATTTAGTCTAGGAATAAAAATACAACTACCTAACAAGTACTACAATAATAAAAATTGATCGTTTATGTTAGTCATTTTAATTGTTCCACTTCAACAATCTAAAATTATAAGTGATAGGGGATTTAAAGGTTGTTATCGATTTTCTAAAAGGTTATACTTCCTTAAAGATTTTTTTCTTGGATCAACAAATTATTAGAGTTATGGAGCTTATTAGAATATTCGGGGTTATATCATTTGATAACATTCACACGGAATTAAATTTGAAGCATTTGTCAAGTGTGCATGCACAAGACATCCTTGTGAACCATCAACTTAAACAACGACATCACACTTCTACACATCATTTAGAAACATTGACAGACAAATACAACAAGGCCAACATCCAACAAAAGCCCATGTAATGAAGAATAAACTATAATAAATATTTGACCATGAAAAAAAATAAAAAAAAATATTTATGCTAACCTTACCATAATTCTAAACACGTTATGTTATAATACTTGAGTATGGTGTCATGGAACCATAGTTGAGTAATATAACATAATGAGTTTAGATTTATGGTAATGTTAGCATTATATATATATATATATATATATATAGATATTAATGGTAAAATATCTGTTACAAAAACACTAATAAACACACATGAAATCCTCAATCCTTAGTTTTAAATATTAAGAAACCCATGCAAATTATGCTCAAATCCACCAAACAAAATATAATGCGGTAATATGAATGAAAAATGAAATATATTAGCAAATTATCAAATCCACTTTGACCCTCACACATAGCACTAAGCATCACATCTGTTCCAAATCATCTACAATACTAACGAGTGGAAGAAAAGTTGAGAAATACAAATAATAATAATTACAAAACCAAGCAAAATCCATGTAATGGTAAACCACAATGGTGATGATTGCAACATCAACCACAAAAAGTCATAAAATAAGAAAGATCGATCCACTTATAGATTTCAATAGGTAGCCTCACAACATCATCTCGCCAATGTCAAACCTCCATAAATTTTTGATTTCTAAGGAGTAAGAGCTAAGTATTTGGTGTAAATATAATTAAATTCAAATTACATTTCAATAAAAAATCAATTTTTTTCATTGCATTTTTTTACAATTAATCATTCTAAAAAGTGACTTTGAAGCTCCTATATGCTCCCTCTACCCCAGTTTTTGAATAGCAACACTGGTCATTTAGCCTTTGGCTTTGATGAGAATGAAATCAAACTTCAATTAAGTTTCATCAACATATCATAATTGATCCTTGAACCATGGGGTTTCCAATCATAGATATCATGCCCAGGAACTCAATTTTTCCGAGATCAAGATGATGAAGATCCCAATGCTACAATGAAGATTTACTTCCTAAATTCAAAATACTAAGGTGATTCCCTCCTACGAACACAACCACGTTTTCTTGGTGGGAGATTCAACATTTTAGAGTTTCAAATTCTATTTCGACTGTCATTTTTGCATTGCAGAACAAGTATCCATCCATATTTTGTCCTACCTGACCCTAAGGCAAAGCTTATCAGCCCAAATGATTACTGCATTTGCTAGATTTTGATCTAGTGTCTTTATTTTGAATGTGATGGCAATCTGCATGTAGGGTCACTTCTTGTTTTTTTGATGAATTTTGCGTGAGGTTACAAGAGGATTTTATTTAATGTTCAAGTTAATTTGGGAGATGTTTGGAAGGAAAGTGCCCATATATGATGTACGTTTAAATACCCAACTATTATTATATCAATGATTGGATTTCACTTGCATAGAATATGATGGATTCAATCTATTCTTGGTAATGGATTTCAATGGAGTTGCTATGTGATCGTCTTGATTTTCGCTAGAGTAGGGTTGTGAAATGGAGCAGTATGGAAAATTGGTGGCGTTGAAGAGTGGAATGGGTCTAGTTATGGCATGGATAGACAAACCTTCAAGTCACTCAATCTACTCAGCCTTATATTGTGAATGTTGGAAGGGAGCGGTGGATGTTGTAGGTGATAATGAGCACTTGTATAGGTCATTTCCTTCGAATGTCGATGGATCAGTGAGTCGTCGATGGGTCATCATTCAATGATTCAATGACCAATACTTCTAGTATCAAGCATATTTCTACTTCTGCTCCTCTTCCTGCCTCCTCCCCTTCATCCTCATCACTTAGAAGGTTTCAAGGGAAGGGTACATTGTTTTATGTTAGTATATTGCAATTGAGGAATACTTTTGGAGATGCACTTGGTTTCTATGAAACTAGTTTGGAAATAGAGCCTACCAATATCGAGGCTAGCATTGAAAAATGAATTTGTCTCCAAATACAAAGTCTCATTCCAAGGGAATTTCAATGCTTTGCAAAAACTATTGTGCTCAATCCCCAGAATGCGTGTGCTCTCACGCACTGTGGAGTTTTTCACAAGGATGATGCACCAGAGGTTTGTTTCTCCCAACTAACACTGTTTTATTTTTTTTCTCTTTCTTGTGTACTATTTTTTTTGTTACTTATTTTTTCAAGCTTCTATATAGTAGTAGGTGTTTTATAATTGATTTTGAAACTAAATGCATTTCAGAATGTATCTTAAAGAGATCAATTCTTGGTTTTTTTAGCTAAAAAATGTGAGTGTACACCCAGGCACTAGTTTAGAAGTTAGTTTTAAATTATGGAAGTGAGCCAACAAATCTGACAATTGGTCCATAGTTCTATATTATTACAACCAGATTGGCAAATTTTCAAATCTTATAAGACTAGTAACTTGTTACTTTGGTCTACAAGCAAATGGAGTTCCAATCCTAAATTATGTGACTGAAAGAATAAGTAAATTATATCAAGGAATTACATCTAAATATAACCCTTGCTTTTGCTCGGCAGGCCATAACACTAACCAAACTATGGTGGAAGTTTCATAATTGGATATTCCGGTAGAGAATGTTATTTGGGAAGTAGAAAAACTTGGGCAAGAGGTTCAAAATGTGACTATGGAAGTGCTTGAGAAAGTGACAGAAGAGCTTGGAAAATACAAAGACAAGCTCGAGGAAATGGAGGTTAGTTTAGAAGTTGGGATCTCATTAGAACCTGATAATAAATCTCTTGCAATGGATAAAGATGATAATAATTTGCAGAGTTGTATGCTCCTTCCAAATGTTGATGGGCCTTCTATTGAAAATAGTGATCTTGTTTAGTCTATAAAATTGCCTTCTGTTTCCAATGAGGGGGATGATAAACTGGAGAAGGTTGAGACTGAATCTGGAGATTTAGAAGCCAAGTCTATGTCTCAAATTAGAAATACTTTCACATTTGAAATTGGATAAATGATTTCACCACTAGAGAGGGTATTTACGGCTCAATTGATTTCACCCAGTCTGGTGAGATAGATAAAAAATTTGGATGCTGGAAACTCTTTCAAACTAGCCATCCAAGCAAAGTGATTCAGGTTTACTTCCATTTATGATATGAAGTTTATTTTTATTATGTTAAAAGAATGGAATTCTTCATGTAGAACAAGTTTTACAAATGAATCTTATGTTCATTACAATGTCATTTGGAATTATTGAATATGTTGTGGTGATCGAAGCTGGATTCCTTTCTTTTTTCTAAATTTTTTTTATTATTTAATTTCTCAGGCCTTATTCATTTTGACTTCATTGTTTGGACTGGGTTGGAGTGGGTCCTTTCTTTATCTTTGCAGACTTACAAATAGGATGTTTATTGAAAATATCTTATTGTTATTGGATTTTGCTGCATAGAACAAGGCTTCTACAACATGCCTAACTGGGAAAGATGAAGCTGAAGCATGTAAAAAACACGCAAATGATAATGTTAATTTTGCAGTGCCTGATGCAATTTCAATACTCCTAAAGGGCAGTTATGTCTTTGTTGAAGCCAAAGCTAAAAATATACCCAGTGGAGAGAAAATAAGTCATGCAAATATTGTTACAGATTCAGACAACAAATTTACAAATCATGACGAAAATGTGGTGATAGTGAGGTGGTAAGTTTATGTACTATGGCCATGATCTGCAGTGCATCAGTTAGGCTAGGGAGCCATTCCTCGAAAATTGAGGCTAGATAGGAACAAAGGCCTTCTAGTATAGATCTTCTTGATATTGGCCCACAATTTACATAATCATGTACCATGCAACTATCATCATTAACATATTTTAATGCAACAGTAGTACCAACATCAATGTTGTTTGAACAACTTTTCACAGATTCACAACAAGTACAATTGCATGCATAGATTCTTGTGTACTAGTCACTTATGTGAGTTATCTCTGTTGTGTTTATTCTACCTCAAAACCCACAATTGTTCTTAATTGGGATCTGCATTATAACTAGCAATGCATGATGTGTTTTGGAAGTCAAGGGTAATTACCATATGAGGCATTGATGATAAAAAAAATTCTAATATAGGGGGAGGTCTGTGACCATGTTCTATGTTGAATTTGTTATCTAGGTGGGATGATCACTGCTGACATAATATTTCTTTTTTATTTATTTCTTGTCTCTCCAATATATTTAAGATGAACAGTTTGTTTGTGTGCTAATATTGTGTGTCAACATCTCAAAATGGTTCCTTTGTATCGGAAGAAAGAAGGAGTATGTGGGAGAATGCTTGGTATATTGTTGCATATCATATTCATGGGAATGGGTTCTCTAGTACCTCAGACACACCTATTCACACCCCTTTCTCAAGCACAACATCAATAGTATCCAGCAAAATTGTTGAAGACATAGAGATTACAACTCCTGCATTAGTTGATGCCCCTGATGCAAGGAATCTTGTTTTAGGAATGAGATCAGAAGACTTGGTAATGTGAAGGAGCCATTTATTTTTTTACTAGAGTGACCAGGGCTTCTAACTTAGGGATGGGTGGGAGCAATAATACCCCTCGATCAATTATGAGTCCACTTCCCCCACTCACATTGTCACCACCAGTGTGGAGTACTCCAGTGAATGAAGGGATGCATGGGTCCACCATTTAGAGGAGTCTACATCTTGAACCCCATCAAATGACCACAGTAAGGCATCTTTATCAATATGCACAAATTGGACACTACCTACTCTAGAGGTGCTACCCCTTAGATGCCTCACTTACCTTTCCCTAGACCATGGGTGGTCCCTCCTCAAGGACCGCCACCAGATTCTGGCTTATAGATTTCTAGTTTTGCAGTTCCAGAAGGAACTCAGGATGCACTTAATAACCGAAGGTATTACGTATCACCTTATGTGCCATATATGCCAATGACATCTGTGGTTCCTCATTTCCTAAGTATGGTTGGGGCTACTACAATTGACATTGGTACCAATGTTAGTACAGATGTTCCAAAAGCAAGTGTGGTAGTTGGTAGACAATCCCATAAGGAGCATAAACCTAGAAAGAGGAAAATTAAAAGTGTTTCTGGAGAAATTGTTTAAACTGGTGGCTTGCAAGTGACATCTAGTGTTCCTAAACACCCAACTAAACCCACATCAATATCTTTCCTTGGGTCATTAATGATTTTCTCAACTACTTCAAATGCTCTCATTGCATAAGGTACATGCATCCTGAGTAAACCTTTTGTTTCTCATTACCAGGTAATAAGTAGAGGAGAAACTGGACAAAGAATTATGTTTTCAGTGGAAACAACAAATTGTATAGAAAAGGTGAAATTGAATGTTGAAGACATTGCTTCTATTGCAGCTACTATGGTTAGGCACAACAAGGGAATTTAGAGTTAGATAGTGTAATTTCTCGGTTACATTTCCCTCTTAAATTAAACATTGTAAATATGCTGAGTTGGGGACATGGGTTCTAGGGATGAGGAAGACTTTGTGTGGGGGAAAATGGAAAACAGGGGGCAGGTGGCATCATAGGGATTGGCTTGCAAGACTTGGCAAGAACAGATAAGTAAGTCAGCAATGACAAGGCTAACACACACAAAAATATCAAATAAGATGGACAACTAGGAAGGTTAGATTGGCTTGCTTGTTTTGCGTTAGGCTAGAAACCAACAGAAAGGGGAAAATATTTTTTTCTTACATAGAAGGAGCAGGGGTGTTGAAAAGGAGAAGAGAATAGCACAGAAGAGGAGTGTGGAGAGGGGTTTGGTTTCCTCTATTGAAAAAAATTCCAGGAAAGGAAGGAACAAGGAGAATGCTTCACATCCTTCTGCATAACTCAAGGCCTGCAAATTCACTGAAGGGTGGAGGGAATCAATCCCTCGGAGTCCCTACAACAACCACCTATTTTCAATTTAATCCTTGAAAATTTCTCCCCCAAGCCCTGGAATCTAGCTCAAGGGTTATTGGGTTGTAAGACAAACAAAATTCCAATGTAGGGTAGTCTGTGTATGTGTGGAGAAGTCTAGCCCTAACTCAGTTTGTGTACCTAGTTTAGAGATAATTATTTCCACCATTTTTTATTTTAAGTTATATCTCCTAAAAACATCATTATAAGAATAATCACATTTACATTATGCTGCGTTGTTGGGAATTTAATTGTTTGCATTTTCATCCTTATTATTTAGTGCATATCTTGATAGGAGGCTATAGTGTGGTACAAGTGATGGGTTTGTCTATTATACATGAGGTCAAAATTATTCATGTGTATAAATTTATAATAGGTTGTATGTAGGTTATGTTATGTCTACATAGACTGTTCCTAAAGGATATGAGTAGAAAACCACACCTCTAACCGACGTATATATTCACCTTTTCCCACCACTGATAATTAAAAAAAAAAAAAACAAAATGGTAATATGCAAAATATGCCCTATTTCTCATCGGGGAGTTGTAAAAACTTATTAAAATATTACTACAACAATGCCGCTGGAAAAACTGGTTAAAATATTACAACAACAATGTCGCTGGAAAAACTACATTCATTGTCGATGAAGGATGAAAAATATCTATCACTCCTTAAGGTTGAGTGACTGACTTGTCAAGGGACATTGGGTTCCTGTCAGATAAGCGAGTCAAATCCTCCCATTAGTTTGATCTACAACTTCAACCTTGGAATTGGTACACTTCAGTCCTGTAGGTGGTGTTAATTTTAGCTTGACATGTTCTTTGCTTAGGATAAGTACTTCAATGTTCCATATTATCCCATTTATCAATCCATTTTATTTCCATTAGAAATCACATGAATCATTATCACATCAGTAGTAACTGAAGAAAGGACATAAACGATCAATGCAGAAGACAAGCCAAGATAAGAGAACACAAGTATATGGCTCAAGCCAGGGAAAACCCCCAAGGTGGGGGAACCATTGATCAATTGTTCTTATTATTAATGTCAAATATTCAATAGAGAGAGAGTACAGTAATTCAAATTCAAAATGACATGGCAATTTGAAGATCTAGTATCGCTTCCCTTAGACAAGTAGATGGCCCTATCAAAACTGCAATTTCAGCACTTTGTCAACAAAAGACAAATTGTGCCCTAACTAATGGTCAATGATGGTCATGTAATCAATAAAATAGTCCCTCTTAAGCTCATAATTCTTTAGTAAACTGAATCTTGGTTAGGGCTTATTAGATCACTGTAATAACTCCTTTTCTCAACTCCAGACTTCCTTCAAGCAATTTGAATCATCCTTCTAGAGTCTATACTAATTGTATCCCTCAAACATGCCTCAAGACCCTTCTTCTTCCATAAGACAAGGTTTGTAGCTTGCCTGGGTTGTTACCTACCTTTTTGACCCCTTGTGCAAGCACTATTAGGCTTGTGGCCTTCCTGATGAAGCCTCCTAGTGCTACAGCCTACCTGAAGAAGAGAGATCCCACACAAAATAGTCCCAACACACATTTTGAACTACCCTGAAGTCTGTAACTGCCTTCTTGTAGGATCTCGCCTACAAAATAGGATAAACACTGCCAAGAACATGCATCAAATTAACCTAGACTTTCTCCTAACAGCCTCAACCTCCTGCCTAAGGAACTCGGCCCATCAAACAACCCAAAACAACCTTGCCCTGCCTCATTCGGTGGAGACATCTTCTTTCTTTGACTATTTTAGAGAGGAGAAAATAAGAGATGTATATGTATCAAATGAGGTTGGAGGTCACTTCCATTTATAAGAGATGGAGAGGGGTTCAACTTGGTTAATTAACCCCAAACTAACCTTGTTAAATTACACATATGTCAGCTTGAATCCAAAAACATATATCTCCTTATCCAAATTTGGGGATCTTTAGGTCAATTTTGGTCCTCTTGAAAATAGGAATTCAATGACATGATTATATTATTCAAATAATATTCCCAAAGTGAAATTTGGCCCTAGTTCCCAATTTTAACACCGTCTCAATTAGTGAGAATTCCACTTGCCAATCCATCCATCATCATGCCATCCTATCATCATGAACTATCTCTGCAGACTTTCTCAACTCTGTTGAACATTGATATAGATAATGAAGAAGAATTGATCGAGAGTGAGTCACAAGACCTTGCCACTTTCCATTGACAAAATTCAATCCACATAACCAGGGGTAGAACCCTAATCGGTCTTGTTCCTAGATCAAGTTTTTGAACACAATTCATCCTAGTCATAAGGATTACGATAGTACACAATACGTCCAACTACAACGCTATGGTCCATATCCACTTTTCCCAACTCATTTGCCAGGTGAGAGGTACTTCCCATGAGTCCCAGACTACATGGGTAGGATGTATGTTGGGGCATCTGCAGGAGAAGGTGTGCTAGTCATCATGCCTATATTCCATAAGAGAAGGTGAACCACTCATCCTATGAATATCTCATCAGTCGTAGGGGAATGTGAACCACTCACCCTATACATGTGTCAGTGCCTATATTCTCACTAGGGAAGGTGAACCAGTCACCCTGTACATAATGAACAAATAGGGGAAGGTGAACCACTCACCCTAAAGTTGTACATAGCTCTAAGAAGTAACCTAGACCCCTAGGAGCTCCCAGAGCTCAATGTTCAACCAAGGCCCTCATAGTAGGGTCTTTCCACGACTCCCAACCTCTCTTTGAAGGAAGGTAAACTTGACCTTACCAAGAGGCTTTGAGGGGATGCTCATAACCTGCACATCCATCTTGCAATGTTGGAGCTTGATTTCTCCCCATTGTACCATATCCAAAATAAGGTGATACTTGATACCAATATGCTAGGAAAGGTTGTGGAACACGAGATTCACTGAAAGGAAAATCCCACTCTGCAACAATGGTTTCCAGTATGTGCTCAAATGCCTCACTGAAGAGTTGCCTCAGCCAAATGGATTCATAATAAGCCATGCTTATTACTTTATACATTCAGCCTCAATGGTGCTCCTAGAGTAACAAAATTTAGTCTTTGATTTAGTCATGAAATAAAGGTGGTCCCCAAGAGATATGGCACTTAGATGTGCTCTTTCCATTTTCCACACTTATAGTCCAAAAATTCTCAACAGTGTATTTCAAATCATAATTAATATTAATGAGAAACTATCCAATAAATGAGTCTTAACCATAAATTGTCTCAGTGTCTTAGTATTATGGGCCATCGCATACACCAGTGTCCTCACAAGTTGTCTATAACCATATTAGCAACATCTCCATCTTATTAGACCTTTAAGCTTAGACACAAAGTTAGGTCTCTAATCTTGATTTTAAAATTCAACTCCCTCTTACATTGATAAATGAGAGGATCATCATTTGTTGGGAAGAAATCATCAATAGTTGCATCCAAACATCATAGCTCCCTCTGAATATCGGGAAAGTAACTTTGACCAAAACATAACCATCGAGCTATCTGCAACTTGATATTAATCCTTTGGACCATGTACCAAATTCATACAATCATAGTCATGTGGCTTCTCAAGTAACAAAGATTTATGAAATCATCATTAGAGAATTATCGCCTGTCATGTCTTTCCTAATGTTCTTTGACATGCTCATCCTTCTTGAAATAATCATTGGGCGAAAGGATTCATCAAGAAATTTGGCTAGGGATTCTATAGCTCCCTCTAAAGTCTTACATGAGTTAGTTATCCATCCTTCATCAATCTGCTCCTCATCTTTAAGATGAGACATTTTCATGCTACATCAATAGTACCTCAATATTACATATACCACAAGTACTTCTGACTATATGAAGACACCAATAGACATGTTCTGAAATTTTCCTTGGAATGATCTGCTCTATTCCTTTTGAACTATTTGTTTCAATTCTGACTATGCCAGGGTGTCTAGCCCTTTTTAGAATTGTTCCAAACATCTTTTACCATACCTTATATAGTTCAAAGAGAACCCAAGCAATGAATATTGTAGATCGAATCAAGTTATGCCAAATTACTTCTTAGCCACAAATTTTTAAACTTCAGAACATGTTGTCATAGGATAGTTTCATAAGGTCATCTATGTGATTAGAATATATATAATTGTTGATGTACTAGATTTCTTCAAAGATTCAGTGTTGTTATAGAAGAATGTGGCAAATAGATAATGCACTTTAAGCTTGTTGATGAAAAACTGACTTATTCCCTCAAGGTTCTGATACTTGCCATTGATTGTTGAAGATGAAAAATTGTGAACACTTGTTGTGGACCAGATACGATGTTCATCATGTATTGCAATATAAATTGACTTTATTTCACAATCCATTTTAGGTTATCTGATATATAATGTATGGTGAGCAAGAGAAGTGATATTATCCATATAAAATATTAGTGGAATCATAATCTCATAATCAAAAATGATGCAAAGTTCACCAGTTGCTCTTCAAGTCCTCAGGTTTTTCGATGTGCTACTATAATCCTTGAAGATGTCTATTGTTGCAAAACGTGCCACTTGTGTATTTTAAGATGCCCTCCAATTATATCATTAACAGTGCCCTCAAGTTTGGTGATCCACACTTCACTGTACACCTCTTTGGCACAACTACACAAGCTTGAGATTATCCACAATTATTTTGAAGATCCCTCAAGGTATTTTCATACTATTTGTGAGGATATGCTTTAATCAACAAAATATTAGCCTTAATATTATACAAATTTTCTCAGCTTCAGTATTTAGTTCATTTATGCCATATACCTTAAGAAGGTTTTTCAATATAAATAGATCTTCATGCTCTAGACCAACTTTAATGCCTATAATCAGTGATACCTTGAGTGATGTGTCATTTATCTATCAATAGGAGTGCTTGAAGTTTCTTTTGATAGCTTTCTTCCTTGTGATGAGGATTCATGCTTCACATTGCCCACTAGTCCTAATGTGTTGTCATTGAAACTGCCTTCAGACGTGCCAAGTATGAATGCCTTATGTCTGCTACTGAACTATTTGCTCACAATTGTCATTGAACTAATTATATTTTGTTAATTTTCCTTCAGAGAGGAGACTATAGTATCCCACAGATCAATTCTCGTGTGATTTGGAAAATGACTCCCAACAAGACGAAGAAGAACTACCCATATTAAAACCTTACTGCTTCAGTTCAATGTTAATTTTTGCTTCAGATTTTGTTGTGACTAAACCCTCTTAGAGTTCAAATATAGGCAAGTCACACTTGTCTTAATTAAATTCAATGTAACTCTTATTCAGATTTAGATTTTAAGAATTTATTGAAGAACATATATCATTTTATTAAAGTAAAAAATTGCTACACATATCTACAACCTCATAAATCGACCTTCAATTGTAGACTTCAATAAATATGCTAGAGTGAAACAATGATTTAAATCTTAGATCACACAACCATTAGTTTCAGATCAAATTATTCATGGTAAGTTGTCCTTGAGAGGGTTGCCTTGATTCTGTCCTAAATACAGAGGTTAGGGTATCTGAATTTTTTAGAATCAACACATACCTTAGAATGAGGCAGAAATATTCCTTGATGTACTAGGTCAATGAATTTTTAGCCTGTATCTTGTACAAATTGCTGATATAACTCTTCCATATCTGTCTTGAACAAAAGTGATGATGCTACCTTAAAGAGGTTGATTTCTTGCTTCAAAATGACTTGTCAAATAATGCTAAGAGGTATGTCATAGAAAACCCTTATACTAGGCCTTAGAAACCCTTTGAACAGTCACAAAACTAGCCTTGAGAATGAGTGAAAGACCTCAAGAAAGAGGTTCGAGATCAGGTTATAAACTTCCATGGAAAATTGCCTAAACAGAGCTTGGATTACCTTCAAACTACTTCAAAATAAGCCAACAAATACCAAGAGATTACTTCTTGTTCAAGGGAGAGATTTGATCTATATTGAGATTGAAAAGACTCCCCTGGATGCAGAGCTATATCACAGAAAGAAATCACTCTTTCAGCTCAGCTTGAAAGGCCTTCAATAAACTCGGACGTGGTTTCTTCCTTTCTCAAGTGAGAGGACAAATTCAAAATGTTTTCCAAACAACAATTTAGATAATATATTCACAGTTATTCTGAATTTTAGACCTATGAAGAAACTCAGAGAATTCAGTCCTCCTAAATTGATTTCAGACCTCATATGATGTGCCCATGACTGTGATTTCTTTGACAAATAACTCGACTTTGTGTGTGGGCTATTAGATTAGCCCCTCGGTCTTCTAGATCAGGGTTTATATGCCCCTCAAAAGTCTTCACTCTTCTTGATTAGGTTTTTTTCCTAGTCATAGTGACTATGGCTTGAGATCATGCCCAAAATTTGACTTAATTCCATAAGGAGCTTGGTCCTAGGTATGTCTCTGTCTTTTGATGTGATGAAGCCTTTATCTTTAGTGATTGCTTTGTCTCTTTCTTGGGCTTGTCTTCACCTGAGCTCTGAAACCATGTTAATTTTAGCTTAACATGTTCTTTTCTTAGGACAGTTACTTCAATGTTCCATATTAGCCCATTTATCAATCCATTTTGTTTCCATTAGCAATCACATGAATCATTATCACATTGACATTAACTGAAGAAAGAACATAAATTATAAATGTAGAAGACAAGCCAAGACAAGAGAACACAAGTATATGGCTCAAGCCAGGGAAAAACCCCAAGATGGGGAAAACCCTTGATCAATTCTTCTTATTATTAATGTCAAATGTTTAGTAGAGAGAGAGTGTACAATAATTTAAAGTCAAAATGACATGCCAATTTGAAGATCCAATACCACTTCCCTTAGACAAATAGATGGCCCAATCAAAACTGCAATTTTGTCACTCTGTCAACAACAAACAAATTGTGCCCTATCTAATGGTCAATGATGGTCATGGTATCAACCAAATAGTCCCTCTTGAACTTGATGTTCTGTAGCAAAATGAACCCTAGTTTGGTTTCATAACATTTGGTATCAGAGCTTTGGATTCTAGGGTTTCACTACTCCAAATAGGTCATCGTGGCATTTTCGCTATAATTTTTTTTCTGTGACGTTTCAAAAGTGAAAAAAAACCCCATTTGAGGCAAAATCGCACTGAAACTCGGGTCTAAATTTCAAAGCTTTTCGCACTATTTGTGGAGATATGATCTGAGGAAGTTGGTCTTTTTGCAGACTCCTGAATTACATTCCAAACAGGTGACCTGGGGAAAATAGTCATAACTTTCTCTCTGAGCATCAGATTGAAATTTCATAAGAAGGTACAGAAAGAGGACGAACTTTAGTTTCTTGTATAGATTTTTTAGAGCCAGAGGTTGAAACAGTGACACGTGGTACGTTGTACAAGTTCGCTCTACTGAACTAGTCTATAATTAGGTCACTGTGGGAGATTTGGCATAATTCTTCCTAGGAGAATCCAATTTGGATCAGACTGGTGGCATTGGAAAGAGGACATTAGGGCTACTGAAGGTTGCAATTTAAGAACTTAAAGATCTAAAATTACAGAGTTATAGTCATTTCAAGATCAAGCTCCTAAAATCAAGAAAAAGCAAGATGAGGAAGTTTGATGGCAAGGATCTGGTAAATTGGATACTTCAGATGGAGCAATATTTTGATCTACATGGTGTACCACTGTTACAAAAGGTATGTATTGCATCTTGATAGTTAGAACCGGATCAATTTTTATGGTATAAAGGGCTTTGTTCTTGTAAACAACTTGTTACGTGGTCAATTTTCATGGAGGAAATGATAGCACATTATGAGGGTACAAAGAGCAACACTTTCTTTAGAGCAACACCACAACAATTGGAAAGAGTAAAAGGGCTTTGTTACATAGTGGAAAGTAATATTATGGCAACAAGGAAGTCTACCCCTCACAACTGTAAAGATGGAAGTGTTGTTTATCCTATCCTTCCACAACCTACAAGGGTTACACCACAACAATTGGAAGAAAAAAGAGAAAAAGGGCTTTGTTACAATGCACTAAAGGTCATAAGTGTGTTGAGAAGAAATTATTTTACATAGAGCATGAAGAGGAGGAAGAAAAGGATCAAGAAACATCAAAAGAAGAGGATATACGCCAGGACCCAACCCCAGAGAAAGAGGAAATGAATCAGACCATATCTTGCAAAGCATTGGCAAGAATTACCACTCCTCAAACTCTCAAGATAGAAGGACATATCAAGAAGAAAAAGGTGCAAGAATTGAAAGATCACATCGAGAAAGAAGAAATGAATCCAACCATATCTTGTAATTCATTGGTCGGAATTACCACTCCTCAAACTATCAAGACATAAGGGCATATCAAGAAGAAAAATGTTCAAGAAGTGAAAGATCACATCAAGCATCAAGAAATGAATCTGAACATATCTTGTAAAGGACTGGAAGAAATTACCATTCCTCAAACTCTAAAGATAGAAGGACATATCAAGAAGAAAAAGGTTCAAGTAGTGAAAGATCACATCGAGCATCAACAACAAGTTCTCCAACTTTTAAAGGATAATGCCACTTTGGTGCAAAATTGAATGAAACAACAGGTAGATCAACATCGTAGTGAAAAATGTTTTGATGTAGGTGATTGGGTATTTTTACTGCTACATCTCAAGAAAGCTATTTATGAGAAGGAAATGTTGGCAATACTATATGCACTTAAGAAATGGCGACCTTACCGAATGGAAAGACACTTCAAGGTAAAAATGGATCATGATAATCTTAAATACTTTTTAGAACAACTATTATCTTTAGAAGAACAAAAAAAATGGGTCAAAAATATGTTGGGTTATGACTTTGACATTATCTATAGAAAAGGGAAGAAAATTTTTGTTGCAGATGCACTCTCAAGAAAGGATGAGGATGTGGAAGCATTGTTTTGTGCTATTTCTATTATCCAACCAGATTGGATAAATGAAGCAAGGGATGAATGGAAGAAGTATGAAGAAGTATGGCCACTCATTCAAAAATTGCAGAATATTCCAATTCAAACAATATTCCCAGAACTTGAACAGGAAGGAAAAATCAAATTGGAACCTAGAGCAGTCACAGAAACAAGAACCTGACAGCTACGAAATCGATCAATTTCAGAGTATCTCTTCAAGTGGAAGAACTCACCCGCCGAATATTCCACATGGGAGGACAAGAATTTTATACAGAAGCATCAAGAACTATTCAAGCATTGAAGACAACACTTTTTTAAGGAGAGGGGCATGTTAGGCCCCTATACTACTAGTGTAACCCCTTATTGTTATTAGTACAACCCCCTTATTATATTGATGTACCCATGTAGTGCCCATATTGTTACTATTGTGCCCCATAGAAGCCCACTATTGTTATTATTGTGCCCCTACATTATTATTGTTATGTCGGCTCTGATTATATTATGACCCCTTAGACTCCTATATATAGAAAGGAGATCTTTTCATTTGTATTGTCTAAGAATTATTCATTTGTGTAATGTAAAGGAGGTTGCCCCCTCGAAGAGGCTTATTTCTAAGGCGTTGATCTATCTTTACTATCTTTTTGTGAGCTGGTTTCATAACATTCTATGACTATTTCAAAGAGGAGAAAACAAGATATGTGTATGTATAAAATGAGGTTGGAGGCTACTTCCTTTTATAGGAGATGGAGAGGGGTTCAACTTGATTAATTAAACCCAAGCCAACCTTGTTAAATTGCACATGTGTGGGCTTGAATCCAAAAACATATTTCTCCTTGTCCAAAATTGGTGATCTTTAGGTCAATTTGGTCCTCTCGAAAAGAGGAATTCAATGCCACAATTACCTTCTTCAAATAAGCTACCCAAAGTGGAATTTGTCCCTATTTGCCAATTTTAACAGTGGTGAGTTCCTCATTAATAAAATTCCTTCCTACCACAAAATACGTAACAAAGTTGAATATCTCTTCAACTGTGGCACTAGGAGACTGCTCTCACATTCCATATCCTAAGCAATGGATTAATTCGTTCTTGAACGCTAATGGAAGCATTGAAAGCTGGGATTGGCATCCCATGCAGAATAGCATACAAGTATTATGCTGCTCGTAGGCTCCCAATTTCCAGTATAGGTTACTAAGAATTTCATCAACAATGTATTAGTCCTCACATACCTAACTGATCATGGTAACAAGATTTCACTATTGTATGTTTAGGCTTGAGAAACATACATGCTTCAGTCAAATATTATACAAATAACCTTGATATATGCATCCTCAAAAGATCTCATATGATCTGGCTGCATTAACCTAATTAGTAAATTATATCTACAAGTTTTGTTGCTTATGAAACTTTAATTGGCATGGTATCTAGTATGACATTATGGTGATTCTCATAGTCACACAACATTGTTTGTTTGCATGGTTCTATTCACCAGTCATGAAAATTGAGTGTTTTTCTCAGGTACAACTTGCTACTACATACACATTCCCTAGTAGTATTTCCATTTGAGCATATGGTAACAATAACATGCAATTTCCTAAGTCAAAATTAGTATATTATCACCTGTTTTAGTCCAGCAGCGTGCCACATCCCATCATTTATTTAATCCCAATGTATATATCCACTGTCAATGAAATATTTCCATCTACTTGCATTGATTCATTGTATAAGAATAAGGTCTTGTGGCACTATATGGTTAAATATAGGTCTCCACGCAGCACATGAATATCTTTTTTTAAATCCAAATCTAGGGTTTTTAAGTCTACCTTCCCTTTAGGTTGATATGAAATGAAGATTGTTTAAGTGTTATGGCATATTTATATCACTGAAATTTAATCACCAGGGATAGTTGGATCATTAAAGAGATTAGGAAATAAGCTCCATGCCAAGTTCATTGGTTTATTTTGGGTCCAGTTCCCCTGCTTTGGTACAGAGTGTGTATGTGTTAATGGAAAAAGTATGCTTTTCCTAGACTTTGCTGGTGATATGAAGAATAATATTCCAATGCCTCAATTACTTTTTACAGGAGTGAGTCTGCATTAGTTTTTCATTCCATGGGGAACAATTTACATGGTGGATTGTATAGTAAACATACAAGAAATAAAAGAAAAATGATGATATCAAAAGTAGGGTAACAAATAATTAATTCAAGCAAAAGAGATACAAAGGATTAAAAAAACATGTAGAATGTTGTGAATGATGAACTGTAAAGGGTTCCCCACCTATGCATTGCAATTTCCTACTATTTCTCTGCAGTATCTTGTGGAGAATCAATTATGGAATGAAGGTGTGACTACTCCGCCTTATCTGATTTTTTTAAGGGAAAACTTGTGAATTTTGATGCTTGATTATTTGTTATTTGGAAGGATAGGGGCCTGTGGTCAATGTTGACCATGCCACCCACAAAGTGCCTGTCTAATTCGTTGGGAAAAAAATGCAGATTCAAAAGGCATATATTTTGGCCTATTACTGTGTATTGCTACCATGGTGGATCTTTGTTATTCTAGCCCCTATCTTGACAAAGGATAATTCAAATGATAGAAATTTCGTATATGTTATTGTCAATTGTGCACCTTTTTATGTGGCCATTACAACATTCCTTGGTTCAAGCATGTCCAATTTCCTAACTCTTTATGTAGTTGATTGTTTCTCATCTTATCTAGTACCTTTATTTAAGATTTTTTTAACTATGAACTCTCGAGTATTCATGGAAAAATGATCTTAAAGAAACCCCATTTCTATGAGTGAAAGGAATGTGCCTCATTCATTCAAGGATACTGGAGAAGCAAAAGCTTAGTGTCTTTATTTCATATCTCACCTTTTGTCTTGATAAAGTCAAGAGTACCATACTGCGTCCTGGACCTGCTAGAATATGGTATTATGTTGGCCTGCAAGATGATGGTGATGATTATTGAGAAATCTGATTTTTTGCAATGGTTGTCATTCATATCTCTTTGAGCCCCCACTCCTTAGATCCAAGCCTATAATACTTTTGTTATAGGTTGCCCCACTCGAACTCCAAATGTAAACCTTTTGACATTCTTTCACCCAAATGTTGTAGAGGACCTATGATAATAAGTTGGCATTGTTTCCGGACTTACTAATTCTTAAATGTTGTTAGTGGCACAAGAATGTCCCCTATGAATGGATCAATAATGAAAAATCAAATCAACATTGGTTGAGGAAGGAAGGGGAGAAATTCCTCTTCCCGGGTGGAGGTACAATGTTTCCCAATGGAGTTGGTGAATATGTGGATCATATGGAAGAGTTGGTCCTAGGAATGAAAGATGGAACAGTCCGAAATGCACTTGATACTAGATGTGGGGTGGGTAACATTCTGACTAGTGTCAATATTTTTACCAAAACAAATCCATTCTTTGATACCTTTCTGAGTTTATATTGTCGATCACACATCGTAGTCAGGTTACGAAGGAAGTATACTCCATAAGCAGCAACAAGGAATCTAGAGTCAAGTTAAACTGATGGATGCACTATCAACACACATGGATGATCCACCTTTGGATGTTCACTATACTTGAGAGTCTGAGACATCCAGATTATCAAAAGAAGCTAACATAAATTTTCATGTCAGAAGCAAGAGGATTAATAGGAATTGATCTAAAGTTATTTTTCTATGCATCATTTTACTTTATATAACATCTGAACCTGCTCTTGAGCTAAGTTTAATAGTAAACATTTTGTTAGAGAGACATTTCTCTTCCCTCCTATTAGCTGTGACAAGGTGAATTTATAAAATTAGTTCTTAGTGAACATGTTGATATGGTACTTAACAAGGAATAGCTACAGAATTACAGCCTTGGTGAACATGTTGACATGTTACTTAACAAAGAATAGTTGCAGAATTACAGGTCTTTTCTAGAAGTTGATTCTCAGATAGCCTTACATCCAATATTCATTAATCTATCTATAATTACTATTTCTTGTTATGATATGTATATTTTCGTATCTTACATGATAAAGATCAAAATAATTTACTTAATGTAAATGCTCATAGTTATGTTATTTGAATATGACCTGTGAGATCTATTATATAAGTATACATGCCCTTGTTTATATAAGAGTATACTTTTTGTTCAGGTTTCTAGTTGGGGTGGTGATTTGCTGGATCATGGAATTATTACAATGTCACTGGTGCCCAAAGACAATCATGAATCGCAAGTGCAGTTTGCACTTGAACAAGGTATTCATGTAATGTTGTGTATCATCTCTACATAACGGCTTCCTTATCCATCCAATGCATTTGACATGGCTCACTACTCGTAATGTCTCATTCCATGGACAAAATTTGGTATGTTTGATGATACCTTCTAAATTTTCATTGTGTTCTAGATTGTGTAATGGCTTAGAAGTACTCAAATTAACATGGATAAAGTGAGCACAACAATTTGCAAATCATTACTTGGTAAAAATAAATATAGTTTCATTCTTATTGCATAATCAATATGAATAACCAGCGGCGAGAGTATAAGTGCTACTGCAACTAAGTGTAGGGGACTTCCACGCAGCTCCCAATCAGTTTCTTATTCTTATTTTTCAATACTTTCCCAAATGAAAAATATTTCATTCCATTTTCCTTATTTATTAAATAGAAATTTTCATATTCAATTTTGGTTTGATTATTAGCTTTTAGGAAGGTGTACATACTCTATTTCTTTGGATTTAAAGTAGTGATTTTTTATGAGAAAACACATGTTCTTAACCATTAAACCCATACTAATTATTTAATGAAAGTAATTACAATTATTTTAATTTCATTTATTTATTTTTTGACTTAGTTACCAGAGAATCCACAGTACGAACCATTTTTATGTCAACATTTCAAATCCCAACTGGGATCCATCATCAAGACTTATGAATGATGATAAAAGAAGAGTTGATTAGAAGGAAATAAATAATTATGAGGATAATAGATTTAAGGATCAGTGGAATGTCGACTTGAATTTTTATTTTTATTTATTAATTTATTTATTTTATTTTATTTTATTTTATTTTTTATTTTTTTTTAATTGAAGGTTTTTGAATAAATTATTTTTATTTTTACTGTTGAGATTTATATATTAATTTTTACTGATGAGTTAATATATTAATTTAAATTATTAAAATCCATAACCTTAATGGTAATAATAATCATTAAATATTTAATATATGTTAATATAATATTATTTATTTTATTTTGTATGAGAAATGTTAATTTATTTTTAATATATATTAGTATTTAAAGAATAGAAAAATAAGTATATTGTATTAATATTTAAAATTATTTAAATCTTTTATTTAAAATTTTTATTTGAAATTATATTAATATTAATAATAATTAATATATTAATTAATTGCTATATAAATTAATTAATATATTAAACTAATTAATATTAATAAATGTTAATAATGTTAATAAATCAATATTAATAATGTTAATAGATATTAATAGTGTTAATAAATTGTGAGATATTTTCAGCGAAAATCACATGGAGTATCATTTGTCGACGCGTTTCGAACCAACGATGAACCACACTAGTTGGTTCGAAACGCGTCGACAAATGATACTCCATGTGATTTTCGCTGAAAAATATCTCACAATCTTGATATGGATCACAGAAGCCTGAACTCTATAGTGTTAATAAATATTAATAATACTTAATTAATAATGTTAATAAATATTAATAATACTTAATTAATAATCACTTAATAATTAATATCAATAATAATTAATATATTAATTAATTGCTATATAAATTAATTAATATATTAAACTAATTAATATTAATAAATGTTAATAATGTTAATAAATCAATATTATTAATGTTAATAGATATTAATAGTGTTAATAAATATTAATAATACTTAATTAATAATCACTTAATAATTAATAAACAGTAATTAATATTAATACTTGATAATTAATATTAAAGAATAGAAAAATAAGTATATTGAATTAATATTTGAAATTGTTTAAATTTTTATTTCAAATTATATTAATATTAATAATAATTAATATATTAATTAATTGCTATATAAATTAATTAATATATTAAACTAATTAATATTAATAAATGTTAATAATGTAATCAAAGAGACTTAGAACAGTTGGTGAAGGAGCGCGCTGTTAAGGCGCTCCGCAAGCAAAGGTCACCGGTTCTAGTCTCGCTGATACCAAAAAATCCAGCATGGTTTCCGCTGGTGCGGCTCAGGCCGGGTGCGATCCCCGGGTGATTTTGACGGCTTAGATGCCCCTGAGTCATGGCTTCTCAGCCACAGGGTAAGAGTGATTTTCAAGATTCACCCACTTATCAACAAGAAAAAAAAAAAAAATGTTAATAATGTTAATAAATCAATATTAATGATGTTAATAGATATTAATAGTGTTAATAAATATTAATAATACTTAATTAATAATGTTAATAAATATTAATAATACTTAATTAATAATTACTTAATAATTAATTAATTGCTATATAAATTAATTAATATATTAAACTCATTAATATTAATAAATGTTAATAATGTTAATCAATCAATATTATTAATGTTAATAGATATTAATAGTGTTAATAAATATTAATAATACTTAATTAATAATCACTTAATAATTAATAAACAATGATTAATATTAATACTTGATAATTAATATTAGTATTACGACAACATAATAATTAAAATAGTACCCATTATCTATATATATATATATATATATATATATATATATATATATATATATATATATATATATTTATTTTTATTTTTATTTTTTATTTTTTTTTGAAGAATAAAATTTTTAATAGTAGTTAATGATAATGGTAATAGATATTACTGTAATTATTGTATTTAAATGTTAATTATTATTATTGTTATTATTATTATTAAAATAGGGTCACTAACTATTAAATATTAGAATAGGAGAGGGGTACCTTACCTAATAATTGCTATACCTTGGACGTGTTGGCGATCTTGATTTCTCTGATCAAGGGAAGCCAGCTCCCACTGATCTCCATACCATTGTCTATGTTTAGATCATGAGGATGTTTGATAATTTCAAGTGCTTCTCTGATCTTTCGTCTATGATGCTGCTCTTCCCTTGCAACAATTGAGGCTACGAAGCATTTTAGATTGATATTCCTATTCAGTTTAGTGGGTTTTGTTCATTGATTTAGTATGAGAGCAATTTTATGAAAAAATTAATTTCCCTAGAAGACATAGGGAACATGATCCAACTAAGGTGTTTGAATTAGTTTCATTTTATCAAAATTATCCTTGTTTTCTCTTCAATTCTTTAATTTGTATGGGAGCTTGGTAGTTATTTGTTGAGTGAAGTTCTGTTGATGCAGGTAGAGCCTACCTTATGGAAATAGACCGAGTACTGTGATCTGGAGGCTTATGGGTCCTATCTGGAACACCAGTAAACTATGAAAATAGATGGCATTGATGGAACACAACTATAGAGGAGCAGAAGGCTAACTATGATGTCCTTCAAGGTCTTTTGAACAAGATGTTCTCTAAACTATACAATGAAAAGGATGACATTGTTGTATGGCAGAAATCTTTGGACAGTGGTTGCTACACTACCCATGAAAAAATAGTTTACCCCCCTGAATGTGATGACAACATTGAACCAGATGTTGCTTGGTATGTTCCCATGCAGTCTTGTGTAGTAAAACCAAATCCCAACTTCAAGCAGTTAGGAGTAGGATAAACTCCAAAGTGGCCACAACATTTGAAGGTAGCCCCAAAGTTGGTCCACACATTTTCTGGGGGCAGTGATGGTGCTTTCAGAAATGATACAACTCAATGGGTGGCGCACGTTAACCATTACAAGACATTGGTACCTAATCTTGGAATAGATAAAATAAGAAATGTTATGGATATGAACACTCTTTATGGGGGTTTTGCTGCAACACTGATAGATGATCTTCTGTGGGTCATGAATGTGGTTTCCTCTTATGGTATAAATTCCTTGAATGTTGTTTATGACTAAGGACTAATTGGTACATATAATGACTGGTAAGTTGCTTTCACGATGGTTTGATTAGGCAATCTAGTGTGCTCAATACCATTATCTTTGTTAATACTTGAGGCTTGTGTTGTTCAGGTGTGAGGCATTTTCAACCTATCCAAGAACATATGATCTCCTACATGTTGATGGTATTTTTAGTGCAGAAAGTCATAGGTAGATACATAGCTTTCTATCAAGTGGTGCTAAATGTTGGCTTTTTAAGCCTGATAACCTTGAATGAGGAAAAAGTACATTTGATTGATTATTGATTATGTGTATTTTGTGAAACATATATGAGATGAAATATGTGCTGCTGGAAATGGACCGTATATTAAGACCTACTGGCTATGTCATAATGTGTGAATGACCCCATTTTGTCAATAGTGTCAAGAATCTAGCCACAGGCATGAGATGGAATTGCCACTAGAGGGACACTGAGGATGTTAAGAATGGGGATGATAAACTTCTTATTTGTTAGAAAAAGAATTGGAGGTCTTCAAAAGTTGCTCCTGAATGATAAATCAAACCTTAAAATTTCAAGGCCTGTATTCCTATTCTATCCAATCAATTTGGAATTAGATTGAGTGTGTGGTTGTGAAGGTATATGTTGATAGGATGCATTTGCCAACCATTATATATCATGTTAGTGAAATTCAATGATCCGTTTCATTTTCCCAGGATGCCAAGCTATTTATTCCCCTAGTATTTTGGAGGCCTAATACTGAAAATTAGAACTACTATATTGAATCAAATCCATTCTTTTTATCTTGAAGCTGTAAGGTAGCTAGTTAGGTGCTATCTATATTTGCAGTTTTCATGACGGAGGGATTTTGTAATGCCAAAACTCTTTGCACTGCAGTGTTTTAGAAATCTTTTATTACTTTCATTTATTGTGTCTTATGATACAAACAAATGCCTAGTGATGCGTTGTAAAAGGACTAGGCCATGAAAGTACTTATTGTAGCATTTTAATGGCTAGCTAGCTATAGGAAATGGACTTGCATGAGTAGAGTATGAAGCCTGAGGTGATTTTCAAGGTAAAGGGAGGGAAGAAATGAGAGAACCATCTGAAAGGGATGAATTTGGTCTTCCACATTGGAGCTTTTCATCTTCTTGGTAGTCTGAGGCTCTCTAGAAAGATTAAATAGTATGCCCTTCACTTTGAGCTCTTGAATACATCTACTCATAGCCCTAGAAGTAACCCTGTAATTACCATTTTCCCATTCCACAATGAACTTGGAATTATCCTTTATCCAAGAAAAGTTTATACTTCTTTCAACAACAATTTTTATCATCAAAAAAGTGCAAATATCTCTATTATGTTATTAGTATCAACCCCACCTACTGCCTTTAAAGAAACAACATGGTTGTCTCCAATAATTATATTGCATCCTCCTCCATATTTTCTAGGAATACCTTGACAAACTCCATCAAAATAACTCCATGCCTTCAATTGATAAATCTCATAGTTTTTCAAATTTCATTGGTTGTTCGTCTTTATAGGTTTGCAAATACCTAGATAGGCATATCTGACATGATGAACTCATGATACCCAACTAATAGGTGATATTTATGATATCCACCCAAATATCTCCTCTTTCTAGCACAACAAAATTCCTATTCTATTTTCCTAAACACTAGAGCAAAGAAAACACATCTAGCATTCTACCATCTGATTTTGCTCAAATGCAAATTGGAGCCTTGGGGAAAATTTTGCTACAACATGTAACTTCATTCAATCTTCACTGAAGCATAAATGGTCTGTAAAAACCAGAAACATGCGTAAAAACCAACTGTACTTATCAATAAAAAGAAAGCATGTGAGATAATTGTCATGTAGCCCAAGTACAGAATACGAAAGACAAGGTTCGTAATCTCCATCTTGGTGAAGAAGTAGAATGTAGCCTATATGAATAGGTAAAGTGTAGATGAGCTTGAAGTTATATAAGTTCTCCACCACTAGTGGTAGTCCTCTCTACACAACTGAAAGTACAGAGGACAATAGTGGTCTCTGCACAAGAAACAATAATGATAACAAAGACAATGGACAAAAACCCAAAAATGTAATAAAATTGATGGAGCCAAATAGATGTTAAGATGAATAATAATTCAATGAAAACTACACCAAAGGGTAATATTCCTCCAATGAGTACTAAGAAAAATGGTTGCATGTACCATGCCTGCTCTGGAATCTACCTAGGAATTTTATTTGTCTTAAAAATATCTTCAATTACAGGTTTCTTATAGCGAAAGTAACTACCCACAAAGACCAAATACATAGATATCACAAACCATAAAAATACCAAAGTAGCCATTTTCCCAATTGGTACAACACTAGAGGGCTCTTCACCCTAGATCAGTGCATTGAGGACAAGGAAAATGCCAAAAAACAATGCCAGTGAAGATGAACACAGTCTTCAGCGTGTTTGTTTTCCATTCCGTTCCCTTGAACTCTATATTGTGTCTATGAAGTTTAATTATTTTCCAATTGGGAAAAAGTTTTTGATTAAATAAGAAAACATACAAAAACTAGGATACAAATTCTGTAAAAAGGGAGGTAAATATTCTGGTGCACTCTCGGATATTTTGTTAATACAGTGGCCCCTTGATCATTAGAGAAATTCAAGCTACATGTTTCAAAATTCCAACTCTTTGCAAAGTCTTCAATTATTTCTTTTATCCCCTCTTGCATTCGAAGTTCCAGCCTTCTTTAGTGTAACTTCTTTCCAAGAAGAGAAAGGTAGATGAGGTGTCTTGAGGAGGTTAGTCACCTTAAGTGTGAAGGGTCTCAATTTTCTTCGAAAATAGTGTGCTTTGTTGGCATTAATTTTCCATGAATTCTTACATTTATAACAATTTGTCAGTTGTCTTATCTATAGTCATAAAGTGAAGATGTTATTATTGTATTTCCAAGTATTTATTTTGAATGCCATTTGTCATTCTGAAAATACTATCCACTCAATGAATGTATCAACATCCATTCAGAAATTGATTGATGGAATGCGTTATGAAGCAAATGAAAAATGCTTTTTCATAGCATGTTTGTCCATATGGATGCACCTTTGCTACTCATCTCATCATTTTAATTTGGAGCTGCCGCCCTTGACCTTTGTTTTTGTTTCTACGTAGGATATACCAACACTGAAGCTTGAAACAATGGAAAACAATTTTTTTCCTATTTTTATTCTATTTATTGTTGTTAATATGGCCCTCATAGGTTTCTAGTTTACTAGCAATGTAAATTTAGTAGCAACATTTGAAAATGGATGCAAACCCAACAACCATATTTCAAATTTTGAGCGAATTCCTTTACTGGAGGTTGGTTGACATTCTACCAACCCTTATTGTAAACCTCCTTTTGTATCTAGTGTTGAAACATGCCTATTACCTAAGGACTTACACAGCTAAATCCTAAAAAGTTTCCCCTTTCTTCAAATAGACGAAATAAAAGAGCATGGGATTTCATGTTTACGCTTACTAGATAAAAGTTGCACAACATTCACTCTTCCTTTCCCATCACTCAATGCAACTCAATCTTCCTACAATTTTGGAGAATTAGTGGACTCCATATTTTGCACAGTGATTCTAAGTACATTCTCTTAAATGATTTCCAATGAGAACATGATTCAGATGAAGGAACAAGTTGTCTTCAAGTGAGAGGGAGCTGGAATTTGATTGATAGTGTCAGTGCTATAAAATCTTCATAAATAACAATGCCAAATTAAATACAAATTGTTGGATCTAGCACTAGCATAAGGCACACCATTATACCATAAAATTATATCGATGTCACAATGTGAATAAACAAAAAAGAGCTTGCATCTGACAACTACAAGAAACATTCAATGATGCCTGATGGTTCTAGATATGAAGGTACATTTATATTCATAAAATATGAAGGCCAAGTAGATAGTTGATGTTCACTAATGCTTGCAATAATGGGAATATACTTGCTCACATAGTTTGGATCAAGAGGGCTTAAGACTTCGTCCACTCTATCCCTTTGTGGGGCTTGTTGCTACTAATGCAACCAATATTGCTACAAATGCAATAGAGGCAAACATTCAAACTGAGATTACAAGAGTTATTGCTACTTTGAACATCTTAGCCAACACAGTACACTTTGAACCTCGATATGTGTATATGACATGATGAACTCATGATACCAAACTAATATGTGACATTCATGATATCCACTCAGATATCTCCTCTTGTTAGCACAACAAAATTCCTATTCTATTTTCCTAAACACTAGAGAAAAGGACAAACATCTAGCATTCTACCACTTGATTCTGCTCAAATGCAAATTTGAGCCTTTTGGAAAATTTGGCTATTGCATGTAACTTGAGTCAATATTCATTGAAGCATAAATGGTCCGTACGAACCAAAATCATGCATAGAAACCAATTGTACTTGTCAATACAAAGAAAGCATACGAGATAATTGTAATGTGGCCGAAGTACATAATACCAGAGACAAGGTTTGTAATCTCCATCTTGGTGAAGAAGTAGAATGTATCATACACGAATAGGAAAAGTGTAGACGAGCCTGAAGTTAGATAATCTCTCCACCACTAGTGGTAGTCCTCACTACACAACTGAAAGCAGCAGAGGACAATAGTGATCTTTGCACAAGTAACAATAAGGATAACAAATACAATGAACAGAAACCCAAAAATGTAATAAAATTGATCCAACCAAATAGATGTTAAGATGAATAATAATTCAATGAAAACTACACCAAAGGGTAATATGCCTCTAATGAGTACTAAGAAAATTGGCTTCAAGTACCATGCCTACTTTGGAATGTACTTGGGAATTTTATTTGTCTTAATAGGATCTTCAATTACAGGTTTCTTGTAGCCAAAGTAACTACCAACAAATACCAAAGACACGGATATCGCAAACCATAAAAATACCAAAGTAGCCATTGTCCCAATTAGTACGACACCAGAGGGCTCTTCACCCTAGATCAATGCATTGAGGACAAAGAAAATTCCAAAAGACAATGCCAGGGAAGATGAATGCAGTCTTAAGCGTGTTTTTTTTCCATTTTGTGCACTTGAACATCTTATACACACAAGAAAAAGAGTAACCAATAAAAAAACCCATGAACACCCACAAGAGAACCATAATTGTCATAAGTCCACCACGATTGGATGGTGAAAGAAATCCAAGCATGGAAAATATCATTGTGACAAGTGTCATCTAGTTTCTTCTTGGGCTTTATCCCGTGTTTCCAATTGATTGCAATTTGAGATTCTAACATAATCCTCACTTACCTAAACTCCGCATAAGGCCGGTTCTTAGATTGACATGATCTATTGTTGCTCATTTAAGGTTTTCGTCAAACTTTCACACCTCACAAAGGTTAGTCATTAATGTCTTACCTAACCCTGTAATCTTTGCCATCAAATTCCTCTTGCAATGGGATTTTAGAGAGTTTCATCCATAGGTTTTCACCTTGTTATGACTGAGATAACAATTCTATGTTATGTGTGCCCTCATTATGACATGTATAAGCCAATTGGCTTCTATTTGATCAAATCTACTCTATCATGTGTTGTTTTGATCAATCTCCCAACTACCTTTGTTTAGTGTAATGTTTTACTTTGAAGGCAGATGCATAGGCTTCTTGAGGCACATTTAGGAATGTTAACATAATTATCCTTTTTGTAACCATGTTCTATTCCCCTGTTTAACATGTGATACATCCATCTATCTTGCAAAGTATTATGAAGGCAGGGGATATGTGAGGGATGTATGTCACATAATCAAGAAAAGGAAACAAACTACCTTTAATTTTACATGCCAATAGAGGGATGTACAACATTTCTTATGGTTGTAAGTACTACCATGGTGGTTACATATTGCTGAATACGATGATGCATTCAACTTTGGCATGAGACATTTGCTGCAGTACTATTTTATGCCTATGCGTTAGCATAATGGTCCTATACATTAGTCTATGTTGTGTGTCAATAGTTCCACGTGCTGCAATAATACATTATGTGTTGGGTAAAACATTAATGGACTACAACAGGTGTCTATGGAAACCATTTTAACACAGAGATTGGTATACCACCATTACCCTGTGTTCCAACAGAACTCTTTTTACTACCAGCAAGTGTTTATGCAGTAGTGAGGACATACATCGACTCTGGTGCAAGAACAACAATACAACAGATGATCCAACAATCAATTAAGAGGCTCACAAATTATGCTAGACTGACAATGCTCCAGCACAATGACAATTCTCTCACAGAAATAAGTTACATCACAACAACATAATAAAAACATATAATAGTTATTAAAATATATGGTGTGTGAACCATTAAGGTTTCATAGGCAATGAGTACCATATTATCAGCTTTAAGGTAGGGAGATCATGTAAAGACTATACATGAAGCCTTTTTGAGGCATCAATTCACTTTATTAATAGTTAATACCTGGTGGTGCAAATTTATACCTCTTGTTCCATATCAATGTCAAGGAGGTCTGTATATTGTTTAACCTAACAATACCTAACCTTATTATAGTTTGAAATTCATGAGTTCGTTTCTTTAATTAACAAAATGCCTAAAAAGATACAACATTGCAGTTTGTACCTTACCTGGATAGTTAATAAAACATTCAACAAAATGTGACTTAAAATGGGCATTGGGATCAGGTTTCAGAATCTCTTCCCAACCACTGATAGACTGCTCAAATATACAACTGTCACCCCTTAGCGAAAGAATCCTGTCCCAATGACTAGATCACTAGATACTCCAGGGATTCCTGAGATCTTTTCCCACCTCCACTCTTTTGGCTTAGGATATTTAACTACAGGCTTGCTCAAGAATTCCATTGAAATCTATAAGGGTATTTCTTATGGCTAAAATATTTTCACTTTTGTCCCTTTACGTAGATAGCATGGTTCAACATAAAATGCATAGACTTATCAAAGAGTATAACTTGAATAGTCAATTCTAATGGATATGTGCACAAAAGAATATTGTACAGAATGGTGAGTTGTACTGCTACCTTGGAACAACATTATTTTTCTGAATTATACTTGAATTTCATTGATAATAACTTGAATTTATATATTTCTTTTAACACCAAAATGACATCATGGTAACATATGAATATCCCATTAAATATGACCTAAAGATGATTTAAAGAATCTCACCTTTAGCTTAAGCACGTGGCTGAGTAATTTATGAGGTGTGAAGTTTTATTAGAGGTGTTGTTTGTTTCTTTGTTTTGGTTAGAAAAGGGTTTGCCCTTGGTTTTATGTGACTTTCAATTTATCATATGTAGCATGTTGAAAAATGGGAAAGAATAATGTGTGACATTTATCTTGTAGAAATTGATGTTGAATGAAAGGATACAGAGTTTAACCAAGTTATAGTCTGGTTTGGTAAAGACAAAGGAACATCTTAAAAAGATTCCTAAGAATACACCATATATAGAGTTTGAACATAAGTAATATATGGCTTTTTCTTTTTCATATTGTTCTTTTTTCTACTGAAGATATCACAACAAGAAAAATATTGATATTGTAGAAATTGTTTGAGGACCTCATTGAGGTCGATTTTTCTAATGTCCTACTTGATTGATACCTTCTCATGACAGGAAGACTTTAAATATGAATTAATATGTTCCCGAAACAAATCAGATTCAAATTTTATATATATAAAAGATAAAAACAAATGTCAATGCCTTCGTTTGATTGTTAATTGAATCTGGTGTGGGCAAGTTACAGGGAATGTGATTGGAAAAATGATGGGAAGACAATGCAGAGCATGTCTTGGATATGATTCATTTGTTGTTGGATATCCATCAAGCACTTGCACCATCAACTTTGGAAATGTTTCTAGTAGGGATTCCTATGGTTTTTAATGTTGTGATCCTTTCACCTCATGGTTGTTTTGGGCAAGAAAATGTTTTAGGAATGCTAGGCAAGACTTTGGTGGACATGTAAAAAAAAAATTATAATTGTAATGGTCATTCCATGAGATCCTCTCTTTATTGTTTGATTTTATTTTGAATGTTTCATTTGATTTTGTTTTGTCTTTTAACTATGAAATTGGAAATACTTGGTATTATGTCCATTTAAACAACAACCAAAGCTTGAAGATGAAATTAGTATTACACAATATTGATTGAAATCCTTTTAGTTGTTTTGTGTTAAAAGATTTTCATGACTATTAAAAAAGTTCATTTTCATGTTGTTATTTGAGCACATGTTGTTTATATACTTTAACAAGTTCAGATGTTAGAGAATGAAATTTTGTTGCAAATAAAATGACAAAGATTAGATATCACACGTCATATTATTATTTTTCACAAGTTATCTACAGTTTGAGTTTTTTAGCATGTAACTTAGTTGACATGATTGTGCCTAAGCTTTCCCTTAAGGTAAAATACTAATTTACTAAGGTGTTCTTTTCTATAGTGACGTTTTATTTGTTTTGTTTATACAGGTCATCTAGCCACATAGTGGCCACTGTCACCCAATTGAAGAAAATGTGTTCAAGTTTCTTGCTTTTATGGGGAAAAATGGCTTTAACATTGTTGATGTTGAGGTATATGTTGTATAAATACTTTATAATCTACTTTAATTTATATTATGGTATTCATCGTCTTTCATGTCTTACACTATGCATTGTATCTTCTTTTATTTTCAGAAAAGGAAACTCAATATTGATGGTAAGAAGTAGGAATTGAAGAAAGAAGAGAATAATAACATTGGAGCGAGAAATGCAAAGAGAGAGAGAGAGAATAGAATTTGTGTAGTGATATCTTTAGAGCCAATATCTCACATAAGACACATATAGAGACTGGTGGTCGAATCTTTAGAGTTGGTGAATTCACCTGTAATGCCTTGGCAACACAATAATAATGTTTTGAAGTGATGAAACAAATTTTCATGGGTAAATTGTAGTCCAACCAATATTAAGTTGGAAACTCATATTGTAATATTTGACATTTCATATAATATCATTTATTTGGTTGAAATTATTTATAGTTGCACTTGATATTGTTAAGTATTGTGATTAACATATGTAACTTTGTGTTTTCATATTAGATGAACATGCACATTGTATGACAATTTTTTTATTTAGTTGCAAAGTCATATTAATTAATTTATATTGATTAATAATGAACACATAAAATCAATCTAAAACTACTAAATTAGTAGTTTATATTGATTAATGATGAACATAAATAAAATGAATATACGACTAAATTAGTGGTTTATAAAGATTATTAATGAAAGTAAATGAAATGAATATAAGCTACTAAATTAGTCATTTATATAATGAATATGAAACTACCAAAAAAAGATAAATGGCTATTGCAAATGATAATTTTTTTATAACAAATGGCGACTAAATTTCGTATATATACTACTATTAATAGCTAATTTACAGTTTCTTATAACACAACCAAAATTTATTCATATTTCTTTGGTCATTAATTAGTTTCAAACCATGACTAAAATTTGCATATATATGACTATTAGTAGCTAATTTATAGTATTTTATACCACGACCAACATTTTGGTCATATTTCTTTAGTTATTAATTGGTTTTCTTGGGTGATCATATAACAATCTATTTTTTTGTATATTTGGTCATTAATTGCCACAATTAATAACTAAATCAATGACTAAATTTATGACCAAATTAATGACTAAATATACTACTATACGATAAAATTGAGACAACTAATTAATGACTAATCTAAAAATGACTAAAACTTGATCGCTTTATAAGGTACTGTAAATTAGCTACTATTGGTCACCGATTGAAAAATGGTCATTTATATGCAAATTTTAGTCATTTTTTTAGTAACTAATTAGCCATTTTGTACTAATGCCATAAAATTAGTGAAATAATCAAGGGCGACAATGATATAACCATTTCCTCCGACTAAGCAAGGGTTACATGTCATTAAATCAATACCCCATTTAGCAAAGGTGCTGATGGTAACACCTAGGTGTAGGGGTGTAGGTGGGGCACACTGTTTACGATTATAAATTTGGAAGCCATGACATTTTTGGACTACTAAAATGCAATCTTTAAAGGTCAAATGCCAGAAATAACTAGCATGAAAGATTTTTTTAGCAGTACCATAACTTCACATGTGACCACCACAAGCCCCAAAGTGGAAGCCATTTATGACTCTCTCAGTTTCTTCAAGTGTCAAACATCTATGGATGATAGAATCGACACCAACACGGTACAAGGTATTTCCAATGATTCGATAGGGTTGGGACTGATGTCGAATGTAACGATGTTCAGAATTGGACAACTCTGATCGAAAAGTTTAGGTTTGGAGATAGAAAATAATATCCTCGTACCATGGGTCAAAGTGCTGATGAGAAAAAGAGTTTCGTAAGGAATGATCTCCTCAAAATCCATAGATGTCGTTGCAGAGGGAAGGTCACAATTAACTTGGAGAAAACCAATGATTTCTTTGACTTGGCTGTAGTAAACTCCAAATCAAAATCTTGAAGAATAACAATCCACTTAGAACACTTTCCCCCCAACAACTAACGAGTCAGAATGTAGCTCATGGGGTTGTAGTCAGAAATCACAGTGGTTTTCCACAAGAGAATATAGTTTCGAAAGTGTTGAACAATGTGAACAACTGCTAAATCTAGTTTCTTGACATGGGCATATCGAGTCTTAGTATCAATAAGATTTCATCTTAAGTAGTAAATCACATGTTCATTTCCATCATCATTGTCTTGCACTAGTACCATGGAAATAATACTAACAGCCGCGGCCAAGTACAAGAAGTAATCATAGTGGTAATTGGGGAGATGCAGTAAAGGAGCACTAATGAGGGTGTTTTTTATAGCATCGAATGGTTTTTGAGAGATTTAATCCCAAATAAATGAGATCCCCTTTTCAGCGAACGAGTAAATCCCTTGGCTAGCTCAACATAATTAGGTACAAAACGACGAAGGAAATTAGCTTTCCCTTGCAAGCTCTGCAATTGGTGTAGAGATGATGGGGGGTGGCGGGGGGGGGGGGGGGGGGGGGGGGTAAATTCATGATTGCCTCAACTTTGAGGGGGTCAATCCAGATGCCTTCCTTAGATACCAAAAATCCTAGGAGATGACTAGATTCGATGCAGCATACACACTTACGTGGATTTAAAGGAATATTGTAGTGTCTACAATGAAGAAAAATCACTCGAACGTGGTCAGGATGGTCATGACGCTTAGAAGAATGGGTTGGTAAGTTGTCAAGATATGGTTGAATAATGTGTTTAATGTCATGAAAAGCATAAGAAATCACTCATTGGAAGGTAGTGCCAACATTTTTTAGATAAAAGGGAGTTTGTTGTAGGAAAAGGTTCCCCATGGATAGATAAAAGTAGTTGTATGTTGATCGGCGGGAAGAACATTAATCTGGTTGTAACTAAAAAACCATCCATAATAGAAAAAATATCACTCCTGAAAAATTCGTCAATGATTTGGTCTATAAAAGGAGTTGGATAATTATCTTTCGAACATGCCCAATTGATATCACGGTAATCAACACAAACGTGAATAGTCCCTTGTTTTTTAGTCACAGGGATAATGTTCGAAACCCAATCTGTCAATGGAATAGGGTAAATGAAACCAGCCTTTAGAATTTTTTCAACCTCTCCCTTTATAGTAGCTTCCTTTCCAAGGTGCACTGGGTGAAGGCACTGACGAATAGGCTTCACATTTGGATAAGTAGGAATTTCATGCACAACTATACCTGGATCTATGCTAGACATCTCTTCATATGACCAGGCAAAGACATCATAAAATTCCTTACAGAGGGCAGTGCAAATCTTGATCTCATCTGCAAAACAAGTGACCCGGACATGGATGTTTTTGACAATTCCTAGTTTAATAGAAATGTTGATGGGCATCATAGTAGTAATTTTCCCCATGTTTTCCTCAGAAAAAATTCACGTACCAGAATAGGTGTTTGAAGTGGATGGGTCAGTGTATGGGAAACAAAGGTATCTAAACACGATGAAATATCTTCGAGACTCGGGAGAAACAAGGAACAATGATGGGCATAATTTCATGGAGTTTCTTCAAGAGACATAACCTCAATGATACTCTTGTCAAGAGGAAATGTCTCATTCAAGGGATCTAAAGAATCTCAGGAACCAAGCCAAGGGGATTGTATAATACGTGTCTAGATGAATAATAAGAGTAGCATGACTTTCAGAAGCGGTCGCTGAAGCCAAAACAACAACTTGATAAGATTGTTCTGTTGTTCTGAGCGGCATGACATCACCAAAAGAATCAACTTGATCGAGATGTGGAATGATCCAAGGATCGTGAGAAGTGGAAATCATGTTGACGAAAGTGACGTTTGGAGGTGGGAGGGAAAGAGTTCCCATAAGAGAAGAATATTGAAAAAGACCCACCCCAACACTCTCTTAAGGGATGTCAATATTTCCCACATATGGCACATTGCCATTCAAAGAGCTAAAATAGAAAAAGCCTTACTGCTCAACAATGACTATTTTCCCTTCATGAGGAAAACAGAGCACACGAAACAAAGAAGAAACCACGCAAAACATTACATGAGTCCAACTTCGACCAAATAGAAGGTTATAATTCAAATTGGCATCAACGACTTCTACTTCTACGTTAACAGTTTTTCCTTCCAACTTTATGGGAAAGTTCATGAGAATACCGTAAGGATGAGATCCTCTGCCATCAAATTCTTCTAAGGTATTAGGATACTGGTTGAGAGGTGGAGAGCCAATAGCTTTCCAACATGACACAGACGTGATGCATGTGGAAGCACCCTCATCAACCACATTCTGATGAAGCGTATTCCCTTTTATAATGACTTGGATTAAAAAAGAAAGTTGATGTGGAATACGTGGAACATGATTTTCTAGGTCAAAGGTAATCAGACTCGAATTAGTAGGGCCAATTCCTCCTATAGCAAATAGTAATGTTTTTCGTTGCGATGGACAACTCTGGAGAACTTCCAAGGCAGACATCGTCCAAGGTGCTTGAGCTGAATATTCAACAATATTGTAATGTTGGGTAGCTCACACATTCAGATTGCAAGATGATTTCCGAATGACACACTGAGGAGGTGGTCAGATAACAGAGTCATCACTAGGTCTCTCAATATGAAGAGGACTAGTACTAGGCAGAGTAGAAGTGAAAGGTGATGAGCCCCAGAAATGGAAAATTATATGGGCTCATTTTGCCTCTTAATTCAATTTAATCCACCATTCTCATTAGTTTATTGCATTTTTTTGAATATATTTATGCTAATAGAGTGAATTGGGTTAGTCATTTTGCCATGTAGTCTAATGTGTGCTTTATGCAGATTTTTTGACCAATTTTGGACAAAGTCAAGGGATTTATGAGCAAATTGCAGCAAATACTCGAGGGAAATAGGGAAGAGGATTTGTAGGGGGGGTGTCTCCTTCATTTATGACCTATTTCCTCAAATCCTCGATCAGCAACTCGAAGCACAAAGGTCCACATTCCAAGGGGCAGCCGAGCAAGTAAAGAAGGATTGTTGTTTATCTTCAGTTCCGGGAAGCCAAGCTCCTTGATTTTAGGAGGACTATTGGAGGACTCCATTTGTATAAATAAGGGGGCTTAGAGCCTCAATATTTTATCCAGTCATTAGTAGAATTTTCACACTTTTTTGCAACACTTGTTCAACTTATTTTCGAGTTCCTTTTTTAGAACAGTTTATGTAATGTGACTATTATTTTTTATAATGGAGACGAAACAGTTTTTGAGCCAGCACTGATCTCTTTCAGAGCGCTGAAGCTCTTGGTTTAGGGCCCAACCCAAGCTACCCAGCACCTCTTTCTTTGTACTTATATGCTTTTGCTTCAATTCATGAGTTAATTTATGTTACATAGATTCATTTTACTTTGTTTAGATTAGGTTGCTTTTGATGGTTTGCATAGTTGTTTTTGTTTCAATTGCTCAAAGTAGGTTAATGTAGTGACATAATAAGATTCAAAAAGGCCAACAGTAGGCCCTGATCTCCTTTCTCCCTTTTTGGGACTATGATTTGAGGTCAAGGCACTACTGCTGCCACCAAAAACACGGTTTTGCTCTTTCATGCAACTGTTAGTGTGATGACTTGATTTGGAAAGATTGATATATTGATTCAGATTCAATTGCATAGATCATTTCCTGTTCTTTTACCATAGATCTCTCTGCATGCTTTTCTGTTCAAAGGTTACTATTCAGCATTTTCTGTTTGTAGGTTAGAAATTAGGTCAAGTTAGAGAAATTTCTGTTTTCATGGTATAATTAGTCCTTTCTTTGATCAATTTTTGTAAGTAGATGTGCAGATCTCTTGTAGGAAACCTCAGCTCACCATACATCCATAAAGCAGCTAGAACCAGCTCACTTCCCACAGATTTCCCAAGTCATTCGCAACATGTCGCCAATCTGCCCTAATTTCTGCATTTTTCTCTGTAATCTTCCCTCTTGCCATTTGAACAAATCCAACCATCATGTTCTTTCTTGACCTTCCTTGACAAGCTCCAGACACCTCAACACCTTCATCTAGCCTTTAGTTACACTTTCCCATCATTTTTACACCTTCAAAACTCCAAAAATAGCTCTCGGCCTCCTCCTGTAGATCCCCTGCAGCCTCCTGTAGAACTCCCTGTAAGTGGTTTTTCAAAATCCGATCGCAATGGAAGTATTCAGAATGGTGCTAGGGGCTTCTTAGGACCTCTCCACACCTTCTTCCACCTCTGCAAAAGCCAACTCCATCTTCCTTCGCCACCAAACCCTTGCACAATCACAGCCAGATAAATCACAAGCATAATAATTTCACATAAAAACACTCAAAAGCACAAAAAATGTTTTATTCTCATTTTTTTTTCAGAAGTAGCTTGAATAAATACAATTTACCTTTTCAGTAGTCAATGGCATGCATTTCATCAGTTTTCATCTCTTTTCCTGCAAAAGTAGGGTTAGTGGGTAAATTAGGGTTTGCTAGGGTTTGCTTTTACATTCCAGCCTTCTTTCTCTTTCTGCAAGTAGAATAGTCCTTGTAGAGTTAGCTTTCTTTCATCACAGTTAAAATCTTCTTCTAAGAATTCATAGAAGTTGGCTTAAGCTCCTAGTGATCTTGGGCCAGCTGACCAAGTGACAGCCTACAGTAAGAGCTAGTACTTGTGCATACAGCATCATCGCTTCCAAGTTTGTTACGAACTACCGGGTTGATAAAAGTAAAGTAGGAAGTCCCAAGAGTTGCAGCATTATTGTTGCAATACTGGTGCTCACCAGAAGGTGTATCAGTAACTTCTTTCTCCATAACCTGTTTGGGAGGAGTCGGATAGTATTTTGACCAGGTGGAAATAGAAATAAGTACCATTCCACTCATATAAACCTGAGAACCCAAAGATGTAGAAGAATGCGGTTGTTCTACCAATTGGGTTTGATGTGATGGAAAAGGTTCTTTTAGTACAACTAGTATCGCTTGACTTCCTTTTAACAAATGACTAACTTCAGCATGACAGAGACAATTGTTGGTATAGTGATCTTCCTCACAAATGAGGAAATGATATTTGGGCTTCCATTTAGATCCATCATTAGTAGACGATTTCGGAGGATCCTATTTTGGGGTATTAGATTTGGCTTTTCCTTTACCCTTATTTTTACCTTTTGAGGTTTTGTCTTTCGAAGTAGACTAAAGGGAATTAACCTCAAAGATTTTACCAGGATTTGGAGAGGGTTTCGAAGAATATTTTTTGGAATTTTAAGTCACTAAGCTAATAATACCATCGACATGTGGTATGTCTGGAGGTTTAGAAGATGCTGGAACCATAGATGGTCTCGGAGCATCAGGAAAGAGATCATATAACATGCTAGATTGGGAATATATGAAATCTAAATATTGGTTACGGGAAATGGCTTGATCTTCAATCACACAACTACCCATGGCTATGTCCTTGGCAATTTTATTAATGAATTATTTGGTAAACCATTCAGTTAACATCTCATCAGCTATATCAAACTTGATAAGGCGACGTCAATGTCTCCATTCATCGATATGATCAGAGATGTGGGTAGCAGTATTATATTTCAAAGATGTACGGAGGTGGGTACCAATTTCATATCAAACTGGTAGCTGGAAGTGAGTAAGGAAGGCCATTGCTAAATATTTGAAATCTTGATAAGCACCTCGAGGTAACTCGATGTACCATTTCACGGCAACAACTATCAAGGTTCGCTAGAAAATACGTAGATGAATGGAGTCCTCAACCCAGGAATTGGATGAACATCATAAATGGTAATTCATAATGTGGGCCTGGGGATATTCTACAAAATTTCCTTGAAATTTCGGGAAATGGCCAATAATCTTAGTAGGAACTGGAGGCCAATACGGCAAATGGATTATTCGATCATTTATGAGCCTTGACACATTCAGTAGTTCCACACTGCTAGAAATGGAAATTATGGATTGAAAAGCATGGTAGGCCTTTGATAAGGCCTAACTTGTGGATTCCAACCTTTTTGGTATGGGTTCTTCCCCCAAAGTGGCGGATTTTGACCATAAGGATCTTGATATTGCCCCCACTGAGAGGTATCTTGACCATACAAAGGAGGATTTTTCCCCCACAAATGTGGGTTTTGACTAAGGTAAGGTTGATACTGACCCTTCATAGGCCGTTGAGAACCATAAGGTGGATAAAAGCCTTATGAGTATAAGATTTTTGTTGCAACTATTGACCCTCGTGATAAAACTACCGACCCTGTTTCTACAAGAGTTGACCTTGTTGCCGTAAGGGTTGGCCTTACTGATACAAGGGTTGGTTTTATTGCTGCAAGGGTTGTTGATAACCCCTTGTTGCACATAAGGTCCTTGTTCTACATATGGTTTCTTTTGTTGGAAAGTTTCTTATGGAATTTTCTGAGTTCCAGGTTGGTACTGATAGGTTCCAGCTTGAAATTGACGAGATGCCCCAAATGAGGGATTTCAACCTGGCTGCATTTGGGGGCCTACCTATGGAGTAAAGGGTGTATTTTGAGGCTATTGTGAGGCATACAGAGGGTACAGTTGCTGGTATGGTATCTGGGCCGAAAGAGGTTGTTGATACAGTATTTGGCCTTATCCCGATGGAATAGATGATCCACTAGGATAAGCTACACTCCCAACATTTTGACTAATTTTGGTAGCATGAGTTTGAGATGCACTCACATAGGTTCCACCTAAAATAGGAGATACATGTTGGGATGGGGTCACCAAGGGTAGAATCGAGTTAAGTTAGTCATTTTTGTAAAGAATTTTGTAAAAGATGTAAACCTCCGCGAAATGTGGATGTGAAGCGCATAGATAGGTAGGAGTTAAAGGGGTCTTAGCCCCATGGTATCGTATTAGGAAAGCTATAAATAGTTGAGTCTTAGCAGGTCTTAGAGATAACTTTGGATAGAGAATTTGTTATACTGGAGAGTTTTGTTGTCTTGGGAAAGTGCTAAGGCAGGAAGGCTCTACTTCATGTGCTTCAGTAGAGAAGGAAAGGCTCATGTACCTGAGTGCGCAGCAGGCCTGGGTAGAGTCTGCAGCTGAGTGCGCAGAACCATATAGCTGTGTGCATAGGGTAAGAAGAGTCTATAATAGGTGAATTAAAGAATTACTAAGTATTTCTATTGAATATGTTTATGTTATATGTTGTCGATTAATGATATTTTTCTGAAATATTGAATGAATGTTGCGTGAATTAACTGAATCTATCTTCATAACATATGAAATGAATGGTTATCCACTTCCATGGAGTTAGAAGCTATTTCTCTTATGTTTTCTGATGAATTAAATACATCTACATGAAACTCGATCTAGGGTTTCTTGTTGATGCGCAAAAGTAGGTAAATCAATTGTTTAAGGTCCGCAATTGCTACTCACGGGCCTTCGTGAAGGTCAGAAATCCAGTTAACCTAGTTGTAGTAAAAGATCCTTAGAATTCTATTGATATGCATGGAAGCATATCTAAGGCGCTGAAAGACATCACACTAGTCTCTAGATGCAAAAAATTGGTTCTTGCATCCCCCAATACTGGTTCGGGTGAGACTGCAGCCTATGCTACATGGGTTGTTGCCAAAATGGCTAGTGGTGTAGGGTTTTGCTGGTTGGCGTAACTCAGTCTAAACCTGGGTCAGGACCATCGAAGCCAACAAATGGTTCCGTTTCCGGGACTAGCATCTTCTTAAAGAGATGTGCCGATGTCGCATCATTGGAATCCAACTAAGAAAGAGATTGAAAAGTGGTTAGATCGAAAGATTCACGAGTTCGCAGCTCAAGCAAATAGGAACCCACGCTTGTCGAAGGAGTATTAGTTGAATAGGTATTTGTATATAGAGGTACATGAAATTTCCTTTTAAGACTTTTCCAATTGAATTATACGAGTGGTTAGCTAAATTGGCAAACAGTCAAGGAAGGTGGAATCTCAACAATCCTATAGTGTGGACGCCAAAGTTGGTGCGAAGATTAGAGACATTGGATAACAAGATTGTGTGGGCTGTCAATCACTAGCTTGATCAAATTATGGGAGGATTTGTTACTGAATTTGCAGTAGACACATCAGTTAGCTATAGCGAAGTGGAGCGGAAATTCTTCAAAGGACCGCGAGGTAAGTACATTAGGTCATTGAAAACCTGGATTAAAATGTTGTTGTGTGAAAAGCAGATAATTCTATTACCTTTACGTTCGAAGCTACGCGAAGTGGAGAATTCTTTAGAAATCATGAAGAATCAAGTCCAAAGTATAGCCCATAGATTGGATCCCCTTCAACTGACGATGAAGGGGTGGTGAAGACTACGCCGCAAAGCGTTGTTCAACTAATAACTCAGGGTATTCCTAGAATACATCATCCATCGACTACACCTCCATCTCCACCTCCACCTCCACCTCCACCATTCAACATGGTGAATGCCATGAAGATGCTAATCTTCAAGGGCACAGGAAGTGAAGGTCCAGATCAGTTCTGGTTTGTTGTGAATGTTGTATGGACAATGCATCAAATCACCGATGATAATATAAAGAAGGCACAGTTGGTTACCGCTTTGTAGGATTGTGCGCTAACATGGTACATTAAGTATTGTGATGACAGTCCTCATGCATCGTTAGCATAAACTCAGACTTGAACAAAGAGTTTAGTAAGCCTAAATATAAGGTGTAGTCAGTAATTGAATTTAAGGAGATACTAATGAGGGTTGAGGAGACGCCTTGGGACTTTGATCAGAGGTTGAAGTGCCAAATTATATAGGCTAACATGCAAATCGCAAATACCCAGCATCATGACCGGTTTATCGCATCAGTTTTTCCGCACTTAAGAATTGCTTTGTCACAGCAAAAGATGGCAATGAGGGCAAAAGCCTTGGATATCGCGATGGGGCTGCATGCATCACCTATCCAGGATACAAACCTAGGGGTACAACCAAAATAAACTTTATAAGAACCAATAGTATTCAAGATGATGTTGTCAACCATGGGGGATGATTCACCATTTTTGGAGTAAAAGAGTAGAAAGATTAAAAAATAATAAAATAATAAACTACTTTTTCAATTGGTATTTTCAACTTATCTCCCTAAGGTTTTACTCAAATTTCGAGCGGAAGTACTCGTTGGATGCAAAATTTAATTTCTCATCCAAAGAGTACCCATGTTGCATACTTTTGATGGACCCAACTACACGAAAAACGAGAAATACATGAAAAAATGTGATTGCAATAATGTTTTTCATGTACTTCTCATTTTTCATGTAGTGTGGTCGATAGAAAATATGCAACATGGGTACTCCTTGGATGAGGAATAAAATTTTGCATCCAACAAGTGTTTCCGCTTGAAATTTGAGTAAAGACATAGGGAGATAAGCTGAAAATACGAGTTGATAAAATAGTTTTTTCTTTTTTCCCTTTAAAAATTAATGATGTAATCTAATCTTATTTTATTATTTCCACTATTATTTTATAATTTCCTTAGGAGGCCCATTTTAGACCTCAAAATTCCCCTAATACCACGTGAATTATATTATAGGGAGGGGCAGCCCCCCTGAAGTGAGAAGCTCCAGCAGGGCCGAGCACGGGGGCTGTGCCATGGTGTGTCCTTTGTCAAGTTACTAGACAACATGTGACAGATAACTGCCACTTATTTCAGAATTTCATTCCAACACCCTAGGAGTTGTTCTATAATTTCTGTAAATTTGTGGGCCATGATGAGCACCAGTGTCGAAGTATGAGAAGATGATGGAAAGAAACCCTACTTACTGTATGAAAGAAGAAACTCGTCCCCCAGATCAAGACATAGGAGGAGTGCGAGGTGGTTCTCAAGGCCAAGGACAGGACGAGGAGGAGGACTTGGTAGAGGTCGTGGTCGTATTATCTACTACAACTGTGAACAGCCAGGGCACTTCACGCAAGACAGCCTGAATCCTACACACCCTTTGTGTCAATACTATAGACAATTCTACCTTTCCATAGAAGAATGTACAATTCCAGTAGCCAAGATGTAAGAGAAGAAAAAGAAGCCTCAACAGCCTACGCAAAATTTACAAATGATGAGGGCCGAGCCCCATGAGGAAGATCAAAGCGTTAATAGTGTACTAAGAAGTTGTATGACGACTAGAATAGATAATGGTAAGCAACCTGAAGAAGATGGGTGGGTTTGCAAAGCTCTTGAGAAAGAATTCACCTTTGACCTTAATCGCGATAAGGAAACATTCATGGAGGAAAAGAAGAGCTTCGCTGAGGCCTCCACCTCAAGAAGCCAGGAAAAGACACCAAAAACCAATATGAGATAAGAGGTTGACCCTTCCGTACTCACTACATTTTTGGAGACTTGCATGAAGTTACTGCCCAACATGAAGGCTATGGAAGGATTGCAGGACTTAATAGACAAGTGCACCATAAGGAAAAGACTCCTTTAGAGTAGCGCACAGTTAGAAATATCAATAAGCATAAGGAACAAATAAGACGTGAGATGTGGCTAACAGCACAGATAGGCAATTATGAAATGGATTAGGTCATTTTGGATCTCGGGTCCGATGCGAATGTTCTACCAAAATAGATGTGGGAAAGGATGGGGAAAATTGCACTACAATGGTCTTTGATTCAGCTCAAGATAGCGAATTAGCAGAAAATCATCCCCATGGGATGATTATATGGAGTAACGGTTGATATTAAAGGTGCGAGTGAAATAACAAACTTTGAAGTTATAGAAATTGTCGATGACAGTAATCCCTACCCCGCGCTCCTAGTAATTGATTGAGCTATTGACATGAATGGCGTCATTAATTTGAATAAAAGGACAATGTTGTTTGAAAGAAAATTGCTAAGGGTTATAGTGCCACTAGATCCTACGAAAGGGGTGCGCTATACTGAACCAGTCCGCAATTATGTCGAAAGTGACGATGAGCTGGATCAAATCTACAAGATAACAAAGCGAGATCAAGATTGGATCAATCCATCGGTGGATGGACGGATCGCATGGTACCAGGAGAGTTCCTATACTTCTAACTCATATGAAGAATTAGAGCATTGGAAAAACCACTTGCACAAAGTATCTACATTGCAATGCAATATGATGACCATGTCACTGCATTGCATTTTGTTGGAGGCAAGAAAGTTACCTTATTATGATGGTTTGATTGACATAGGTATGTTTCTAGATGAATTTGAGCGCGAATTCCATGAAGACCACCATTTTAAAGAATTGGAGTTGGCGTTGCGCGCTACGCCCGCATGATGGTGGGGTACACATAAGGATAGTTTTGTTGGATGGCGAGATTACAGGAGGATGATGAAGTTACGATTTGGGCATGCTAATACAAGAATCACTAAGAAGTATAATGGGAACAATGATCCACGCGATCACCTAGCAAAGTGGAGTAAGCTGTGGTGGACAGAACCATAGTCGGAATGGGTACATTTATTTTGTCACATCTTGGATACAATCCACATGAATTGGTATCTCGAAACAGAGCTCTGCCATGGCACTACAGAGTGGGATGTATTGAAGGAAGTGTTCCTATTGACTTTTAGGTTCGAGAATGGGTTTGTAAGCATTGATGAAGCACTTCAAGAAATTAAAGCGGTTATCTTTAGGACATTGAAGGTACCTATGGAATGGACCCAACTATATTAGAGCACCCAATTGCGCCATGAATTCGAATGCTATAATGTGAACGTTGAAGAGGAGGAAGAAGACCCAAGAAATATCGATATTCCAGAGACAAAAGGGCATCACGAAGTAGAGGGACCACAAGTAGAGAACCCAGACATCTTTGCACCTTTGAAAACCAGGCAAGTAAATATTGGCACTGAAGACAAACCAAAGTTCGCAAAGATTGGAGACTATTGGGACAATGCTACAGTAGACAAGATTGTTGAACTACTTCATGAATACCAAGATATCTTCCCCACTAAGTTTTCAAATTTAAAGGGCATACTTGATGATTTGGGCGTTATGAGGATCACATTGAAGCCAAACGTGAAGCTTGTTAAATAGAGGCCTTATCGCCTTAATCCAAAGTATAAGGAAAAGGTTTTCCAAGAGCTGGATAAAATGTTGGATGCAAGAATTATAGAACCTGTTGGAGAGTCTGATTGGGTGAGCTTGATGGTAGTCCAAGAGAAGAAACAAAAGGGTGAAATAAGGACCTTCGTAGATCTGCAGAAGTTTAATGATGCATGTGTTCGTGATCCATTTCCAACGTCGTTTATGGATGAAGTGTTAAACAACGTTGGAGGGCAGGAGGCCTGACGGGTTTTTTGTTTATCATCAAATTAATATTGCCCCAGAGGATAGAAGAAAAAACACCTTCATAATAGAATGGGGTTGATTTCAATACACTATTATGTCATTTGGATTAAAGAATGCACCTGCAATATTTTCTCACGTAGTCATAGCATTGTTAAAATAATTCATTCATAAGTTACTGGAAGTATATTTCGATGACTGGACTGTGTTTGGCATGGTGAAGTTCCATGTAGCAAGTATGTGCCTTATGTTTGATACATGTCAAAGATACAAGATAGCGTTGAATTTGAAAAAATGTCTATTTTTTGTTCCTTTTGGGATCTTGCTGGGCCATGTTGTGTGTAAGCAAGGATTGATGGTGGACCCTACAAATATTTCGGTGATTGTGAACTTGGAGGCCCCTAGGAATGTCAAGCAGCTGCATGTGACATTGGGACACATAGGATACTATAGAAAATTCATTAAATCTTATGCTCAAATTACCGCACCCATGGAAAGACTACTAAAGAAGAGTGTGACATTCTATTGGGATGAAGAATGTCAACGTAGCTTGGATGTGTTCAAGGAAAAGATGGTGATTGCACCAATCCTAGTATTTCCCGATTGGAAATAGGAATTTCATGTACATGTGGATGCTTCTTACATTGCACTAGGTGCAGTACTAATGAAAGCAAGCTGGACCATCCTATAGCCTTCACAAGTAGGAAGTTATCAAAAACTAAGAAAAATTATTCAATGACAAAGAGTGAGGGGTTGGTCATAGTCTACAAGCTACAAAAATTCAGGCACTATCTGTTAGGAGGAGATTTCAAGATGTATATAGATCATTCTAAAAGTACCTGGTCAACAAGCCTGTGCTGGGGGGAAAGATTTCCAGGGGGTTTTTATTATTTCAGGAGTACGATTTTGGAGTAATTGTGAAGCTAGGAAGGTTGAATGTGGCACCTGACCATCTGTCAAGAATTGAAACAGGCGAAGAACCCAGTAATTTGGAGGAAGGGTTGCCAGACATGCAGATCTTTGTGGTACGTATAGTTGATGACCATTTTGCTAATCTTATTCACTTCTTAACTATAGGGATGGCACCTGAAGGATATAAAAATCAGCAGAAGAAAGAATTAGCAGTTCGCACAGTCAACTTTTCGTTCATTGTTGGACATTTGTACAAAATGGTGGTAGATGAAATATTGCAAAGATATGTGTCAGATTTGGAACATGATAGTATTATCATTGAAGCTCATGGGGGAGCTGCTTGAGGCCATTGTGCAGGGAAAGAAACCACGCAGAAGATATTGTATATAGGATTATGGTGGCCAACATTGCACAAAGATTCCAAAGCATACTATAATGTGTGTGATGCATGTCAATGAACTGGAAGATTGTCGTGAAGGGAGGAACTACTACTACATCATTAGGTATCTTTACAGGAATTTGTGAAATGGGAGATCGACTTTATTGGTGCAATTCAACCACCTAGAAAGAAAATGGGTGCGCACTACATTATCACTGCAATGAAATATTTAACCATATGGGCGGAAGCAAAGACAATAGAGGACTGTACAGGGGCTACGCCAGAAAAATTCTTGTTTGAACATGTCTTAAAACGGTTCAAATGCCCGGAAGTAATAATGAGTGATAGGGGTATGCACTTTCTGAATGAAACAATTAATGCATTAACAGATGAATTCTAGGTCTACCATCAAAAGAGGAAACCATATCACCCGTAGGCAAATGGGACTGTCGAAGCTTTAATAAAATCTTGGAGAATGGATTGACAAAGGTATGTAACGCACAGAGAAATGAATGGGATGTGCACGTACTTGTAGTGATATGGGCCTATAAGACAACTTCTAAGAAGCTAGTAGGACAAACGTTGTTGAGATTGGTCTATGGGGTCGAAGCGATGATGCCTATGGAGTACATTATGCCTAGCCTGAGCATTGTGGATTTGATAGATATCGTGGATCATAAGGCTTTGTAGAAATGGATCTCGCAGCTAATGGAATTAGAGGAAGACTTATTTTTTGCAAGATTCCACTGACAAATACAGAAGGAACACGAAAAAGCATGGCATGATCACCATATCAAGCTTCGCACATTCAAGGTAAATGATATTGTGTTGTTATATGATAGAAAGTTCACTAAATTTCCAGGTAAATTTCAGATGCATTGGTTAGGACCATATATTGTTAAGGAAATTACAGAGGGTGGCGCATTTCAGCTCGCGAAGCTGAATGGTGAACATTTTCTGGGAAGAGTGAATGGGAGCAGGCTAAATCTATATACGGGGGATCCTACACAATGACTATATGGCAGTAGGATAGTCTTAGTACTCTAGGCAGTTGCAAGGGAGTGCGGGACTATAAACTACACTGCCCGATTTGGAGGATAAGGCAGCAACTAGGTTGTGTGAAAATTGATGAGGGTGCACTAGTTGAAGTTGTGCTCAGGGCACTGTGCCATGGAGGAGGGAATCATGCAGCCCAGTAGGAAAATGACCGTTGGAGTTACTACTCATGATTTGATGGCTGAAAAACAGTTAAAAGGAGTGGGGAGGCAGCAATTAAGGAGAAAATCTTTGAAGATCTGCCGCCAAAGTAGAATTTATCATTTGAATGTGGGGGGAATGGTCGGATTTGAATTCAAATCCCTTTATAAATTACGCATGCTAGTCTAATAGAGAAAACTCTACATTCTAAGAATTGTTGGAGCATTTTGTTGTCTGACGCATATGAATCAAGTGTTCTAGGAATAATTTGTGACGCGCCCCTCATTTGCGAACTATTCTTTAGCAGACCCATAGGACTACGCAACTTGCAGTAGAGGGGCCAACCATAGAGAAACTGGTCCAGGAAGTACAACAAGCAACAAAACAGAGTACCGTGGAGCTTCAGACATTGACCAAGGCATTTAGTGATCTCCACCATAAATTGGAACAACCAGTCAAGTGACTCGAGGGTGAGTCATGATCTTTGTTTTGGGGTCTTATTGGGATGGGGTCCCCAGGGGTAAAGTTAAGTTAACTTAGTCATTTTTGTAAAGAATTTTGTAAAAGATGTAAAGTCTCCGCGAAATGTGGACGTAGAGAGTGCAGATAGGTAGGAGTCAAAGGGGTCTTAGCCCCTTGTTTTTGGTCAGTTTTGAAGACTCACCCATGAGCCGGGGGCCATGGTATTGTATTAGGAAAGCTATAAATAGTTGAGTCTTAGCGAGTCTTAGATATAACTTTGGATAGAGAATTGGTTACATTAAAGAGTTTTGTTGGCTTGGGAAAGTGCTAAGGAAGGAAGGCTATGCTTCTTACGCTTAAGAAGAGAAGGGAAGGCTCCCACAGAAGAGTGCATAGGAGGCCTGAGCAGAGTCCGCAGCTAAGTGAGCAGACCCCTACAGGTGTGTGCGTAGGGTAAGAAGAGTCTGTAATCGATGAATTGAAGATCAATAAAGACATATTTTTTAAGAATTACTGAGTATTTCCATTGAATCTATTTATGTTATATGTTGTCGATTAATGATATGTTTTCTGAAATATCGAATGAATGTTGTGTGAATTAACTGAATCTATCTTAATAACATATGAAATGAATGGTTATCCACTTTCGCGAAGTTAGAAGCTATTTCTCTTATGTTTTTTGATGAATTAAATAGATCTACGCTAAACTGGATTTAGGATTGCTTTTTGATGTGCGAAAGTAGGTAAATCAAATGTTTAAGGTCTGCAATTGCCACTCACGGGCCTTTGTGAAGGTTAGAAAGCCGGTTAACCTAGTTGTAGTAAAAGAGCCCTACAAGTCTATCGATCTCCGAGAAAGAAAATATAAGCCACTGAAAGACATCACACTAGTCTCTGGATGTAGCAACTTGGTTCTTGCATCCCCCAATACTGCTTCAGGTGAGACTACAACCTGTGCTACACGGGTTGTTACCAAAAGGGCCAGTGGTGTAGGGTTTTGTTGGTTGGTGCAACTCACTCTAAACCTGGGTCAAGACCGCCTAAGCTAGCAATACATATGGAGGAGGTGGTTTTTTCCCCCCATGTGGTGGGATAGGTGGTGGCACATATTTTTCAGTTAATGGAGGACCTAAAGAACCTATAGGGATATTAAATATCCCAATCGTAACTGTCAGTTGTACAGGAACTGAAGAAACTATAGTTGGTACAAGAATTTGGGAGGCCATGCTTGAAACAAAATGGACCAAAATTAGGCATGGTGCTTGACGAACAATTAGTATTGTGATAAAGTGAAGGCACACTTTGATTACCTTAAACCAATTGACCCAAAGAGGTATAATCAGGTGGAAACAAAGGTTCACTTCTTTTAGGCATTGGTGGAGGTGGTACACTTCTCACATACAGAAAACCTTCAGGCGGAAATTTATATTCAGAATCATCGCTAACAAAAGGAGTTTGAATGGCTGAGACTTCGGGAGGAGGACCTCGAGGAGAGGTTGGAAACTCACCTTGTGATGACATGGGTGGAAACAGTTGGCAAGGGGGAATCTGGGATGAGATTATCGTACGGACTATACAACCATTGAGAAGATATGACCCATGGATCAAAAAATAGATTCAAAGGGAATAATACAAACCTCTGCAAACTCTCAAGAGATTCTGGGTCAGATTTCTAAGATGATGAGTCTTGAGGTGGAGGACGAGAAGTAAGGGGTTGAATACTCGGGATAATTCCAAGTTCAAGACCTTGGTCTTCAAGTGACTATGAAATCTTAGGATGGACTCCTTATGATGACTCTTCAGTGTCAGATGATGAAGGAGAAATGTAATGTGAACCTGGTGGTTCAGCCACGATGAACTTCTCTCAAAAACAAAAGTAGTTGGTTGATTTAAGCCTAAATTAAAATTTACTATTAATCAGGAAATATGAGGCCAAGGATAACTACATAGGTAAGTCATGTTGTCATGGACAGTTAAATTTTAGAACTTAAAAGTAAGAAATAAATCAAAAAGGGTGTACTAGGCAAGAGGGTTTACCAAGTATCCGTGAAACATTATGTACAGCTTAGCCAAAACCAAGCACTTAATGTACGACGGTTGATCTCCCTGAATGTTGCGTTTGGTGTATCACATCTACAAGGTGGCTGAATCAGTTACATGTGGCTAAAGGATAACAACCTAGTGGGGTCTCCCGATATATACTCAACGGTACGGGGAGAACAAGTCTGTGTTAGTGATGTCTATTACATAACCATTCAGTGAGAGCGTTACCATATACTTGTCATACTAGAGTGCATCTGATATACCCAAGAGTACTGGAGAACCTCTAATATACTTCCGTACTGGAACAGGATTTCACCCCTGGAATACAATGCAGGAAGTTAATGACAGTTGCTAGGTTTATAGATGTTGAAACACATCTCTACCCTAGACCTCTAAATTTTTTCATTAAGTTCCAAACATTCCTTAGGTTAATTTAGTAAATTTTATTGTTGTTCTTAAATTATGTTTCAATTTTGGGCTCAAACAATGTCACCTGAATCATAAAATGCAACTATATGAGAAAATAAAACTTTTCACTTCAATGAATTCTATACTAGCAAGGGAAGGGAGCTTAATCAATTAATGAATCAAAAAATAGAATGCCTCAAAAAACATGCCTCCACCAACTTTTCTTTTCTAAATGCAATATGCAAAAGCAAAACTTAAACTTCACTTTCACTATCCAACATGCAATCTATTGAAAGAAGAAAATGATTTTTACTTTACTAAGATGCACTTTTAATTGAATGATGTTCTCTTTGATTTTCAGATGCTTTAATGCAATTAAGCTTCAACTAAATAAAAAAAGGAATATTTTGATTCAAAATTCTCCTAATTCAAATGATGCACCAATCAAAACAACACCAAATCAAATCCAAAATCACTCAGTGAAAATGTCTTTCACTTTCTCTTTTGAATAGATAAACAAACAAACTCTTTTCAGTTTGCAAACCAAGCGATGTAATCTATGACCTAATACAATTGAAAAGCATATTTGCAAAGACAAACTGAAACTAATGCAAATGAATGTTTTGAATGATTTTACCAGACAATCAGACCTAAACAATCAGCAAACCATAGACTCAGTGACACTTACAAATGGAAAGTGACAATCAAATGACCTATAAACCCTAAAATCAATCCAATTCCACTCAAACACTTGAAAGCTCAAAAAGACAAGAATTTTCTAATCAAATCGGGTAATCAGAAAAAACATAAATAAATCCAATCATACAGGACAAGACAAGACCTCAGGGGCTCAAACACATTGGAGTTTCACAGAGAAACCATAAGTTTTTTGCCAATCTCTGAGATCAACATGACTGTTATTGTTGTGGGGAAAAGTGCCTATGCAGGACAACCCTATCCACCTAAGGTGTGATAGTGCCTTAGCAACAAACAGAAACAACTATTCTAGTATTCTTCTTTATGAATTAAGAATGAAGAGAGATGGGATGGACTAACCGGTGTCTTCTGTTTGTCCTTTGATCCGGTTTCTCTTCTCTTTGATAGCTCCCAGCTACTTGCTTTCTCGCTCGTCCAGCTTCACAAAGTTCCTGCAAGATCACAAAAGGGGAAAACTACACAAAGACATGGATTCATATTCATAACTAGCTTAGGATTAGAAATAAGCTAAACATACTAATGCAATCATACATCAAAGACACATCAGCATGTAGGAGAAACTCAAATAGTTTTATTGATGAAATAACAAGGTTCAGGAGGAGATACAACCAAGTGAGTTCCAATCCAGCATCTACCTCCCAACAAAGGAATCCCTTCTTCACCTCCCTTCAAAGCATAAAGCACTTAATGATCTCAGTCTCAAACCAACAGCAATTCTTTGCAATATACAAAATTCCAGCCTCTGGATATCTTGGATGAGGGATCCATATATAGATGTTTGGAGAGAGGATGAGTCAACTTGTCATCTGACTAGTGTCCTTTCTCTCTGTCAGTTCTTGCTTCCACTTGGAGGCTGAGAGCCTCTTACTCATCACTTGGTCGAACTCAGTGAGGCAAGTGTCATGGAGGAAGATTCTGGAAGCTTCCATAGTCTTTACACCTCGCGGAATGGCACTACCATTTGTCATTTCCTGCTCAACGCACCCTGGTAGTGCATTTGGGTGCGTTGCAACGCATCTAGCTAGTGTACAGGGGTGATTTACAACGCAGGTGGCTAGTGGAGCCACTGAAATGATCCTGATTTGACTGTTTCTGAGCAGTTTCTGGTGGAGAACTTCTGAGAAAAGCTGTGGTTTCCTGGCCTTGTTCCTCTAGGGGCAGGAACAACACTTTTAGGGACTTTGGATCCCTTGGTTTATTGACATTTCATGTTCAGAGCTGTAAGGCACAAAAATGTCTATAACAGTTGCCCCCTAAAGTATGAGGCCGTTTATCGGGTGAGATGCTTTATTAGGAGGATCCGAAGTTCTTTCAATGCTAGGAGGAGACATGTAATAAGATACAATACAATACATTATTTTCATACTGTTTTCGTGATCTAGCTGAAGCGGGCATTCCCATGCTCAGCTTTATAAATTCATTTTCATGTACATAGAACAGACAATCGTCTAATGGTAGACTGATGATTCTGCTAGAGCCATCATCCTTTTGGTAGGATGATTATCTGTGCTGCAAAGTTGTACACTTCCATCTCTTTATTTTCCTGAATATATATCGCAGCCCGGATGGATGAAACTAGATCCGGGGTCTTCAGTCTCGTCCGATCTTCACTCTAAGTAAAAGTTGATCCATGTGAGAAATGTTTTGAAGTCGAACATGGAAAGACATCGCTTGATTACCAGTCAATGATGTAAACTGTTAACAAGCGCGAGAGGAATCACCGATAATGATGATGACCCTCAAGGTACTGCAGTACAATTCACATGGTGTGAATAGAGGACTTGGCGTTGAACACCACGCAAAATCTTTCGGTCGAAGGTCATTGATGTATACCTGTCGCCGGAAGTGAGAAACTTGCCATTGAGGCATGCAAGCTTCAAAGTACTGAAGGGGGGTGTTCCTAGATCAACTTCTTGGATAATGAGCTGATGTCGACAAGAAGCGATCCGTCAAAGGAGGGCCTTAATGAATCCCACATCAATGACACGGAATGGAGCAAATGATTTTGATGGAGGTGAAAACGATCTGATGATATATGATTCAGGGTGGCGGTCATGAAAGAGTATAATGTATGGTAGTGGATGGGACACAGGTGACTTCTCTGAACGACTTCTCTTGAACATATGGCGACACTTATGCAATGGATTGGTAGCATTTACCCCAAATGTGGATGGTATGGCGAGACCATGGTGATGTGACCGGTGAATGAAACAACCCAACCCGATTGTGGTACGGAGGAGAAGTGTCATGTTCAAGAGCGACTTGCTACCAATAAAGTTTCTTTGAGTTTCTCCCAATTTTTCCCCAGTCATTGTTGACCAGTACCTCTTTATTTTTGTCAAGCTTGAGGAGGATAACATATGCTTGTTCTATAATTTGCCCTTCGGGCAAACCCATCGCTATGTTTTAACGAGCTTAGCGATAGTGAAACTCGTTCTCGTCTAAAGACAAGTTTGTCGCTATTTAATGCTTTTAACGAGTCTAATGACAAAGATAACTTGGTCCTTTTCATTTTTAGAGAGTCTGAAAAGGTACATAAAATTAACTCCGGAAGTCCTTTTTCGTCATCTAATCCCTTAAGTCCGAAAAAGTATAAAACAATACAGAAGGGATGAGTTTTCGATAGTTTTTACGAGCCGAATAAAACAAGCGCTAGATCTTTTTGTGCAATAATCCCTCAGGTCCAAAAAGATTAAAATCTAGAGGAGGGATAGCTCTTCCGGTCGCTTTAACGAGCTGGAAGGCCAAAACTGGGCAATCTTTTCATATTTTACGAGTCAGATGAAAAGAGCTTAAAGAAGACTCGTCTTTTGAGGAACGAGTGATAAAATAGGTAGCAACTGATTCCAGGTAAGGTTTGGAATTTCCAAATCACGGCAGTGTCACAAGGATGGCTAATGAAATCACTCTTCGCAGCTGTTCCTCAAAATGGGTAAACAATCAAATGGAGGTGAATGATCGGCCAATGGAAAAGTGGAGGTGATGGGCAAACATGACCAAGGCTTTAATGGCTGATAATGGTGCATTCACGGTGGTTATTTACCGGAGGATAGTTCATTTTTTAACGAGCTTAAACGTGGATTGAAACATTTGCCCGATCTTTATGTTTATTTTTTAACGAGCATGAACTATGTGCTAAAACTGCTCGATTAATCCAGTCATATGATAAGAATGTCTCATTGAAGATTCCATTTTTTATGGAGCTTTCACCTTACAAAGCTTTGCCCCGCATCCTTTCTTTATGCAAGTTAGGAAACGACTAATCCAAAAAACAGATAAATAACCGCTCTTTGCTTGCACTCCAAAAGGTTTGCATGCCCCCAGGTATAAAATACGATTTCAAGGTTACCCCTCAATTTGCAGGAAAAACATTTGTTTAACCGGGAGAGGCCTACCTCTTACAGGTTACCAAAGATTGTCTCATTCGCGCAGCAAAGAAAACATTTCCTCGGCGATGTCTACCGAGATAAACAAAGGTGAGTGACAACGAGCACCAAACACATAACTTTGACAAGAGAATCTTATTCTAGAATAACCCCTCTTCCAAGCCGGACGGTGTACAGACTAGTCATACTCTCCCGCGGAAACCTACCCTAGACCCGAAGTTTTCCTGCCGAAGCAAACCAGGATGCATGCCCCCTGGGTTCCAGTCATATCCTTCCGAATCACTCGCGCTCATCGGGAGGACGGACCGTGGGTTGAGACATTTCTTGCATGAAGAGACCATTTAGGGATGGTATATGACTATTTACCATGCGTGATCCGGGAAATGAAAGCTGGTCCACGAGCTTGACCACTCTTCCTTCGTGCGGAAAACACATTACTCTAAAGAGTGAGGAGACAATGGCTCCCATGCAATAAATATAGTCTCATCCAAGGAGTAGGTTATAATCCAAGGGTCCTTGAATGACCATCACGTTCATTTGAACGGTCTTCCTTTTCAATGTTATGGACACATTGGGAAGAATCCCTAAAGGTCGACTGGTTCCTTTATCAAAGCCTGTCAGATTTCTCATTTCAGGCGAAAGCGGTGGCGAACCAAGCACTTTCCAAGTAGTAGAGGAAAGGATACTCACAGAAGCCCCTTCATCGATGATGGTACCATCCATGACCATTCTATATATTTGGACGATAATTCTGAATGGTATGCTTGCTGGTAAGCGGGGTCTGCCTAGTTGATTCCAGTCGAAGGAGACAACTAGGTTGCTTGGAGGTGGGACCGAGTAGACGGCCGGGTATGGCTCTGACGAAGTTCCTTCCTGCGATAAAGGAATGGGTAAACTGCCCCCTTGTTCATCGGAGTCTGTGTTGATGAAGAGAATTTGGACGGTGTCGTCTTTATTCTCTTCTGTGACGGTATCATCTGAAGATGGAACCTCTGAAGGCAAGACCGGGTCAACTGCCGCCTCGACCTTTTGACTTTCGTCTGGTGTGGATTCAGATGGCTCATCTTCAATGATAGGTGCTTCGGCTGACCACCTGAGCGGGCCAGCCGGGTTTTCAACTGGTGAAGGACTTGGCAGGAGTTTTTGATATCCAGGAGGAAGTCGCACTGGTAAAACCGGGCGATCTTCCAAAACTCTTTTAGCCTCATCTAAGAAGGGACAACGGTGGATGGCATGGTCGCCTTCACACAGTCTACAGGGAAATCTAGCTTTCCCTCTTTGTCCTGTGGCTTCACTTTCACTAGTTGACGGTGTACTATCAACATGGCTATCAGAGGTTGACGCCACCGGATTGTGCAAGCGGGGAGACCAGTCCCTTAGTATCTGAGGGATGCAGGGACAATCTCTGTGAAAGTGGTCTCCCTTGCATATGACACATGGCGATTTAGGCCTGGTCAGTGCAGTGTGTGGATTTTCGTTAGACGCCATTCGTTTGCCCCCATTCGCCTTTGACTCCTTCTTCTTCTTCTCTTTCTTCTTCTTTTCCTTCTTCTCCTTAGGAACTTGGCTTTTGGCTTTTGCCAACTCCATCAAGCGAAGAGGAAGGAGGAGAGGAAGAATTAGAGGAAGTGGAAGGCTGGTGGGTAACTCTGGACTGGTTTAACTGCTGATTCGATTGTTCAGGAATAGTGGTGTTTTGAACAACATTGGTTGAGAAGAGCCAGACAGGCAGGCCTATTGTCAGTCCTGGAAGCGACAATGTGGCCATATGGGGCGCTCCAACATCTCCACAAGAGGAGAAGGGACTAGGATTTCCACCAAGGGGAATTCCTTGGTTGGAGGGCTCCATTTTCTCAACTAAAAGATCAACGCGGGAATAAGGGTGATGAGTATTCCGTTTAAAATAAATTTTACGACGCTTTAGACACAACTTGTTTTTTCAATTTTAAAGAGTCGAGAAAAAACAAAAGATGACTCTAGTCGCCTTCGATGTTTTAACGAGCCCGAAGTGACAAATGCTCGGATGGACTTTTTCCGTTATAGAGTCTAAAAAACGCCAAAAGGAACTGCTCTAGAGATCTAGGTAGAGGGTGTGCCAAACCAATCACAAAACTACAGAATACGTTTTACGGTACGGCAGTCAATCTTCCTGAATGCTGTGTTCGGTGCATTGCGATCAGTAGGGCGGTCGACATGGCTTCCTATTAATAAAAGGTTTTAAGCCTATAGGGGTCTCCCAATATATACTCGACGGTACGTGGGAGCACAATCCGTACTGGCACTTTTGGTCTCTCAGGAGGAATCACCCAACCATCAGCGAGGCCAACAGATACCAGGTTTTACGACGCCGGAACACGTCTCTAGCCTAGACCTCTATGTTGTGCGTTAAGTTACAAAGCGTTGTTAGGTTCATTCAGTTTATTTTAAGTTGATCTTTCTTAGAAGTTTGCCTTTTGAGGTTCACCACGAGATGTAGATGTAATTCCTAAATGCAATCTAAAAGATGATAAGCAAATCTTTATCTCTTTTTTCAACAATGAAAATCCTAGCTACAAAGGGAAAAGAAAGACACCATCTTTTCTCAAAGAGCAAGCAGCACACTATAAATGCACTTTTCCTAAATCAAACCATACAAACTATCAATATGCAAATGCACAAATGCAAGTGTTTGTTTTTCGCTTTCTTAATATTGATGCCTAAAAAGAAAGTTTTTGTACAACTTTGAATTTGCTTTTAAATGACAAATACAAACAAGCTTACTTTTTCGAAATCAAAAAGATAGAGGAGATTACGACACTTTACGATTTTCGAAATGAACACTTGTTTCGACACTTAAAAGAGACAAACTCAAACCAAAAGCAAAAGTAAATGTATAATCAACTGTCAACAGCCAATGAACTTTCTCCTAAGACCAAAATCGACAGATCTAAATCAAAGGCTACAGCATGACTATTTCACTCTTGCAATGGAAAACTGTAAATGATGCCACAAACACATAAAAACACTCACAGTCTTTTTATACAAAAGGAGGCGGAATTAAGGCAGAGAAAAGGGGTTTTCAGACAGGTACCTATGCTGGTTACAGGTTGCAAAAATCAGAGATCAAAACTGGGCCAAACAGAGCAAAGAACCTCAGCTGCACAGGGCATAAGCTGATCAGTGCACCTGTATAACAGAGAAACTGAATTGCAGCGCAGGTAGCCCTCTCGGGACCTGCGTTGAAATGCAGAGTCTCTTCACAGAGCCCGCGCTGGAGCAGAAACGAGAGTTCTCTCCGGGTTCTGGGTCACGGTTTGCAGTTTAATCTACGGTTTCAGGCCAAATAAAAGCAACAAGCAAGGTACAATCAAAGGGATGATTTGAAAGAGGGCTAAGAGCTATCACAAAGGGTTATCAAATCATTTGTGAATCCATTGTTCAAATCATAGACAAATCCAGTGATTGGATCAAAGCAGCAGTTGTCTACTTTGCATCTGAAAATGGCAGATGCAGTTCGATTGCTGCTCTTGAGTCTATGAAACAAACAGTAATAGAAACACAAATAAAATGAATAGACAGATCTCCCCAGTGGAGTCACCAATTTGTTGTGGGGAAAATTGCCTATGCAGGACGACCCTATCCACCTAAGGTGTGATAGTGCCTTAGCAACAAACAGAAACAACTATTCTAGTATTCTTCTTTATGAATTAAGAATGAAGAGAGATGGGATGGACTAACCGGTGTCTTCCGTTTGTCCTTTGATCCGGTTTCTCTTCTCTTTGATAGCTCCCAGCTACTTCCTTTCTCGCTCGTCCAGCTTCACAAAGTTCCTGCAAAATCACAAAAGGGGAAAACTACACAAAGACATGGATTCATATTCATAACTAGCTTAGGATTAGAAATAAGCTAAACATACTAATGCAATCATACATCAAAGACACATCAGCATGTAGGAGAAACTCAAATAGTTTTATTGATGAAATAACAAGGTTCAGGAGGAGATACAACCAAGTGAGTTCCAATCTAGCATCTACCTCCCAACAAAGGAATCCCTTCTTCACCTCCCTTCAAAGCATAAAGCACCCAATGATCTCAGTCTCAAACCAACAGCAATTCTTTGCAATATACAAAATTCCAGCCTCTGGATCTCTTGGATGAGGGATCCATATATAGATGTTTGGAGAGAGGATGAGTCAGCTTGTCATCTGACTAGTGTCCTTTCTCTCTGTCAGTTCTTGCTTCCACTTGGAGGCTAAGAGCCTCTTACTCATCACTTGGTCGAACTCAGTGAGGCAAGTGTCATGGAGGAAGATTCTGGAAGCTTCCATAGTCTTTACACCTCGCGGAATGGCACTGCCATTTGTCATTTCCCGCTCAGCGCACCCTGGTAGTGCATTTGGGTGCGTTGCAACGCACCTAGCTAGTGTACTGGGGTGCTTTGCAATGCAGGTGGCTAGTGGAGCCACTGAAATGATCCTGATTTGACTGTTTCTGAGCAGTTTCTGGTGGAGAACTTCTGAGAAAAGCTGTGGTTTGCTGGCCTTGTTCCTCTAGGGGCAGGAACAACACTTTTAGGGACTTTGGATCCCTTGGATTATGGACATTTCATGCTCAGAGCTGTAAGGTACAAAATTGTCTATAACAGTTGCCCCCTAAAGTATTAGGTCGTTTATCGGGTGAAATGCTTTATTAGGAGGATCCGAAGTTCTTTCAATGCTGGGAGGAGACCTGTAATAAGATACAATACAATACATTATTTTCATACTGTTTTCATGATCTAGCTGAAGCGAGCATTCCCATGCTCAGCTTTATAAATTCATTTTCATGTACATAGAACAGACAATCGTCTGATGGTAGACTGATGATTCTGCTAGAGCCATCATCCTTTTGGTAGGATGATTATCTGTGCTGCAAAGTTGTACACTTCCATGTCTTTATTGTTCATGCATATATATATATATATATATATATATATATATATATATATATATATATATATATATATATATATATATATATATATATATATATATATATATATATATATATATATCCATATACCTCAATTGTGCAGAGTTTGTCATGGCGTTTTTCTCTGTTCATGATTAATGTATTTTTCCTAATCTCCTTATTTTAATTAAATGCTTTGTCATGAGAAATTAATTGTTTCCAGTAAATTAGCTTTCCGTCTGTATGGATTTATTTGAATGTGGGAATTTTATGCTATCTCGGAATGAAATTTCTTTTCTGTTTTGAATCCTTCAGCCAAACGGCGAGGAGACTATTCTGGGTACTAGTTCCTTCCGGTACGTCCACATCTAACTTTTCTCCTGTGGGCTGCAAGTTATCATCCTTATTTATTTCCTGGGTACAGTCAATTCAATTATTTTTGTTAATCAAGCCAACTTAACTTAACTATTCTGTCCTCCCCATCCCTCAGACTTCTTTATTCGAGGAATTAGCTAACAACGATTACAATAACTAATATTAGGCTACGACTATCCTCACGGTCTCTTCCTTTCTCATTCAAAAATTCAGCTACAGCTTAAATGTTATTTATTACATCCTCAGATGTATATGCTATAAATTTTTTCCATTGTTCTTTATTCTTGTTGTGCAATTTAAAATAAGTATTTAAAAAACAAAAACTTTGGTTTCTTTTCTTACTTTATCTACCAGTAAGCTTCAAGACCAATAAAAACAACATCACACAATATTTTAACAGTAATACTTATCTAAATCTTTTTCCTTCCTAAGGTTTTCAAACCGCCAGGGTGGGCAATGCTCCTCCCAACTGTGACATTAGTCACTCACTACACCTCCCCCCGAGGTATCCTTCCCATGAAAGTTTTTTCGACAATATTAATTTTCTAAGATTATTCTCCATCTATCTGGTCACTACCAGAATTAGCCTTGGGTTACCAACCTAAGCTTACATCTCCCAACAGACTTCATTGACCAACCAACTATTGATTCTATTCCTTATTTGTGTCCTCTCCTCCAACCTCAGGTACATGATACCCTCTTGGCCTTCTCTTGGATTTTTTATTTACAAAGGAGGAGTTTGGGTGGGTAACTACCTCACCCATAACTATCTAACTACACCTGGGTGAGCTTACTCTAACATTGCCTATTAACTATGGTTCACAATAAAATATTATATCATGAAACAAAATCAAACATATATTCACTTATATTTATTTTTGTATTACCCATGTTGGCTCATAAGTTTAAAAATAACATTTTTAACTGTGGTAATTGGTAATTCAGTTCCTAAAAGTTACGAGGGGTCTTTACATAAAATAAATTATTTACAATATAAGAAATGAAGGTAGTATGTTTTTATTAAAGTGCTTTATTTCTAAAACAACAAATAATAATTGGGAAATGTCATTAATTATTATTGGTATTGTCTACTGAGTTATCATTTTCTCTAAGATAGTAAAAAATAGTTTGAATCTGATCATTTGTTTTCAAAAAAAAAATCACAGTTGGAGTGCTTGAATCTTGTTTTTGATGGTGGAAATGGATTTAGCATCATCAAAGACCCTTAGGGTTCCTAAAATCTTGAAACTTGATAGTTGTAATGTGGATTTCCAAAAATTTCTGCCATAAAATTTCAATTTCCTGCAAAAAATTCAATTGCTTTCGAGGCCAAATAGATACCTCTTTAAACTATGAATTAGTTCAATATATATCACATCATTTAATTACCAAGAAACATCATGTTATATATATATATATATATATATATATATATATATATATATATATATATATATCACATTAGTCAGGTACAAATATAGATGTTACCATTGTGTTTTAAATACAATTCATCAATTTTTAACTGACTGATTGAATTTTATAGTTAATTGATTTTGGAATGTAATTTTTTTAGTAATGTATAAATTAATAAAAACATAAATATTACATGGTTTTCAATATTTTTATGTGACATTTTATTTTTATTTTCTCATAAGGTTAATCTATTTTCTAATAGATATATATATATATATATATATATATATATATATATATATATTCTCAAATAAAGCTTGTAATTTTATTAAGAAAATAAAATTGAATGGTAAGGATGCATAGCATACCAAAAATGGTTGAAAGACAACCCATAAATAAAATCTCATCTAGTAAGGGCAAGTCCAAAATCCATCCATAAATACTAATGGCAGATCTTAAACAAACTTGTGAGGAGGCTCATAAAATGTTACATACAAAAAATATACATCTAATATGGCAAATAAAGTCTCAATAAGAAGCATGTATATGACTATAATGCTCAAGGAAAAAGGATTATATCATCTACCAAGAGTCATAGAGGGAGTCTGAATCTACCCATCTATGTCCTTTGATCTATTTATCTAAAAATCATCCAACTCTAGTCTAGACTTGGATAAGTTGTCGACTGCCACATTTATGTGCCTATAAATGTGTTCAAAAGTGATGTGAGAGAATTGTTTCTTTTGAAGGAGAATCGCCTGAAAAATGGGTTTAGGAAGATAGTTCTGAAATCTAAAAATACCATTGATCCAATTTATAACCAAGAGGGAGTCACCATAAACATGGAGTTTTGTAATATTGTTTTCTAAGGCCAAAGAGAGAAGTTGTTTGTAGCAGGCCACACATTGGCAACAAAAAATATAGAATGTGATTGTGATAGATATGTTACTCCTCGAGCTCCACCGCTAGATGGGGACCCTTGAGCTTCCCCATCAAAAGCATCCCAAGGAAAGCCTATTCTGATATGAGATTTGTCTATGTTCCTCGGATTTCTTAATCCAAAGAGTGCTTGTAAATTTTATATTTATGTTATATAAACAAATATTTATTTGTACTTATAATGTATATATTATATAATGTTTTCATTAACATATATTTTTACAATCCTAATTAGTTGTACGAACTAATTAATATGCTCTTGTGTTATTATATTCTTTCTCTATTATTTTATTCCAATATAAATAATTCAATACATTCATCTATGTTTGTTGAGGAGAGATTTAGGATAGTGATTCTATAATCATTGCAAATATATAAAACTTGTGCAACCATATAAATTAAATGGTTGGTAAATGTTGATAGACATTAATTTATAATAAGCATTAACATGATCTGGGGTGGCAGGAGGGGGAGGGATTCTCATTAATCCCTAAGGAATCATAGAAAATATATATGCTTGGGGGCTTGGATGGAAGACAAACAATCAAGCTGAAGCATATGGATTGTTTTTGGGCCTCACCTGAGCTCAAAAGAAAGGAATAAAAACCCTGCAGGTGTTGGGAGACTCCATGATTATAATCAGGCATATGAATTATGCCTCAACTGTAAAAAAACACAATATTAAATCAAATTATCAAGAGATCCCAAGGGATGATCCCTTCCTTTTATTTGGTGACCTTCTTCCATATTCTAAGAGGAAGTAATCAAGAAGCTAACAAACAAGCCAACCTCGCTTGCTAGTTGATAGAAGAAAGGAACATGGTGAATGATGTCATGAACACGACTAGGATCCCATAAGTTAGTTAATGACTTACAATTCCTGGATGGTAGAGGCTAAGCTAAGCTTGGCTTGGGCGATGTAAAACTTTAGAATTAGGGAATTTGAGGGTAATTTCATTGGGTTGACTCCTTGGTCTGCCCTCCTTCCCCTTATCCCTCTGCCTCCCCTGCCTCTTCCCTCCCTCTCCCATTGCTCTCCCTCTCCCCCATTCATTCTTCTCATCCCTTCCCTTCGGCATCCCCCTTTCTTTTCCTCGGTCGTGTCCCTCTCCTTTTCCATCCCATCTCCCCTCCCTTCCATCATTTCCTCTTCTTTGTCTACCTCGTATCCCTGACACTTGGGACCCATAGAAAATCTCCTTGCATTCCCAAGCTTGATCAATAGCCTCGTGGGAAGCTTGTCCTTTACTTACACCCGTAACCTGTTTGTTGTCATCTCTCAAGTACCACCTCTTTTAATGACAGGGATCTCTTGGTACGATTTTAGTACATTCACCTTCGTTATCTGTGCATGATAAGGGGAAGAGAGGAGCAACATTTATTTCAAGAACATAGATCAATCCACAACACTCGTGGGAGGAAACTCAGAAGGAGAATAAAGGAAAATGATCTATGCTAGGAAATTAAGGCAGAAGGCTGGGAATTAATGGAATATTATCAGGATCATAGCCCCAGTAGATTCCTTAACAAAAATTGTATTGTCTTGAGGCACTCTTACTGCTATTTAAGTAACATCGGTTGGATAAGTTTTCATGGGTTAATGCTCCTTCCTACTCTGGTGGCCTCTGTACAGGCCTTGAGGCTGAAGCTGAGGTCATCAAGTGTTGGTAGTGGGGACTAGATTACTGGAAATAATCCTAGGGAGCCCGGTGAATCAGAACTTTCAAGTGGGAAGCTACAAGGGTTCACAAGTCTAAGGTCTCTGGCTGGTCTGAGGGGTAGCATAGAGCTGGGAATTGCTAGTCCATTGATCTAGGAGGGGTCTTTGGATTACATCCACAGGAAAAATTTGGACATTGACCTGCAGAGGGAGGACTGTCAGTACTAGGTTGTCTTTGACACTCCAGTAGTTCTAGGGCCAAGACCCTGGAGCAGTTATTCCGAAGGAAAAGTATCGTAGGGCAACTGTGGGTTGTATTATAATTAACGACAAGGACACAATTGTTGGGGTTGGTAATGAAATTCCACTAAATTGGAAATTCTAGTTGATCTTGGTTGGCTCGGTGACTGCTACAGGTGAGAAAACTTCTAATCCTCTAGGTTGTGAAGGAGTGCTGGATAATATCCTTAGTGTAGTGTGGCTGGAAAGTAAGGTTGACTAGTGGGTCAAGGAAATCTCGATCTTGAGCGGAGGGATCATAAATAATTGCAACCTTCTGGGATGTCAGAAGATGGATCCGAGGAGTCAGACAACAGAAGACATTCCTTGGTCTAGCTCTTGGGGGAGCCAAAGGCAGAGGTCGGGTCAGCATGGTGATGTAAGAATTCAACCAACCTGCACCACTTGCAAGCTGAAGCACTTGGAATTTAGAGAAGGACTAGAAGATTTGCAACGCATCATGTACGTTCAGCAGTGAGAGAATCTCCCAATGTAGGAGAGTCAACTGGAGAAGAGGGATCAAATCCGTCAGCTGGAGGATGAAGTGGAAGCACTATGTCAAGAAATTGAGTAGCTAAAACTCACGGTGGAGGAGATCAATAAGAAAAATGAGGAGGACTCCACTGACTAGGACCTATACAAGAATGCCAAAGTAGCCCCAATCGAGATGGACCTGAATAGTCCAGCACCTCCGAACTTTTAGTCTTTTCTGTTCTCTCTTGATTTTCAAATGACAAAATGTAAATGCAATTTTTTGTTACGTCAATTTTGTAGAATCTACAGTGATAAGAGATCTGTGAATGGGAATTTTTGTATGCACTACAAAGAGAACTCATATAGTGCGTATGTAAACCAGATGATGTATAACCGGTCCTTAGAAGGCTGGAAATCACTATGTAAAATCCCATTTTTGTTTGTGAATGTGCGCGCCATATTTAAATAAAAAATATACTCATTATGGTTTAAAAAAAAACATTAAAATGATTACTTCATGATACCGATCTCATCTTGCTAAAAAAACTAATTAAATTACTACCTTATTTTCAATTATTATTATTAATAATTATAAAAAAGAATTAAAATATAAGTTAAAAATATATAAATTTAAAAAAACATGGAACAAGTTTCTCAACCATAGAGATTTGTGCCCACTTTACTGTAAGCTTTGTTACAATGTCTCATTTTTTGTAAATTGTAACACTTTATGTTCATTGATAAAACAAAGTTACATAGCTACCAGGTTAAGATCATAGCTTCCAAACTTGACAAACATAACCATACAATCCTAACATCAACAAATAAAGAGACAGAGCAGTAAACATGCTCTTCAAGATAGGGAAGGTGTATTGGGTTCATATTGGTAGGGCTTTAAATAAAGTGATTTTTAGACATGTTTTCCAATATGTAGTAAAATTAAGGGTATTGTTTAGTATGCCACGAATGCACGTACTATGTGAGAGGTTCATTGATTGAAGCCCCCACAGAAAGCATTAAAATTAAAATTAGCGTATCAACATTAAATCTAATTATCTTATATATGTATATATATTTAAAATTTAAAATTTAAACTAATCTATATGATATTATTTCAAAACATTAAAATATCAAAACTAAAATCATGATTTTCAAACATTAAAATATTAATTTATTATCTTATATTTTCAAAATTAACACAAATACATATGTGCGGGACTACAGAGGAAGCTTTCAAGCTTTCATTCTGTGGACCTTTGCACTCCACATAATATATTAATAATAAAAAATGAAGCTAGCCTAATTACACAAACATAACCATAATAATAAATGAGGCGAGTCAAATTTCATGTGTTCTAACTCGAAAAGAGTTAAATGCATTACAATTAGAACATCAAAGAAAAACAAATTATTACAAACTATGACATTCATTATTTGAAATCATAAAAATTAAATTAACGTATCAAAATTAAATCTAATTATCTTATATATTAATTTTGATATATATTTAAAATTTAAACTAATCTATATATTAATTTTCAATTAAAATTCACATTGCATCAAAATTAAAAAACATTATTACATATGGCATTATTTCAAAGCTTTAAAATATCAAATCTAAAAACATGATTTTCAAAGCATTAAAATATTAATATTAACGTATATTTTCAAAATTAACATAAATGCATATGTACGAAGCTATGGAGGGATTCCATGGTGCAGAGGAAGCTTTCACACATTAATTGTGCGTACCTCTGCACTCTGCACAATCTATTAATAATAAATAACCACTGCCCTTTTGCAGGACTATGAAGAAAGATTTCAAGCACAAAGTCGAGCACCTTGGGTGCACTTGCACGAAGGTTAGGTGCATCAGAACCTATATGCGGGGTTTTGTTCATGAGTCTATGATAGGTGGGTGATTTGGAGCACCAGGCAATAGGATCACACAACGAGCGCCAAGGGCGAGTCGGGAAGAGAGCGTCGGTGATGCATGCATGACATGCACGGGTTGGGCCAAATGTGTGATGGGCATGAACTAGGCCTCATGAGCAGTGGTCGAGAACAAAATGTAGAGAAATAAAAAGGCATGGGCCAGGTGAGACGTGTGATCGGTGGAACGAGCATGGATGAGTTCGGTGAAACAAGTAGTAGGGTAGCGTGCAATACATGGAAACGTGGGCACTTGTGCCATTGCCATGCTAGCACAATGGCAGGGCACCTCGGTTCCCTATGGAGCATTGTGTGCTAGGAACTTAGGGTTTCCTGAACGAAGGGGCACACCAGCATGACACACGGCGGGTTGGCTAGACTTTTTAAGGGGTGCATGCCCAAAAAATGAATGAATAGCGACCCAAATGGGCACCCCTAAGGATCCTTGGCAACATATAGACTATGCACGCCTATTTCGTGCAATGCTATGGGTGTGGAGCATGGGTAGGATGCCTTTGATGCATGGGCTAAGTGTTGGGTAGATTGGTTGTATAAAGTGGACCATGGGCACTGCATAGAGTGCATGGCACAAGGGCGAGCACCCTAGGTGCGCCCACATGGAGGCAGGGTGCTCGAGTGCCCATAAGAAGATTGTGTGCATGAGTCCATGACAAGTGGATGAGTTGAAGTGTCATGCAACACATCTACATGATGGGAACCATGGGAGAGTTAGGTAGAGGGTGTCGGTGATACGTGCACAATGGGAACGAGTTGAACAAGGTGCGGTGGACATGGTTGGGTGACATGAGTGGCATTTGGCACGACACGCGGAATAAGAAAGGGTGTGTTTAATGAATCAAGTGGTTGGGTGAAATGTGATACATGACGACATGGGAACCCACACCCTAGATATCTCGACGGTGCGCTGAGGCACCCGATGAGACATTGCGTATTGGGCATGTCGGGGTGCCAGAATGGCAAGGGGTGTGCCCCAACAACATGACGGTTCAACCCGACTTAAGAAGTGGTGTCTACAAGAACAAATGATCAAGAATGACTCATATAAATAGAAGGAAGGAACATGAATTGGAGATAATCAATGAATTTCACTCAAGAAGGAGGACAAGAACTGCAAAGTAGGGTGTAAGTCACAAGAAGGAAATATACCGAAGGGGAAGCCACAAGCAAGTAAGAATTTCATTGTGTGGACCTCTGCACTCCACATAATCCATTAATAATAAAAAATGAAGCTATCCTAATTACATAGAGATAACCATAATTATAAATGAGGCAAATCATATTGCACATGTTCTAACTCCAAAACAGTTAAAATGCAATACAATTAAAACATCAGAGAAAAACACATTATTACAAACTACCACATTCATTATTTGAAAGCATTAAATTTTGAATTAACATATCAAAATTAAATCTAATTATCTTATATATTAATTTTGATATATGTTTAAAATATAAACTAATCCATATATTAATTTTTCAATTAAAATTCCTATTACATCAAAATTAAAAATAATTATTACATATGGCATTATTTCAAAGCATTAAGATATCAAATCTAAAAGCATGATTTTCAAAGCATTAATGTAACACCCTCATCCCACATTTACCCAAGTTAATCGGTCCACTGGGGTAAACATGTGACAAGATTCTACTATGATCTGATTTAACTCCCTGTGTATAGTTAAGGAAGTGGAACTCACAACACACAACCAACCTAACCTTCTACACAAGATACAAAACCTTCAAGAGCCAATGAAACTTTCCAAGTGACCAACCCCTGAGGCAACTTAAAATTTTACTGACCTAGAGCCTCAGTCGCTCCCATGACATGGGAATGCATGTGACTGGGACCCTCCAATCACTCTCACATCAAGGGAATTCAAGTGACTAGGGTCTTTTGCAGCTAATTCAGAGTTAGTGACCCCGGATTCTATGCCACTTTTTCAGGGCTAGGACTTAGGCCACTCCCCAGAACTTCATGAAACTTCCATAAACAAAATATAACGTTGGAACAATGATACTGATGCAAATAGTTGAACAAATACTTGACTAGACCCCTAGCCATGACATACATTTCATCAAACATGTCACAAATATGCATTTTACAAGTCATAACAATAGTGTTGAGCATAGTGGTCTCATACTTATCTGAGAATCACTAAGAAGCATTGATTCCTTATTACATTATCTTCATTATATATATTAGGTCATATATTCATTATTCATTCATTTACAAATCAAAACATGATGAGAGCCATACATCATCACTATCATAAAACATACTCATAGCTTGCATATAAACAACAAAAATAATAAGGATACTACTAGAATCCACATATAAACTAGTACATTTATACATGAAATACCAAGTAGGAACTTTTATTAATGAATGCAAAAGCTAACACGATTTGGGACTTCCATGAACCACTCGACCATAGATTGGTTGAACCAAATATTTCTTTCATCCAATCACCCCCATGCTATATTCCAAGAATGAATGTGAGACTCATAACCAAAAATGAACGAGGGCTTCCTGAGGCTAAACCACCCCACCCTCATCAATAGAACTAGGATTTACCGCAATACTCATTGGATTACTAGGCCCTAAACAAGCATGGATGCCACCATATTTCTCCACCAACACCATGATGAATTTTATTGTCTCCTAGTCTCTAGGATTTACTGCAATCCATAGTCTAATTTAGGGGTCACTAGACCATAATTGAGACTCCACCCTCTAGGCTTTACTATATATCCTGCCATTCACTGGCCAAGGATTCCTAGGCTTAATCGAGGACACCCACCTCTAGGATTTACCGTATATCTCATCATTCATCAATTTAGGATTCCTAAGCCCACCGAGGCAACACAAAATTTGACTTTATCGCAACCCATAGTGTGGTTCAGGGGTTACTAGGCCAAGCCTTTACCACAATCCACAGCCCCGTTTAGGTATCACTAGGCCATGTGTTCTTTTTTTAGAGATCCACCTCACTTAGTTTCGAATCCTTGTGACAATTCACCTCAACCAAAACATGAGAAACCTATCACACCATGGCTATCCAGAAATGGAAACGCTAGGCTAAAAAACACTGTCACACCTAAAAAAATGCATGCCCATGACAACAAGAGAACCAAGAACACACATGCATAACCATGCATGCTAAATCTAGCAAGGAAATCACACATGAAAAGCGATACCTCCAAATAATCCCTCTGTAGTTGCTTGAAAATTCTCTTCCTTTCTTGATATTTGCTTCCTCTTGCCTTCTTTTCTCTTCTTGATCCAATGCTGAAGTGCTCCGAGAAAACTATAAGTGTCCAAGAGTGTGAGAAAGAGAAAATATAGAGAGAGCTCCAAAACTGAACTGAAAGAAAGGTACCAACTGATCCTCATGTTATTGGGAAAACTAGTGTCTATTCAAAACTGCTAGTCCCACTAAGACGGGTAGCTATCTTAGAAACAAACAAACTAAAGTTACTTGTGTTTTCCTTTACGAGAGATAGATGAGAAAGAAGCAGAGAGTACCAACCTCAGTCTTTCGCTTGGCTCCTTGCTTGTTTCCTTTCCCCTTTGACAGAATCTCGCCACTCCTTCCTTACTTTTCCCGCTTCAAAGAGAACCTATAGAGTCAAAGCAACATAATACCATCAAAGCATAGAGATCTATCACCGTAAAAAACATAGGATCAGATATATATTGACCATACAAATGCATATAACAACACAATATTCAGAGATATACAAGAATATGGAGGAAAACTCAAATAGCTTTATTGATATAAGTAGTAGAAGAGAGAATTACAACCACTTGGTCTAACCCAGCGCCATCCTCCCAGCATGAAAGCCCTCTTCACCTCATACAAAGCAAGATCACCCAACAATGTCTTCAAAGAGAAACCAACAACACTTCCTTGCAAATTACAAAATTCCAGCCTCTGGATCTCTTGGATGAGGGATCCATATATAGATGTTTACAAGAGAGTGAGTCAGCTTCTGGGATTTTGATTAGTGTCATTTCACTGATAGTTCTTGGTTCCACATGGAGATTTTAGATCTCTTACTCATCCCTGGGCAAACTCAGAGAGGCAAGTGTCAAATGAGTAGTTTCTAGAAGATTCTCTGGGTTTCCACCTAGCAAACTGCTTGTGCCATTTGTTTGCTCTAGCTCATCGCACCCTATAGAAGGGCTTTCCAGTATGCATCGCACTTTTTGCATGTGGCAGGTGAGATGCATCGCACCTTTAGCACTGGGCAGCCTATATGGTCCTGCTTTGACCAGTTCTGAGTAGCTTTTTAGAGAGAACTTATGGGAAATGATGTAATCAGTTGACCTTGATCCTTTAGGGTATGAAACAACACTTTTAGGGGTTTAGAAGCCCTTGGTTTATGAACATATGTGATTGGGGTTGCAGTGCCCAAATATGTCTATAACAGTTGCCCCCTAAAGCATGAGGTCGTAAATCTTTTTGATGTCGAGTGAAATGCTTTATCATGAGGACCTGAGGTTTTTCAAACTGGAAGGTGACTTGCAATAAGATACAATACAATACATTATCTTCATAATATTTTCATGATCTAGCTGAGGCGGGCATTCCCATGCTCAGCTTGATAAATTCATTTTCATGTACATAGGACAGACAACCGTCTGTGTGCACACTGATGATTCTGGTAGAGCCATCATCCCTTGGTTTGGATGATTATCTGTGCAGCAATGATGTACATTTGATGTCTTTATTTTCCTGAATATATCGTAGCCCAAAAGGATGAAACTAGATCTGGGGTCTTCAAAACTCGTTTAATCTTCGCCCGAAAGTACAAGTCAATCCATGTGAAAAGATGTTCTGATGTCAAACATGGAAAGACATCGCCTGATTACCAACAAATGATGTAAGTTGTTAACAGGCGTGAGAGGAATCACCGATGATGATGATGACCCTCAAGGTACTGCAGTACAATTCACATGGTGTCAATACATGAGTTGATGTCGAACACCACGTAAAATCTTTCAGTCGAAGGCCATTAATGTGAACCTGTCGCCGGAAGTGAGAAACTTGCCATTGAGGCATGCAAGCTTCAAAGTACTGAAAGGGTTTTTCCTAGGTCAACTTCTTGGATAATGAGCTGATGTCGACAAGAAGTGACCAGACGTAGGAGGGCATTAATGAATCCCACATCTACGACACATAATGGAGCAAATGATTTTTTGGAGGTGAAAACGATTTGATGATACAAGGTTCAGGGTGGCAGTCATGAAAGAATGAAGCGTGAAGGTATTGCAGCGGGTGAGACACAAGCTGGGTAGGTGAATTCTCTGAGCGACTTCTCTTGAACATATCGGCAACACTGAAATGGATTGGTAGCGTTAACCCCAAAAGTGGATGGTACGGTGGACCAATGGTGATATGATCGGTGAACGGAATAACCCAACCCGGCTCAATCATGGTGATGGAGTGAAAGTGTCATGTTCAAGAGCGACCTGCTACCAATAAAGTTTCTTCAAGTTTTCTTCCCAATTTTCACCAGCCATTTCTGACCAGTACCTCTTTATTTTTGTCAAGCTTGAGGAGGATAACATATGCTTGTTCTATAATTTTCCCTCCGGGAAAACCCATCGCTATGTTTTAACGAGCCTAGCGATAGTGAAACTCGCTCTTGTCTGGATGGACAAGTTTGTCACTATTGTTTTAACGAGTTTAACGACAAGGATAACTCGGTCCTTTTCAATTTTAGAGAGTCTGAAAAGAGACGGAAAGAAAACTCCAATATTCCGTTTTCGTAGTATAATCCCTTAAGTCCGAAAAATTATAAAACAATGCGAAAGGGATGACTTTTCGATAGTTTTAACGAGCCGAACAAGACAAACGCTCAATCTTTTTTTGTAATAATCCCTCAGGTCCAAAAAGATTAAAATCTAGAGGAGGGATGGCACTTCCAATCACTTTAACGAGCTGGAAAGGCCAATTGCTCGACAATCTTTTCATATTTTACGAGTCAGATGAAAAGAGCTTAAAGGAGACTCGTTTTTTGAGGAACGAGTGATATATTCGGGTAGCAGCTGGTTCCAGGTAAGGGTTGGAACTTTCTAATCACGGCAGTGTCAAGAAGATGGCTAACAAAATCACTCATCGCAGTTGTTCCTCAAAAAGAGGTAAACAATCAAATGGAGGCGTATGATCAGCTAAAACAGAGTGGAGGTGATAGTAAGAACATGACCAAGGCTCAAAAGCTGATGATAATGCATTCGCAATGGTTATTTACTGGAGGTGGGTTCATTTTTTAATGAGCTTAAACTCTGGTGGAACATATTCTCATTCCTAGGTTTATTTTTTAACGAGCTTGAACTTCGTGTAAAACTGCTCGTTGCGGGTTTATTTTTTAACGAACTTGAAACCTGCGGTAACACTGCTCGTGGCCTGGTTCATTTTTTAATGAACTTGAACCATGCGACAACATATGCTCAGGTTCGGTTTCATGTTTACACAAGCTTGAAATGAGAAACTATGCTTGTTATAAGTTCACATGCCCCCAGCATAATGATGCAAATCGAGGTGCATGCCCCCCAAGCTTCATTGCATTCAACGCGGTGGTTGGAATGAAGGTTTACCTTCGAAATCTTTGAAAGACTCAACTTGGATTTTACGAGATCGTAATCAAAGACTCGATTTGGAAAGGGAGTTGTTTCATTTTTTAATGAGGTTGACACAGTAAAAGAACTATCCTCATAATCCACCGTATTTACAATATTTGATAGAAAATAAAAAACTGAAGGATGATTAAGGTTGCTGGAATAATCTTCATGGTGATCCGGAAGATGGGAACGATGGTGGTAATCTTCCCATGGTGCCTCTCCTATCATCATTGACTGAATGATTCCTTCGTCTGTAGAATTTACATGTGACCAAGGATCTGAAGAGGTGCCATATTCCTTAGACCTATCTATCCAAACACTCGATGAGCGTTCATTGGGGTTTGCCTCCCATGCCGAGAACATTGATTGCTACAATATCTCTATTGGGCTTGGAGGAAATACCTGGTGATGATCCATGCTAATATCGTGCTCAGACATCTTCTATATGGAAGATACCATATTGCAGGTTCCTACCGTGGCCACTTCTGCCAGGTTTTTTGGAGGCGGTAGGGCAAAAGTACCCATCAATGTAGGGTCTTTTAGCAGGCCTACTCCGATATTTTGAAGCAACTGAGAGCTTCCGTGGATCATCGAGATGCTTCCCGTAACTTGTGAACTGTTGGGGAGAAAGGTTTGTTGGTCAACGATCGTAATCCCTCCTTGAAAAGGGAATGCAATCTTTCTGAAGTAGGTTGACACAACAGCGGCCATCGCATAAATCCAAGGCCTTCCCAGTAGGATGTTATAATCGAGATTTCCATCAATAACCTCAACATCAATTTCTACTGTTTTTCCCCCCAGTTCAACTTGTAAGTTACTCAAAATCCCGTATGGAGTGTATGTTCGTCCATCGAATGCTTTTAATGTCGTTGATGATCACGACAAGGGTGGTGATCCTAAAGTTTTCCAGCAACTCATTGACATAATACATGTAGATGCCCCCTCATCAATAATTGTTCGATGAACAGTTTTGTTGAGGGCTTTCACTTGAATGAGGAAAGCGAGTTGAGCTGGTAACTGAGGTTCATATCCTTTATGATTAAAGGCCACAAGATTGGAATCCGTTGGGTCAATCCCACCTATTGCTGATAATAGAGCCTGCTTTTGGGAGGGGAAATTTTGCAGTACTTCAAGTGTCGACATAGCGGACGGCGATTGGGCTAGGTCCTCTACTATATTATAATTCTGTGCTGCTCTGGCACGAGGATTAAATGTCAATTTGTGTACTACTCCCTTTGGCGGCTTTATCGTTAGCTCAAGAATGATGGGTGGCACAACTTTGGTCGAAGTTGTTGTCGAACTACTAGGTTGATCAGTAGCCTTGTTGTTCAACAGCTGTGGATTCTCGTAATGTTTATTCCTTGTCGATATTAAAGCATCATTTTGTTGTTTGGAGACGGACAACATAAGTACTTGGGATGGGGAAGCATTGTCACTAGCAACCAGATTAGTTCCTAGGTTCAGAAATGGGCCAGTCAATACTGTTGAAGTTCTTGAATTCTTAAAGATTTTCTTAACCTCAGCTTTATATGGACAGTCTCTCGTCGAATGATCCTCTCGCATATGAGGCATGGCTGACTGGGTTTCTTCTGCCCAGAAGGGTTTGCAGAAAATTTTTTAGGAGATGAATCGTCCTGCTTCTTCTTTTTGCTCTTCCCTTTCTTCTTGCCCCCTGGTTGCTTCGATTCTTTTCCTTTGTCAGTCAACACGGCATTAACCTTCGAGGCTAGAAGTTCTCCATTTGCATTTTGACCATAAATATTACGGGCTTTTTTAGACGTAGCCTTTGTCGATTTCGTGCTTGTCGTACCTATCACGCCATCGCCGGCGTGAGAGTCTTTGTTTGATTTAGGAGGAGGAGGAATGGAAAATTCTGGTCTGGGAGCATCAGGGATTTTGTCATAGAGTGTGCCAGATTGAGTATAGATCAAGTCTAGATATTGCGCACGAGCAATGACTTGCTCTTCAGTGACGACTCCTCCCTTTGCCACATCTTCTGTAATAGAAGGCAATAATGACTTAATAAACCATTCAGCTAGTAGTTGATCAGGAACATATGTTTTTACCATTCTACGACGACGTCACCACTCATGAATATGATCAGATATGTGAGTGGCCGTCGTTTGCTTGAAATTGGTAAGAAGCTCTGTTCCTGTTTCGTACCTTATTGGTAACTGAAAATGGGTTAAAAAGGTGGTGGCAAGGGTGCTGAAGTTATCAAATGAAGCTCTAGGCAATTCTATGTACCATTTTGCTGCCGGACCAATTAACGTTCACTGAAATAGGCGAAGCCTAATCAAATCATCATTTAGGGTATTGGAGGAACACCATAGATGAAAGGTCATCACGTGATTCGACGGATTTTCACCCGGATTTCCATTAAATTTAGGAATATCTGACGGAAGTTTATGAGGAATCACTGGCCACCAAGGGGCATAAGCAATTGGATCGTTTGTTAGCCGATTTAGATATGGTAACTCTAAAGTTGCCACGAAGGGCAACTGTTGATTCAGGTTTGGCGAAGCATACCCAGGATAACATGGGATTGCCTGAGCAGTGGGTCTTTGCATACCGGCATAATGCATTTGATGCTAATAACTTTGATAAGGTTGTTGGGCATAACCAAACTGGGACGATTAATAATAACCGTTTTGAATACACGGCTGCCCATTACTTGCAAAGCTTTGTTGCTCAGGTCCTTGGTACACTTGATGGAATTGTGGTTGTTGATGTTGCACCAGCCATGGTTGTGAAACCATTTGTTTTTGCCCAATACTGGATGTTTGACCAAGATGATGGGTAATAGTACCCGTTTGAGCCTGAGTCGCTCCAGTTAAGGAGCCACTAACCGGGGATTTCGGTTTCGTCGTAGAGACAAGAGGCTGCTTTATTACGACCTGAGAAACTTGAGGCTGGCATACAATAGGCAACGCTTGTACTTGCGACATTGTCACAATAGCTGGTGTAGTAGGGATATTCGACACAGGTAGACTCGGTTGCATTGAGTATACAATTATTGGTTGTTGAGGCAGTATTGGCATCCAACCACTAGATGTGATTCCACTTTGACCCAAATTTGGTTGCGAACTCTCATATGGTTGTTCTCCCAGAGGGAACAATGAAAGGGCATACTGCCCCCCATATGGCGGCAATCCAGTGCTGACAGGAAATATTGGCCTTTGGAGACTGGACTGCCCAAATTGATACTGTCGTGAAGGATCAATTTGTTGAGACTCAACATAAGAAATTCCAGATATTATTCGGGATGAACAAACGGGAACAGACCATAATGTCGAAATAGTCCCTGGGTGGACTCCCTCTAGTGGTTGAGAGCTAGTTGGGACAGATGGTATACCAGTGAACATCGTTGGAGTGACGGCAGGAGGTTCTGCTATCGCTGTATCGGATGACACAGTCCTAGATGTTGATGGTTGTTTAGACATATCGAGTCTATCCAAAAGACTTCCTAGCGATTCTACAGGAACTTGCAATGAAGGGGTTCTAACTTCTGAAGTAGAAGGGTATAGGTGGATCCCAGTTCCAAAATGCGATGGAGTACTGGATGGAAGATCCTCCGTAATATCTTCTATAGCAATCAATCCAGGTGGAAGGGGCAGACCGTCAGGTCCGTAAAATATTTCCGGTGCTGAAGAAGGTATAGATTCTGCAGCGACAGATGCTGGAGGGGTAACATCTTCTGAAACCATCCTAGATGGGGCTATTTCAGAAATGGAAGTGTTTACTGTTACACTAGGATCAGTTCTAATGTCCTCTTGTAACTGCGGAACTTCTTCTGTATAGGCAGGGATACCAGAAATTATTGGAGTAACTGGAGTCTCAGTAGATGTTGAAACACAAGTTTCAAATACACCAGGAGACTTTGACCTAGTTAAACGAGTCTGCTTGGCTCGGAATGGTTTCGTTTCCGGAGTCAAAGATGGTTGACTCGTCAGTCTCCGCAAATGACGGGGTTTTGATTGACTTTCTTCCACGATTGCAAATTATTTGATCAACTCAAAATAAGAGGGGAAAATTTTATTCCGTATTAAATGAATTTTAGACGCTTTGACACAACTTGCTTTTTCACTTTTTAAGAGTCGAGAAAAAGCTAAAGATGACTCTAGTCGCCTTCGATTTTTAATGAGCTTGAAGTGACAAGCGCTCAGATGGACCTTTTCCTTTAAGGAGTCTGAAAAGGAACGAAAGAGACTACTCTAGAAATCTAGACAAAAGAATTACCAAACCAATCGCAAAACTGCAGAATACTTTTTACGATATTGTTAGCTCTGCTATAGTTTGCAGAATTTGATGGGCAAAAAGCAGGTTTGGCAGTGTTGGTTGTGCTTTCAAGAGGTTCGCAGCAGTGGATTTCTTCTTCCCCTTCATTCTCCTTATTCTCCCTCATAACCCCTTAATTTCTGTTTTCTTCCTAAACTTTGTGTAAACCCATATTTACCTAAACCCCCGCTTACACTCTTAAACTCCCCATTCCTCCATTTTCTACTTAAATTTCTCCATAACTTTCCACCGGCTCTCGTGCATTTTTGTTTAAAAAACTATGAAAGCCTGATAACCTATTATAACCCTTTCGCTAGCCTTTTTAAGTCTTTTCGCCGCATGATAAATCACAATTAGTTTCCCCGCCGCTTGACCGTCCGTTGATTAATCCAATGATAGTCGCAGCCCCCGCTCTCACAACTTGCACAACTGCTAGCCCGCGGGGAAGTGGTTTCCCGCTGGCCACATGTCACAATATTACCGGATCGTGTCGTTGCATACGGATACCGCCGAGCCCTGGTAAGCAGTGCGGAGAATACCGCCCGCCCGCGAAACCGCCCCTCCCCCAGCCGTTAACCTCGATGCTCCTTCCGCTCCCGATCACCGTCGGATCTGCCACGTCCAGATCTGACGACCCTTGTTTCTCCATCCATATTTCCTCCCGATAGCTCCTTCTGATTTAATCTTCACCATTCATTTTCACCATCCGGCGGCCCACATCGCATCGACGGATATCGCATCGGCGGATCGCAGTCAAGGAGGCGAGTCAAAGGTTATCGGCGCAAACAGTATGCAATGAGCAATCGCGATCGGCGATTCCACTAGGACCGTCGATTGCGCACGCGGATCAACGGCCCAGATTGCATCGCAATATTTCTACCAGGAAAACCAAGGGGCATGGCCTTTACATGTATGTGCGTGATGCGATAAGACCCGGACCCGATGGGTTTCAGAAGAAAAATGTATAATCTTTCACGTCCACCGAAACCCATTTTTCAGTGCATTTGGAATGTATTTCGTTTTATAATGAAATACAAAGGGGAACTCGGTAGCGCCAATAGCAATGAAGCTCGGACCCGAAAGGGTTCGGGAAATGAAATCTATAATATCTGAAGTCTGGAGGGAGGCCTTTTTCATGTATTTCCCGTGTTTTTTCAAGTATTTCAAGGAACAAAGGGAACAAAGGGACCATGCCATCTGCGATAGGCGACAGCGACCCAAAGGGCAGACCCGATAGATATATATGCCATGTCTAAGGACTTTTGAAGTTTGAAACGTTGAAGGTTGGGCAGGATTTCTCACAGTTGCATCATTTCTCTGTTATACCAGAAAACAATCCCCGTATTGCATTTAAAAGATAACAGAGGCCCGAAAGACCCATTCTATCACATAATCAAAGGCCGAGAAATAACTGCCAGGAGACAAAGGCCGAGAAGCAATCATGGGGACCGACAGCATAGCTCAGCAAACCAACAAAATGGTCATGGAGCAGACAGCGCAGCTTGCCCCAAACGAACAGAATGGTCATGGAGCGAATACCGCATCTTGCCCAAAACAAACAGAATCGATTATGGGGCATCTCTGGCACGAGAGAGCTCCCAGACAGCGCAACAACTACCCAAAATATCTGAATGTGGTTATTCCTTTGCCAGAGGAGGAAAACCGTCGAGTCAAGCTTGCGGATTGAGGGAATCAAACAATTAACTCGACAGGGGGACAGATCAAGACCTATGAAGCCTCATAAGGATTAGTATCATTGTAAAAGGCCTATAAAAGGCTGAAAACTAAATGTAATAGGGGTTTTTGGTTTTGGTTCTGATGTAAGGTTAAACTTCTGGAGACTATTGAGACTTTTGCTACTCAAGCTTTTCATCTTCATTTCCAGTTAATACAAGCTTCTTTTGTTGTTAATTGCTCACTCTCCACTTCTTCTTTGTTCTAGGTTGTGTCTGTTATGCATTTTTCATCTGCTCTTGATATTTAGCATTTGAGGGGCTGTCATCCCACCTCTGTGCTAGAATCTAGTATGTGTCTTTGAATGTGTTATGCAGGTTTTTGTTATCTTAGTGCCAAAGAGCTGTCATCCTCTCTGTGTATTAGGAAATAGATATGCAGACCTTTTTACTGGTTGCATCCAGCCATCACATCGTCTTGTGCATCTGTTGGTGTGGTCGGTATTCTTCATATTCACCTACTCCTTAAACTATGAGTGATTGGTGGTCTAAAGCCTTGTAGTCTGGGGGTGTTCATGCATGTCTTGGAGTTAAGCATAGTAGAAGTGGTTATCTGGCTTGAATATGCATCATTCCTTCCATTCATCCATTTCCAACATTTTTTTGAGTTTGTAATGTTCCCGAGCATCTCCGAGATACAACCTAGGAGGGTTTCTTGGGGTGATAACATTAATTGGTGTCGTTGCCGGGGAGAGGAGAATTGAAGCTCAGCTTCCCTGGGAAAACAACACAGCTTCAAGCTTTGATGATAGACAAGGTTTGAACACAGTTTCTGGTTGTAATAATCTATCTGGAAACTCCACTGGAGGAAGACCATCATTTGGCGACTCCACATTGAAGTTCTGGCACAGCTGGTGAGGCATGCTCAGAGATATCTTCAGAAATCAGCAGCTGACCAGTGCCTGATCCTGAGAAGACCATTAAGCAGAAGAAAATATCGCAGTAAGGAGCATCAGGGTCAGGTAAGCCTTAAAGAATTTTTATGTATCTCTGCCAGTGTAGAAATACCTTCAGAGATTCATACAGCTCCTTAGTCATTCATTTCCCTTTCAGACCTCAGTTGTAAAAAGCATCCATGCTGTCCATTGTATTCCTCTGTTTCTGTCATTCTTTTCATTGATCCATTCCACTCAGTCTACCAGTATCCTTTCACTTACCTCAGTCATGGCAGGCCAGCAAGCTCTTACAAAGATAGAAAGAATAGTTACTACTAGGTATGGACCCTTAGTCTTGCCTACCCCTTTGAATGCCATGCCTACAGGAGATTATCAAGAATTTATGCCTAAGTTTATTGGTGTAGAAGGAGTATCAGCTGAAGAGCACCTTGAATCTTTTTATAGCTATGCTGATAGCTTGAATATCAATGAAGAGGATGTCTGGATGAGGTTTTTTGTCCAAAGCCTAGATGGGGAAGCTAGAAAATGGTTTAGAGAATTACCCCCTAGGTCTATTGCTGACATTGAGGCCTTAGATGATGTGTTCCTAAAGCACTGGGGGGATAATAAAGATCTGCTCTATTTTCATACTGAATTTGGGAACTTGCAGAGATAAGATGGTGAGCTGCTATCTGATTTCAACATCAGATTCAATCATATGTACAGCAGAATGCCAGCTGAAGGAAGACCCACCCCTTCTTCTGTTATGCTTACTTATGTTAATGCCTTCGATTCTCATTTCTGCCTACTGTTAAGAGAAAGAAGATGTGCTTCTTTGGCTGATATGCAAGATGCAGCCTTTGAAGTAGAAGCAAACATCATTGCTACAGACAGACTCGAAGGTGATGATGAAAGGAGAAGACAGGGATGTGAATACTCATCATCCTCAGAGCCCGAGATTGATGAATTAGCTAGGATGATTGAGTTTTTAACCTCTAAAGTTTCCAAATTAAAGGCTGAGCAGTATTCTGTAAAAGTAGGAGCTCCTTGTTCCTTTATTCTTTCAAAGCCAAATATATATAGAGGAGCACAGGAGCAGATGCACATTTTGCAGAGAAGAGCTTCCTGATGAAGAGGAGCAGGTCCATGGTTTGGAAGGTGCTCCTTTCCTAACCAGAGCTGCATATGAAGAAGAATTATCAAGAGGCATTGCTTGTCAGTTTGTTGTGCCTGCAAAACAACAAGCTTATCAGCAGCAGAAATCAGCAGAAGGCACCTTCATCCTCCAAGAATCTGTGCTCGATGCTAGCTCACCTTCCCATGGCTATGCAGATCTGCAATTTAGCCAGCCTGCTATCATTCCCAGCACAGTGATCAATAAGGGAGAAGAAAGCTCCCCATCATCTCTTGTTTCTCTGCCTGCTCAAAGGAGAAGCCCTACAAGTTTCCCCCTGAACACTAAGGCAGGAAATAGCTCTACTTTCAAGGCTAAGACTGATCACCTCAGTTTTGATTTTCTGAAAGCTGCTCCGATGACCTCCACACATAATGAATGGGAAGCTTTTCAGATGACAGAGGAAGAGGATATACAGTTGTGGGACTCCTCCTTGGATGAGGATTGTTCAAAGAAATATTTGGGAGCAGATAATGTCTCTGTGTTCCCTGCACAAGAATACATTGGTTTGCCATTCATACTAATTGTGCATGCCACAGATGACAAGGATAAGTGCACAGCGACCGTGGTCATTCAGCAGGTGTACAAATGCTCCCATAAAGAACATCCAAGGAGGAAAACACACAGAAAGGGAATGAAGTACCGATCATCTCTACCTATTGAGCTCAAATGTCCTAAACTGTTTGAGGTGGATGATCAAATAAATCCTATTTTGCAGCTCTCTGATGAACGGGCCGAGTGCAGGAGAAACAATTTTTATGGCCTATCGGTTGGCCAATTTTTGAGTAATTGTGTTGATTGAAAGCATTTTCTTTATAGGTTTGAGTGTAGACTTGATTTGACTCCATGCCCAATGGATACTAGGCACAGTTTTTAAAGTTGATTTTGTATGAAGGCATTGGTCTGCAGTTCTTGAGACCTCACAGGGAGGATCTCATCCCCAGAAGGAGCCAGTGTTAGCTCTGCTACAATTTGCAGCATTTGATGGGCAAAAGCAGGTTTGGCAGTGCTGGTTGTGCTTTCAAGAGGTTCACAGCAGTGGATTTCTTCTTCCCCTTCATTCTCCTTATTCTCCCTCATAACCCCTTAATCTCTGTTTTCTTCCTAAACTCTGTGTAAACCCATATTTACCTAAACCCCCGCTTACACTCTTAAACTCCCCATTCCTCCGTTTTCCACTTAAATTTCTCCATAACTCCTTTTCCACCGGCTCTCACGCGTTTTTGTTTAAAAAACTATGAAAGCTCGATAACCTGTTATAACCCTTTCGCTAGCCTTTTTAAGTCTTTTCCCCGCATGATAAATCACGATCAGTTTCCCTGCCGCTTGACCGTTCATTGATTAATCCAACGATAGCTGCAGCCCCCGTTCTCGTAACTTGCACGACTGTTAGCCCACGAGGAAGCGGTTTCCCGCCGGCCACGTGTCGCAATATTACCGGATCGTGCCATTGCATACGGATACCGCCGAGCCCCGGTAAGCAGTGCGGGGAATAACGCCCCCCCGCGAAACCGCCCCTCCCCCGGCTGTTAACCTCCATACTCCTTTCACTCCAGATCATCGTCGGATCTGCTGCATCCATATTCGACGGCCCTCGTTCCTCCATCCATATTTCCTTCCAATAGCTCCTTCCGATTTAATCTTCACCATTCATTTTCACCATCTGACGGCCCACATTGCATCGGCGGATATCGCATCGGCGGATCGCAGTCGGGGAGGTGAGTCAGAGGTTATCGACATAGACAGTATGCAATGAGCGATTGCGATTGGCGATTCCACGAGGACCGTCGATTGCGCACGCGGATCAACGGCCCAGATCGCATCGCAATATCGCTATCGGGAAAACCAAGGGGCATGGCCTTTACATGTATGTGCGCGATGCGATAAGACCCGGACCCGATGGGTTTCAGAAGCAAAATGTATAATCTTTCACGTCCGCCGAAGCCCATTTTTCAGTGCATTTGGAATGTATTTCGTTTTATAATGAAATACAAAGGGGAACTCGGTAGCGCTGATAGCGATGAAGCCCGGACCCGAAAGGGTTCGGGAAATGAAATCTATAATATCTGAAGTCCGGAGGGAGGCCTTTTTCATGTATTTCTGGTGTTTTTTCAAGTATTTCAAGGAACAAAGGGACCATGCCATCTGCGATAGGCGACAGTGACCCAAAGGGCGGACCCGATAGATATATATGTCATGTTTAAGGACTTTTTAAGTCTGAAACATTGAAGGTTGGGCAGGATTTCTCACAGTTGCATCATTTCTCTGTTATACCAGAAAACAGTCCCCATATTGCATTTAAAAGATAACAGAGGCCTGAAAGACCCATTCTATCACATAATCAAAGGCCGGGAAATAATTGCCGGGAGACAAAGGCCGAGAAGCAATCATGGGGACTGACAGAACAGCTCAGCAAACCAACAGAATGGTCATGGAGCAAACAGCGCAGCTTGCCCCAAACGAACAGAATGGTCATGGAGCGGACAGTGCAGCTTGCCCAAAACAAACAGTGCAGCTCCCAGATAGCGCAGCAACTACCCAAAATATCTGAATGTGGTTATTCCTTTGTTAGAGGTGGAAAACCGTCGAGTCAGGCTTGTCGATTGAGGGAATCAAACAATTAACGCGACAGGGGGATAGATCAAGACCTCTGAAGCCTCAGAAGGCTTAGTATCATTGTAAAATGCCTATAAAAGGCTGAAAACTAAATGTAATAGGGGTTGTTGGTTTTGGTTTTGATGTAAGGTTCAACTTCTGGAGACTATTGAGACTTTTGCTACTCAAGCTTTTCATCTTCATTTATAGTTAATACAAACTTCTTTTTTTGTTAATTTCTCACTCCTCACTTCTTCTCTGTTCTAGGCTATGCTTGTTATGCATTTTTCATCTTCTCTTGATATTTAGCATTTGAGGGGCTGTCATGCCACCTCTGTGCTAGAATCTAGTATGTGTCATTGAATGTGTTATGCAGGTTTTTGTTATCTTAGTGCCAGAGAGCTGTCATCCTCTCTGTGTATTAGGAAATAGATTTGCAGAACTTTTTACTGGTTGCAGTCGGCCATCACATGGTCTTGTGCATCTGCTGGTGTGGTCGATATTCTTCATATTCACCTACTCCTTAAACTGTGAGTGCTTGGTGGTCTAAAGCCTTGTAGTCTGGGGGTGTTCATGCATGTCTTGGAGTTAAGCATAGTAGAAGGGGTTATCTAGCTTGAATATGCATCATTCCTTCCATTCATCCATTTCCAACATTTTGTTGAGTTTGTAATGTTCCCGACCATCTCCAAGATAGAACCTAGGAGAGTTTCTTGGGGTGATAACAGGTACGGCAGTCAATCTTCCCAAATGCTGTGTTCAGTGCATTGCAATCGATAGGGCGGCAGACACGGCTTCCTAAGGATAAAGGATATAGCCTATTGTGGTCTCCCAATATATACTCGACAGTACGTGGGAGCACAAGTCCGTACTGGCACTTGTCGTCTCAAAGAGGAGGAATCACCCAACCTACGATGAAAGTGACAGTTACCAGGCTTTACGATGCCGGAATACGTCTCTAGCCTAGACTTCTAGATGTTGTGCGTTAGGTTCCAAAGCGTTTTTATGTTCATTGAATTTATTTTACAGTTGATCTTTCTTAAGAAGTTTGCCTTTAAGGTTCACCGCGTGATGTAGATATACAACTCCTAAATATGCAATCTAAGATGATAAACAGTCATTTACTCTTCTTTTTGCAATGAAAATCCTAGCTACTAAAGAAAGAGAAATGAAATCCTTTCAACATAGAGTAGAGAGCACACACTAGATGCACTATCCTAAATCAACAAGCAGTCTAAATGCAAATGCACGTGCATGTATTTGTTTTTCGCTTTATTAATGTGTGAATGAAAAAAAGAATGCTAAATACAAATCTGAATTATCTCTTCTTTCAAAGCGACAGTACTAACGATTTTCTTTTCAAAAATGACAGGAAGGCAAGACGACACTTTGCGATTTTGAATTGAAAACTGCTTTCGACACTTGAAATACTATAAATTCAGATCAAATACAAGAGTAACAGTGTAATCGACTATCAAAAAGAGAAGGATTCTTTTCTTTGACTGAAAATGACACTTGCGACACTTTCAAATCAAAAGACGACAGTTCGATTAAGCTACTATTTTGTAAATGAGAACTGTGAATGGCGAAAAATACATAAAAACATTCACAAATCTTTGTACAATGGAGGCTGAATGATGCAAAGGAAGGGGGTTTCAACAATGGTCTACTGATCATAGACAGCAAAACTCCTGAATAAAACTGAAGACAATGAAGAAAAACCAAAATTTGGAGGCAGAAACAGTCTTACCTGATCATCGCACCTGTAACACAGGGAAACAGGGATGCATCTCACCTACTGCACACGGGAGGTGCGATGCATCCAGTCTGCCTAAAGGAGAGGGTGCGATGGACCAGGAACGAGACTTTAACTTGGTTTTTGGTCACAGTTTGCAGTTTAGTTCAGGGATTTAGGCCGAGCTAACGATAGTCAGTAAATACAAAGTATAGGGCTGATCTAATGAGGTTACTTGAGCTACCTCTAGGGCACTTAGGATGTTTGTAAGTTAGTTGTTCAGTTCATAAACAAACCCCGTGATTGACTGAAGCAGCGTTGATCTACTTTGCACTTGCATAGCAAATGCAGTTCGAAGGCTAGCTAGCTTGACTTTAGGCTCCATCTGTGGTTTATGAATCAAACATGTAGAGAAAAGCAATCAAACTAATTGCTCCCCAGCGGAGTCGCCATTTTTTATCGGGAAAACTAGTGTCTATTCAGAACTGCTAGTCCCACTAAGACGGGTAGCTATCTTAGAAACAAACAAACTAAAGTTACTTGTGTTTTCCTTTACGAGAGATAGATGAGAAAGAAGCAGAGAGTACCAACCTCAGTCTTTCGCTTGGCTCCTTGCTTGTTTCCTTTCCCCTTTGACAGAATCTCGCCACTCCTTCCTTACTTGTCCCACTTCAAAGAGAACCTGTAGAGTCAAAGCAGCATAATACCATCAAAGCATAGAGATCTATCACCGTAAACAACATAGGATCAGATATATATTGACCATACAAATGCATATAACAACACAATATTCAGAGATATACAAGAATATGGAGGAAAACTCAAATAGATTTATTGATATAAGTAGTATAAGAGAGAATTACAACCACTTGGTATGAGCCAGCACCATCCTCCTAGCATGAAAGCCCTCTTCACCTCATACAAAGCAGGATCACCCAACAATGTCTTCAAAGAGAAACCAACAACACTTCCTTACAAATTACAAAATTCCAGCCTCTGGATCTCTTAGATGAGGGATCCATATATAGATGTTTACAGGAGAGTGAGTCAGCTTCTGGGATTTTGATTAGTGTCATTTCACTGATAGTTCTTGGTTCCACATGGATATTTTAGATCTCTTACTCATCCCTGGGCGAACTCAGAGAGGCAAGTGTCAAATGAGCAGTTTCTAGAAGATTCTCTGGGTTTCCACCTAGCAAACTGCTTGTGCCATTTGTCTGCTCTCGCTCAATGCACCCTATAGAAGGGCTTTCCAGTATGCATCGCACTTTTTGCATGTGGCAGGTGAGATGCATCGCACCTTTAGCACTGGGCAGTCTGTATGGTCCTGCTTTGACCAGTTCTAAGTAGTTTTTGAGGGAGAACTTCTGGGAAATGATGTAATCAGTTGACCTTGATCCTTTAGGGTATGAAACAACACTTTTAGGGGTTTAGAAGCCCTTGGTTTATGGACATATTTGATTGGGGTTGCAGTGCCCAAATATGTCTATAACACCTCATAAGCCTTTTTATTAATGAGGCCTCCATTTTATTCATTTTTCATTCTTTTCATTCATTTTCCTCCTCACATGCAACCTATGACCTTTCACCTTCCTTTTCTCCTAATTTCCATTATTTTCATAAATAAAATGCCAATTAATGCCTCACGCCTTTCCAAATCCTTTTCCATTGCCTTTGCCAATTTTCTTAGCCATAATAAACCAAACGAACACCCACACTAGGATGTTTTGTCCAACATTCAGCTTGGAATAAGTGTCCCATAATTGTGGTTATTATTTTTCCTTTATTAACTTTATTACATGGAATTTTGACTAGGGTTGTTACAATTAAAATATTAATAATAACGTATATTTTCAAAATTAACACAAATGCATATGTGCAGGACTGCGGAGGAAGTCCATTGTGCGAATAAAGCTTTCAAGCTTTCATTATGTGGATCTCCACACTCCAAAATATCTATTAATAATAAAATAACCACTAGTTTCGATATATATATTTAAAATTTAAACTAACCTATATATTAATTTTTCTATTAAAAATAAACTTTGCATCAAAATTAAAAAGCATTATTACACAATATGGAATTATTTGAAAGCATTAAAATATCAAAACTAAAAGCAAGATTTTTAAAGCTTCAAAATATTAATATTAACATGTATTTTCAAAATTAACACAAATGCATATGTGCGGGACTGCGAAGGAAGACCATTGTGTGGAGGAAAAGCTTTTAAGCTTTCATTGTCGAGACCTTCCCAATCAGCTCAATCTATTAGTAATAAAAAAGGAAGCTAGCCTAATCACACAAAGATAACCATAATAATAAATATGGTGAGTCAAATTGCATGTGTCCTAACTTGAAAAGAGTTAAAATGCATTACAATCAAAACATCAAAGAAAAACATATTATTACAAGCTACCACATTCATTATTTGAAAGCATTAAAAGTTAAATTAACGTATCAAAATTAAATATAATTATCTTATATATTTAAAATTTAAACACACACATGCACACAAATATATATATATTTCAATTAAAAGTCACCTAGAATCAAAATTAAAAAGCATTATTACATATGAGATTATTTCAAAGCATTAAAATATCAAATATAAAAACATGATTTTCCAAGCATTTAAAATATTAAAAGCAATGAATTCTAACTCGCTTGCTTTAAAAAACTCTTTAACCATAGCGAATCAAAAATATTTCTCATTTCTTTTGATTGGAGATCATTTCATTATATTAAGTTCAAGTGAGCAACAAATGAAAAGTTTTGTTTATGATCTCTAAATTCTTAATTATTTAACAACATTGAAATGTTAAAATTTGTGATAAATAACATACTTGCTGTGAAAAAATAAAATAAATTTTAGATAGAATTATTACATATGGAATTATTTCAAAGCATTAAAATATCAAATCTAAAAGCATGATTTTCAAAGCATTAAAAGATCAAATCTAAAAGCATGATTTTCAAAGCATTAAAATATTAATAGTAACATATATTACATATATTATCAAAATTAACACAAATTCACATGTGTAGGACTGTAGAGGAATATTTCAAGCTTTCATTGTGTGGACCTCTACACTCCACACAATCTATTAATAATAAAATAATCGTTAGTCTTGTGAGACTGTGGAGGCAGCTTTCATTGTGCGGACCTCCATAATCCACAGAATCTACTAATATAAAAAATGAAGTGTGCCTAATTACACATAGATATCCATATTAATAAATGGGGTGGGTCAAATTGCACATGTACTAACTACAAAAAAGTTAAAGGCATTACAATTAAAAGATATAAATAAAAACATTATTTGAAAGAATTAAAATTTAATTTAATGTATCGAAATTAAATCTAATTAGCATATATATTTATTCCGATATATATTTAAAATTCAAACTAAACTATATATTAACTTTTCAATTAAAATTCACATTGCATCAATATTAAAAAGTATTATTATACAATATGACATTATTTCAAAAAGATAAAATATCAAAACTAAAAGCATGATTTCCAAAGCATTAAAATATTAATATTAACATATATTTTTAAAATTAACACAAATGTCTATGTTTGGGACTGCAAAGGAAGTGCATTGTGCAGAGGATGCTTTCAAGCTTTCATTGTGTGGATCTCCGCACTATGCACAATTTATTAATGATAATAAATAAAGCTAGCTTACATAGAGATAATCATAATAATAAATTAGGCGAGTCAAATTTCACATGTTCTAACTGCAAAAGCGTTAAAACGCATTACAATTAACACATAAAAGAAAAACACATTATTACAAACTACAACATTCATTATTTGAAAGCATTAAAATTTAAATTAACTTATCAAAATTAAATCTAATTATCATATATATTAATTTCGAAATATTTTTAAAATTTAAACTAATATGTATATTAATTTTTCAATTAAAATTCACATTGGATCAAAATTAAAAGACATTATTACATATGGCATTATTTCAAAGCATTAAAATATCAAATCTAAAAGCATGATTTTCAAAGTATTAAATATTAATATTAATGTACAGTTTCAAAATTAATGCAAATGCATATGTGCGGAGCTATGGAGGGAGTCCATTGTGTAGAGGAAGCTTCCAAGCTTTCATTGTGCAAACCTCTAGACTCCGCACAATCTATTAATAAGAAAATAACCACTGGTCTTGTGAGGGTCTATGGAAAAAGCTCTCAATCACAAAGGCAAGCACCTTGGGGTCGCCCGCAGGAAGGCAGGATGCCCAAGTTCCTATAGGTGGGGTTGCATGTACAAGTTAATGATAGGAAGGCGAGTTGGAGCACTGGGTGACATGACCGCATGATGGGCGCCAAGGGCAAGTTAGGTAGAGGGCACGAACAATGCATGACGAGCGCGAGTTGGGTGAGATGTGTGGCAGGAATGAAATGGGCCACATGAGCAGTGGTCAGGCACAATGTGCGAAGCAAGAAAAAGGCATGGGATGGGTGAGACATCTGATGGGAGTTGGTCGGGAAAGATGTGAGATGGCCAAAATGAGAGTGGGTGAGTTCAGTGAAGTGAGTAAAAGGGTAATGTGTGATACACAACGATGTGGGTTCCCACACCTACATGAATGCGGGGTGCCCACGCTCTCAATGGGGTGTTACGTGACGAGCACTCTAGGGCACCCAAACGAAGGGGCATGCCATCACGCCACACAGTGGGTCAACTCAACTTGTGAAGGATCACTTGCCCAAACAAATGAACAAACAACGACACATATAAGTAAAGGATTTCCAAGACCCCGATTTGGCACCATGTCCAAAAGGGCGCCCATGATGATCCTTGGTGACTTACAGATCTGTAGAAATTATGTGTAGATTTGAAACTGCTCATGAAATTTACTAAAACATAAGACTCAAACCTGCTCTACTACTCTGCAGAATTGAATTCACAATCGAGAATACATATCATAAACATGCAAGAAGAAATCATACACATGCAAATAATATATTTCCTAGATAAAGAAATCTTCTAAAAACCCCAATGCTTACTTGCATTAATCTGATGAATAGAAATGTATTACAATTGTTTTACTCAATTGAGCACAACCTATAAGTGCATAACATATCTCCTTAGTCATTGAGAAGCTTTATCCCAAACTTGGTCAATTCTTGCCTCTGCTTGAGCCCCTATTTCCTTGCACAATTCCTGAGGAAATAGGATCCTATTATTTAGGAATTTCCCCCTATTTTCTTGTGCAATTCCTCTGGGTTGATCACCTGACCAATACAATAACTATACACTCAATCTAGTATATAATTAATTGTACACTGCCTTGGAAACTCAACCACAATTGGGCAACTCATATTCTTTGCGTGCATGAGCTAATTATTAGTTGATAAATTAGTTAACTAGATGATATCTGAGTTAGCCTAATGCCCCATTACTTAATTGGCCACTAACTAGTTTTATTAACAATTAGAACTAGTTTAACTGATTACAACTAAAATTCTCAACCCAAGCTCCTAAAATTTTGGAATCACTACATACAACTGAACTTCATGCCCCTAACTCAAATTAACTGAGTTAACTGAGTGACAAGTGCCATGTCACCTCAGTTAACTACTCCAAGATGTCTACTGATGTGGAATTTCAAATTTCCTCAATTTGACTAAGGCAAAATCAAATTAAGAATTTCTTGCTGCATTTTATCAACAAGATCATGCGCACCCAAGTCGTGTGATGCAACGAGTATGGACCATGGGCATGACACATTAGATGCATGGGTCGGGTGTTGGGTGGATTGGTTAGACGAAGTTGGCCTATGGGTGTCGTGTAGAGTGCTAGACACAAAAGTGAGCACCCTTAGCGTGCTCGCATGAAGGCAGTGTGCCCAGAAGCCAATAGGTGGATTGTATGCACAAGTCGACGACAAGTGGGTGAGTTGAAGTGTCAGGTGACATGACTACATGAAGAGAGCCATGGGAAAGTTGGGTGGAGGGTGCAGGAAATATGGGTACGACAGGCATGGGTCGTTCAAGATGTGTGAGGATCATGACCAAGTGACATGAATGGGAGTCGACACGACATGAGGAACAAGCAAGGGTCATATCAATGAAGAAAGTGGTGTGGTGACATGTGATACACGATGACATGGGTTATCACGCCCTGGGTGCACGAGGTGGGGTGCTCAGGTGCTCGACAGGGAATTGTGTGTTGGGCACGCCAGGGTGCCTAAACAACAAGGAGCATGCTCATACGACATGATGGGTCAGCATAACTTGAGAAGGGTCATCCCCCCAAACAAATGATCGGGAAACAACTCATATAAATATAAGGAAGGTACATGAGTTGGAGATCATCAACAAATTTTACTAATCCAAAGGGATATTGGTGGCAACCCGCTTATTCCACTTGGACCCCCAACACTGTTTCCTTTCCGTTTCCTTAATTCTAGCACACTTTCTATTTTTTGTAGTTTTTCGAGTACTAAACTTTTGGAATCATTTTGCGGTCCTAAAAGACATTTTCTGGGAAAACAAAGAAACAAAAAAAATGCTACAATATGGTTCCCAGATTTATTTTTTTCTTCCTCATGGAGATATTCGAAACAAAGTATTATGATAACAAAATAGAGATCATATGCCAAAGTTACAACCTTGAGAAGTTGGTGGTCCAACTTACCCTAACTGGGCCCAAAACCATTGGCGCTTCATCTCCTAGGGTTAGGGTTTTCACACTTCTTATTTATGGTAAAAAGGATTATAAGCCTCATTGTGACACTGTTCAGAGGGCATGTAGTCATCACATCTCTTCTCAAATATAAGCTACCGTCACCCAAACTAGTTTGTTTGATTCTACGTGTAAATAGTTTTCAATACTTGCTACTAATTAATTGAAGTTCTCTTCTTTCGCTATATCTTTGTGTTCTTTTTAAATATGTCTTTCATTTCTGTTATACTAGAATGTAACTCCTCAAATGTAATCGTATTATTCATTCAGGTTGTTTATTATTATATACAAGAGGAAGTGACTATTTAGTTCATCTCCCGATGATTCTCCATTTCCTCTATGATTTATTTACATTGATTACAGTTGTTCACCCAATCCCTATGATTAGGTGTCAACATTCCCCCCCTTAGTCTGAAGGGATGTTGGTGAGTCCAAGCATCGTTCTGAATCTTTCAAGCTTTTCTCTTCCAAGCACTTTTGTGAAGATGTCTGGAATCTTCTCATTAGTGGAACAATGGCGAAGATGGATTTTTTTGGGCTCAACATGATGTCGAATTGGATGATATTTTGTATTGATGTGCTTCGTTCGATCATGGAACTTTGGGCTCTTGGCCAACTTTATTGTCGAGGTATGGTCAATCATGAGTGGAGTCGATTGTACTTGTTTTACCTACAAATATTCAATAATTTTCCTGAGCCACACAATTTCTTTTGTTGCCTCAGCTGTTGCCACATATTCTGCCTTTGTTGTGGAATATGCTGGAACTGATTGTTTTTGTGATCTCCAGGAGATAGCTCCTGATCCAAGACTCATAGCATAACCCGAAGTAGATACCCCGGTTTCTTTGTCTCCATCGAAGTCTGAATCAGAGTATCCAATCAAGCTGAAGTCACCCACCTGTGTATACTTGATTCCAAAGTCTTGAGTTCCCTTCAAGTACTTTAGAACTCTTTTTGCAACAGACCAATGTCCCTCACAAGGATTTTGCATAAACCTAGAGAGGATTCCAACAACAAACGAAATGTCTGGTCTGGTAGTAGTTAGGTAGTTGAGACTTCCTACAAGCTTTCTATACTTTGTTGCATCCTCAAATTCTTTTCCTTCAATGGATGTGAGCTTTAAATTTTGTTCCATTGGAGTAGTCAGAGGATTGCATTTAGTCATGCCAAATCTATTCAACAGATCTCCAATGTACTTCTTTTGAGAAAGGAAAATGGACTTCGGATGTTGAGTTACTTCAATACCAAGATAGTAATGAATATAGCCCAAATCAGTCATTTCAAAACCTTTCCTTAATTCCTTCTTTATGGATGCAATGTAGCTCTCATTGTTCCCTGTCATCAAAAGATCATCTACATATACTGAAAGATATACAACTATTTTTCCAACCTTCTTGATAAACAATGTTTCATCATCAAGATCATAATGTTTGAAATTGAGTTTCAGAAGATGCTCAGTTAGTTTTTCATGCCAGGCTCACGGTGCTTGTTTGAGGCCATACAAGGATTTCACAAGTTTGCGTACTTTATGTTCATGTCCTTTTACAGCAAATCCTTCAGGTTGGGACATAAAAACATTATCTTTTAGATCTCCATTCAAGAAAGAAGTTTTTACATCCATTTGATGGACTTTCCAACTGTTCTGAGTTGCTAGGGCAAAGAGTGTCCGGATGGTAGCCCATTTTGCTGTGGGGGAAAAAGTATCCTCATAATCAACCCCTTCCTTCTGTGTGAAACCTTTTGCCACAAGCCTGGCTTTGTGCTTGTCAAGTGAGCCATCAGATTTATACTTGTTCTTGTAGACCCACTTGCATCCAATTGGTTTGGTTCCCAATGGAGGATCAACCAACTTCCAAGTGCCATTCTTTATCAAGGCATCATACTCCTTTTGCATTGCTTCTTTCCATTCATCATGAGAAGCAGCTTCTTTGAAGGAAGCTGGTTCAAAATATGTAGACAAATTCAATTCACAATCATAAGAAGCATCCATATCAACAGGTGAATCAGAGTCATCTACATCACCTCCATTTTGTCAGGTTGAATTTCTAGTTCTCGTGTTTCCAACCTCATCAGGATGAACACTTTCAAGTGTCTTTGTTAGCCACTTTGGGGGACCTTTCTAAGATGGTGCAAGCTACTCTGTTGATTGAGTTGGGACTGAATCAAGATTGAGTCTCCCAATTCTGTCAATCACATCACTCAAAGTATCATCCATTGTTGGAGTTTCATGCGAGGGAGAGAGTGCTTTAGAAGAAGATTCCATAGGTTGATCTAGTATAGGAATCCCCCCTTCAAGATGTGGAATTTGATTATCAAATTCTTGAAATGATTTTGCATTTGCGAATCTATCCAAGCGATCAAGTTGCCGCTCAACAACATTGTCAGTTTTGGATGATTCAAGAAAGATTACATCTCTAGATACAACAAACTTTTTATTGACTTCATCATAGAGACGGTATGCTTTGGAGGTGTTTGAATGCCCCAGGAAGATACACTTACGACTTCTTGCACCAAGTTTTTTTCTATGTACCTTTGGTATCAAGGCATAACATGTGGAACCAAAGACCCTGAGATGCTTTACCAAAGGAATGTTCCCATACCACATTTCATAAGGAGTCTTGTTTCTAATAGCATTAGATGGACATCTATTCTTTACATATAGAGCACATAGAACTACAGCAGCCCAAAACATCAATTTTACATTTTTGAAAAACATCATGGAGTGCACCATGTTTAAGATTGTCCTATTCATTCTTTCAGCTAATCCGTTATGTTGGGGATTATAAGGCACAGTTGTTTGATGTTTGATCCCATGTTGGCGAAGATAGTTTTCAAATTAATTTGAAGTGTGTTCTTTTCCATTATTAGTGTGAATAGAGCCAATATGAGATTGCGCATCATTTTCAATCCACGTATGAAAGTTCTTGAATGTTTGAAAAGCATCATATTTTTTCTTTAATAAATAAACCCAATACATTCTGGTGTAGTCATAAATAAATGTCATCATAGAGCCAATATGAGATTGTGCATCATTTTCAATCCATGTATGAAAGTTCTTGAATGTTTGAAAAGCATCAGATTTGTTCTTTAATAAATAAACCCAACACATTCTGGTGTAGTCATCAATAAATGTCATCATATATTTATTTCCATTTGCAGAAGGAATAGGCATTGGACCACATAAATCTGAATTAATGAGTTCAAGTTTTCTATGTTCTCTGGAATGTGAATCATGAAAATATTGTTTGCTATGCTTTCCTAGAGTGCAAGAATCACATTGCTTAAGTTTCCTACGAATTGTAGGAAAACTACTAACACCATTTTTCTTCAACAAGCGGAGGCTGTCATAGTTCAAGTGTCCAAATCTAGCATGCCATAATAAACTTGATGGAAATGTACCTTCTTCATAATGATAATTTTATGAGAAATTTTGTGCACGAGCAGAGGTACCCTATAGCTTGAGAAGCCTTTCTTCTTCTATCCCTGTCATGACAAGTGAGTGGTTTGATGCTTTTCTCACCTCAAGCTTTCCATCAAACATATGAATGGAGTGTCCTTGTTGGCAGATATAAAACATGATGCAGAAGAAAGTCTGGAAGACTGGGAAATTTAAGCCTGATTGTACCAAGCCCTGATGGCTTTAGTTTTGATTTGGCTGCAAAGTATACTCCTCCATCAACATTGTCAGTAAATTCTTCAAAAAAAACTCTTCTAAAAGTCATGTGGCAAGTTTCTCCTGAATCAAGCAACCACTGATTTTTCCAAGAAGCAAGTGAAGCATTAAATAAGTCTTCATTTACTCCAATATTACGATGTGCCACAACATAGTGAGTGGATTCAGGTGCTTTACCTTTCTCTTTGTCATTAGTTTTACATTTGGGTTAGTTTCTTTGATGCTCAATTCTGTCCCAAGGCAACTTTCATGTGGATGCATCATGTGATCCATCTCTTTTGCAGCGTATGCAATGCAAATCTAACTTTTCTCCTTGAGAGTGTCTGCCCCCTTCCCCCCCGCCTCTAAAATTTCTTCCTCTTCCTCTAGAAGAATCTTGAGAAAGATTCTTCTCTCTATGTGCAAGGCACACATCCTCTTCAGAAGATTTAGGAGTTGTCTTCTTCCCAAAAGCTTCTCTCTTTCAGCATATTTTTTTCACAAGGGAGTCAAAAGTAATATCTTTGATGTTTCCATTTGCTTGCAATGACTCAAGATAATTTGAGTAAGTAGGATAAAGTGACTTGAGAAAAGCTATCAGAGGAATGTCCAGTTCAACATTAGTGACTTTGATATCATGCATAATAGATTTTACTTCTGATGCAAGAGCAAGAGGATCATCATTTTGTAATTCAAGGGTGAACAATTTAATCATGAGTTGAACAACTTCAAGTGCAGAGTGTGAGTCATAGAGTTCCTTCAGTTTTTGTAAGGCTTCGAAATCATTTGAAAATGGCGAAATATGGAGACTCACTTCTTCATTTATTGATGCTGCAATCAATGCATAAGCCTTTTTGTTCTTATTTTCCCAAATGGCGAATTCCTTGTCTGAGGTAGGTTGTTCTGGCTCTTTATCTTCGTTTCCAACACACTCCTTTCCACAACTCATTAAAAATGAGAGTGTGTTTGATTTTTCGAGACCACTCAGGATAATTTTCCTTCCCAATGAGGACCACTCCCATAATAGATATTAATGAGTTCATTTTTTTTAAATATACTTTTGCTACCAATAAGTTGTAAGAAATTTCACTTCTACTTGTAACAAAAACCTACAATTTTAATGTATATAACAGAGGTATGGACATGCTCACAAAACCCAACAGGTGAGTACAGATATAAGGCTTCCACTTCAGAAGGTCCAATTTAGAGATGGTCCACACAAAATTTGAACCTCAGTGTCTAACTATCAACAAAGCACACATTCCGGACCTGTATCTCTGATGGAAACAAGCACATTTTCGACAAAATAAAATGTCTCTTTCAGAATTCACTAGTAAAGCCCACTTAAAAACATCCTATACAGGACTTCAAATAAAATTCCTCTTTCAAAATTCACCAGTATAGCCCACTTAAAAACTCCATATACACGACTCAAATAAAATGCCTCTTTCAAAATTCACCAGTACAGCCCACTTAAAAACATATTAGAATAGATAATAAGGCATATAATCTATAGGTTTTCTTCACCATCAATCTGAGAGTCACAGTCTAAAACTCCGTGTCAAAGCAAGTACCCATGATTTTTTTTTTAAGGGAAGGCAGAGGGCCAATACCATGGAGCAATTGCCTCACATAACCAGTCGAACGTCTACAGCAGTTGTCGGAGAGGGGAAAACCTGCAGAATGGTTATCAAATTCTTGATAGAGACACACATGTGGAGTGGTTGCAAGAGGTCAGTTCTGCAAAATAAGCAAAAAATAGGCAGAATATGCAGAAGGGAGTTACAAAGTAGAGAAGGAAGCCAAAAATGGCGCTGGCTCTGATACCATGTCATACCAAGAGGTAACTCCTCAAATGTAATCGTATTATTCATTCAGGTTCTTTATTATTATATACAAGAGGGAGTGATTGTTCAGTTCATCTCCAGATGATTCTCCACTTCCTCTATTATTTATTTACACTAATTACAGTTGTTCACCCAATCCCTATGATTAGGTGTCAACAATTTCTTCCATTTATAAGTCTAGATAATTTGCTCAAGAAGGACAAAAACCACAGAGTACGGCACAGGTCACAAGAAGGAAACACAACAAAGGGGAAGTCGAGGCTTTAATTTTGCAGACTTCCTCACTCCAAATATCTATTAATAATAAAAAAATGAAGCTAGCATAGTTCCGCAAAGATAACCATACTAATATATGAAGTGAGTCAAATTGCACGTGTTCTAACTCGAGAAGAGTTAAAATGCATTACAGTTAAAACATCAAAGAAAAAACATTATTATAAACTACCATAGTCATTATTTGAAAGCATTAAAATTTAAATTAAGATATAAAAATTAAATCTAATTATCTTATATATTACTTTCAATATATATTTAAAATTTATATTAATTTTTCAATTAAACTTCACAATGCAATAAAATTAAAAAACATAATTACATATGGCATTATTTCAAAGCATTAAAATATTAATATTAACATATATTTTCAAAATGAACACAAATGCATATATGTGGAACTACATAGGAAGTCCATTGTGTCGAGGAAGTTTTCATTGTACATACCTCTGCACAATCTATTAATAAGAAAAACTGAAGCTATCCTAATTACATAGAGATGACAATAATAATAAATGAGGCTAGTCAAATTGCACGTGTTCCATACTCCAAAAGAGTTAAAATGTATTACAATTAAAATGTCAAAGAAAAACACATTATTACAAATTACCACATTCATTAGTTGAGAGCATTAAAATTTAAATTAATGTATCAAAATTAAATATAATTATCTTATATATTAATTTCAATATATAAATAAATTTAACTAATCTATATGTTAACTTTTCAATTAAAATTCACATTGCATCAAAATTAAAAACATTATTACATTTGGCATTATTTGAAGGCATTAAAATATCAAATTTGAAATCATGATTTTCAAAGTATTAAAATATTAAAAGCAAGGAAATCCAACTTGCTTGCTTTACAAAGAAACTTAGACCCTAACAAATCAAAAATATTTCTCATTTCTTGTGTGCTTGCTTTACAAAGAAACTTAGACTCTAACAAATCAAAAATATTTCTCATTTCTTGTGATCGGAAATCATTTCATAACTAAGTTTGTGTAAGGAATCAATGAAGAATTTTGCTTATGCTCTCTAAATTGTTAATTATTTAACAACATTGAAATGTCAAAATTCAAGATAAATATCATACTTTCTGTGAAAAATAAAATGAATTTTAGATAGCATTATACATATGGCATTATTTCAAAACATTAAAATATCAAATCTAAAAGTGTGATTTTCAAAGCATTAAAATATTACTAGTAATGTATGTTCTCAAAATTAACACACATGCATGTGTGGGACTCTAAAGGAAGTCCATTGTGCGAGGAAGTTTTCAAGCTTTCATTATGTGGACCTTCGCACTTCATAAAATTTATTAATAATAAAATAACCACTAGTCTTTTGCGAGATTGTGGAGGAAGCTTTCAAGCTTTCATTGTGTGCACCTCCAAACTCCGCATAATATACTAATAAAATAAAATGAAGTGTGCCTTATTACAAAGATAACCATAATAATAAAAGAGACGGCTGAAATTACACATATACTAACTCAAAAAGGGTGAATAGGTATTACAATTAAAAGATACAAAAAAACACATTATTTGAAAGCATTAAAATTTAAATTAACCGTATCCAAATTAAATTTAATTATCTTATATCTTTATTTCAATATATATTTAGAATTCAAACTAATCTATATATTACTTTTTCAATTAAAATCCGCATTGCATCAAAAATTAAAAAAACATTATTACACAGCATGACATTATTTCAAAGCATTAAAATATCAAATTTAAAAACATGATTTTCAAAGCATTAAAATATTAGTATTAACTTACATTTTCAAAATTAACACAAATTTGTATGTGTGGGACTATGGAGTGAGTCGATTGGGTGGAGCAAGCTTTCAATGTGTGGACCTCTGCACTCTACACAATCTATTAATAATAAACTAACCACAGGTCTTGTGTGGGACTGCAAAGAAAGTTTTCAAGCTTTCATTTTGTAGACTTCCCCACTTTGCACAATCTATTAATAATAAAAAATGAAGTGTGTACAATTACACAGAGAGAACCATAATAATAAATGAGAATAGTCAAATCTCACGTGTATTAACAAAAAAGAGTTAAAATATTACAAATAAAAGATCCAATGAAAAAAATTATTTGAAAGCATTAAAATTTAAATTAATATATCAAAATTAAATCTAATTTATATATATATATTAATTTCAATATATATTTAAAATTTAAACTAATCTATATATTAAATTTTCAATTAAAACTCACATTGCATTAAAATTTAAAAACATTATTACATAGTATGGCATTATTTTAAAGCATTAAAACTGTCAAAACTAAAAGCATGATTTCAAAGCATTAAAATATATGTTACATGAATTTTCAAATATAAGACAAATGCATATGGGTGAGACTCTCTCTAAAGTCTATTATGTGGAAGAAGCTTTCAAGCTTTCATTGTGTGGGTCTCCGCACAATCAATTAATCATAGAAAATGAAGCATAATAGAAAATGAAGCTAGCCTAATTACAAAGAGATAACCATAAAATAAATGGGGCAAACCAAATTACATGTTTTCTAACTCCAAAAAGGTTAAAATGCATTACAATTAAAACATCAAAGAAAAACACATTATTACAAACTACCATATTCATTATTTGAAAGCATTAAAATTTAAATTAACATATCAAAATTAAATCTAATTATATTATATATTAATTTCAATATATATTTAAAATTTAAACTAATCTATATATTAATTTTTCAATTAAAATTCACATTGCATCAAAATTAAAAAGAATATTTACATATGACATTATTTTAAACCTTAAGATATCAAAAAAATTTCAATTAAAATTCACATTGCATCAAAATTAAAAAGCATTAATAGAAATGACATTATTTCGAACATTAAGATATCAAATCGTTTTCAATTAAAATTCACAATTGCATCAAAATTAAAAAGCATTATTACATATGGCAATATTTCAAACATTAAGATATAAAATCATAATGCATGATGTTCAAAGCATTAAAATATTAATATTAATGTATATTTTCAAAATTAACACAAATGCATATGTGCAGCGCTATGAAGGAAGTAGGAAGCTTTCAAACTTTCACTATGATGACCTCTGCACTCTGCACAATCTATTAATAATAAAATAATCATTGGTCTTCTGCGGAATTGCAGAAGAAACTTTCATTGTGCATACCTTGTGGAAACTTTATGATAGGTTAACTCGATAATGCAATATAAATCAAAGCAGAATACTATAACCTACTTCTACTATCAATTTGTGGAAGCTTAAAGATCGAGTTGAACAATATAACCAAAAGAAGAAGAATCAATGGCACAATACACATGAAACTACTTTGAGGAAAGCCTCAGCTAAAAACCCCACACTATTGTATTATCATACATGGTGGAAATACATAGGAATTATACAAAGCTTAGCTCTCACAGCTACTTAGCTCTCAGTACAATCCTCACAGATGCTGACAGGGAATCTTAGCTTCTCTCCAGCCTTCCTTTCTGCCCTCTAAGTTCCTATTTCCTTGCGATGTTCCTTGTGGATGATTTGTCTATTACCAAGTGGAAAACCAGGCCTTCTAAACTACGCAATCCTCAAGGATGAATCCTTGACTGATCCAGATTTAAACAGGAATGCAGTAAATTCCAGAGATAACCATAAATATAGATATGCAGTGGAAATAATACTTCAATTAATTACTCTAAAATACTGAAATATGCTGACAAATAGAAATGGAAAGAAACCAGCTAAGGCGATGGTAGCTTATCTCTTAGAAGAGATGTGGCGGCTACATGCCTCTGAACTATCTTACAATGAGGCTCGAAGGCCTATTTATTGTTAAGAAATAATGGAAAACCCTAAAAATCCAAAAACCTAACCCTAGAAGATGAAACACCAAACTGTGGGCCCCGTTTGGGTAAATTGGTACATCAACTTCCTAGGGTCGTAACTTTGGCATACAATCTTTGTTTGATGTGCACAGTATCTCGTTAGAAAGATCTATCCGAGAACTACAACTTTGGGAAGAGAAAAATTGGCCCATGGACCCGTGTTGCTCCCAGTTTTCCTAAAAAAACATCGTTTAGGGCCTCAAAACGGCTCCAGAAGTTCAGGACCTGAAAATTTGCTAAAAATAGTAAATTGTGCTACAATTAAGGAAACTGAAAAGTAGAAAGAAACAATGGTGGGGGTCCAAGTGGACTTGGTGGGTGGCCACCAATATCCACCTGGATCATTCCTCCCCCCTTAGAAAGCAATGGTCCCCGTTGCGTTGAGTTCCTCCATGAGATGAGGAAACTTCTGCTAAACTTGGTCCCTGGTGAGCCACTTGCCCTAGTGAAGGAGTTGGCCTGCTTTGACAACTCGATACAGTTGGATATTCTGCTGGCGAGTGTGCTTGATCTGTGTGTCCATGATCCGATCAGTTGCAGCTTGTTCCATGCAATCTAGATTTAACTCTGTGGGTGTGAGTTGTTCTGCATTGTCGGATGTGTCTAGTAATGGTGGAAAGTATGACTGAAGGCAATCCACATTGAACACTGGGTGCAGGCTAAGGAATGGGGGAATGCTGAGCTCAAATGCATTTCCTCCCATAGCCTTGGTAATGGTGTAAGGACCATGTCAGAGTGATCTGAGTTTCCGATAGGCTCCGGTAAGGCGTTCCTTTTGCAAATGCAACCAGACTTTGTTGCCCACCTGAAACTTGTGTGGAACCCGATGTTGATCATATCTCTACTTGTACTTGGCATTTGATTTCTCTAGAATGTCATGGACCTGCTGGCGAATATGTTGGATGTGCTCAATGAAGTTGTTTGCCTTATCTATTTCAGACTGGACATGAGCCGAATCTGCATGAGTAGCTGCAAATGGCATGGCCACATCAATGGGACATAGTGGCTGGAATCCCAAGCCCACTTGAAAAGGGTTGTGGCTAGTCAAGCTATGGAGAGCCCAGTTGTAGCTGTGTTGAACATAGGGGAGGCTCTCGTCCCATGTGCGTGGATGCTTTGAGTTGTACATGTGCAGAATGTGTACAATCATCCTATTGACAACCTCTGTTTGGCCATCAGTTTGTGGATGGAAGGCCGTGGACTTAGTGAGTTTGGTGTCCAGCATCAACCAGAGACTAGACCAAAATGTATTAAGGAACCTACTATCCCGGTCTGAGATGATAGATTGTGGGATCCCAAAGTGTACCCACACTCATTCAAAGAAGAGTTTAGCAGTGGCTTTTGCTAAGATATTCTTCTTGCAGGCCGCCATAATGGCCATCTTTGAGAACCTATCAACGACCACAAAAAAACAGTCGTTTCCATGCTTAGTGGAAGGAAGGCCTGACATGTAATCCATGGAGATGGATTCCCAAGGTCGACTAGGGGTAGGCAGCAGGGTATAGAGGCCTTTCTTCTTGACGGTCGATTTGGCAATGGCGCAGGCAGTGCATGATCTAATGTACTTCCTGATATCCTGTCGAGGATTCAGCCAATAGAAATACTTCTACAGTACTGCCACCGTTTCCTCGACCCCGAAATGCCCAGCATCCCAACTGTAGTGTGCTTCCCAAATCATCTTGGCATGCTCGCTTGAAGGAACACAAAGGTGACCCAGGTGGCATAACAGGGCATCTTGGAGGTGAAAATTTGGAACATGCTGACCCTCCAAGAGTGTCTGGTATGTGTGGCCAAATTCTGGGTCGCTTTTGTAGAGAAGTGGTCAATCAGAAGTCTCGTGCCCACAAGAGTTGAGCACAGTGGTTAATGCCATGATTAGTGGTCGACTAAGGCAATCTGCAACATTATTGGTGCTGCCCTTCTTATACTTGATATTCAAATGGAACTGTTGCAAGTACGTGGACCACTTCTGATGGTGATCATTCTGCAATTTCCCTTGGGTCTATATGAATTGGAGGGGTCGGTGGTCTATGTGGATAACCGTTTCCTTCCCCAAAATGTAATGTTTCCATTGTTGGTAGGCCTGCACAATGGAATACATCTCTTTGTCATAAGTGGGATACTTCCGAACTGTGTTTGAAAGTGTCTCACTGTGATATGCCACTGGATGCATGTATTGAGTAAGTACTGCCCCAATAGCATAGTTAGAGGCATCTGTCTCGACCTCAAATGGTTGTTGCAAGTCTGGAAATGCGAGCACTAGTGCTAAGCAGAGGCAATCTTTCAATTCTGTGAATGCCTTCTTTTGAGATTCAGACCAAAAGAATTTTTCTTTCACTCCTCCCTTGATGACTTGACTCAAGGGCCAAGTGATATGAGAAAATCCCAACACAAACCTGCGGTAGAAGTTGGCAATACCTAGAATGCCGCAAAACTCTATTAGAGTGGTTGGAGAGGGCCAATCCCGAATGACTTGGATCTTGGCTAGATCCACATGCACCCCCTATTCATCAATAATGTATCCCAGATACTGAACCTAGGTCATACCAAAAGTGCATTTCTCCAAATTGGCACATCACTTGTGTTGCCGCAGTGTTTGGAGAACCTGTTGGATGTGGTGAAGGTGCTCTTCCTAGCTCTAGTTGAAGATCTGAATGTCATCCAAGTATACCACTACAAATGACTTGGTGAATGGCCGCAAGATGTCATCCATTAGCCTCATGAAGGTTGCAGGAGCATTCGTCAATCCGAAAGGCATAACCAACCATTCGAAAAGGCCCACCTTGGCTTTAAAGGCAGTCTTCCACACTTCGGAGGGTTCAATTGGTACCTGGTGCTATCCTAACTTCAAATCGATCTTTCTGAAATATTTTTCCCCCTTAAGTTGGTCCAGGAGGTCATCAATCCATGGGATTGGGTGCCTATTACGAACAGTGATCTTGTTCAGCGCCCAATAGTCAATACAGAGTCTCCAAGTCCCATCCTTCTTCTGTACCAACATGATCGGGCTTCCACAGGATGATGAACTCAGACGAATGTGACCTTTCTGTAGCAGCTCCTGAATCTACCTCTTGATTTCATTGTTCTCCAAAACAGAGTGCCAATAGATTGGTCCATTAGGCAATGGCGCACTTGGGGTTAGATTGATGGAGTGCTTGACCTGAAAGTGCAGAGGAACCCCTACGTGGGAGGTGAAGATGTCCTTGTACTCCTCCACGTCCTTGTCCATCTATAGTTGTCGTGCAGAGGGGCCCTGTCTGGAGGTCGTGGCCATCGTCTTCTTCTTTCCTTGAGGGCATATCATCAGGAAAACAAATTTCCCGGTTTTGGAAATGAGCTTACTACATTGTTTTGCAGTAACCAAAGAGATGGCGGTAGGTAGTGCTACCTCTGGTATCCTGTACAACTTATTTCCCAAAGTAATAATAACAGCACGAGACCTTGATTCATACATAGCATATCGCTTCCACAAGTATGGTTGTCCTAATAGTACATCAAAAACTTCAAGGGGAGCAATGTCACACAATACCTCATCCGTGAAGGGCTTGATGTTGTATGGAAGGTGACATGGCTGGCTCACGCGAAGATCTCGTCCTTGGTGAAGCCACCCGATGGTGTACGGTTGTGGATGTGTTGTGGTCGGTAAGCCCAGACGCTTCACGACCTCTGCCAAAATGAGGTTCTTTTGGCTCCCACTGTTGACAATGAACTATAGCGGGGATCCCTTTACCCACATCTGGGAGTGGAAGAGATGCTCCTCCTCCTCTGGATCTTGAGGTTCCTCCTTCTGGATCTTCGTGGTGGCAACGGTGGCATTGGGCTCCACATCGATAATCTGCTTCCCTTTGTCATTCCCCTTGTCGGGTTCTGACTCAGAGTCAAACATGCATATGATTCTGAAACCTTTAGCTCAGCCACCAGTGACTGCTTGGCCCGACACTCACTTGTGTTGTGAGTGGAGCTCTTATGGAACTCACACCATTTTCTCTTTTCCTTTTTCGGCTTTGCGGCACTGTTCTTTGCTTGCAGCTTTGGTGGGTTGTCTTGGGCTGCCCCACCTTGGCTTTGTCCTTTGTTCTGCGTTTTGGGGGAACCTTTCGCTTACTTCGGATTCACAGATCCAAAGTCTCGCTTCTTCTGTTTAAACTTTTACTCAACCTTGACGGCATATCGGTATGCCGTGCCAAGCGAGGAGATGTTCAGGAATTTTATTTTTTCCTAGATGTACTTGTGCAGGCAGCTACGGTATTTGAGTATCAAATGCTGCTTTGAATCCTTGATACCCAACTTTGTGCGAAGGGTATGGAAAATATTGGTAAACTCCGGCACGTCTTGGTCCCTTCCCTGCCGCAGCGTGGTCCACCTTATATATTGATCCTCATAGCTTCCGACAAGGTAGTACTGCTCCTTGATGGCATCCCGGAATGAATTCCAAGTAGGTGCGACCGAAAATAGTGAGCCGGTATTTTCATCCTTCTGCTCACAATAGGTTTCCCACCAGTCCTTGACGTGGGGGGCTGCTTTGAGAAGAGCGAAAACAATCTTTTCCTGACTCGAAAATTCATGAACAGAAAAATAACCCTCTAGCAGATTTAACCATTTATCTACGGCATCTGCGTCTATCTGACCCTTGAATATGGAGATTTCAAAATTAACTTGTACCTTAAAGGGTGTGGTGTTTCCAGAGTAGCTGCTGGAAGTCGATGCGTCGCCTTTGGGTAGCCGCTAAACGATTTGCGCAAAGTTGTCCATCATCGCGTTCCTTTGTCACTCGAGGGCTTCTTCGAGTAAGATTTTGATAGGATCTCCTACCCCCTCATCTTTCTTCTCATCCGCCATGGGAGGCCATAAGGATTTGCGAGGCTGGTCCTGCAAAGGTTCGACCAGTTCAAGCCCTAACTCCTCATATCTCGACCTCATTAGGGACATGCAAAGAAAAACAGAGAAAAAAGCAGACCGCTCTGATACCACTGATCTGAATTTAAACAGGAACACAACAAATTCCAGAGATAACCATAAATGCAGATATGCAGTGGAAATAATACTTCATTTCATTATTGTAAAATACTGAAATATGTTGACAAACAGAAATGGAAATAAACCAGCTAAGGCGATGGTAGCTTACCTCTGAGAAGAGATGTGGCATCTACATGCCTCTGAACTATCTTACAATGAGGCTCGAAGGCCTATTTATTGTTGAGAAACAATGGAAAACCCTAAACATCCAAAAACCTAACCCTAGAAGGTGAAACGCCAAACTTTTGCCCCATTTGGGTAAATTTGTACATCAACTTCCCAGGGTCGTAAATTTGGCATACGATCTCCGTTTGACGCACACACTATCTCGTTAGAAAGATATATCCGAGAACTATAACTTTGGGAAGAGAAATATTGGTCCATGGACCCATGTTGCTCCCAGTTTTCCCAAAAAAACGTTGTTTAGGGCCTCATAATGGCTCCGGAAGTTTAGGACTCGAAAAACTGCTAAAAATAGTAAATTGTGCTACAATTAAGGAAATTGAAAAGCTGAAAGAAAAAATGGTGGGGGTCCAAGTGGACTTGGTGGGTGGCCACCAATATCCACCTGGATCATTGACTGCATGCATGAGTTTTCTCCATGAGAAAACACATGCAACTGATAGTACATTATCCTTGAACATTAATATCAACTGGGTCTTTCTCATAATAGACATGCATGAGTTTCTAATGAGTGAATCTTTAGTTAACTGGAGTAGAACTAGTTGAGTGCATTAATGCATCAACTAACTGTTAACTCACCATTAGTTTCTCAAACAGTTTGGAACTAATTTAACTGGACTTAACTCAGTAAACTGAGTCAACTAATTACAACTCAAATATAACTCAATTGTATCTCCTTAATTTAAGGGATAACTCTTGCATGACTTCAGAAAGACTTCTAACTTGAATTTCTCCAACTAATTAATTTAAAATAAATTAATTAATTATTTCCAAGTAGCTGTTAAGACTAAATTAGATTTTAATTCACAATTTAATTCAAGGACAAATTAAATTGGAATATTCTTGTTGCCATATTTCAACACTCCCTCTCAACAAGAAAGGGATTATCTGCCACCCTGATCCTATCTCTATGGAACTCAAATTTACACTTTGACAATGCCTTTGTCAAACTATCAGCATCTTGCTCCTCTTTTGAAATATACTACAGCGACATGATCCCTCGACCTGTGAAAAGCCACGGGCAACAAATCTTTCCTTATGCTTCTCCACACTACCATCAGCAGCTTGATTTACCTTGTAAAGCCAACGAGAACTCACAACTGACTTGTTATTTAGTCTCGGAACCATGTCCCAAACACTGTTACGAACTATGGAGTCATACTCCTCCACCATAGCATCAACCCAAATCGGCTGCTGCACTGCTTCCTCAAAGGAAGATGGCTCGGTCTCAACACATTCCCCAGCAAGGGCCATGTATCTAGTGTACCTCTCAGGTGACCTCCTCTGTCTGCACTGAGAAGATGGTGCTCCCACATTCTCTCTCGCATCCTCCAACAATCTGTCAGCTTCTCTTGTGTGCTTCCGTCCATCTCTGGAAGACTCTACTTGAGTGGATGTCTCCACTCCTAGAACCTCTACATGTGGCTGCTCTGCATCAGTCTGAGGCTCCTCCTCCTTAGGAACCAACAGTTCCTCCACAGCCTGTAGTTGGAGCTCCCTCTCAAGGGAAACTTGCATGGCCTTCTGCTCATCAAACTTGAGATCTCTACGAACCATTGTCCTCCGACTGGTAGGCAAGTACACCTGATAGTTTTGAGGTGTATCAATGTACCCCACAAATATCCCCAACTCTGTTTTCGGCTCAAGCTTCTTCCGTGCACCCTTTGTCACATGGCAATATAACGATGAGCCAAAGATCCTGAAGTGACCCACATCTGGTCTCTTACCGGAGAAAGCTTCCTTTGGTGTCTTCATCCCAAGTATACGATGTGGGCGTCTATTCTACAAATATACCACTATGTTGCATGCCTGGGCCCACAAGTGAAGTGGTAGGCCTTGGTCATGCCACATTTCCCGTGCTGCCCCTACAATAGTTCAGTTCTTCCTCTTGGCCATCCCATTCTGGTGTGGGTTATGAGGTGCCATCAACTCTCGTTTAATTCCTTTTGCTACATAGAAGTCCTTAAACTCTTAAGAGACATATTCTCCACCATTGTCGCTTCTCAAGGCCTTGATCTTCTTCCCTGACTCTTTCTCGACTAAAGCTTTGAACTCTCAAAACTTTGTGAAAATTTGGTCCTTCTTCTGCATGAAATAAATCCAGCATTTACGAGAATAGTCATCAATGAAAATCACATAATACCTTTGCTTCGTTGTGGATTCCATCGAGAATGGTCCACACAAATCAATATGAACTCGCTCTAAGATAGCCTCTGCTTGATTGTCTCGATCATGAAAGGAAGACTTCGTGTACTTTCCTAAGGTACAACCTTTGCATGTGTCAACTTGCTCAAGTTTACCTTTGGGAAGTCTTGTAGATATCTGCTGCATTATCTTCAAAGCCCAATGATGCAAATGGCCCAACCGCCTGTGCCACAACTTGCCAATGTCTTGGCTTTGCACCAATTCTGCTTTCATACTCAATGTTGCACAATCATCTACCTCTAGTTTATAGATATTCTTCACACGAATCCCTATCCTCTTGGTCTGACCCATGGCTATGTGTCTTAGGAATGCCTTTCCTTTACAGAAGACAACATCGTAGCCTTTGTCCTCCAACATCATGACCGAGACCAAGTTCTTCTTCAGTCTAGGCACATACATCATGTTAGAGTTAGTATTTTCATATTACCATCAGTGATCAAAATTTCTCTTTTCATATTCATTTTAGGTGTCCCACACATAATTTTTTTATTATTCCACTAGGTTATGCAAAAAAAATTAGTCACTGATGGTAGTCCTAGTCCAAAAACATCACTCTTCCGTAATATATGATTACTTGCTGCCATAGTTTCATACCTTGGTGACTGTACATCATCCATAAATTTATTTTTATCATGCCATTCGTATCAGTCATGAGGTCATTATGTCATCTTGAATTTCAGTCCTTCAAGGTCTCATTAGGTCTTTTAGGGTTTTTCAAGGTTTAATTAGGTCATTAAGGTTGCCAAGGTTCCATTCCATTGCATAAGACCAGCAAGTAAAGGGTGATCAAATAACATCCCTTCACCATGTGAATATGATTTGTAAAGAGAAATGTTTATTTCATTATGTAATTTTATGTCTTTCAAATGTCATAATTTCACCATTCCAAGCTGTTAACTCAGTGTTCCAAAGATACCAGACCATCAAAAGATCAATTTGTCAAAGGAAATAGTCAAGTGAAAGTGTAAAGTTTCAAAAGGTTAAGTGCATACCAAAGGAAGTGGTCTTATCCCAAGGGTGTCCAAATCATCACTTTCCACAAGCACTAAACCCTAAGTTTCTCACCCATTGAGCTAGGTTTGGCTATGGAATCAGAGACATATGAGCATATGAGGCAAAAGGGAGGTCATCTCAGCAATTATGAGGCCATTCCAACTCATATACATCATGTCTCCATCATTTTTCAATAAGTCATTCCAAGGGACAGATCATTTGCCGCACATAGGGCCGGTTTTTCTTCAAACTATCTTTTAGACCAAACAAAGATAAATTTGGAAAACGTTAGATATTTTTTTGTCCATAATAGGTCAAGGATGAAAAACCTCCTTCACTTTTTACACAGGTGTAATGGTTTTAGAGAAATGTCAAAATTACAGTTCCTACAAGAGAGTTGTTGCACTTCTACAGTGACTTTGGGAAAATAATTTTTTCTTCTAGCTAGATTATCCAAATGACTTTCTTGATGAGTCAAATGATAACTAGAGAGAAATATCTTTTCAATGATCTATCACAAGCTCAATTTGAAGTTTAAGAAGGCCTCCAAACGTTTCCTGCAACAACGCTCTACATTTTTGCACCCTCATTCTGCAATTTTTGACCAGTATTGGGAGATTGCGTTTTTGACAAATTACTCCAAATTGAAAACTAAAGGCAGATATGGAAAGTAGACTCGCCAAGCTTTCCAATGAGCTATCCCAAGCCTAATTTGGACATCGGGAAAGCCTCCAAATGTGGCCTGCAAAAAGGTGCTACACGCATGTTAAGAGTGCTACGCGTTTGCCCAGTGAGGTCCAGGGCCACTCAAAACTCAGCAAAACACCTCCAAAGTTTAGAATTTTGTCACCTAAAGGCTTTCATCACATGAAACAAGTAGGTTTCTATCTATTTTCGTTTCTCATACATTGTTTACTTGATGTATCATTGTGTTTAATTCTTCCTAAATTAAACTAAAAACCCTAACCTTAAGGCACCTATTTGCCTAGGCTCCTTATACCCTACCCCCAATTCACGTCTCCTATCCCTAAAAACCCCTATCACTACTACCTCCCTGTCATCCCTTTCACATTCCAAATATCCTTCCCATCCACTCAAAATTCCCTCTCATTACCACATACGCCCTTCATCTATATACCCCCCCATCACCTCCCTAGGGTTTTGTTTTTCACTCTAAATTACACAATGGCAGAGGTGGACATGTAGGAAGAGAAGGTCGTCCATGAGAAAGAAACATATTTTGAACTTATAGACTTGGATAGAATGGAGGATGAAAAATAAACTTCAAATGGTCATTAAAGGTTAAGATTCTAAGATCAATGAGCTCCAAACTAATCCTGATAGGGCAAGATATGTTATTAACTTCCTAGAGCAAGAAAACAAGCAGCTGCAAACCAAACACTTTGTTAATGAAGATAAATGCATCAAAGCACAAAGACAAGCAGAGAAGGATAAATTATTACTTGAAGAGACATTAGAAAAGTATGGTGAACCTGATGATGAGGAGGACCAGCCTCCAAGACAGAGACCTAGGACTAGAGGGCTGCAAAGAGCTATAGAACTAGAAAGGAAAAGACAAGCTAAGCTTGTTGAACAACTCACTGTTAATGAACAATGAAAACATGATCAATCAAGACCGATAATATTGGCTTGATAGAGTCAATGAGCATTTAGAGAAGCTCTTGGCCAAGGCTAAGAAGGACAATGACATTCAGAGGAGGATGGCAAAGTATTATGCAAGGAGAAACCAAGTGGCAAGGAGTAAGCTCAAAAGAGCTCATGAGAAAATTGACAAATTGACCAAGCAAGAGGAGAAGAGGAGGCTTGACATACTTGCTGAGGCATCCCTACATGCCTCTAACCTTTGATCAGTCATAATAACACATTTTTAGGCATGTTGGACCATTTTTGAGCTTGAAGGAAGTTGTTGTGTTTTTCAGTCCAATTTGTACTGTGCTCCTTTTTGAGGCATATAATCAGCAAAAGGTCAGCATTTTTGGGTTTCTAGTGATGAGTACATACACCATGTACTTTGCTAAGGATTTGTAGGAGAATTGGTTGGTCAAAAGGTCAAAAAACACGTAAAAAATGACCTTTCTGCCCTCTTTTTGGCCTGGGCCCTGAGAAGTGTTCGGAGAATTGACTTTTGACAGGGCAAATTAACTCCAAATGAAAAAATTCAAGTTGTTCTCGAAAGTAGACTTGAAGATCTTTTCAACAAGCTATTTTTAGCCCAATTTGGACATCAGGACGGCACTCAAAAGTCCACCTGAAGATGAAGGGCACGTCTAGCATTGGCACTGTGCGCCTGGCATTGGCGTTGTGTGCCTAGCACTAGTGCTATGCGTTTGACAATTTGTCTAGATTTTCACTGTTTCATCCCAGTTTTGACTTTAACCTTGGAAAATCATGAATTTATCTATGTTAATGATGGGTTAAATGTAATTATCATATTTCTAGTACTTACTAGGGTAAATACATTAGGTAAATCAAGTTCATGAGGTGTAATGAATCAGTTTTCTTGGATTAGGGATGAGTCACTTTGACCACCCTATTCTCTTTTTATCAATTCAACCTTTCTTGGATTTTTCCCACTTCTCATGGATTCGACCCCCTGAGGTTAGAATGGGTCATTTGAAGCCTATATTATGTATTTCCCTAGTCATTTTTAGGGGTTGGACTTAGTGGAATGCTTATGCTTTGATAAAATATCATTTTGTATCAGTTACAGCAAGAGATTAATGAAAAATTGTAGCTATTTCTTTGGGATCCATGTGGTATGATGCTCAATTCAGTTTTTCTTATGTTTTCATGTGTTAAAATGTATTGTTGACTCCATTTCATCATTTCATACTCTTATGTGAATGTATACAAGTTTGAAAGGCAGAATCCATAACTTTTATGCTCTGTTTTGGGTAGACATTTCACAGTCTGTGTTTTCTTTAGTTTAGGAAGAATCCATGAGGTTTACATGCTTTTCCTAGCCCCTCACCCGTCTTTTCAACTCATCCATCAAACCCTAAGGTTCTGATCATTGTGCCTACCTTGCCCCATTGAACACCCTGTAGTTTTGACCTAATTTCCTTGCCCTAACTATTTGGCTCCTCCTGATCCAGCGAAACCCTTAAAATTCAAATCAAAACCATGTGCTACTATACCTAGCCTAATATCAGTTTCTTGGTCCAGTCATTTTGGATGAGATCCTTATAGAGAGAGCCCTCTCCTGGACCAGTAGGGCTAGCTACTTGGCTAAGCATGGTTTATGGTTACCCCGAATTTGCCTTATTCAGCCTGAGGTTCAATCCAGGTGCTAACATAGTGGCGACCATACTGGGGAACGAGCGAAAGGTTTTGTATTCCCTAGGAAATATCATCAAAGTTTATATCTAGATCTGATTGTTGATGGTGGACAATGATCAGACACAGGAAGGCTGAAATCATTCTCCTGGTGACTCCAAATCAATTTCGAGATCATATCCAAATACTCCACTGAAGGATGAACCCGACCAACAGAAACATGAAAGGACAATATGGAAAGATCAGGTATTCAAGTTGGAATTTCATTCAAGACATTATGTTCTTTGTCATCAATTATTTTTTCTTCCTTGAGAATCTCAAAAACGTTTTACAAAGTATATTGTATTTGAGAAAATATCCTAGACCTGCATGTGATTCCTTCCCTTTAAAGATTGTGAAAACAAATTCTTTGTACGCCTTTGATCTTGATAAAGACCCTTATTCTGAATCTTATGATGACCATCTTCAACTTGATGAGCCTAAAGAGACCAAGACTGATTCTACAGCTTCTGTACATACTCCTACACCTTGTAAAATTCCAGATCGATACAAACCACTCATCTTACCTCCTATACTCCATGCTTTCCCTGAAAATCATTACCTATACTTGCCAAGGTTTGATGGTGAATATGACAATATCATTGCTGAGAGACATATGAAGAATTTTGAGACTTTCCTCGACCTTTTTGAAGTCGACGAAGAGGATGTTAGTATCAGGCTATTCTCTCTTTCTTTGCAAGGAAAAGTCAAGAGTTGGTTCAATGCCTGCTAATATAAGGCCACCTCCTGGATCCACTCTACCCAGATGCCTTTGATCTAGAAATGGAGCTTTAGCTGAGGGAAAGTAACCTTGCAACATTTGAAGAGATGCAGAATAGTGCAGTAGATGTAGAGGCTAATATGTTGATCAGAAGTGAAAAGTTGAAGTAAGAAGAGAGGGAAAACATTGTAGAGCACCTAACATATTCAGAGGTAAAGCTCGACATTTTGGTAAGTAAAATGGAAGAAATGATGCAAAGAATCACCTCGAGAGATGAATTTTCTATTCAAGATCACCATGACCCACCTGTCCCAGAAAAAGAAAAGATTGCTAGCCCTAAAAAATTTCTTGCTAATCCTAGCTACCATAGATTTGAAAATGGATTTGTAGATCAATCCGAGGAGAAACAATCTGATAATATAATGTGTATGATTGGTGACATTACTTATATTGATGATTTTCCAAAGTTTGATCAGTACGACAATTATTATGTTCTCCAAACATAAGCTAATCTTGCAGAGCAATCAACAGCTGGTTTGTGGGAGGAGGAAGTTCAGTTTTAGCAGCTCGAATACAATAATTAGCCAAAGCATATCAGTTCTGATAGTGGTGAGGAAAGTGCAGAAAATTTGGAAGTAAGTGAAGGATATTTTCCTCTTTGTTTTACTTCATTTCAGTTCATCAGAGGTAACTTTGATGTGCAAACAAAGGAGGGACCTTTGAAATGGATTAGTAAGAAATGGTTAGAATTCTTATCCAATTAAGGCTGCATGTCTAGTGATGCATCTGTTTGCATTTCTTTGTGGAATAAATGCAAGTTGCAGGATCTTACCAAATGGTAAATAGAAATAAGTTGAGTAGGAAACTCACTTTATTGCTGCAACAATATGTTCATTTCAGCTTCGAAAGTACACTGTACTTAAGCGAAAGTTGATAGATGGAATGCATGCCTGAGCATGATATGCATGTGATGCTGGCTTGGGAGTAGTGGAGTAGTTAACTTGGTTCCTAAAATGAAGATAAGGATGAAGTGTTTCATCTTTTGGAAAAGAGTCCTAAAGGTATTTTCCCTACATGCTCGACTTGAAGGGTCGTTTTTTGTAAAGGCATGTTTTATTGGCTTGTCATTTGTATGTAGATGTAAGACATGGAAGGGTTCACAAGATGTGAAATCTGTTTCTTTGTTGAAGCAGGAGTTAGCCCATGCAGTTGTTGTCTGTATGCTTGCTATTGTTAACAATTGTTGTTGGTAGCTTTTCAAACAGGTACAAATGAAAGTTTTGTGGAGCAGATGTACTTCACATTTGTTTGAGCCACCTTGGATCAAGGATCAAGGCAAAGAAGCTCAAACTACCTTCTGTAAACTTCACAGTAGAAGTTCTGCATGAATTCAAGGATGAAAACCGTTCTTCCCGAGACGACCAACCCATCCAAGAAGGGAAGTGGTTAGAGATTTTGACTCAAAGTCACTATGTGAAGGCAAGTGTAGGGAGGCTGAAAGAAGAGGGTGTTGTTACTCTCATTTACTGCTCAAATCAGTATATCAGTCTTTTGGTGGACCAAAAGTTCTTTTAGTGGGAAGGCGTGATTTGAAATTAGATCCTTAAACTCTATTAAAGCTACTCGAACTCTGTAAAAGCTCATACCAAAGTTTAAAGTCTTATGGATGTCGAAGCCTATCAGAAATAACCTCTAAACAACGACGATTTGCAGCCAGCATGGAGCAACGAGGACCTTCGGTTAAAGCATGCTGACCAAGGCCCATGGAGACCGCACAATGGCACAAACTAACGGTTAGGAAGTCTGGATCAGAAAACGAAGGCCATTTCTGATGCGCGATTAGTGGGGAAAAACCCCTCGAGAAGGAAAAGCCCTGAGCCCACGGTCACAAGGAAAACCCGAAAATCGTGGGAAAAGTGCTAAAGCAACAGGCGAGTCCCGCGTGGGCTAACGTCCAAGCAAGTCAACCACGCGATAAGAGTGATAACTGTAGGATCTAGAGGCCCCAGATCTAACGGCGGAGATTGCGCCCGATGGGAAACCGGATTCGACGGAGAAAATAAGCTTCGGCACATAAAGGTTGAAGTTCGATTGGACCGTTGAGTTGGCGGATGAATCATTTCATAGAGTAACCAAAGTAACAAACCATTTGAGGAAGAGCTTGCTCAGCTCATGAGGAGACAAGTGGCCACCTCTCTGTGAAGTGTTATAATGATGATGACGTAGAGCAAGGAATTCCATCACCGAGGCAGGCGATCCGAAGAGCCGGGAGAGGAAACGAACAGTCGGGGAATGGAATGGTTCTAAGAGCCACGAATAGACAGAGAGTAGAGGAGGAGAAAAAAAAAGCGAACAATGAGGAGATGCTGAATGCGCAAAGAGTCTAGGGAGTCACTCGGAGGTCGAGTGGAAAAGCCAGAGAGCTCAATTGACAGCAACATATTGTTGTTGGAGTTGCTTGGAGGTTGAGCGATTCACAGAGGCATGCAAAGGCCAAGTGAAAGAGCTTAGGAAAGCCAGAGTGAGCACCAGAAGCGAGAGCTGAGAGCCCTAACCAGAGCCAGAGCCGCAGAGCCAGAGCTAGAGTCAAAGCCACAGCTAGAGCAAGAGCCAGAGCTAGAAAGTTGAAGAGCTCCAAGAGTCAAGGGATAAGATGGTGTTCTGAGCCCAATGTTCCTATATAAAACATTGGAGTTAAGTGTAGCACTTGTAAAATAACTATTGCCATAATCCTAGAGAGCCTAATCGAGTTGATTAGAGCTCAAGGAGATGTAGCCCAAGATATCAGGGTGAACTCCATATTATATTGTTTTCTTATGTGTTTGTTTTTATTGCTGCTTTAACTATTGTTATATGCATTTATATATCAGTTAAGTACCTTCCTATATCAGCACAAACAACAGATTTTGAAGTAAATAATCAGCTGAAAACAAATACAAGCATGCACCCATATTGTCAAGCATTTCTTATTTCTGCATTGGTTAATCAAATAGACTTGGGAAAATTTAAAGCTTTGGAAGTGGGAGAGGTTCTCGTAAGTTAGACAAGAAGCCTAAGAGCCCCATTTTCAGATCACTTGGAAGTTGAAACATATGATCAAATGATGCAAGATGACTTTGTACCACTTTGTTTTGAAAAATTTCAGTTTGTAAAGAAAAATTTTCATAATATCTCTAAAGCAAAGGATGAGCAGCCTGTAGAGTGTCATGCAGTCTCACTAAAACTGACGGAAAATAGGTTGCAGCAATCTTTGAAAGTTTTTCATGACCCAATAGCTGATGTTTTGGATGATATATGTTGTAAAAGTCCTTCTCCATTAGCTAACTATGAGCCTGAAAAGAATGTTGATATAAACTTGATCCGACAGCCGACTTCATTGTCTTGTTCATTACAAAGCTCATACCAATATTTGTAGTCATTTCAGGAGAGTAATGAAGAAGTTTTTTGTAGTGTTGTTGATCATCAAGAAAAATTAGTCATTCGTGAGTTTCAGGATCCTTTTGTCAATTTGTTGTAGTCATCAAAGAAATAAAACATAGATGTTAGGGAAATTTTAAAACGAAAGTACAAAGACTACCTAGAGCGGAGCAGCAACGTATCAGATGGGCTCGAAATCAATATGTATTCCTATGAAGATACTTTCGCAACATTCTTGAGGTCAGCAGGTGGGCTACTGCTTTCCAATTTCATCAAGATTCAATCTATTAATAAATTTTCATGGGAGTTGTCTTTTAGTAGTTCTCTCTTCTTGCTCATAAACAAGCACTTGCGGAGAATTCAAACAGCAGCCAGAATGCTTACTTGGTTGCATTGGTTGTTTCATTTCACTTGATCAGGTGATGAATGGAACAGTTAGAGTAGGTTTTATTGAATAAGCTCCATTTTGAGCATCTTTTTTAGTTTTTCAATTGTGTTTTAGTATTGACTCAGTTTTTAGTTGAGTAGAAGTCAGTTTGTGTCTTTGAGTCATCAGTATTTAGTCATGTATTTTAAATTGAGTTTTTTTTTTTTTTACTCCATGCCCAATGGATAAGGCTACTTGGACTACGGTGTTCTTGGCACCTCCAAGAAGCTACCATCCTCAATGGAGCCAATGTTAGAGTCATTATTTGCATACTTCCATCAGTGATCAAAATTGCTCTTTTCATATTCATTTTAGGTGTCCCACACAGAATTTTTTTATCATTCCACTAGGTCATGCAAAAAAAATTAGTCACTAATGGTAGTCATAGTCCAAAATCATCACTCTTCCCTAAATATGATTACTTGTTGGCATAGTTTCATATCTTGTTGACTGTACATCATCCATAAAGTTATTTTTATCATGCCATTTGTATTAGTCATGAGGTCATTATGTCATCTTGAATTTCAGTCCTTTAGGTCTCATTAGGTCTTTTAGGGTTTCTCAAGGTTTCATTAGGTCATTAGGGTTGCCAAGGTTCCATTCCATTGCATAAGACCAGCAAGTAAAGGGTGATCAAATAACATCCATTCACCATGTGAAGATTATTTGTAAAGATAAATGTTTATTTCATTATGTAATTTTATGTCTTTCAAATATAATAATTTCACCGTCCCAAGTTGTTAACTCAGTGTTCCAAAGATGCAAAACCATCAAAAGATCAATTTTTCAAAGGAAATATTCTAGTGAAAGGGTAAATTTTCAAACGGTTAAGTGCATGCCAAAAGGAGTGGTCTTATCCCATGGGTGTCCAAATCATCATTTTCCACAAGCACTAAACCCTAATTTCCTCACCCATTGAGCTAGGGTTGGCTATGGAATCAGAGACATCTGAGTATATGAGGCATAAGGGAGGTCAGTTCAGCAAGTATGAGGCCATTCCAACTCATACACATCATGTCTCCATCATTTTTCAATAAGTCATTCCAAGGGACAAATCATTTGCCACACATAGGGCCAGTTTTTTTCCAGACTATGTTTTAGACCAAACAGGGATAAATTTGGCAAATGTGAGAGATTTTTTTTCCTTAATAGGTCAAGGATGAAAACCCTCCTTCACTTTTTACATAGGTGTCATGCTTTTAGAGAAATGCCAAAAATACGGTTGCTACAAGAGAGTTGTTGCACTTCTACAGTGACTTTAGGAAAATCAATTTTTCTTCTAGCTGGATTGTCTAAATGACTTGCGTGATGCATCAATTGATAACTAGATAGAAATATCTTTCTAATGATCTATCATTAGCTCAATTTTCAATTTAGGAAGGCCTCCAAAAGTTTCCTGCAACAACACTCTGCATTTTGCACCCTCATTCTGCAATTTTTTACCAGTCTTGGGAGATTGCATTTTTGACAGGTGAAATGAGCTCCAAATTGAAAACTAAAGGTAGATATGGAAAGTAGACTCGACAAGATTTCCAAAAATCTATCCCAAGCCTAATTTGGACACCGGGAAAGCCTCCAAATGTGGCTTGAAAAATGGTGATGCGCGCCTGTTAAGAGTGTTGTACGTTTTCCCACTGAGGTCCAAGGCCACTCAAAACTCAGCAAAACACCTCCAACGTTCATAATTTTGTCACCTAAAGGCTTTCATCACATGAAACAAGTAGGTTTCTCTCTATTTCCTTTGCTCATACATTGTTTACTTGATGTATCATTGTGTTTAATTTTTCCTAAATTAAACTCAAAACCCTAACCTTAAGGCACCTATTTGCCTAAGATCCATATACCCTAACCCCCAATTCACATCTCCTATCCCTAAAAACCCCTACCACTGCTACCTCCCTGTTATCCCTTTCACATTCCAAATATCCTTCCCATCCCCTCAAAATTCACTCTCATTACCACATACTCCCTTCATATATATACCCCTCTATCACCTCCCTAGGGTTTTGTTTTTCACTCTAAATTACACAATGGCAGAGGTGGACATGTAGGAAGAGAAAGGCCTCCATGAGAAAGAAACATATTTTGAAATTATAGACTTGGAAACAATGGAGGATGAACAGAAATTTCAAATGGTCATTAAAGGTTAAGATGTTAAGATCAATGAGCTCCAAACCAATATTGATAGGGCAAGATATGTTATTGACTTCCTAGAACAGGAAAACAAGCAGCTAAAAACCAAACACTTCATTGATGAAGTGAAATGCATCAAAGCAAAAAGAGAAGTAGAGAAGGCTAAAGTATTTCTTGAAGAGAAATTAGAAAAGTATGGTGAACCTGATGATGAGGAGGACCAGCCTCCAAGACAGAGACCTAGGACTAGAGGGTTGCAAATAGTTCTTGAACTAGAAAGGAAAAGACAATATGAGCTTGCTGAACAACTCACTGTTGATGAACAATGGGAAAACATGATCAATCAAGACGGGAGTATTGGCTTGATAGAGTCAATGAGCATTTAGAGAAGCTCTTGGCCAAGACTACGAATGAAAATGACATTCATAGGAGGATGGCAAAGTATTATGCAAGGAGAAACCAAGTGGCAAGGAGTAATCTCAAAAGAGCTCATGAGAAAATTGAAAAATTGACCAAGCAAGAGGAGAAGAGGAGACTTGACATACTTACTGAGGCATCCCTACATGCCTCTAACCGTTGATCAATCATAAAAGCACATTTTTTGGCATGTTGGACCATTTTTGAGCTTGAAGGAAGTTGTTGTGTTTTCCAGTCCAATTTTTGCACAGTCATGGATGGCAAATGTGTAGCGCCTTGGGTGCTGCGCTCTTTTTTGAGGCATATAATCAACAAAAGTTCAGCATTTTTGGGTTTCTAGTGATGATTACATACACCCTATACTTTTTCTAAGGATTTGGAGGAGAACTAGTTGGTCAAAAGTTCAAAAAACACCCCAAAAATGACCTTTCTACCCTCTTTTTTGGCCTGGGCGCTGCGCGCTAAGAAGTGTTGGGCGAATTGACGTTTGACAGGGCAAATGAACTCCAAATGCAAAAATTCAAGTTGTTCTAGAAAGTAGACTTGAAGAGCTTTCCAACAAGCTATTTTGGGCCCAATTTGGACACCGAGAAGGCACTACAAATTCCACTTGAAGATGAAGGGCGTGCCTTGTATTGGCATTGCGCGCCTAGCACTGGTGCTGCACGTTTGACACTTTGTCCAAATTTTCACTGTTTCGTCCCAGTTTTCACTTTCAACTTCAAAAATCATGAATTTATATATGTAAATGATGAGTTAAATGTAATTATCATGTTTCTAGTACTTACTAGGGTAAATACATTAGGTAAGTCAAGTTCATGAGGTGTAATGAATCAGTTTGCTTGGATTAGGGATAAGTCACTTTGACCACCCTATTCTCTTGTTATCAGCTCATCTTTTCTTGGATCTTTCCATCTTCTCATGGATTCGACCCCCTGAGGTTAGAATGGGTGGTTTGAAGCCTATATTATGCATTTCCCTAGTCATTTTTAGGGGTTGGACTCAGTGGGATGCTTATGCTTTGATAAAATATCATTTTGTATCAGTTACAGTAGGAGATTAATGAAAAATTGCAGCTATTTCTTTGGGATCCATGTGGTATGATGCTCAGTTCAGTTTTTCTTATGTTTTCATGTGTTAAAATGTATTGTTGACTCCATTTCATCATTTCATACTCTTATGTGAATGTATACAAGTTTGAAAGGCAGAATCCATAACTTTTATGCTCTGTTTTGGGTAGACATTTCACAGTCTGTGTTTTCTTCAGTTTAGGAAGAATCCATGAGGTTTACATGCTTTTCCTAGCCCCTCACCTGTCTTTTCACCTCATCCATCAAACCCTAAGGTTCTGATCATTGTGCCTACCTTGCCCCATCGAACACCCTACAGTTTTGACCTAATTTCCTTGCCCTAACTGTTTGGCTCCTCCTGATCCAGCAAAACCCTTAAAAATCAAATCAAAACCCTGTGCTACTATACCTAGCCTAATATTAGTTTCTTGATCTAGTCATTTTGGCTGAGATCCTTATGGAGAGAGCCCTCTCCTGGCCTAGTAGGGCTAGCTACTTGGCTAAGCGTGGTTTGTGGTTACCCGAGATTTGCCTTATTCATCCTGAGGTTCAATCCAGGTGATAACACATCACATCTGTCAAGGTGAGAGGAGCTCCATGCTCCATCTGAAAAGAAACCGTGCCCACTCCTAAAACACTATACCTTCTGTCATCATCCATCTCTATGCGCATCTTGAGGTCTTTCTCCTCCAAAGCACTGAATAAATTTTTATCACCGGTCATGTGTAATGAGGCTCCACTATCAAGATACCAAACACAACCCATCATCAATAACACCATGCATGCGATGAGGGTAAATTCCATTGCGAACTGAGAGGCTAATGCCTCACCTTCCGATCCTTCCGAAGATCCCTTCTTGGACTTCTTCGATGGGAAATTAGTCGCATAATGTCCCATCTTATGACAATTAAAGTATATTACTTTAGACATGTCACCCTTCTTCCCTCCATGAGAAGAAATCGATTTGAAATGGGAAGCCTTCCCCTTCCCTTTCCTTTTCTTCGTCACCATTCTTGGATGAAGAACCATCTTGTATGCTCCTCCTGATCTCCTCTTGATCCAAAAATGGATCCTGGATAAACCTTTAAGTCTAAAAGACTTCATGCAAGAGGTAAGAGGTGCCAAATGGCACAAATCCTTTGTAAATCAGAGGAAAATGAAAATCGCAGGCTACTCCTGGATATAGTCTCATAGCAGAGATCTCCTCATTCTGAATCCAACGCAACTTGGAGGGGAAAAAATGGACTCTGGATGAAGGAGTTATTGTAAAATGAAAATTTCCCAATGTCCTTAGAAAAGGAGGAAATTTCATTAAATTTTGAACTATATTGAAAATTTTGATTGTAGGCTCACCGGCCAATCCACAACTGACACATGGCAGGCTGGGATTGGGCCACATGGCCCACTCTGATTTGTCTAAGAAGCATTGATATGCATCAGCAGATCGCTATATAAAGGAGGAACCGCAAGTCTTAAGGCATCGCGACATGTGATTGCTGAAATATTGCATCGCTTAAAACCAAAGGGAAGGACTTACCCACAGGCACGGTGACTTGCTGATGTGCGATCGCCGATATCGGCGGATCGCAATCAGCACTGACATAGACTATTATATAAAGAGGCCTCGGACTTGTGCGATCTGCGATTGCGACTTGTCACATCGCAGTATTGTGTCGGCACAACACATGGAGCGGGGCCACATATATATGTATACGGGCGATCCGATGGCCGGACCCAATGGCGATATAAACCAGGTTTTATATATTTCAAAGTCTGCCGAAAGCGTTTTTTATGCATTTTTGTATATCTCACTTATTAAGCGAAGTACAAAGGGGAAGCATGATGTGATTTAAACCAGACCCGAAAGGGTTCCAAAATGGGAATATATAATTACAAATATGCCAAACCCATGTTTGCGTTAATTTCACCAATTTTCACTGTATTTTCGCAGTTTCGTTTATTAAACGAAATACGAAGGATGAAGGCCAGCTGCGATATGTGATAGCGATTACAGGCAGACCCGATGGGAGTTTGGGGCGCGATTATGGATATTTGAAGTCTGGGAACTATGTTTTGCTGCGGACTTTCCCGTGTATTACAACGTTCTCTGTAAAACATAGAACGATTGTTTTTAAGGGATTTCAAGCGCTGATGCCATCATCCGTTACGGAACAAGTGATCGCCTGCCCAAAGGGTGTTATGCAATAATTATTGAACGCTCAGAAGAGGGATTCGCGCAGACTGTAGCCGGAAGTTGCAGAGCCCGAAAGGGAGAACCAACAGACAACGCGATTTGGCTTTTAAGCCATGAATTTCAAAGACACAGGGCTGCTGAGTTATTGTTGGTGGCCAAATTGTTGTTTGTTCCTGAATGTTGAAAGTAATAGTAGCAAAGAAGTGAAAAGTAGCTGAGGGAGCCTTTTGGGTCACTTGAAGTTCAAGTGAAAAGCCAGAGAGTGTGAAGGTTGCAGAAGGCAGAAAGAAGCCAAGAGCTAGAGAGCCAAAGAGCCAAGAGCCAGAGCCAAAGAGCCAAGAGTCAGAGCCAATAGCCAGAGCCAAGAGCTAGAGCTTCAAGAGCCAGAGGGGATTAAATGGTGTCTGAACCCACTGTTTTTGTGTAGAACATCAGGAGTTGAGTCAAAGACTTGTAAAAAAGACTTACACCATAATTTCAGAGAGCCTAGTTCAATTCACTAGAGCTCACGGAGATGTAGCCCAAGATTTGTGGGTGAACTCCTAATTAATATTGTTGTCTATGTGTCTTCTTTATTGTTGCATTATCTCCACTGCTTTATTTACTATTATATGCATTTATATATTAGTTTTAGCACACTAATTTATAGCACATAATCAGTGAAAACAAATACAAGCATACACCTATAATTTCAAGCATTTCTTAATTCCGCATTGGTTAATCATAAAAGACTTGGGAAAATTCAAGCTTTGGAAGTGGGAGAGGTTCTTATAAGCTAGACAAGAAGCCTAAGAGCCCCATTTTTAGATCACCTCCTACATAAGATCCGACCACAATGATTCCCAATACGACAGTTTCTCCCTTCCATTCACAGAGTCCTGGTAGTTATTCCAACTCTTTGGAAGGCCAAGGAGAGCGAGGCTCACCATATCATCATCGGCGGTAGTTATTCCCACACTACCAAGCTCATCTCTGCAGGTGGTGAGCTTGTTCAGATATGTGGAAATAGTATCGCCCTTCTCCATCTTGATTCTTTGAAGCTTATCCTTGAGCGCCAATTTCCTTTGGTCACTACAGTTTTGGTAGAGGTCCTTCAATTTCTTCCACATTGAAAATGGAGTACCCTTCCCATGGAGACTCGAGACAATATGGTCTCGAACTCCCTCAAGGATGATCTGTCTCGCCTTTGCCACACATTTCTTCCACTCATCCAACTCTTATGCATTAGTTGAAGTTGGCTTTGGGATTTCTTGATCAATGAATTCCTTCAAGCCATTCTCTTCTAATACAGCCTCCATTCTATCTTTCCATGTTATGTAATTTGAGCTACCTTCCAAGGCATACTCGAGTCTCAAGCCATAGAACGCCATTGGCCAACCTTGAAGTATGATATGAATTCAATTTGCACCTGCAACCCCGAACTTCAAACTTCAAATTCTCTTCTCAGTATATTGTTCATAGCTTTGATACCATGTAGAAAATATGTGATAGGTTAACCTGATAATGCAATATAAATCAAAGCAGAATACTATAACCTTCTACTATCAATTTGTGGAAGCTTAAAGCGAGCTGAACAATATAACTAGAAGAAGAAGAATCAATGACACAATACACATGAAAATACTTTAGGGAAAGCCTCAGCTAAAAGCCCCACCCTATTGTATTATCAGACATGGTGGAAATGCATAGGAATTATATAAATCCTTAGCTCTCAGTACAATCCATAAAGATGCTCATAGGTAATGTTGGCTTCTCTCCAGCCTTTCTCTTTGCCCTCCAAGCTCCTATTTCCTTGCGTTGTTCCTTGTGGATCATTTGCCTATTACCAAGTGGAAAGCCAAGCCTTCAAAACTGCGCAATCCTCAAGGATGAATCCTTGACTACATGCATGAGTTTTCTCCATGAGAAAACACATGCAACTGATAGTACACTGTCCTTGAACATTAATCTCAACTGGGTCTTTCTCATAATAGACATGCATGAGTTTCTGATGAGGGAATCTTCAATTAACTGGAGTAGCACTAGTTGAGTGCATTAATGCATCAACTCACTGTTAACTCACTATTAGTTCCTCAAACAGTTTGGAACTAATTTAACTGGACTTAACTCAGTCAACTGATTTAACTAATTACAACTCAAATATAACTCAATCTTATCTCCTTAATTTAAGGGATAACTCTTGCATAACTTCATAAAAACTTCTAACTTGAATTTCTCCGACTAATTAATTTAAAATAAATTAATTAATTATTTCCAAGTAGCTGTTAAGACTAAATTCGATTTTAATTTACAATTTAATTCAAGGACAAATTAAATTGGAATATTCTTGTTGCCATATTTCAACAGACCTATGCACTCAACATAATCTATTAATAATAAAAAATGAAGTGTGCCTAATTACACAAAGATAATCATAATAATTGCACATGTACTAACTCCAAAAGAATTAAACCGCATTACAGTTAAAAGATCCAAAGAAAAATATTATTTGAAAGGATTAAAATTTAAATTAACGCATCAAAATTAAAACTAGTTATCTTATATATTGATTTTAATATATATTTAACATTTAACCTAATTTATATATTTATTTTCCAATTAAAATTCATATTGCATGACAATTAAAAATCATTATGACATAATATGGTATTATTTCAAAGCATTAAAATATCAAAACTAAAAGCATGATTTTCAAAGTACTAAAATTTTAATATTAATATATATTTTCAAAATTAACATAAATTCATATATTCAATCAAACCTAACCTATATATTCAATAAAATCTAACAAATTAAATCAGTCTATGGACACAAATGGACATAGGACAATTATGCTATTGTGAATTTGAGTGATTTAGATTTCCCAATCATTTGCATCATCACCAGCACCACTCCTCCATTTCCGAAGTGCGGAGATATTTCATTGTATGGATGTTTCTCTAAACTCCGAACAATGACAAATATTCCACACAATTCACACATGCTTTGTTTATTTTTGTTGCAACATTGACTGTCGGCTACTATTATTTTTATTTTTTATTGGAACATGAATATCTAAAGACTTTATAACTTTGAAATATTAAACTCGTGCAACTGGAAACAAATTGTTGACTCAGCAATAATTTTATGAGAAATTAAAAAATGTTTGACATCCTCCACAACATCTCATTTTTGTACATGAATTTCAGAGAGCTTTCATTGTGCGATGTTTTCTCCACACTCCGCACAATTCATACACGCTTTGCTTGTTCATGCTACAACATCGATTATTGGCTACTATTATTTTTATTTGTAATTGGACCACGAATATTTGAAGACTTTATAGCTTTGAAACATTGAACTCACATAACTGGAAATGAATTATCAACTCAACAATAATTTTGTGACCAATTTTAAAACAATTGATGTCCTCCACAAACACTCTGAACAATCTTTCCATCAATCAAATTACTCTTGATAACTAAAACATTGAGAAAGTATTAGTAGCAGCCGACAGGTCAATATTGCAACAATAACAAACAAAGTATGTATGAATTATGTGGAAGATTTATCATTGTGTGGAGTGGAGAGAAAACTCCGCACTATGAAATCTCTCCACACTTCACAATGTACTTTGAAATCTCATGCCATGTCATTTGTGTTTGAGCAGTATGAAATGGAAAAATTGTGTGGGTAACATGTGTATGTACATATTTCACATTGTATCAAGTTCTTGCACTGTGATCACACAAAATCATCATTTTTCATTCTCAGTTTTGGTTTTCGTTGATGTGCGGAGGCGAGAATAGCCACAAAGTTGTGTGAAGGTGACTTTCATTCTATGGAGGAAGCATGTGCGAAGGCGGGAGTTGTGTTGATGTGGATTTCACTGTGAAAAGTGCAAATGTGCGGAGGAACAATGTGTGGAGGTAGGAATAATGAAATATTTTGGAGACAATTGCCGAAAAAGAGTATTCTTGAAAAACGAAAAAAACTCGGACCCCACATTTCCTTAATCAATCAATTAGTGGTAGAGGCAGAGACTATGTTGCATTGTAGTTATTACCCTCATTTCATTTATATGGAAGAATAAGCAAGTATTTTTTGGGGTAATTTTTCACTTATATCTCAATAACAATAAATCAAATTTGGAAGTTATATTATGTGTTTGTTTATGAATATGGAGATTAAATGAAAGAGAAATATTCTACAAGGTAATTTTCCTTTTCTTGTACCAAAACTTCAAATTTTTCTTTTGCACTCTAATAATAACTATATCAACTAATCCCATCCAAGGATATCCGAAAACAATATCCACAACATCCACGTTTGTAACATGAAAATCTAATTGCAAGACATATTTATCCATGTTAATCTTCAAATATTGAAAATTTTGAACATTCTCCCCCTCAACTTGTGTTCCTTGAATATGCTTTTTGGAATCTTGCAACCTTTTAGCCAAACCAACATTGATAAAATTATGTTTGTTTGTAAGGGTCTATGCATGAAGTTGGGTTACACTTTTTGGCAAGGGAGGGATCATTTTGGGTGGAAAAATATAGCTTGATCGAGCAATATTTGAGCCCTTGATCGAGCTCCTTTATAACCTGAGGTTACAGAGGAGATCGATCAAGCCTCTATTTGTCATTAAAAACCCTATGCTCGATTGAGCTATAGCTGGATCAAGCCTCTATTTAACCACGATAAGGGATTGATCAAGTGTTTCTTAAACCCTTGATCAAACTATTTAAATTTATATCTCAAACATTCAATCAAGCATTTTAAGCACTCGATTGAGCTGTCGAGGTCCTAAAAAATAGGGCTTTATTTCTCCTTCTGTAAATTTCTTTGCAACACCATTTTGTACCCTAGCAGACTTAAGGAAAAATTTGTCCTTATGTGGTATAATTGATATGTTGGATTCATGAAGGAATCCTTTATCCAATGCCATACGAGTATGATATTTTCGAATTCATATGATACTTTTTATCTAATTTCTTCTAAAAATAATGCTCGAAATTTTTTGGACAGTTTCAAAGGGGCAGAATAAAGATTAATAACATAAAATATACATAACGCAATATTTCAAAAAATACCACTATCTTGTTTACGTGTCCTCTTCAAAAGGATACTCTTGTTTTTTGAATTTATTTAAACAGTTGAAAAATATCTTACATGAACACATGTGTCTACAAAATGCAATTGAAATATTACTTTACCAACTTCGAAAAATAATAAAAAATATAATTTTGTATAAAAAATATTTTTTAATATGCATAATTTAGTTCTCTCTATGTGGATCATGCTTATATATATATATATATATATATATATATATATATATAGATGGGCATGGTTCACGGACACCTTCGGTCAACGGGTGGCGCTACATCCATGGGGAATATCTAGGGCTGATGCCCCTCGGCCTATAACAAGACTTGACCCCAAGAGCTTTCGGGAATTGACCCTATGACCTCCCAAATGGCAAGGCCCCGACTTGACCGATTGAGCTAATTGTTGGGACTATATATATATATATATATATATATGTGTGTGTATGTATGTATGTATGTATGTATGTATGTATGTATATTACACATTTTAGACTAAGTTATGCTACGTGAACGCACACATATCTCTTAAGATGTGCGAACATTTGCATGGACAAGCATCTCATTTAATGGAAAATTGAGAGATTAGTTTTCTTTGTACCCTTTATAGTGCCATAAAATTATCTATCTAACTATATTCTTTCACATTCTCCATATGGAATTTTAGTTATTTCTAGGGAGAAATGAGTCACACCATATATATTATTTATTTGTTAAATGAATGATAATATTCACTTTCTAACTTGTTAGATCTTTTAACCTTGTCCATTTTGTATATTCTTCAATATTAGGTCCATTACATCTCCCTATAACATACATCTTTCCAAAAATAGAACTAAGGTTTTGAGGAATTAATTTAATTTTTAATGTTATTCTTTATGTAACTAGGGCTAGAGGTGATGATTATAAAATTATAATAACCTTTCCAATAATTCTCTAATTGGTTATTATAGCAACAATTATGAAATACCATATTCACTTTTGCATTTATTAGTACTAGTTTGACTAGAATCTAGACACTCTATCAAAATATATCTAATATGAAATCTATGTGCATGCTTAACCAAAGATGTCATGTTTGTTTTTTAGTGGAACTTAGATTTATAGTTGGTTTCTTCAAATTCTGCATACAAAGTTTCAAAAATCAGCATGACTGTTGTTATCCTCTATTTTCCTTAAAAAAACAACAGACATATACATCTTTTTTGTGCAAAAAATAGCTCTGATCCCACTTGTAATGAACATTGATATGTAAAAGATACAAAATAAATAAATAAATTCATATATATCAAATGCACTCATAAATAACACAAGAATATAGAGAACCTTCAAAGTGGAGTGACACCATCTACTACACTTTATGGGAGGAATCACTTCGAGCCATGTTTGATACAAGAATAAACACTCATTTATCCCATACAACAATATTGATATGTATTTATCATAATATCATGGGTACTACTCCTAAAAGTTGAGGAGCTTGTACTTGACGTATCCTCGCTCTTGCGAGCTTTAAGCTTGTTGGCAATGTTCCCTTTCGTGGGGAGTTTCTTAGGGAGTTTGGGAACTTTTCAAGAGCTTTATGAGAGCTTGATTTGAGCACTCCCTTTTTTTGCGAGTTTGTAAAAACTCCTTACTTAGGAGCTTTTAGAAGCTTCATGGAAAGCAGGGAGCTTTTATAAGATCTTGACCAATTGAATATATCAATCATATCATTTTGAAAATTTCAAGATTGTATGTATTAAGAGGGCTTATCCTTTCTAGCTATTTAGATCTTTTCACACTCAAAATATAGGCTCATAGTGTCCTTATGTGAGCAAATATGGATTTTTTTATATTGTCATTAAAATATTAAATTAATATAATTCATGTCTTAAATGTTTATAGCTAGCTCACATTATTTTAATAAATTGATATAACAATTGAGGATCATACACAAAATTAAACACAAAATATTTAAAATGAAAATTTGATATTAGTTGAAACAACCAATTCATGGACATGAGAAATAAGCAATTATCATCATCAAAAAAAGGTAGAGACAACCATGCACTAACTACTTTTGAGAACAATAATGGATACTAACACTTAACAATTATTATTGTGTTAACAAATTGATAAAATAGGATGGAGTTTGTGAGAGATTTTTCAGCGAAATCACATGGAATACCATTTGTCGACGCGTTTCGAACCAACTAGTGTGGTTCATCGTGAGGACAAGTTGAAGAAACAGATCCAACTTAGCATGTTAAATAGTCTGAGCAGAGCCTCCAACGGCTGACTTGACCAACGGCTAGTTTGACTCTAGGACCGGGGTCAAAATTATTTTATTAATTTAATTAGTAATATTTAGGACCAATCCCATAAAACATAGGATGGAGTTATACGCCGAATTTACAAAACATGTCATAATACGAAATATATATTAGATATAGTCATTCATAGTAGATGATCAATTTAATGTCACATAAACCCAATTTATGTGTATCCGAACATAAACATAGGGGTGTGAGAAAATTTAAAAGGATTAAACTTATGTTCACTATTAAGGATTTAAAAGACTAAAATAGTTTAGGTTATAAAATTACTCAATTATATTTTATTTTAATTTTTGAAAATTTACTTTATTTTTATATGTTTATAGATTTTTTAAAATATATTATTATTACTCTCAATTTGTTGTTTCTAGTAAATTTAAGCAAACTTTCAGCTGCAATAGATATTCATACCAAGTATCCTATATACCCATGTTCTAGAAACTCATATACAATAAGTATTTATACATTTTCAATATTATTCCGAAAGGTCTATACTAACTACTAATTATTATTATATTATTTCTTCTTAATTATATAGTGAACACAATTTTACCCAACAACTATGAAATAAACTTATTTCATGATTATGATCACATTACATTCATTATTCCTTTAGATATATCATAGTAAATTTTAAAGATAAAATTTCACAGCAAATCTTTATTATTATCTTATTCTTTATCTTTTATTTTTATTTTTATTTTTATTTTTACTAAAATGGTCCTATCTTCTCGCCTACATTTTTTTTAGTGAAAACTAAAAAAAAATATCTTTCTTCTAGATTCCAAGACTTACCCTTAATTCTGTGACCGTTGACTTCTTTTATTTATATATATATTTTTATACAAATATCTTCCATCTTCAATTAGCCGACAGTAACATTTTCTTTTGGTGAAAACTCAAAAAGAATCTCTTTCTTCTAGATTCCAAAACTTACCATTAATTCTGTGAACGTTGACTTCTTTATTTATTTATATTTTTTATCCTTCTTTGCCTACCAAATTACTTTACTTTATATTATTTTTTACTATGTGACAATTTAATATGTAAAATTACGCTTTACATATAAATTAATATATTTTTTAAAAACAAATTAAATGTTAAAAATATATTTTAAATAAAAATTTAATTATTTAACAAAATGGTTATAATTTTCTTTTAACGATATACGAGAAACAAAATTTTCCGCACTAAACATTTTGTTTATTGGACACACTCGAAAGATTATTTGATAAAAATGTCTATGATTTTTTTTAATTTTAAATTTTAGCAAAAATAAATTGTAGTCAGTTTGATGCGAAAATATATTAAGCCAATATAAAATCATGATAATATAGGATATCGAAATGCTCTTCTCATTGAATTGGCATAGGCTTACGAACTCTGTAATGGGCATGGAATCTCACAAAATTGGCATAGGCTTAAGGACTCTGTAATGGGCATGGAATTTCACAAAATTGGCATAGGCTTAAGGACTTTATAATGGACATGGAATTTCAGAAATTTCACAAAATTGGCATAGGCTTCATGACTTTATAATGGGCATGGAATTTCAAATCTTTTTGGTATGTTTATTTATTTATTTTAATGGGTATAAGTAAATTTATAAAGTGTTATTTGATTATTCTTATTTATTTTATGTAAATTTATAAAGGGTTATTTGATAACTAATTTTATGTGTAATAGTGTTATAAGAAATTTAAGATATGTAAAATGTAGGGATGTATTTAGGTTAATTTAATGCATTAATTTTATAAATGGTGTGTCCGCATAATTTATGTTAAAAATGTATTTAACATATTTATGGGTGTAGTTGTTGTTGAGGTTTATTATAATTTATATTTCATTTTAGTTGGCGAGAATTCGGGCAAAAAAGTTTCAACAAATCTTGCGAAGGAGTGTTTAAATCATGTTTTGGAAGGTGGAAATGATTCAGAACCATAAAAAATTTCCAAGGCACCTAAAAGAATCTTATCAAAATATTGCCAAATTTTCATGATTTTATGGGAAAAAAAACAATTCTACCGAAAATTCATTAAACATTTATTTGAATTTTTTTTGTTTAGGTAAGGAATAGTGTTTATAGATTTTGAACCAATAACTTAAATTTTAATAAGTATTTTAACAATATACCTAATTATTAATTTAATGATTAAATTAGTTCAGATTTATTTTAAATCTAGATTTATCAAGAAATGAAAATGACCAAATTTGAAATTAAAATGAATCTAAGTTGATACTTTTGCATTTCATAATAGATTTCATCAAATGACCAAATTTGAAATTAAAATAAATCTAAGTTGATACTTTTGCATTTCATAATAGATTTCATCAAACTTTTAAATATATTTCATCATAACAAATACCATAAATTTATAAACCATAATAATTTTATAGTTTAATTTAACTTTATAAATTAAAATTTTACTTTTTAATTTTATTTTATCCTACAACCTACAACATGATTATTTTATATTTATTATTATTTTACCACATACAACATGATTATTTTATATTTATTATTATTTTAAATATTTTATTATTTATTATATAAATTTGTTTACATTAAATGAGAAATATAAAATTTAATGGAGTAGTCTTTAACGCGACTTTTTGAAAGCCTTTCGGGCGATTTTTTCCGGTGAAAATCCGGCAGTAATTTATTGGAATCCAAGTTTGATAGCTAATTTCTGCACAGTGAAACCGTCCCAGGGGTTTTTCAGGGTGCTGAATCCGAATATACAGTTAAAAAACCATTTTAACTGCAACAAATCATGATTTCATCTCAATTTCTTCCGCTGGATTCCGTCACCGGAATCTCAAAAAGTCGCATTATAGACAACTCCAAATTTAATCCCTGTTAATGGGCGATTTCTAAATTCACCTCTATAGAAAAGTTAATGCCCCTGACATGCAACGACGATAACGCGCGCCGTTTTTTCTTTCTCTAGTCATCATAGCGCGCGTTATATGTGACTATAGCCCCGCATATCAAAGGGCATTAACTTTTGTATAGTGGTGGATTTAGGAATCGCCCTTTTAATGCGTCGAGATAGGACCAAGGGACAAATCATCGTTTCCTGTGACTTTGGCTGGTGCTTTAAAGTATGATTTGTGTCAGTACTGGATAGGGTTAATAGTACTCAGAAACGACTATGTTCATTTAATAGTTTATAAAATAAAAGAAACCTAATTTGTATTTTTAACGAAACGCATTAATTGCATTTCAAAGACAAATAACATTTTAAAGATAAATAAGTACTGCATTAAGACTTAGAAACTAATTAAGGTTATCATTGATTTTTATAAATCGTTGACGGGACACTTCATTGAATCCTTCCAATTGTAACTGCACGAGTAGGGATAACAGCTGTCCTCACTACGCACATTTCAGTCGCTGGGCACCCTGCGTTGAAGACGTGCCGGAGGGCGGCGTTGAATGCGTGCCAGAGGTTATGCAACTTGCTAGTAAGGATGGATGGAATTTGACACGCAAATTGTTTGGCAAGTTGTGATTGGTAGATTAAATAATGGAATTTTTTGCAAAATTTTTAAAGTTTTGGGTTGAAATTGAAATTTGAAAAATAACCTGAAAAGGTGTGAACTGTCATGATGTAATTGTCTATTTTGAAAAAAAAAAAAATGGGGGTGGCTAATTCCTTGAAGAAGTATTTATTAGGTCATATATACAATATTTTACATGTATCCAGCCAGATAAGCATCACATCAATCAAACATCATTGACCATATATCAATATGCACTGACCATCAAACAATTGGCTGCAGAGCAGCATCACCATAGTGAATGGAAACTGGGCGTGGCGCGAATAAGCCGGCAGCCCCGCAGTTCAACCATGCACTCATGTGCAAAGATAAGTTTGTTTTGAAATTCTATGAAAGATAAGTTTGTTTTGAAATTTCAACCATACTTGCCAATTTGAAAAGCTGTTTTGAAATTCCTACTCTACGGGCAAGTTTGAATGAAATTCTTTCTCTACTTGCAAGTTTGATTGAGTTAAAATTATATGTTTGCAAGTTTGAAATTCTTTCTCTACTTGCAAGTTTAAAAGAGTTTAAATTATATGTTTGAAAAACTGTTTTAATATTCCATGACTAATAAGTTTGTTTTGAAATTCCAACTCTACTTACTATGTTTGAAAAACTGAGAAAAACCATGTTTGAAAAGCTGTTTTGAATTCCATTGCTAATAGGTTTGTTTTGCAATTCCAACCCATGACTGATGGGTTTGTTTTGAAATTCCAACACTATTTGCCGGTTTGAAACACTGAGAACCATATGACCTGCTCTGGTTTACAGATTTAATTTTAACTACAGTTTACCAATCCCCCTCCTCGTTCCTCCAGGAGGAATCAGCTCGGTACAGATTGAATGCAATGACTATTTTATGCATACAAGAGACCGAATGGTGCGTGGAAGTTTATCGCTCAAGTTTTGATGATGTCGAAATAATAGTTTCAGGATACCAATTCCAGTAGACTGTCCTACTTCAGGGTTTCTGTTATTGAAAGTAAGCCTTTACTTACCTTTTGCAAGGAACTTCGTCCATTTTGCTGGTAATTCCCAATCCCAATCGCTTCCAGATCATTGCTTCTTGTGTCTCTGTGATCTAACTCTATCCATTTTATAGCGGCCTGTATACCATATTCATCAGTAACCTTTACATACGTCTGCCAGTTCGAAGATCATGAAAATATACTTTAATACTTACAAACGGGCGACTATTATCTTCCATTTGATCGGCTTATTATTCATTCTCAATTTTCCTTCCGTTATATCAGTCGAGCGGTCATATACATGCAATAATACTTCTACTTACGCTAATGGAAGTACATTTTCCAGCAATTTGAATAGGGTAATGAGTGATCTGGTGAAGAACGCACCTCAAACAGGGTTCAACACTTCTTTCTATGGCAAAAGTCCTAACAGAATCTATGGCCTCCTCCAGTGCCAAGGTAACATATCTAAACAAGACTGTTCAATCTGTTCACAATCAGCAAACGATAGTGTTATACAACGCTGTGGAAATGACGTTGACGGTCGAGTATGGATGGTTCACTGCTTCCTGCGATATGAGAAATTCGACTTCATTTCAAAGCTAGACACCGACGGGAATTCTCTGGTGAACCCAAACGACATTAGTAGTAATGTAAAAAGTTTTAGGAGCACCACTTCAGGACTCCTTTCCAACCTTTCTGATCAAGCTTATGCTCCGGCAAAAAAGGGATTCGCTGAAGGAACAGCTGAGGATTCTTCTATTGGAACCATTTATGGTCTGGTTCAGTGTTGGAGAGATATATCCATCAACGACTGCAAATCTTGTTTGGAATTGGCAAGGTCTAACCTCTACCAATGTTGTTCTCTTAAGCAAGGAGCTCAAGCTTATTTGGGAAGCTGCACGGCCCATTATGAAATATACCCCTTTTTTGACACTTCTAGTGGAGGGAATAGCCCTAGTCAATCTCCACCTCCACCTCCGTCTGCCTCCTCCGGGGCAAACCCTCCCACAGTAGCTGCCCACGCTCCTTCGGCTAATGGAACTTCACCCACCCCGTCAAGTAATCTCTCTCTCTACTGCTTCTACTTTTATCATTCGCCGCTCTTCAGTATTACACAAATTGATTGCAATTTCAATTTCTGTAAATAACATATTGCATGATCGACTGTACAGAAGGTTCTTCTTCAAAAACTTTACCCATAATATTGGGGATCGTGGGAGGCGTGGTTCTAGCGTTAATGGTCTGTTTGTTTGCCTTGCGGAGGAGATTGAAATCTGCTATTTTACCCAGGCAAATAACCCATGCGCAGAATGAAGGTAGAATCTGCACTCTGTGCCTCTGTTTCGCATGGCCAAACTTAAGCTATCTCATCAAATTAGATTCTCATTCACCTTTTTTTGGTCGAGAATGATCCAGAATCAACGCTACTCAAGCAGGAGCAAATTGTCTTCACCTTAGAAGCTCTCGCAGAAGCAACGGATAATTTTGATGAAAACAAGAAGCTTGGAGAGGGAGGGTTTGGTCCTGTATACAAGGTATGTATGTACCTATTATTATTATTAGCATATGAAATTGCATGACATAACGAAGACGAAGAGGGTTTTTCCCATAGGTTGTTGATAGGCTTAATTTTTTCAGGGAATAACCAGAGACAGAAAGGAAATAGCAGTGAAGAAGTTCTATGTAAGATCTGGACAGGGAAAACGAGAGTTTATGAATGAAGTGCAGCTTGTAGCCAATGTTCAACACCGAAATCTCGTAAAGCAATTAAACAGAAAACTCACAAACTTCATTAATTACTTTTCTCAATTACATCACATTTATATAGGTTAAAACACAAACTAATTCCTAACCACTCATAACTAATTCTGTTTAACCACCTACAACTAATTCAGTTCAACCACTCATAACTAACCATTTCTGCATTATTCTCACATCCTCCCTTAATGGAGAAATGGATTTTCTACCATACCTAACTGACTTCTAGAACTTGTACTTTGAACATCTGTTGTATTCTCTAGATTGATCTAGTACTTTGAACATCTGTTGTATTCTCTAGATTGATCTAGCTACTGCATTAACAGAGGGTAGTTGGAATTAAACTGACTTCTACCACTCCCCCTTAATTCCAACTATATAACAAATATATACTATAGCACGATATACAAGAAACTATATTCTTAATCATGACGACTTAAACTTTAACTTGCCTGCTGGTCTAAGTCTCAGCTAGGCTTACAACAAAACATTTCATTTTTGCCTTCTTATTAAAAGGTCCATGCTTGTTCCTTTTCCATTGCTGGTGCAGTTTCATCTTCACCTTTTTGGGTTTCCTTATGAAATTCCTTTGCCAACCTCTTTTGGATTGAGAGGCAATGCAAGATCTCGAACGAGGTAATTTAATTCATGTTCTCCCCACTTTCCATGAGGAACCAACGAAGGAGTCACCAAAATGCAGTCATCCATGGTAGTATCCTCCAAAGTAGCAGTCATCTTGAAGGTAGATCCAATAAAACTTCTAACAATCGGGCAAGTTTTAATCTCAGTGATTTCTTCAACAGCGTGATCCTCAACAACATGAGTGATTTCTTCAGGGACATGATCTTCAACAACATGAAACTCTTTGTCAATGGACTCAAAAACACTGCTAATCCCAAATGGGTTCATGAGAAAATGATCATTAAAAAGATCATTGTCTAAAATAATAGACATATCAGTTAGCTTTATCACCTGTCACAAACGGTGCTCACTAACAGCACTCTCTTGAACAAGACCCACTTACACGATTTTTGCAACAAAACAAAGAAAACCGGGCCGACTGAAAAAGAATATGACCACGGTAGTAGAAACGGTGGAAGCTTGCAAAACACACCAGCAAAGTTCTGGCAGTCAAAGCCAAATCAGAACCATTTGACTCCAGTTCAAAAGTTTTCATGCGCTCTTCTTCTTGAAGAAGAATTCCAGCCAATTCTTCAAATGTAGGAGGTGTCGGTCTAGCTGAGAGAGCTGAAATAAAGACTTTATAGTCGGGGATTAACCCCTTTAAAGTAACAGTTACCAAGTCTGTACTAGAAACCTTTTCACCAATATCACCAAGCTTATCACTAAAGTCTTTAATTCGGGAAACAAAGTTACTAATGCTTTCATTGGCATCCATTTTGATAGATAGCAGCTTTGTTTTTAAAAATAAAATACGATTTGCATTAGAAGTCTCATACAAACTTTTAAGAGTGTCCCATGTCGCCTTCGAAGTTTCACAGTCCCGAATGTGAGGAATAATATTGTCCTTCACTGACATACGGAGCAGCACCCTTGCTCTCACTTCACGCTTCTCCCAATCTTGAGTGTTAGTAGGAGGTTGAGGCTTGGTCTCGTCACCTTTTACAATCGGCCAGAGATTGTATGCCTCCAGTACTGTGATAATCTTAAATTTCCAATTTACATAGTTTTCTCCATCAAGTTTTGAAGACTCATTTAAATATGAATCTGCAAGAGGATTAGCCATCTCTCCACCAATGACCAAATTCAAACAAAAATTGCAAGCTTCTTAAACAATAATACACACCACACAATGTTAAAAATGCACCACCCACTGTTTTAAATTCTTCAAAGCAGCTTCTGCAATTGCAACCACAGCAGATATTCTTCAACACCGAGCACAGAACTTAAAATGTATTTACCAGGACAATGACTCCAATGAGCGGAAGAGTTGCAGAACAGGGAAATTTCACCGTAACAACAGTCGGTCTATAAAAAAAAAAACAGCAAGAAATAAGGTTCCCAAAACCGCTTCTCAAGAAAATTATGATCCCAAATCCCTTTATGTTGGGCGTAGCACACCAGGTTCATGTACCCAAATCACAACTGTAACACCACCGATCTTTCGATCTTCAAGCGAGCAATTCAAATGCCCATGGCAGCAAACTTACACAGCAATCGAGTTCCGTTAACACAACACGGGTATAAAACAGCAAACTTACACAGCAATCCTCGGCACACTGCCCAGTTCACGGCGATATGCTCCGTCTTCTTCTGGACGCACCACTGCTCCGTCTTCTTCTGGACACACCACGTATCAGCACTCCACGCAGCAAAGAACAACAAACCTCTTTCTTGGCTTGGAACACATCACTCAACACCTTCCAAACACTGGGCACCACCAACCGGCAGTAGTTGACGAGGACACAAATCTCCTCCTCAATGTGCATACATTAACAAAACTTATTCGACCCTCTATAGGTCACGCAACCTCACCAAAACTCCAACGCACAATGCCCTCTTCTCAACACAGCGTCACAGCTTTACAATACTGCAACTAAGCTGAAACCCTCAGCTCCACATATGCACAACTCCAACTCAGAGGCTCCAAAGCTAGCCTCACACTTGTGCAACACTCAAAACATAAAACTCAAACAGCGGCACTCAGCAGCACCCTAGCGGGTCTCAGGGCTCTCGGTATGAAGTTGTGTGTTTTTTTGTGTGAAGTTTCTGTTTTAAGTTGGTATCAGAGCCACCTTTAGTGAACGCCTCTCTTCTTTTCGTGGGCAGGGAGAGACCTCCTGCCATTAGAGTGTGCGTGAAGAGACCTCAAGACGGCTGCGTGGAGGTTTTTTTTACACTGTTGACCGCAAGAAAGGCTGCGTGGAGCTCTGATACCAAATTAAACAGAAAACTCACAAACTTCATTAATTACTTTTCTCAATTACATCACACTTATATAGGTTAAAACACAAACTAATTCCTAACCACTCATAACTAATTCTGTTTAACCACCTACAACTAATTCAGTTCAACCACTCATAACTAACCATTTCTGCATTATTCTCACAAAAGCTGCTTGGGTGTTGTGCCGAGGGACCCGAAAGGTTGCTTGTCTACGAGTATTTCCGGAACAAGAGTCTTGACACCTTTCTGTTTGGTAAGTCAGTTTGGACATTTTTTGGTTGAGAGAAAGATGATAAATCTTTCATACATTTAATCGGATTGATTATTTAAAAGCTTTCGAATTCTGTATTTTGTAAATACAAGTACAGATCCAGAGAAGAAGAGGCATCTTGATTGGCATAAACGCTACAACATCATAATGGGTATAGCGCGTGGCCTTCTTTATCTTCACGAGGATTCACAGTTGCGAATTATTCATAGAGACATTAAAGCCAACAATATTTTGCTGGATGAGGGATTGAATCCGAAGATTGCACACTTTGGGTTAGCAAGACTCTTCCCTGAAGACGAGTCCCATATCCAAACAAGAGTTGCAGGGACATAGTAGGATTATTTCCCTTTACCCTTCCCTAATAAAATTTATGAACAGTTCACTTTTATGCAGTCGTGGGATTTAGGCACATTAAACGCCCTACTTACTTGGAGAATTTTGGTTGGAGTATGCAGCGGTTACATGGCGCCAGAGTATGCAATGCAGGGGCAATTATCTGTAAAGGTTGATGTCTATAGTTTTGGAGTGCTGGTCCTTGAGATTGTAAGTGCAAGGAAAAATAGTGATGCCAATCTTCCCGATGAAATGCAAAGCCTATTAGAATGGGTAAGATTTCATTTCACGAATGTTTTTTCTATATGAGCAACAGTGGTTGGAGATAATGGAGATGTTAAGTGAGTAGGCCTTTGCCTTGGATGTTTGTGATGCAGGCATGGAGATTATACAAGCGAGGGTGTCTTCTAGATATGATAGATTCCACATTGACCGAATCATGCAGGCAGGAGCAAGCTTTGATAGATTCCACATTGACCGAATCATGCAGGCAGGAGCAAGCTTTAAGATGCATTCAGGTTGGGCTTCTATGTACCCAAGCAGATGCAGGCCTCCGTCCAATTATGTCTAATGTTATCTTGATGATCTCCAGCGCTTCTGTGACATTAGCAAATCCAACGAAGCCCGCATTTGTAAAAAGTAGCGAGAGCAGCCGCGGAGTATCCACAGCCGGCAGCTCTAGCAGTGGGATTCAGCAGTCACGGTCCTCTGCCACCGTATCATATGTGTCGTCTGCCTCTCCACAGAATCCTTTGGTTCCTTCCCTAAATGATGTCACCATTAGTGAATGGGAGGCTAGGTAGGCACAAAATCTTCACGGCCCATTCACCATTAGTAAATTGGAGGCTAGGTAGGTACATAATCTTCACGGTCCATTCTAAATAAAGTGGGTTTCAGACTATTGAAAAAAAATAGTAAAGTGGGTTTCAGTGGATAACAGTATTTTAATGGATGTGAAAGTGGTACTTCAACATCGATTTTGTTTCTGCACATATTTCCCATTACTAAAATCAAGTCATAGAAGGCTGGCCTTCGAGATTCAAAATTTTTGCGGAGGCACTTATTGATTAGAGCCATGGTAGTAGCTTCTTTCATACCCACACAATTCTGAAGAACATTAAATCAGTGATGGATAATAGCTGGTGGTTATTAGTGAGCAGTGCACACATCTGCAGTGCACACATCTGCAGTGCACACATCTGCTGTGCTTACCCAAAATTTTATCATTACCGTACCATTCAGTATATTTGAAGGGTTATTTGGGAATCTGGGATTTTAGTCGAATGCCGCTTTCTGACAGATTTGAAGAATTTCCTACGGTATTCATGCTGTGACCATTTGTGAGGGCAGTTGTCTATAACGCGATTTTTTGAAAGCTTTTCCGACTGGTTTTTCTGGTCGAAATCCGGCAAGAATTTATTGAAATGGCAAGTTTGATAGTTAGTTTCTGCACAATGAAAGCATCCAAGAGGTTTTCGAGGGTGCTGAATCCAAATATGCAGTTAAAAAACCATTTTAACTGCAACAAATCAAGATTTAACCTCAATTTCTTCAGCCGGATTCCGTCACCAGAATCTCCAAAAAATCACATTATAGACAACTCCTTTGTGAAGCACTGAAGTCTATTTTGTGACAATGTTATAGTATCTTAGGCAAGTGCACTATGATTATGTTTTGTTAATTTATTCACAAAATTAAGCCGGCCTCCATTGTAGTATTATTGTTCTCTTGGTTTTCTTTTATTTAATAAAATATGATATCCCTATTGTATCTTACTGTATAAATATTTCTCTGTTTTATTAGAAAGTGCTTCCAGTTATAATGCTCTGAGTAGTGAATGTGATTTTTTTTTAACATATTAGGATATTTTCCAGATATCTTAATAAATTTTATTAATATGTGTATAAATATTTCTCTGTTTTATTAGAAAGTGCTTCCAGTTATAATGCTCTGAGTAGTGAATGTGATTTTTTTTTAACATATTAGGATATTTTCCAGATATCTTAATAAATTTTATTAATATGTGTGGTTTTTATATGAAATAAAGTGGATGACTACTCGACCTCAAAGGTTTGGCTTATGCCAAAAAAAACCCAATAGCTTCATATGAAAAGTGAAACTTCACATCATGCTAAAGTACGCCACTTAAATGAAAAGTGAAACTTTAGAGTGTGCTAAAATTGTCAGTGAAGTGGGGCGTTGAGAGTGATCATAATTGCACTTCTTTGCACTCAAGGCTCTTCGGGTGACCAACAATGTCACAGGTTTTGTGAATGGTAAGCAAAGGAACATTTCAGAGATTAGTGTTCAGCGTACACAATCAGTTTTTATTGGAGATCTGAAAATTATCATCGATCATGTTTAGTCAAAACACATTATAAAAAATATCAATTTTATTGGATCGCTGAACAGGATAGAGGCTTTATGGAGTAGCAGAAGGGACTATACAATTTCACATATTGACAGGGAAAAAACAAAAGAGCAGATGCTTTATCCAAAATGGGTCTATCTTCTCCCTAAGGCGTCTAGAGGATGCAGATCAAGGTGGACAACATCTCCTACCAGATCCAGGACTTTTGCTTACCGGGTACATAATTTTTCTTCCAAATGATGAATATCTGGTATGTATCTTTTTCCCACATAATTTTTCTTCCTAATGATGAATATCTGGTATGTATCTTTTTCCCACTGTTTTTACCTTTCCATGTGAAGGAATTCTCATATATTTTGTCACAGGGATCAATTTCCTCACTATCCGATGTTTTCTTATATACTTTTTGCTTTACATATTCTATATGTAGCTGAACAGAATATCTTTTCTATAGCCCTCTTAGTATGGTTTTGAACCTCATATCGGGCAGAGCCACTGGACTTTTTTCTCATATATATGCATTGGCTGTACAATCTTCATTGATAAATATAATACAAATATATATGCTTTTTTCTCATATATATGCTTTTTTTTTTCGTGCTGAAAAAGATACACATCAGAAAGGCGTGCGAACTCTTCGGCCGCTTCCATATAAGCAATGTCAGGTTATGTTGCATCGCGTGAATCCACACTCACTTTGCCTCGTTAGTCTACCTAAGCAGCTTTAGAAGATGATACCTTTTTCACGTGAAGTAGATTTAATGGATGCCATGTTTTGGTAAATTATTTAATTATTAAAGTACATATACAATCAAGGCAGGAATGTTATGAAAAAGATTTATCTATTTCACGGTTATAAAAAAATATGAAAGTTATAAGAAAACTTGTTTGATCGTGAGATATATTCAAGGACAATAAAAGTTGACCTGCAAATATAGAAAGTTTTAAAACAAATTAATAATCTCATATATAGAGATTGATTTTAAAACAAGTATACTTTAATTAAAAAAATAAAGTTGTATATATTTAGGTTTTGAATAATTTATATATGTTTTATTTTACTAGATTTTTTCTGGTTTAAAAAAATAGTAATAAAAAATATGATATTTATAAAATAAGTGTTATAAAAATGTGAAATGCAGATTTGATCAGATATATTAAGAGGAATTTAAATATATAACATTAAATAAAATTTATGGGCAGAGTTTGTCAAATATATATTTAACAAACAAATTAATACAGCTATTTTAAGATTATAATTTTTTGTTGTTTAAAATACATTGTTGAATGTATAAATGGATTAAGTACCTTGAAAGGATTTATGGGGCATTCCAATTTTACAGATTAAACAACAAAAACTCAAATTAAGATTACAGTTTTTTGTTGTTTAAACATTTTTGAATGCATAAATAGATTAAGCACATTGAAAAAACGTTTGTCGCGCTCCAATTTTAGAGATTAAACAACAAAAACTCAATTTTTTAAAAATCTCTGTGAAATTTTGATTTATATAATGATTTTTCTCTTTTTACATTTAAAAATTGGTTTTAATTAATCTCAATAAATATTTAGATATTTTATTTAACTTTATAAATTATTTGTTTTATATAATTTATATTTATTAAATAATTATATATAAAATATTTATAAAAAAAATTATATATATATATATATATATATAGAGTAAGTTGTTAAGTTTCCTAATTTTTAAAAATTCATTTTTAGTTACCTTCTTATAAATATATTAAGAACTAATTTTTATTGAACTTCGGTTCTCCTCCTATATTCAACTTTATGATTTTAGATTGGTCTAGGAGTCTTTGCCTTAAACTCATTTCTCTCGTACTTTACCTATGGTGTTAGGGTTTAGGAGTCATTATGTCATAAACAATAAATAAAAAAGTTTACTAAATTAAATTACATTACAATTGGGTCATGTGATGTACTCATGGAGCTTGGATTATTCTTTTGGAATAAACTCTAGTTTCTTTTGAGCACTACAAACGGAGTCAAAATTTGAGAGGTCAAAATATATTTGTTTGTATTTAATACTATGATGAAGGGAATAAAATTGTAAAATATGGAATAACTAATTTGTGAGTGTTACTAAAAATTGATGGGTTTGTCATAAGTAAAAAAGAAAAAAAAAAAAAAAAGGCAATTTTGTTCCAACTTAAAAAACATATCAAAATATATCATATTCATGATATATGGAAAATATATGGTCTAGGTATAGGTGGTGTTAATTACATATTAACAAAATAAAATAGGTTGTGAGGATACAAATCAACAATTCTATTAGTTATGGAATTGTAATAATGTTTAATTCAATTTTTTGTATTGAAGGGTGTGGTAAATTAGATAAATTAGATATTTTTAACTTAAAAGAAAATGTACTATTTATTGCCCTTATTTTAGTAAAGTTCAATTTTATTAGGGTTCATGTATTGGTATGAGAGTTTTTGGAAGATGTTTTAGACTAGGTTAGGTATTTATTAGCATTTAATAATAAATAATTGTGTGATCGAAATTTGAGCAAGCTCATATGTGAGAAAGAAATAATAGTCTTCCTTCAAGGAATCGATATTTGGTATCCTTATGTCATTGGGAGACACTTTAAAATCAAGATGGACATTAATGTTTGAAGTATTTTCTAAAACAAAGTCTCTCATCATTAGAACAATAAAAGTTAAGTTAAGAAGTAAAGATAAATTTAAACCCTCAAATACCCTTATTGCAACTAAGTTGTACAATGTTAAAAAAATAATCCATACTCATAAAATAGATTTCAATAGTTGCAATCTAATTGTTCTACATTTTCTTTCTAGAGGAACCAACATTGTACGAAAGAATCAAGTTTTTAAATGAAGGATTTTGTTAGTCTTTCTAGACAAACAAGAATGTAGGAAAGAATCAATTTTACTTTTCAAATATATTTTATTTAACTAGAATAAAGGATTAAGTACATCAGAGTGAGCAACATCAAGTTCATAAAAACCAAATATTCCAGTGATTCAATAATAGAGAATAAAGTAGTATACTTACATTAAATAGAATTATGAAATCCTCTTTTATTGGTGAATCTAAACTTTCTTTTATAGGTAAATCTAAACTTAAAGTAGAGAGATATATAATATTTTAGATTGAACTCTAATTCTTTAATTTTACGATGATTTACAATTATTTTATTTTGTTAAATGTTGATATTCTAAAATTTCTTATATTAAGTTTACATATTTTTAATCTAGATCTTTTTCTTTTTATCCTAGCTCTCCAATATTATTTCAATCAAAATGAGACCTAAAATATATTTACTTTTAGTTTACTTTTTTAGGTTGATAGAAATATTATAGAATGTCATCTAAAATTGTTACTCGAACTAGGAATTTGATGAGTGAGAAATGTTATCTCAAGTGAAGAGTAAGGGTTGTATGGACTTATGAAGCCCCCCTGATACATCCCAACTTGGATGGTAGACACACAATGGGTTGTGTGGACTTATGAAGCCCCTTTGCACATCCCAAGTTGGATGGTAGGCTGACAATGGACATTTCATGGATCCCATCTAATAAGGGATCCACCATCAATCATATACATTATTATAATTCTTAGCTTATAAATTTTATCCCCAAATAAATTATAATAACTATTGATAGACACTAGACACACTATTTTATTTTTTTATCTATTAAAAAAAAATATCAATATTTATTTCACTCTATCTCAACTTCACTCCACCATTTTCATTTTTACAAATTCTGTACTATTATTTATATTCTTCTTTAACTTTGTATTTAAAAAATATATTTTATTTATTTTTAAAAAATCAACTATGCTTTCACATATGCTCTCTTCCCTTTTTCTCATTTTCGCGTTCCCTTCCCCCGATTAAAAGATATGTTAGTTACTGTATTTTGTATTTTTTGTTATGTTGTTTTTTAAGTAAGAAACAATTGACTTAGGTTATATTATATGTTGGTTTTATTTTGTATTTTTTTGTTAGGTTGTTTTTTTTTAGTAAAAAACAATTGACTTAGGTTATATTGTTTTTGTTTTTAGTCTAAAATAGTTGGTTTTCAATTAGTTTTAAAAATCTTAAATAGATTATTAAAGTTTTGAAAAAAATAAATATTAAATTTAAAATTTTGAAAATTAAAAATATATTTTTAAATTTTTATTTTTATTTTTGGAATTTATAGTACATATATCAATGTCAATATTTATGACCAAATTTCAATCAAATCTCATGAGTTGTGAATATTTGTTTGACATGTTATCATTAAAATATTTTATATTTAAAATGTTATTAACAAATTTTATTGATATAGACAATGTTATCATTAAACTATTTTATAGTTAAAATGAATTAGTTTATTTCTTTTTGTCAAAATGGTTTTTTTACAAGTCAATTTGAAAGAGACGTGTAACACTTATGTTCACATAGAGTTTACATATAATATTAAAAAAATATTTCAATATTTATCAAAATGAAATTATTTTAATATCAACCAATTAAATTAGACAAATTTTACCAAACACATGATTTAACAATTTTCACCAAACTAATAAAACTAGCACAACTAAATTAATAAAGTAATTGATATGTGTGAATGAACATCATATTCCACTTATAATAATACGAAATTAGCATATTAAACATATATATATATATATATATATATATACTTTAAACACACCATTTAATGACATAGCAATATAATTTTTTTTTCAATTTATTTTATTCTACTTTCATATACATTTATTCAGTTATCCCAAGAATATTTACATATATTTATTTTTTAATTTTAATCTTTTATATTAATGTTTTTTTATTGTACAAGGCTTGTCTAGTTTTTTTTTTGTAAGCTTGGCAGAGCTACATCTTTATCATATCCAATATATCACCCCATTGGGGCCAGGAGTTGAACAGAGGACTTCACATCAACTAGAGCCTTAACAAAGTACTATCCAAGACTCCTGGACATCTAGCTTTAAAATAAATATTTAATAATAATATTTAAACTATCATAGCATTTTATTAACTGGTATTTTGGAAATATATTATTTTATGTTTACATGCATGCCAATTTTAATTTGAAATTGAAATTTTCAATAAATGTGAAAATTTAATTGTTAAGTGCATGTTTTTATATATATATATATATATATTTTAATTCAAGGTTAATTTACACTTTTCTATTAATTAGTTTTTACATAAGAAGAAGTACCTACCCCTTAATTTAAAAAAAGCTAAATTACACTAAAAATATTAAATTCAAATTAGTGTTAAGGTTTAGAGTTCCATCAATTTGAATTTCACTGATTGGTAAAGTCTTCATTGTGCAATTGAAGAACAAGGCCCTAATTTCAATGTTTATGTAAACATAGCTTTAAAAAACTATAATATGTTATACTTGCATTTATATTTGAACTACATTAGTTGTCCAAATCAAGGCTATCTATGTAAGTCAAAAATTCTATATTTTATTTCTTAAAATTTGAACTAAAATATTCAATAAAAAATTCTTTTAATACACTTATTAGGTTATAAAAATACATAGATTTTATTTTTAAAATTTTAATTTATATTTGAAAATAATAATAATAACACGGATTTATTATTTAGTTTATAAAAATGCATATGTTTTATTTTATTAAAATTTGAATTTAGATTTTAACCCATAAAAAAAGAATTTTATATACATATTTTTTAATTTATTAAAATTTGAATTAAAATATTCAACTAATATTTTTTAATATAATTATTAAAATATAAAAAATATTGGTATAACAAAAATGAAACACATTGCATTAATAAAAAATAATGATTACAAAATCACAATTTACAATATATTTTGCAATAAAATGTGGAAATATTTATGTTTATTTAATAACTTATATTATTAAAAAGGTGAGGGTATTATCTGTATGGGTAGTGTAAGTCAGTGTAAAACGTAATCATTTCATTTCAAAGACAAATAACATTCTAAAGATAAATGACTAATGTATTAAGTCTTAATAAGTAATTAATATTATCATTTATTTTTATAATTTGTAGACGTGACACTTCATTGATTCCTTACCATCGTGACTGTAGAGTTGGGAAGACAGGTGTCCTTTCTACAGACTTGTTAGTCGCTGGGCTGGGCATGTTGTAGCTCTGATACCACTTGTTATAGCTCTGAAACCACTTGTTGTAGATCTAACCCAAAGATATTATAAAATAGCTCCGATACCACTTGTTGTAGATCTAACCCAAGAATATTATAGATCAGATACGAAAATATAAGATAATGCAAATAAACCCAGAAATAATATGAAATGATTCTTTATTGATCAAACCCTTAAGGTAGGGCAACACCATACATTCACTCCTTAAGGAAGGAGAACACTCCACAAGCCATATGTCTGTTCATACAATAATCCTTCACTATCTCCATGTGGAGTCTCTAGCCTCTATATAGGCCTCATACATACAATACCATGGGTCATTACCATGGTTCCCTCATACCATCAACTAATACCATGGGCCCATTACATTATTATTAACTACTTGTGGTCCCTTACATGATATGGGTTAACCACCTTATTTATTACTATGGCCCATCCCATTATTACATTATTACCTTGGGTACCTCCCTTCGTACCCCATATTATCCCCTCCTAGGTATATAACACTCCACCCCCCTTAGCATGTTTCGTCCCCGAAACATGGGAAGAACACAAATAATAAGATCTACTCAAAAGAGTAGTCCATTGGTACCATGCACGTGCATCTAGCCATCCAAGAGAAAGGTGAACCCTCGATCTCGTTGGTGCCTCGCTTGCTTGAGATGGAAGTTGACCATGGCAGCTCTTCTGTGTTGATGTGTAGTAGGTGGATCTTCGCTCCTCGCTATCCGTCATACGGGGGTTGTTGTCCTTGTGGCTAATTGGTTGCCATCTTGTTGGTTGTTTTCTTGCGGGGTGATGTGGGTGATGATATGTTGAAGTTTTAACCCACGGTGTCTTTTTCTTTAATTCACCCTGCTGTGGTGCCTGTTGTGGTGTCTTCTTTTCCAATATGACTTCAACCACTAAGCCCTCCTCTGATGTATCAACACCTGTGACCTTTTCTGCTTCAGCCTCTGTTTGTGTTTGATTGTCTATCATCACTGACTCATCATCTAATATGTCAGACCCTAGAACATCTTCTTCTTTAGCCTCCTTGCACTCTACCTGTTTATTAATGGAAATATCCTGTAATGTAATTTTCTTCTTTTTATACCAGAGCTTCAGGAATTTCTTCTGCACATTAATATTGATAGTACCCGCAGATTCCATCCAAGGATATCCCAAAACAACATCCATATTATCAATCTATGAAGTATAAAAATCACCATGCAACACATACTTATCCATAGAAAGCTTCAAATCCTTATAAATTTGAACATCCTCATCATCAACCTGTGTATTTTCAATTTTTTTTGCTAGAACTTGCAATTTGTTTGCCAAATTAACATTGATGAAATTATGCTTGCAACTAGGATTTATAGAAACAATGATTTTCTCCTTCTGAATCAATCCATGAACCTGCAATAAGGAGATACCAGCAGAAAATAACCCTTTAGGTTCCTTGGTTTCCTTCTTTCCTGTAAAAAGGAAATCTTTGCTAGGCTGTGTGTCTGTCTATGTGAGCTTATCCACAATATTAGCTTTACGGTCAAAGTGGCCCATAAGAGCTTTTGTGAATTTGTCCCAAGTCAAGGGCCTTCGATAGCAATGTTGATGCCCTTGCCACCATTGCAATCTCTCATAGTCCAAGTACATTGTTCCCACACTCAGTTGAGTCTCATCATCCATGATGTAATTCAATCTAAAACATTTCTCCATTTGTGCTAGCCATTTGGCTGGATGAGAGCCATCAAACAGATACAAGTCCCTCAAATTCAGATCTAAGCGCGCCATCAAAAAAAAAAAAAAGTGGCGAAAATTTGAAATGGTCACAATTCTGTCAATATTGATCAGAATCCCTATTATAACCTGTTTTCAGAAATGGAACAATCATTCTGCATCTTTCCATGTGATAGAAATCTTGATCCAGGCACTGGAATTTCAAATCTGCGCTGCAACTCTCCCGCCGTCACCAAAATTTCTGCAAAAAAGAGCTGATTTTAAATCAGCGATATCTCCCTCATCCGGACTCCGATTTGACTGATCTTTTTTTTTGAAATTGGGTATTTTTTCACAAAGAATCCAGATCTGTAATTACATTTTATAGATCTTGCACCAGGACGTCCAGATCTGCGCCGCAAACTCGCTGCCCGGACATATTATCTGCAACCCCACTGATTTTTAAATCAGCGATATCTCCTTCATCCGGACTCCGATTTGACCGATTTCTTTTTTGAAATCAGCTATTTTTTCACATAGAATCCATATCTGCAATTAGATTTTGCAGATATTGCACCAAAATGTATAGATCTGATCTGAAAACTCGCCGCCCCTGAAATCCTGCAAAAATTAAAAAAAAATTCTCCACTTTTTTGCCCAAGAAAGTGCTCTGATACCACTTGTTGTAGCTCTGATACCACTTGTTGTAGCTTTGATACCACTTGTTGTAGATCTCACCCAAAGATATTATAAAATAGCTCCGATACCACTTGTTGTAGATCTAACCCAAGAATATTATAGATTAGATACGAAAATATAAGATAATGCAAATAAACCCAGAAATAATATGAAATGATTCTTTATTGATCAAACCCTTAAGGTAGGGCAACACCATACATTCACTCCTTAAGGAAGAAGAACACTCCACAAGCCATATGCCTGTTCATACAATAATCCTTCACTATCTCCATGTGAAGTCTCTAGCCTCTATATAGGCCTCATACATACAATACCATGGGTCATTACCATGGTTCCCTCATACCATCAACTAATACCATGGGCCCATTACATTATTATTAACTACTTGTGGTCCCTTACATCATATGGGTTAACCACCTTATTTATTACTATGGCCCATCCCATTATTACATTATTACCTTGGGTACCTCCCTTGGTACCCCATATTATCCCCCCCTAGAGTTAGGAAGACAGGTGTCCTTTCTACGGACTTGTTAGTCACTGGGCTGGGCACCATATGTTGCAGTCGTACCAGAGAGATGAGATAGTGTGGGAGAGTGAGCATCTGCAACTTGCAACTTTTAAACACTGAGAACAAGATGACACATCTAATTTTAACTAGAGTTTACGACGCTACTCAAATCAAAAGCCGTTTTTTAACGTGACTGTTTTTTTCCTTGAAAGTTGTGGAAATTGCGGTCATATTTAAAAAAAACACTGATAGAGATTCTTGTAAATCCAAATAAAAGTTATCAAATTTCATAATATTTTAGGTGCTCTAGAAGTAAACTTCATAATTTTAAGTGTCTAAAAGTTTTTGATGGTGCCGAATTCATTTCCACTATCAAAAACATAATTCAAACACCACTTTTACAAAAAAAATTGATTTTTTTTACCCAAATTCCAACCACTTTTGACCCTCCAAGCAATTACTTGTACCCCACCTAGTCCTTCTAGGAGGAGAAGCAAGTTTTAGGGCCGAATGGCGCGTGGAAGTTCATCTTTTAAGTTTCGCGGATGTCAAAATAATAGTTGAGGATACCAATTTCAGTCGACTTTCCTAGTTCAGGGTTTCTGTTTTTGAAAGGAAGCCTTCACTTACCTTTTGGGCAACTTCGTCCATTTTGTAATCCTTGTCACGTTGATAATTTCCAATCCCAATCGTGTCCATATCATTGCTTCTTGCGTCTCAGTGATCTAACTCTATCAATTTTATAGTGGCCTGTATCCCATATTCATCAGAAACTTTTACATACTTACGAAGATCATGAAAATATACTTGAATACTTAAAAATGGGCGACTATTCTCTTCCATTTGTTCGGCTTATTATTCATTCGCAGTTTTCCTTCGGTTATATCAGAGGAACGGTCACATCAATCCACTAAATTAGTTGAGCAATCAATTCACTAAATTAGTTGAGCAAAAGACTTATGTTACTAGCGTGATATAAAGTTTCATTGGCTGTAATTTAAATTTAAATTTAAATTTATCTGGTATTAAATTATGACAATTACTTAGAGTTAGATTTCCTTGGAAAAAGGGTAAGCATGAACATGAAGTCAAGGAAATAATTATGGTTAAAAAAAATTATTTTCTTGTGAAAAATAATAAGTTTTAATTTCTAAAATTAAAGATCAGAAATCTTGCAGATTTTTGTGGTCAAAACTTAAAATAATAAAAATTTGATAAAAAGCCAATACATTATGTACCGTCTTCTATAACGATGAGATAATAAATACGCATATAGTCATCTTGTGCACTGTCGGAATCGGTTGAAATAAAAGTTTGATTTGATTTTCATAAGCCATAGGGGAGAGATTCCTAATGTTGTGCGGGGACCAGTAATTGATATAGCACTGGTCCCACCAAACCACCAGTAATTGAGACTTTTGAAACCAAAATTTAAACAAAAATAAATAACATTATGTATAAATAAGTATTAATTTATGTCCAAAATTTCCCCATACATTGACTGGGCCCACAACTGTCCATAAATAGTATTTTACTACTTAATACTGCAAACCATATTGACCCAAGTAGAAAACAGCTAAAGCCATAAAGGCTTCCAAACTGGTCTATTCCAGAAGTACAAAGCAATAGTCACTTCAACCCCCACTCATCAGAATTGCAGCTTTGCATCCCAAATAAATATGCCTACCTGCACATAACAAAAGGGAATGTATGTCAGCCGTAACTGTTGTGTTGTTCAACAACTAAACACTCTATGTTCAATAAATGACACCCAACCCAATAACATTTAAACCCACTTTGTTCAATAAATGACACCTAGACCCAATAACTGCAATAAATGACACCCAACTCACTATATTTCTCATTAAAATAGATCAAAGCACATGGATCAACAAATAATCAACTCCCAACCATTAGATCACATCAAATTAAATCCATACCACACATTCAAAATGAAGCCATTGCAATCCATGTGCATCCATGTCCACCAATTAAATTCAAGTCCCCAAAACTATAAAAGAATTCCACCCACTGTTGAAGTTGCATCTTATGCTTTCAAACTATTCAGCAAACTTGAAGACAACATCACAAAACAGTGGCCAATATATCCAAGTTAGTTATATGAATTACAACTCATTCTTCTTACAGTTCTGTTTTCATTGTTTTCATTTATCAGATTTCTTACATGATCTGTCTGGCCATAACTGCTAGAAGGATACCTGGATGGTTTCACAAACAGCCATTGAAAGTCGTTGTTCTTACAGTTCTGTCCATAGGGTTACAGTTAACCTTTTTTATACAGAGTTCATGTATGTGTTCTAGCTTATTATGGCAACACTTATTCGATCATCAGCTTCATAGTGATTACAGCTTACATATCACAGAGGTTACGTATGTCGTGTTAGTACTGTGGTCACAACTTGTTTAGCTTATAGGAATTGAGCCTATTGAATACAGTCATATCCATCTAATCAACCAACTTGGTCATAGCTCTAATTACATCTTATGCTTAAAACGTGTTGTTTTTTGTATGTTGAATATGGATATGCTTACCTTATGAAATACGATGAAACGATACAAGCTCTGATCATAGCCTAAGCTGAGTAACTGTTTAGTGATACTAATGAAGCTTGAGACTAGTGATAAGGAACATGTATTACTAAGGGTCTATGTTTCTTACATGTTATGATAGTGTTAATTAGGGATATACCTATACAGATTACTTATAAGTTAGAACAAGTATACTAGTATGATTACGGTCAGAGTACAGGAATTGATGAAACTTGTGTATCTTACTCAATACGTGATCTAGTAAGAAGCTAAGTTGTATAAGCTATATAACATAATACATTGAACAAAGGTATGTATCATATTCAATGGATCTCATTCATCTTATCACTAGTAAGCTCTATACACTAAAAAGCTCGTATTAGTATCTAAGCATGGTTTTAGTTCACCCTTATCTATGAGTGAGCTAGAACAAAGCTCTATATAATTACATATGTTATATCTATATTAAAGCTGAGTCCAGTCTATTAAGGAGATAACCAACCTGTGATACACGTACTTTATCATATCTATACATGTATTTCTTAGGTTAGTACTGATAGGTCAACCTTTAGATGATGTTACTTATAAAATATTTGTGCTATTAGTTATGCCGAGTGTAATGAGAATGAGACAAGCAAGTGATTAGGTAAACAAGCATGGTTAGAAAGAGTCGTGTAACTAATGTGTTCTAATTCCATAGCTTGTCATAAGCTTAGATAAGGTACAAAGGTGACAAGCTAATCAATATACAACATGATATCCCGGGGTTCTCGCTTTTAGTCATTCCTATTATATAAATACCTTTTTTCTTATTGGTATATAGAGTACCGTTCTCTCTATAATCAATACATATGGATAGACTGTAATCACTGTATACACATATCCTAATGTAACAAGCTCTGTTTCCTCATTACTTTGATTTCCATGGTTCTACTTATGGCACTGATTCAACCATTAGTAATGATTACACTCTACTCTATAGGGTAAGTACATATTGAATAGACCTGCTTATTACCTGTATTCCCTAATCTTTAACAGGTATAAGGAGAATGACGTAATTCATACATGTTTACATACCTCATTGGTTTAGCTATATAAAGCTATTGAAAGTAAATGGAAAATGATATTTGAAACAAATATCAGAGAATCCTACTTGAATCCATATAAAAGTTGCTAAATTGATGAACTATGGATTTACTTGGAATGATATTTGCAAAATTTTGACACTACGCTATGAAAGTGAAACATTTACTCTCATTATGAAAACAAATGAATACATGGAAAAATAGCTTAATTGAAAAATTTATTGGATCACTTTGGGTTTGGGTTATAAGAATTTATAAGCAAGTGTTACATTGTCGGTCATTTGGTGCCATTGTCAGCCTACATAACATATGTACTCCACAAAGATCATAAAGAGTTACAATTGGAACTAGTGGACTCTTCAAGGAATCTGGCACAGATAGATTTACAAGGGTTTAAAGCAAAAACACTTAGGCTATGTATCAAAACCCCCGATCCATTGTAAGGCTATTAATACATGCAAAAAACATCATTTCAAATGAATCTAAGCCACATCAACAAGAAACAACATCAGAAACACAAAACAATTTCATCTCCATTACAAAAACAAAATCCCACTTCACCACTGAACCCTTAATTTGCAATGAGAGACTATGAAGTAATGCAATTCGATTTCCAGTAACATAAGTAATGCAATTCGATTTCGTGTAACATACATGTTGATAATTTCCTGTAATAAAGGAAAAGTATTTTTGCAGAAGTAATAAAGCATAATTTACAAATATTATAATGTCTAAATGCATGCAATAATTTTACAGGTTGTTGCATCTATGGCAAAAGGAAGTTACTCTGCTCGTACAAGGAGAAGTGGCAGGAGAGTGACAAGGGGTGCGCAGCTACGATGCACATCGTCTGACGATGACAGGCCAACAGATGTCAATGCCAACAATGCACCAGGGAACATTGTTGAGGATGACCATGTGACAACAGCTGATGTTAACACACCATCAGCCACAGAACCACCATCAACAACAGTCCAAGGGGCAAGCTCAACTAAAAAGATCAGTGCTATAAGAGGATGGACAAAACAACAAATGTTAGTTGCAATTGACAACATAGAGTTTCATGGATACTCAGTTTGGGCATCTGCAAAAAAACATGGTATTCCTCCCTCATCAATACATTATTGGATAAATGGACTGACTCATACAAAACGTAGAGGGCCTCTTACAGTTATGACTGAGGAGGAGGAGGCCGAGGTGGTTGAGTGGTGTAAAGAGATGGCCCAACTGGGACATGGGCTAGAGTTGATACAACTCAAATCAACAGTTTCTCAAATCTGTCAAGGGAGGCCAAACCCATTCAAAGATGGGTTTCCTGGTAAATCATGGTGGTTTGGGTTTAAAAAAAGGCATCTAGAACTTGTATTGCGTACTGCTGAGGGCCTTGACAGAGACAGAGCATTAAATTTGCGCCCTGCAGTTGTGCAAAAGTTCTATGACACACTTTCTAGTGCTTACGATAAACATTCTTATGGAGCAGACCATATATGGAACTGTGATGAAACAAGTTTACAGGCAGGGAGGAATTGTGGCATGCGGGTAATTGCCAAGAGAGGGAGCCAAAATGTGCCAAAGATTTTGCCCATGAGAAGGGAGTGGATAACTATTTTATGTTGTGTCAATGCAATTGGTACTTCAATCCCAGGGTTTTATCTATTCAAAGGTAAAAATCAACTGAAAAACTATATACAGAACTGTGAACCAAGTGCATGCATGGCTGCACATCCCCATGCATGGATGACTAAAGAACTGTTTCTAAGTTGGCTTTTTCACTTTGCTGCATCGGTACCAGGTGGCGTCTCGCCTAATAACAGACACCTTTTGATATTAGATGGCCATGGGAGCCACATGGTTGTACAAACAATTGAGGAAGCAAACAATTTAGGCATCGACCTGTTGACATTGCCAGCTCATACCACTCATAGACTGCAACCCCTTGATGTTAGTGTGTTTGGACCTTTCAAGAACTATTTTAGGTCGGAGTGCGCTGCATGGATGGCAAAGAATGTAGGGGTTGAGGTGAAAAGGTTTGAGCTAGCAGAGCTTGCAAGTAAAGCTTTTAAAAGGGATTTGACACCATCAAATATGAAGGTTGGCTTTAGGAGGACAAGAATCTGGCCACTGAACTATGATGCTCTTATGCATGATACTGGTTGTAGCCAAGCGTTTCATGTGGATGGTCAGGAAGAATGGAATTCCCAAACAGGTGTTGAAGTGCAAGAAGTAGATGACCAAGATGATGTTATTGCAGCTGGTAATATGATTTCCTTGTCTCAAGGACACTTATATGCTGAAGATGATGAAACTGTACGTGAAACACAATATAACAATGAACAAATTCGCAGTAACATGGAGATCGTTCCACCAACTCAAGAACATGAAATTCTTGTTGCTGATATTGTTAATGATATTGTTGAACATGCAGTTGACAATGACCAATTGACATTGTCAATCCAAGTAACCCCACCTTCATGGCTAGTAGAAGCAATGATCAATATTAATGCACATAGTGTCTCAGCAACCAATGAAGAAAGCATGAACATGCCCTCACAACTAGCAGAATTGAACAGTGAAATTGTTCATTTTTTTGTGGACAATAGATCAATGGAAGAAGATGAAGGACATAATGAGGCATCAAATGAAGATAATGATATAGTTCAATCAGTTCCAATAGATACTGAAAGGGAAGTACCAAGCAATGACATGCAGGTGGGAGGGGTGGAGAAGACACTTGGAGGGTTCCTAAAGCTACCAGTACAAAGAGTATCAATGAAAAATAAGCAAGGTGCATCGGGTAGTCTTCGTCTGGGCCGAAGCTCACAGTTACTTACCTCAGAGGACTATATAAACCTGTTAGTTGAGTCTGAAAAAAAGAAATTTGAAATGCAAGAATTAAAATAGAAAAAGAAGGATCTAGTCAAGGAGAAGAAGGCAACAAGGATTGTTGCAGCACAACGTCGAGCAGATGAAAGGATTGAAAGAGATAAAGCAAGGCAAGTTAAGGACCAACAAAAGCAAATGGCAAGACAGGAAAAGGAAAAACGAAACGCACAACAAATGCTTGAAAAGGAACAAGGGATGATCAATATGGTTGACAATGATACAAGAATAGCTAATGAAACCATGATTATTTCAAACTCATTGGACTCCATTGTAGATAATACACCATTATTCCAAGATCTCATAAAAATTCAAGTGCCTCACTATCAAACTGAGGGTTTACCGACTTGCCTTATTCCTACCAGAGTTGGTGCCAATTCTATGTATGCTCATTACACACCTCCACTTAATGCAGGGGTCAGTAGTGAAAATGTGAGGTATGGGTACTCAATATCTCCATGGTTGGAAGCTGAAAATTGGAGTCAATCATATGGCAGCAATCAACCATTTCCTAATCAACCCTTGACAGGTAGGCCAACCTACCTGGCTCAAGAAGGTAACTCGGGAGTTTTGGCACTCAAGATTCTCAGGGCCATAAAGAATAGGAGTGTCATATGTTTTTGGTTGTAACCACATTATGATGTGGGTTTTGGATGGATTGTGTCCTTTTCTTGTCACAGAAACATTCTGGCTTACAACCTAGGTTGTTTTATTGCTTTGAAACGCTAACAACATTATGGTTCTATGCATTCACCACATTGAAAATCCAACAACAGCTTGGTTGGTTGTAAAGCAGTTTTATTTGCGAGCTAAGCACAAATGATATCAGTCCACAGAAGATGCTACAATGATAAATTAGATACTTATTCCCCTTTTGAAATTGTTATGTCAATTCATATTATGTCTTGGGGCATCTTTTTCCACTGCAAAGATGAAGAATATTTCACAAAGTAAATCACTTAATACTTCACCATTAGCTTCAAAATGATGCTCCCAAGACTGATAAACGATTTCTTATGGATATTAAACCTTAGCAAATTGATTTCTTCTTACTGAAACAAGTACACCAGATATCGAAAAGCATATTTCAGATATAAGAAAACATATACCAGACCTTAGAAAAGCACTTGGAAAGTCACCAACAGAAAAAAATATGACTTTATTAGCCTCTTATGGTCAATGTGCAATGGCCTTGGGCTTATTATTATTGTCTTATGGTATTTATTAAGTCACAGTAGCAATATGCTTCAGATCTAATTATTCATTGCAGTCAACAAGGATCATAGAAAGTAGGCCACTGTAAGCAGTTTTTCAACTTTGAAAGAATAACCTAGATCTAAGTAAGCTTACCTACAACATCTAGAGCTAAGAGAATGAGAGGGAGGATATGTCGATGTGATCCTTCATACACCTGTATAGTGGCATGGTCCATTGCAACAACATGAAGGGAAACTGAAAAGGAAGCTAGGGGTGACGATGCCTGAGAGTAGGACGATGCCTGAAATGCTTCAGATCTAGCAGTTCTTTTAGATGATGAGGAAGTAATCATCAACAAGAAGAAACCATCCAGTTAGGTTCCATGTCTCATATCCTGCTAGGTCCCTTACTATAATTTGACCTTTGCCCCGACAAAACATAGATAAAGAGGACAAATACCTACTGAACTGCTTGGGATCTATCAATTTTTTCAAATGATGAGGAAAGCTGAAGCAATCATCCACATCCACACAATCTCAAAATCATTAATCGACATGCTTACTAAGTTCATTCACATCCACAAGCCTATCTCCAAGACGATGGTGTGGAAGGAAAAGTAAATGTTAGCAACCCTCAACTGAAAGTAGCTAATTTAGAAACTAAAATCCATGCACAAAAGTCACCTTTATGTTAATTTTAGATCTGACTTCTATAAAATTCCTTCTCTACTTTAATAATGCAGCAATTTTGGAACGATGATAAGTATAGGAACGATATATTATGCAAGAGTTAATATTCCCGAAAAGTAGCTAGAACATGTTGTGTTATATGAAAAATACAAATCGGAATGTCAATGTAATGTTTTGCAATGAGATGAGATGAAAACATGCAACGCTCAAATAAGAAAGACAAAAAGAGAAACCAATGAAGTCTTCCACCCAATGGATGCAAACATAATAGTTAGACCTGAAACCAATGGCTCAAAAAATACACCAACCTCTAAAATATTTAAGAGAGATGATATCAGTCCACAAAAGATGCTACAATGATAACTTAGATACTTATTCCCCTTTTGAAATTGTTATGTCAATTCATATTATGTCTTGGGGCATCTTTTTCCACTACAAAGATGAAAAATATTTCACAAAATAAATCACTTAATACTTCACCATTAGCTTCAAAATGATGCTCCCAAGACTGATAAGTGATTTCTTATGGATATTAAACCTTAGCAAATCAGTACACCAGATCTCGAAAAGCATATTTCAGATATCAAAAAACATATACCAGACCTTAGAAAAACACTTGGAAAGTCACCAACAAAAAAACATATGACTTTATTAGCCTCTTATGGTCAATGTGCAATGGTCTTGGGCTTATTATTATTGTCTTATGGTATTTATTAAGTCACAGTAGCAATATGCTTCATATCTAATTATTCATTGCAGTCAACAAGGATCATAGAAAGCAAGGCACTGTAAGCAGTTTTTCAACTTTGAAAGAATAACCTAGCTCTAAGTAAGCTTACCTACAAGCACATACTTCTGTAAAATATCTTAACTCTCAAACACATCCATCTTCTATTGAATACAGAAAGAAGTTAATACACAACAATAGCTCAAAACCAAAACTGAACTAAACTTAAAGCCTACACAACATATGTACTCCACAAAGATCATAAAGAGTTACAATTGGAACTAGTGGACTCTTTGAAGTCATTTTCTTCATTTTTGAAGTAATTATTATTTAAATTTGCTGAATAAAACCTGAAACACTGAGATAATAAGACACAGAGCTGCAAATAAATTCTCAACCATAAATAAGTAAATAAATCCAACAAATCTGATTTTAATATAATCAAATATGTAGTCATATATAGTTCTAAAATAATTGAGCTAAGAATTGTTCCAAGGAAACGAACAAAATGCATGTGATAGACAAAATTGAATGGCATAGGCAGACATGGGAGATAGTCTTTAGGAACCTAACCCAAGCTACTGCAAGCACTAATAATTATATGGAATGGTACAGAAGCTCGAAAAGGTAGTTGAAACAATAAAAGATAAGTCAATAGGGCCAGATTTGTCAAATTACATGAGTTCAAACATAAAATAATCTCTTTGGGCACATCTAAACTCAAAATCCGAAGCACTTAAATTGAAGGATGTGAAGACCAAGATTTTCATGTCATTCAATCGCTTATTCAAATCCAGTATTACCATCCTCTTGCCTATCCCATGTTTTGGAAACTCTTTGATGATGATAAAGAGTGTAAGGTTGTTACTATGGCAAACCTATCATGGAGGAATTTGGTTACACAAGAAAATTCCCATAAATGCAAAGGATATCCAAGGAGGAATAGGATGTCATTAAAACATTCTCTGTTCACGCTCCAATATTGAAGGCAGCCTATAATATGGCAGGGACCTGAAGCCGCACAATCTCCTGGTGGATAAGCGAAGAGGTGTAGTAAAAATAGCAGATCTTGGCCTCGGAAGAGCATTTACAATTCCTATTAAGAAATATACACATGAGGTGAGTGCTTTAACTGCATTTTCCATATTTTCTACTGGTTTTTGTAGAATTTTTGTCCTCACTGATTTTAGAGACGGTTTGGTTCTGGTTTCTTGGTGAATAATATCTAATTTTTAGCACTAAGGTTAGAGGTTTCGGGTGTTCAACTTCTTGTTGGACGATTTGGCCTTTTAGGATCAACCCTTTGCAGAGCATGTTAGACTCACATTTTCTGTATTCATATTTTGGGAATAGTCCACATTTGCTTATGGGTTTAACAGGAAATTTGGTTGTTCCTGATTTTGGTCGTTTAGGTTTCATAGTGTATACCATTTAACTTCCAGGTATAAGGGAAGAGGTTTAGGGTTTTTGGACATATAGGATTACTGTCATAGGCTGAGGATTCACATCATATTTGTAACCCTTTTCTTTCTAGAGTGGGGAGGTAAGACCAGGTTTGACCCTTTGCTTGGCCTTGCAGAAGCAACCCTTTACAGATCTTGTTAGACCTCTCGATCAAACAACATAAAATTTAATGTAATAACAAGTTTGGATTCAATTTCGGGAGTTACAGTGCTGAGTGGGTTATTGCTTGTAACTTTATATATCCTCTTCATAAAACTTACCTTCATAGCTTTCTATATTACAAAGGAATAAAAAAGGGTTGAGGGTGGAGAAATATTTCTTATCATTATCATGACAAGGTTCTTTCTCCTTTGACAAACTAGTGGGCTCATGCTACAGATTGTCACTCTCTGGTACAGGGCTCCTGAAGTTCTTCTGGGGGCTACTCACTACTCTACACCTGTAGACATCTGGTCTGTTGGTTGTATATTCGGTAAGAATATTTATACGGATTACTTGGATGTTTCAATTTGTTGAGTCATATGTCTACTAGGGTGTCTGACATGGAAACTGTTCTCAATTTTGCAGCTGAAATGGTCAGACCGCAAGCCCTGTTTATATTTAGCACCATTATATCAGAAAAAAGCACAAGACCTTAACACCGAAAAGCTACAACATCATTTCCGTATGTTCCGAGTCTCACACTAGCTGCAAGCTTTGGAGATGGCAACCAAAACCAAGCTGCCATTAGAATCCAATTTTCTTAATTTTAAACTTCTTGTCACACCAAAGCCAAGGCTCTCAGCTAGCATTAAATGGTGTCCATACACCATAATATGTAGCTCAAAAAAGTTAAAAAGGAAAGAAACATCAGCAATAATTGAGTTATTTCTGTTATAAAAAACCCCAAGGGTAACTTCCAAAAACAAAATTCCAGAAAGGTTACAACATAATGCCAGAAAGGTTACAACATAACTGCTTTGAAGAGTGGTACTCAAAGCAGCCAATAAATTATACCTTCAACAAAACCAAAGGGCTACTACTCAAAGCTGCCAATAAATTATATCTTTGACAAAACCAAAGGGTTGCTACGAAGTAACAAACCTGCTTTTAGAAATGTTTGTGAAGCCTTTCCAAGAGAAGAGAATAGAGATGGGAATAGAGACTTATAAAGCACTTAAATTCAATACGCAAGGTAAAAGATAGTGCTATAAGACGATAACTTGGAGATTCTGAAGTACAACAACTTTTCAAGATCTTCAAGTTAACATTTGACAAAAAAAAAGAGACACTCTATCTTTATATATAGGTATTACTTTTCTCAAAACCCAACAACATCCCATGGCTTAATTGAAAAAACCCAAAACCTGTCTCCAAATTTAACAAAAATTCCAATAAACCAGGTGAGGTGTTGAGAAACACACGGTGAGGTGTTGAAAAACACTTCAGAAAATGGCTGGTAGGATTAAAAGCCTATCGGATAGAAGCCATAAGTCCAAAGCTCGCCGAATCCATAAGTCCAGAGCTCGCCACAAATTCGGCGGACCTTCTCCAGCGCCCCACCAGACCTGCCACACCTGCAACAAGTGGGAAAAATTAGCAAATGAGCAAATGGAGAAAAAAAAAACCCAAAAAACCACACAAATACCACCAACACCTACAATTACATGTTAATTGGTACTGGCTCCTCCCCAAACAGCAAATAGCGCGAATTAAACAACCACCCAGGAAACCCTAAACCACCGGCGGTCCAGACTGAACAACAATTGCAGGCAGAAAACCACAAGAACAACATAAACCTTGTTCCAACCATGGATTCGTGCAAGCAAGCAATGGCAGACATGAGCTCAACCATGGCGGACATCATGCGCAGGTAATGGAGCCCTCGCGCACCATCGTCGGCGGAGGGCTTTGAACAAACCCCAGACCTGAACAGAAAACCCACAGGCAAACCACACATCATGGCGTAAAGGCGGAAACGAGCGGGCGGGAGGTTAGCAGGTGAAGTTTTAATGGTTGACACGCTGCAAAACGAGTGGCTCTCCAAGCTAGATGCGTGTCATACACCGCCGCGTGGCGTCCACGTGCTTGTCCGCCAGGTGGAGGGGAGGGCGCACAGGTAATAGCATCCCTCCCCTACATATTTTCCAAAACAACGTAAATTCGAGTCATTAAACCGATAGAGAAGTCGAGGAAATTGCCATATTCTCAAAATCGTGGAGTTGTTTAGTCACAAATTCCTTAGGGTCTTGGTGCTAATTTCACCTCGTTCATGCACATACGTCATTGGTGGTTCATCGTATCATTTGCAAAGGTTTTTAAGTTTTGAATTCTATTTTTTTTTTATGGAAAGCAAATAATAATCTGTATGTACAAAAATAAGATGATATGAGGAAATGTTTGAAAGAAGAGCTTGATAAAATAAGTTTAATATTTTTTTTTAGTAATTAAGTGTAATATTTTATGTTGCACAAATATTTATTTGTTACTAAGTTTTACTTATTAATTCAATTTTTTACTTTGTTTAACATAGACCGTTAAAGAATTGAGGTTGAGAAGCCAGAACATATCTTGTTATTTATTTATTAAAGAATTTAAACAGAATTGAAAGAAATAGTTAAATAACTCCTGAAACAGTTACAAACTGTTCCTATCTGTTTCCTAAAAAAGGAAAAAGGCAGAATCCTCGGGGGTTAGAGGAAAAAGGAGACAGAGGAAAGAAAGTAGGAAACATACTACCCAGATTTTCCTTGAGCTGGAAGAAGAAGTAACTAGTGGGAAAACTGTGGACAAGAGTCGAACTGGTATGCGACTTGAGGCTGGACTGTGGTCCGGATGCCCAAGATACCACACTGTATCCGACTTATTAATTGTCAGGAGCAGGAAGAGCTCAGAAGGGGATTCTGGACATAATCGCCAGATCTGTGGCTGGATGGAGAGACCTTCCAAGAAAAGAGAGTATTTATACAATTATAAACAAGCAGAAACATATAAGTAGTGCATTTTGTGCTTTAATAATCATTGATTGAAAAACATTACTTTTAGTCAAGAACATATAATTATCAACAGAACTAATTACTAATTACTAATTATATTTTATTTTTTCTATGGCTAGATATGCATTATGTCTCTTACATTGTTAGCTATAATCTAATTGTTCACATGTACATTGAAGAGTCATAATGAAAGGAATGCCTGTAACTTTAAATAGTTTCAAGAAAATAACCCAAAACCCTTTTGGGACAATTTTATCACCAACAACTAAGAGAAATTAATGACAAGAACAATTTATGGTATATTTAGAATAAATGCTACATTATATCAAAACCATGAAATGCACTTTAATTGAACTCATAGATATCACAGAGATTAAGCCGAAAAATACTCATTCCAACAATTATAAATGTTTCTATAGACTGCCAGGTGCAAACAAGAAGTCAGAAACCACAAGCCATTTCACAACCAAATTAGACAAGGCTTACTTTAATTGTATAAAATCAATGACCAAATTGCGAGGGTTTTTCGTGGCTCTCGGTCGCTTTCCGAAGAAAGGATCGAGTGCCAACCACCCACACATTTGTTTAGTTTCTAGGGTACTTAAATTGAGAATAAAATCGCCAAACAAGAAAATGAAACCTCTTAAAAAGACTGTTCGAGTCATAACAATTACAAAATGGAAATACTGCAAGCTGGGTTAAAAACACTTAATAAAAATAGCCAACAGTTCATTGAGTCCATCTCTATTTACTTGAAGGCAAAGCGTAAACCCTCATCTAGCAACTATAAATTTAAGCGTTCGTTGAGCCTTAGCATGAGGCTGGCCTCTAAACCTGAGGAACTAAATTACATCAAACAAGTGGAACGCTTTCATAAATTAACTGAAGTTTGAAGGTAATACTTTATATTGTGAGCCACCTGAGGATTTGGTGACAAAACCAACCTGTGACTAGAAGACAATAACCCGTATAAGGAAGACTCCCAAACTCTGAAATTCTTTGGAATTTCATGGTTGAAACAATACCTGTGATTACACACCTAGAGCTAAATCTTGTGGGAAAACGAGAATAATAATTGAAATAGATAGAATCATATTAAAAGGTTCCTCATTACTTGCGTAGTAGGAGTATCGTATGAAAAGAAACGATGAACACCTATAAATTCTATTATAGTTGTTAGTGACTCTTCTCAGGCAAAGAAAATCAAGGAAGAGCGATCTTGTAGTTGTATAGAATCTTACCTCCAAGGGACCGCAACTTTTTCTCCATCTCATCCTTTTTGGGGTGTACAAAAGCATCAGCCAAAGGAACTACCTGCACCAGAGAACCAACTGATAAGGAGGAATCATTATGATCTGGAAAAAAAATCATCTAAAGGACATTAACGGTAAGAAACTTCTGGTACTTTACCTTGGCACTTGCCAAACCCCGGCGGGATGAGGAGGGCACAATGACACCATGATTTTCCTTCGAACCCTTGACAGGTTGTAGAGTCGAGCTACAAGGTTTGCACATTACCAAATGGAAAACGAACAAAGCATAAATCCTGAAGTATGTCACTCGTTTAACCTAGAAGCATGAGGACCGTTGGATCCTTAGATCCAGATCCCACGATGGTGGGTCGACTCGGTGATTGAGGTTGTAGACTGTTCTGGCAAAAGAATTTAGTGAATTAATTTCAAACATTTAAAGTTGGAGCCACGGGTGTCAGCTCCACCCTCGGTCCACTCCCACTTCATTAAAAGCGCTACTGTATCGATGCATTATGCCATTAGGAGTATATCAAATGCGAAGGAATATCGTGGATACGCAGGACAATCCTCATTCAATTTTAAATAGTCACATAACCTTAGTTAATAACCCTTGTAATGTGCTAGTAATATAGTTGATGGAATAAGTGTTAAATAAGGTTTTTTTTTTTTAATATATATATATATATATATATATATATATATATATTTTTTTTTTTTTTTATTACATGTGTTAAGGTGTTACAAATGGTATCAGAGCCCAGGCTCACACACTGAGACTTTTGGGATAGATAAATACACACACACACACACACACACACACACACACACACACATATATATATATATATATATAGATATATATATATATATATATATATACATACATACATATATATATATATACATATATATATATATATATATACATATATATATATATATATATATATATAAATATAAATATATATATATATATATATATATATATATATATATATATATATATATATATATATGTACATACATATATATATATATATATACATACATATATATATATAATAATAATAATAATAATAATAATAATAATAATAAACAACTGAATAAATGTGAATGTGAACACAGAGATAGAGGTTAGCACCCAAAGAGTAGAAATGCGGACGAGCCCTAGACTATCGAACCACCCGAAAGTACCTTATGTAGAGGCCAACCCAAACATGTGGATACAACTGGGAGAATAATCTCAGCAAGCCAATGCTTCCCTGCTTGAAATAGTGCAACAATTACGTGCAGAAATGATGAACTTGATAACAGATAATGAATGACTAAGGCAGGAACAAGAAAGGATCCTTAAAAGCATGTCTGGCCGACAGAATCAACGGGGACTAGATCCCATTATGGAGGATAGGGAGAAAACCCCAACAGCCCATCATGGAAAAGATAATGCAAAGTCAGCAGAAAGACACATGGAGGATGAAGAGGGACATTCGGATAATGTTTCCAACCAAAGAAAGACAAAAAGACTGAAGGTGGAATTACAAGGTGAGTTCAAAAAAAACAAAACCGTCACTCTTTGAAGGAGAACCTGAAGAGGCAGTTGAAGCATGGCTAATTGACATGGGAAAATAATTTCATATTTATGAATATACTAACAAACTTAAAGCACGACTGGTAGTTTTCAAATTAAGGGGTAAGGCCACCCTTTGGTGGGAAGAAATCAAGACTGTGAGAAAAATTGACGAACAACAAGTTACATGAAGAGAATATTAGAAACATTTTAAGGATAAATAGTTATCTGAGCAATATTATGATGAAAAAGCAAAGGAGTTCCATGAGTTAAGGTTGGGAACCTTGACCATGGATGAATATGTGAAACGATTTACTTCCCTGTTACGATATTTCCCATAGATGCAGGAGTAAAAGGCCAAAATTCAATGATTTATTAGCAACCTACTAAACTTTATGAAGGAAATACTAGAATTTGATTATGTTAGATCAATGGATGATTCAGTGCGAAAAGCCTGTATTTGTTATCAGCAAATGAAAGAGAAGAGTGAGGGGTACAAAGGAGCAATAGGTAGGAGAGGGAGGAATTTACTCCCAAACAGACAAACGAAGATCACTAATGGAAGGAGTATTAGGCAAAGAACTTTCGGTAATTTTCCAAGGAACTAGTCAAAAGTCACAACCTACACCGAGAATAGACAGTCAGAGGGAGTTAGTAAACTTGCTAATGACCAACAACCAAAACAACCTCTACAATGATGGGGATGTGGGGAATTTCATTACTACAAAAATTGCCCGCACAAAGCCTGAATAGATCAACTTTCAAATATGTAAGAAGCCTCCACAGTTGGAGATGTAGCAAGGAGTATGCCCATAATTAATGTTGTTTTGGATGATCATCAAGCAGAATACTAGCCCACCATGATCGAGTGTGAAGGTATGATTGCTGATCAACCTGTTTCTGTTTTGTTTGATCTGGGTGCTAGCCTAAGCTATATTAGTCCTAAAGTGGTAGAGAAATGTCAGTTGCAAAGTAGCAAGTTTAAGAAACCTTGGTTAGTTCAGCTAGACACCAGAACAAAAAGAAGGGTATCTGCGAAAATAGAAAATTTTCCTATAACAGTTTTAGGATGGTCCATCCATGTTGACCTAAGTGTACTCCCTTTAGGTTCATATTATGTACTAATAGGGATGGATTGGTCTGAAGGGTGTTGGTCCTTGTCGATTGTAAAGGGAAATCTGTAAGTTATCTCACGGAGTCAGGACAAAGAAAGGAAACACAAGGGACAAAGAAAAACATTAAGTTACGTCCTATTACTGCTAACCAGTTAGGAAGATGTATTAGAAAGGATTGCTAGATTTATGTTGTCCAAGTAGGATACACCAATTCTAGGAGTAAAATGACTTCGTTAGAAAATATCCCTGTGATTCAGGATTTTGTTGATGTGTTTCCTGAATCCATTCCTAGATTGCCACCTAGGCATGATATTGATTTCACAATTGAATTGATACTTGGAGCAGCTATTGTTTTGAGAGCTCCTTACCGCATGAGCATCCCTGAGCTAACAGAACTCAAAATGCAGCTTCAGGAACTTCTGGATAAAGGGTACATTCGCCCCAGTGTATCCCCTTGGGGAGCCCTCATGTTATTTGTGCGAAAGAAGGATGGAACCTTAAGACTATGCATTGATTATCGTCAACTAAATAAACTGATTATAAAAAAAATACCCTTTACCACATATTGGTGATTTATTCGATTAAGTACAGGGGGGCAGTGTATTCTCAAAAGTTGACTTAAGGTCTGGTTACCACCAGATCAGGATAAAGGATGAAGACATTTGCAAAACTGCATTTCGAACTCGTTAAGGCCATTATGAGTTCATGGTACTGCCTTTTGGCCTTACAAATGCTCCAACTACTTTCATGAGTCTGGTGCACAACATTTTTCAACCATTTATAGATAAGTTTGTAATGATTTTTGTTGATGACATACTAATTTATTCCAAGAATCAGGAGGAGCATGAAAATCACTTGAGAATAATATTGCAAATTCTACGAGATAAAAAGCTATACGCTAAGTATAGCAAGTGTGATTTTTTCAAAATTCAAATACAATATCTGGGTCATGTTGTATTGGCAAAAGGAATAACAGTGGATCCGGAAAAGATCAAAACCATTATGGAATAGACTACCCCGAAAAACGTTGTTGATATTAGATCCTTTTTGGGCTTAACTGGCTACTACCACTGATTCATTAAAGTTTTTTCGGAAATAGCTTTTCCTATGACCTCGCTATAGAAAAAGGGGCATGCCTTCCAGTGGAAAGCTCAATGTCAACAAAGTTTTGAGCAGTTAAAATAATTACTTACTACTGCACTTATGCTAAAATTAGCAGATCCGAAAAAATCTTTTGTGGTTTGCACAAATGCAAGTAAGGAGGGTGTCGACGGGGTATTAACACAAGAAGGGAAGGTTATAGCCTATGAATCACTTAAATTGAAAGATTATGAGCAGTAGTACTCTGCATATGATCTTGAGTTGGCAGCGGTGGTACATGCACTCAAAATGTGGCGACACTACTTCCTAGGAAAGAATTTTTTTTTATTAACAGATCATAGTAGCGTTAGAAACTTCTTTAACCAATCAAGTTTAAATGCTCGGCAAGCCAAATGGACCACATTCTTGAGCAAGTTCGACTTTGAAATGAAGCACCATAAGGGAAAGGAAAACCAGGTGGCTGACGCATTAAGCAGGAAAGTACATTGCATCTATGAAATACAATTTAGTCAAGTATCATCTAACCTTCCTAACATCATTAGAGAAGCATGCCTCAATGACCCGGAATATGCATTCCTTTGGCATAAAGCATTGGAAGCTCATGAGAAAGGGAAATAGTCTAATTATGGTATAAATCCAGACAAAATGTTAACATTCAAAAACAACGTATATGTTCCTAATCAAAATTCTGTCAAACAATTATTATTGGATGAATTTCATAGGAAGCCTTACGCCGCTCAGCCAGGTTACCAGAAACTATTTTCTGCCATCAAAAAAAAGTTATTTCTGGCCAAGTTTAAGGAAGGATGTTGCGGAGTACCTATCCAAATGTTTAGAGTGCCAACTGGTGAAGGCGGAACATCAGCACCCCGTTGGTCTATTGCAGCCATTACCCATTCCTAAGTGGAAATGGGAGACAATCACTCTAGATTTCATCACAAGATTACCTTGCACTAAGAAACAACATGACTCAATTATGGTGGTAGTGGACAAGTTAAGAAAAACTGCTCATTTCATACCTATAAAATCCACCTACAAAACTGTGGAAATTGCAGACATATTCATGAGGGAAATCTTCTGGCTGCACGAGATACCCAGGGTGGTAATTTCTGATAGAGATGTAAAATTTACATCCACATTTTGGAAAACCCTCTTTGCTAGGTTAGGTACTCAGATTTAATTCAATGCGGTTTACCATCCACAGACAGATGGCCAAATAGAGCGAGTGAATCAAGTCCTAGAGGACATGTTAAGGATGTTTGTAATGCAACAACTGCACAAGTGGGAGGACTACCTCCACCTAGTATAGTTCGCCTACAATAATGGATGTCATGAATCATTGGGCATGAGCCCTTTTGAGGTATTGAATCAGAGAAAATGCAGGGTGCCCACAGATTGGAGTGGCCCCGTTAACAGGTTAGCATTGGGTCCTAACATGTTATCTGAAATGGAGAGTACATTTAAAAAGGTCCACCAAAATTTAAAATCTGCTCGGGATAGGCAAAAAATTTATGGAGATAAGAAAAGAATTCATAAGGAATTCCAGTTTGGGACCATGTATATCTGAAAGTCAAACACCAGAAAAGTACCTTACAGTGGAAGGATTGTGCTAAGTTAGCACCCTAGTACTGTGGAACGTTTCAAATCTTGGAACAGATTGAACTAGTGACATACAAGCTAGCACTTTGAGGCCATATCCGGGTCCACAATGTTTTCCATGTCTCCTTGGTAAAAAAATATGTGTACAATCCTCAACATATAATTAATTGGGAAAATATACAGGTAATAAACAAATTGAATAGGTAACATATGAATTGTTGTTTTGTAAAGTTTTGACAGTGAATTGTAATTTGTGCAGGTCAAACCAGAGGGAGAGTTTCTGATAGAACCTCTTCGTATTCTCGATCAGAGAGAAACCATATTGCAGAAATGAGCCATCACCCAGGTTAAAGTGCATTAGAAGCACTTTGGCCTGGAAGAGGCTTCCTGGGAAGAAGAGGAAACTATGCAGAAAGCCTATCCGACATTATTTTCTTAAAAAAACCACTAGGGATGGTGTTCCTCACAGGGGGGGAAACTGTAACATGCTATGTTGCACAAACATTTATTTTGTTACTAAGTTTTACTTATTACTTCAAACTCTCTTTGTTTAACATAGATTGTTAAATAATTAAGGTTGAGAAGCCATAACATATGTTGTTATTTATTTATTAAAGAATTTAAACAGTTTGTTAAAGAACTGAAAGAAACAATTAAATAATTCCTGAGACAGTTACAAACGGTTGCCCATTTGTTTCCTCAGAAGGAAAAAGAGGTAGAGTCCTTAGGGGTTAGAGGAAAAAGGAGACAGAGGAAAGAAAGCAGGAAATATACTACCCAGATTTTCCTCGAGCTGGAAAAATAAGTAACCAGTGGGAAAGCTATAGACGACAGTCAAACTAGTACGCAAATTGAGGCTAGACCTTGGTCTTGATGCCCAAGATACCAAACAGTATATGAATTATTAACTGTCAGGAGCAGGAAGAGCTCGAAGGGGGATTTTAGACGTAATCGCCAGATCCATGGATGGGTGGAGAGACCTTCCAAGAAAAGAAAGTATTTACACAATTATAAACAAGAAGAAAGAGATAAGTAATACATTATGTGGTTTAATAATCATTGATTGAAAATAATTACTTTTAGTGAAGAACAGATAATTATCAGTAGAACTAATTACTAAGTATATTATGTTGTCTTCTATGGCTAGATATGAATTCTGTCACTTACATTGTTAGTTATAATCTGATTGTTCACATGTACATTGAAGATTCATAATGAAAGGAATGCCTATAACATTAAACAGTTTCAAGAAAATAACCCAAACCCCTTTTCGGACAATTTTATTACCAGCAACTAAGAGAAATTAATGACAAGAATAGTTTATGGTGTATTTAGAATAAATGCTACATTATATCAGAACCATTAAACACACTTTAATTGAACGCATAGATCTCACGAAGATTAAGCCAAAAAATACTCATTCCAACAATTATAAATGTTTCTATAGACTGCGAGGTGCAAATAGGAAGTCAGATACCGCAAGCCATTTCACAACCAGATCAGACCAGGCTTACTTTAACTGTATAAAATCAATGAAAAAATTGCGATAGTTCTTCGTGGCTCTCAGTTTCTTTCCGAAGAAAGGACCGAGGGCCAACCACCCACGCATTTGTTTAGTTTCTAGGGTACTTAAACTGAGAATAAAACCGCCAAACAAGAAAATGGAACCTCTTAAAAAGACTATTTGAGTCATAACAATTACAAAATGGAAATATAGCAAGTCGGGTTTGAAACCCTTAATAAAAATAGCCAAATATTTCATTTATCCGTTCCATCTTTGTTTACCCGAAGGAGAAACATAAACCCTCATCTAACAACTATAAGTTTAAGCATTGGTTGAGCCTTGGCACGAGGATGGCATCTAAACCTGAGGAACTAAATTACATCAAACAAGTGGAACGATTTCATAAATTCACTGAAGTCTGAAGGTAATACTTTAGCTTGTGAGCTACTTGAGGGTTTGGTAAAAAAACTAACATGTGACCAGAAGATGATAACCCGTATAAGGAAGACTCCTAAACTTTGAAATTCTTTGGAATTGCATGGTCGAAACAATACCTATGATTGCACACCCGAAGTTAAATCTTGTGGGAAAACAAGAATAATAATTGACATAAATAGAATCATATTCAAAGGTTCCTCATTACCTGCTAGGAGGAGTACTGTGTGAAAAGAAATGACGAACACTTGGAAAGTATATTATAGTTGTTAGTGAAAACTTATGTGGATATAGGAGCGGCTCTGCAACTCTCTGACCTAGGGTTTTGGATTGCAGTCTGTGCACTGTTACCCACTCTGGTAGGGAGCAGTGCCCTTTTCACTGATCTAAGGCAGTGGGGGCTTGCCCTGGCCCAACAGATGAAGCAAGTGGGGGCCAATGGGGCCCCTTCCTACAAACAGATAATGATGGACAAAGGTAAAAGCCCATTGGAAGGAGTGCAGATCACGGGTTCAAACACTACAAGAAAAAATGAGCTCAGGAAAAAGACAAAGTTGGATGGCAATACAAAGGAAACCTAGCATCCAAACCAGACAAAAGCCATCAAAGTTCTGGTAGGAAAAGACAAACCAAATCCCACTCGAGAGAAGGTACCTCGAGGAGTAGGAAAGAGTACCATAGAAGCGGAAGCAGCTGAGACCTCCCCCCTGAACGGCTCCGATCCAGGAGGACTAGCCACTGAAGAAAAACGATATAGAGACCAAGGGAGGTGCAAGCCAAAAACCACATAAAGCCTGAGGGTTATCATTACCAACCCTGAACTACAAGCCTATAGGGATCATATGGCTATTCATGTAGTGATCTACAAGTTTATGGGCTTTTGGCTCACAGAAAAAGCCTTATGCCAACGGATCAATCTAACTTGGAAGCCGAAAGGAGATGTGAAACTCCACCTAGGGCCAACGCTTTTTTCATGGTTGTCTTTGCAAACCTTGAAGACAGAGACCGCATCTTTAATGGAGGCCCTTATTTCTATGCCTCTGCAAGCCTTTACATGAGACCCTGGAAACCAAATTTTGCACTAGAACAGGGAACATTTAAGCATGCTCCTCTGTGGATTTGCCTATTTTCCCTCCCCATCGACTACTGGAGACCGGCAGCGTTGGAACAAATCAACAACAAACTGGGCACCTTCATCCAAGATTCCGAAACTACCCTCCAAAAAAGGTACACCTCTTGAGCTAGAATGTGTGTTGAAATGGACGTTTTAGGTGCTCTTCATGAAGGTCTATGGTTGGAATATAGAGATGAAGTCTTCTTCCAAGCCATAGACTATGAAAAAATACCCTTCAGATGCAAAAAATGCCATGAACACGACCATCTGATCCGGGAATGTCCCGTGAACAAACCCATAGAGAAGGCTAAGGATCTCCCAAGCAAAAATCAGGATGGTTTCGTCCGACCCATGGGTAGACACCGAACCAACAAAAGGAACCAACCGAAGACAGGAAACACCATCAAAGGGTCTATGAACGCATTTGAGGTGCTTGGAGAGGAAACTGGTGCAGATGAGGATACGAAATACCAGCATCTGAGCAAGAAACCCTAGAAACGACCAATCAGAATGCCCAGATGCCGACTCTAATCTCGACTGATGACTTTCTCCTAGATCTAGGATTGAGGAAAGACGCAGAAGGGGACGAGGAAATGACATTAAGTGAAGTGGGCACAGAGGATCAGGACCTAAATGACACTCTAGAAAAAGAAGGAATGGACCTTAATACCATAGTTGAGAAATGGAGACAAAAGGGAGTGGATCACATTCTAAAGGAAGAGATTGACAGAGACAACTTCCTCTTCCTATCAAGGTAGGATGTAGCCCTGAAAGGGCAGAAAAGGGGTCTGGGCACGACAAAGGGATTGGGCATCAAGGCACAAAACCTACACCAAACACATTCTACTGCAAAACACAGGAAGAAACGGGGTAGAAGAACAAACAATGAAGTGCTCCATGAGCTCGGCCAAATGCTCATCAACTCGGGCAAGATGAAAGCCCTTGAGGCTTTCCCATTCTCCTCATAATACCTATTTAAATATGAAGATACTCTCATGGAATGCAAGAGGGCTAAACAACCAAACCAAACAAAGATTATTGAAAAAGAAAGTCACAAAGGAAAATCCGGACATTGTTTTCCTGCAGGAAACCAAATGCTCCAGGCTAAAGCTGGAAGGGATAGGCAGGAGCCTAGGAAAGAGAATGGAGCACACAGAGGTAGAAGGTAATGGTCTGGAAGGGGGCTTAGCCATCTTCTGGAACCCCCACTCCCTACTCCTCCTAAATGTCGAGGCCTCCAGATCTTTCATTTCCCTTGAAATGCAGATCTTGGGAGAAGCTGGCACATACTTATTCACAAATGTTTACAGCCCCCAAAGGCTGGAGGATAAGCTTCAGCTGTTGGAAAACCTATCCAAGCTACAACAAAGACACTCTAATGCTAAGGCCATCTATGGCAGCGATTTCAACATGATTACCTCTCTGGAGGAAAAGAAGGGAGGGCTTCATACCCTAAACAAAGATGCTGAGGCCTTCATTTCTTTCATCAGAACAGCTAACCTGGTGGACATCCAACCCAAAAATGGCATATTCACTTGGAATAATAAGAGAGGAGGGGACAAGCTTATCGCATCTAGGCTTGACCAGTTTCTGATCTCAGATACCATTCTCCTTGAGGGAGTCACGGTGGAATCTGATATTTTTCCATATGGAGGATTGGATATTTGGCCCATCTCTTTGAATGCAACTATCTTTGGTACGCCTAGAAACAGACCTTTTCGCTTTGAAAAATTCTGGCTCAGTCATCCGGCTTTCACCACCAACATCCAACTATGGTGGAACGAGCACTTGGACATTAGAGGTACCAAAATGTTTCGGCTCCAAGCCAGATTGAAGCACCTAAAGGCAAAGCTACGAACATGGAACCAAGAGGTTTTTGGAAACATTTTTGAGGACAAACAAGCCCTGGAGGATCAGATGGCTTTAATACACAACAACTGGATCAAGGGGGACATCTCCCAGAACTCCATTAACACAGAGCGTGACCTCTTGCAAAAGTGGAATGAGAGATGTCACCAGGAAGAGACACTATGGAGACAAAAGTCCCATATACAATGGCTGAAAGAAGGGGAGAAAAACACAAAATTTTTCCATCGATCAGCAATGGATTATAGATGCACTAATAAGATAACTAAGCTTACAGATGTATAGGGGACCTCCTTTTAGTCTCATCAAGAGATTTCCTCCATCCTCAGGAACCACTTCAGTCTTATTGCTACATAATCGGACATCAACAGATAAGAGGCTATCAATGTAATCATAACCTCTATTCCCAAGCTGATCACAGACGAGTAGAACAGATCCTTAGATCGCCCGGTTACCCTTCTAGAGGTAGAAGAGGCAGTCAAAGGCATGGCTAATGGCAAGGCTCTGGGACCAGGTGGCTTTACCATTGATTTCTTCAAAACGTGCTGGGACATTGTTAAGCAGGACATATGGGCGGTGGTTGAGGACTCTAGAAGATCCTCCTCCATACTCAAATCCCTAAACTCCACTTTTATTACCCTCATCCCCAAGGAAGAGGCTGCCTGCACACCTTCTAAATTTTGACCAATAGCTCTCTGTAATGTGTTGTACAAGATCATCTCCAAATTCATGGCCAACAGGTTAAAGCCTATTCTCCCCTTGATTATCTCATAAGAGAAGTCCGATTATGTGGAAGGCCGACAAATTATGGACAATGTTTTATTGGCACAGGAAATGATCCACACCCTTTAATCTCAGAAAAAGGCTGGAATGATCATTCAATTTGACCTCTCAAAAGCTTATGATAGGGTCAGTTGGAATTATCTTGAAGCTGTGTTGGAAGCTTTTGATTTTTCCCAGCGTTAGATCAGATGGATTTTGGCCATGGTCAAATCTTCCAGCTTCTCTATCTTGGTCAATGGCGCCCCTTCGGACCCCTTCTTCCCATCCAGAGGCATTCGTCAGGGTGATCCTATCTCCCCTTTCATTTTTTTTTATCTTAATGGAAGGCCTAACTCACATCATTAAAATGGCTAAGGAAAGGAATTTCATCAAAGGTCTCCAACCCCTGAATCATTATCCTGCCACCACTCATCAACAATTCATGGATGACACCATGCTGCATGGTACCCCTTCAGTCAAGGAAGCCCAAGGTTTCAAAGCCATTTTGAACCTGTTCAGCCAAGCATCTGGTATGGATCTTAACCTGGATAAATCCTCTATTTTTTTCTTCCATACGCACTTGGCGGTCCAGAGGCACCTCACTAATATCCTAGGGTTCAAAAGACGAAGCCTTCCATCTAAATATCTTGGAATTATTCTCTGACAAGCCTTGGTAGAAACTCCACTGGGAGCATTTTCTCTCCAGGCTAGAGGATAGGGGCAATTATTGGACCAACAGAGTCTTGAACTTTGCATGAAGACTTGTAATGACTAAGGCGGTTCTTCAAGCCATTCCTCACTATATGCTTTTTATTCTCCCAACTCCAAAAATGGTGCTCTAGAAAATTAGGAATATTCAAAGGGTCTTCCTTTGGTCTGGCATAGCGGATAAACACAAATGGGCTCTTGTAGCCTGGGCTAAGTTATGCAAACCCAAAAACCTAGGGGGTTTAGGGCTGCAAGACCCGGACACTATCAACAAAGCTTGTGGAGCCAAGCTTTGGTGGTGCTGGATCAAGGAACCCCATACACCTTGGGAAAAACTATGGAAGGCCAAATATGCCAAGAATTGGAGGACTGAGGATCTGATCAGAATGACAGATGCCCCTGAAGGTTCCCCTATTTGGAATTTGGCCAGAGCTAATAGAAACCTCATTTAGGAGCACTTCTTTTGGGAAATTCGTAATGGCAACAAAGCTTTATTCTGGAAAGATGCATGGCAATAGATACCTAAACTGGAAAACCCCATTTATCTCACCCTACAGAGATGGTTTTAGGAAACAGGCAAGATAAAAGTCCATCAATATTGGTCTAGCAACAACGAGAACTAGCACTGGAGGAACTGGAACTTAGAGCCTCCCCCCCCAAAGGATGACATGATAAACCTCATCAGCACCCTAATCTCCACTTTGGATAAGAGAATGATTCGGTACACTTAGGAGGAGGACCAACTCAAGGAGGCCAGAATGTATCTCGAGCACAGGGACCTCGAAGACAAAGTAGCTTGGTACTCTAATGTCTGGGACAACACACTCTGGCCAAAAATAAAGTCTTTTCTATGGCTTCTCATGCATCACAAAATCCTCACCTGGGAGAATTTAGTGAAAAGGGGCTTTATTGGGCCATCCAGATGCCCCCTCTATGAAAAGGAGGAGGAAACAATGAACCATCTCCTTAATGACTGTGACTGGACCAATAATATTTGGGATTGGATGAAGGAAATATTCAAACAAACAAACAGACACAAGGATTCTATTCAAGACTCCATTGCGAATTGGCGTACCAAGTATTCCTGTTGTAATATGGTTAACACCCTTTGGAGGCTCTGCCCCAGTTTTATAGTCTGGACCACTTGGAAAGAGAGGAATAGATGAATTTTTCAAAAAGAAGCCAGGTAGCTTGAAACCATCAAAACAGTAATAATGCAAAGTTTAAAAGAGACTGCCCTTACCAACTGCAAAGCTGAGCAGGCCAATTTTCTCACCCCTAATGATTCACGCATCCTTTTGTTGTTTGGCATGAATGGTCTGTCGAGTAACTAGGCTCAAGCAAACCACCCTCGGCCAGCTCCCTCCCCTTCAGCCTGGCTACCCCCCATCCCGGGGTTCTGCAAATTGAATTTTGACGGGGCCTCCAGGGGCAACCCTGGTCCTGCAGGGCTTGGAGGCATCATCTGTAATGACAGAGGAGAAATCCTTCACATTTTCTACAAAGCATTTGGGGAGGCCACCAACAATGAAGCAGAATTCGTAGCCCTGGAACAGGGGTTGCGCGTCCTCATTTGTCTAGGTAAAGGCTCTGTAATAGTGGAAGGAGATTCTCTCTTGGCCATCACTATGGCGAGCAGAATGAAAAATGGCATGTGGCTAGAGAAAGTCACAAAGCACTGGAGATTAGCCATGGTCACAACAGTCATTGTGAAACATCTCTCCTCCCTCAGTAGCATTGTTCTACAAGCAGTTACGTGAAAGGCGAATGTCTTAGCGGACAACCTTGCCAACCACGCGGTTGATCATCCGATGGAGATCATTGACACTTGTTGGCAAGACGTCACAAGAAACGATCTTAGGAATCAGTGCACTCTCATCTCGAGGCAAGACCTTACCAGAGGATCGAGAGTAGAGGACGAGCTACAAGATACGGCTCATCAGTAACTTATGCGGACTAACCATACACTTAATGCCAATCGGAGGTACCACTGACAACAGTCCAATGGGGTACCTGAGGCAGGGTGGAAGATCACCCAAAAGGACGAAGGATATCGGACGGGGAGTATAATCTACAAAAAGAAGGATCGGCATAGTCAGCCTGAAGCAAATGAGGACACATGGCATTCAACCAGCAATGACAAGCATGGCAGAGTAATGGCTCTGAATCGAAATCATGAGAAGGTGCATGGAAATCCAAACAAGATTTATTATGACAAGAACAAAAAATCTCAGAAGGCGGAGCGAGAGATCTCAATCTACAACATTCAACCGCTAGCTATAACTAAGGTAATCCACCAGGAAACCAAGACATCGCATTCTCCTCGCTCGATTCCTAGCAATTTAAACTCTATTAGGAAGCTCACAGTCCCTTCAACCCACACCAACACCTGCAACAACACAATGGCAAAGGAGGGCAGTTGCAATAAGTCTACTAACTGAGACCTGGAAAAAGCCCATGAGGCTTATGAGACCTCGGTCTCTAGGAAAGAGAAACGAAAAATTGCAAAGCTTTAAGTTGCAGTCATCGAGGAAGAAGAAAAGTTGGACATTCAAGCAATGGAGAAGGAAATAGACTGGATCATAGACCCAGGCACCACGGACACCAGAGCAACGCAATTTGTTACAACTCAAAGCGAAATGTGGCGTATGAAAACCATGCTGGCCAAAGTGCTCAGCATGCAAGCAGAAGCAATAAAGGATGCGCACTAGGCCACTTCGCTCATTTCAGCTGGAAACACAGCAAGGTTAGACGCCATGGAGTTCAGCATTAGTGCTTTGACTTAGGAACTCAGAATGCTGTCACATAATCTGGGAGCTCTCACCAAACTCCTCAAGCTCTCCATCCATCAGGAAACAAATATTGTTGTTGATGTCTCGGCGGAGGAAATCGACACTAGCAGCCCCACTCCTTGAAGGATTTTAAAGCCAGATATAGTTACTGCAATGGCCGCCCCAAGTAACACCAGCAAGGATTATGTGGTCTTGGAGCTATAATAGCTTTAAGGCTCTTTGTTTTTCTCTAATGTCTCTTTCTGTCTTAGTTATGAGGTCCTCCAAACCCTCTCTCATTTTGTGTCCTATGTTAGGAAGCCCTGCATGGTTAGCCTCTGTTATGAAGTTGCGGGATCAGGTTCTGCTAGTCATTTTGGTTGAACAAGATGGAAGTGCTTTCTATGTCTATTCATACATACTTTTTGTATCTTATGTAATTTTGAATATAATATACATTTGTTGATTTACAAAAAAAAATATATTATAGTTGTTAGTGACTCTTCTCAGGTAGAGAAAATCAAGGAATAACGATACTATAGTTGTATATAATCTTACCTCTAAGGGAGCACAACGTTTTACCCATCTCATCCTTTCTGGGGTGTGAAAAAACATCAGACAAAGGAACTACTTGCATGAGAGAACCAACTGATCAAGAGCAATCATTTTGATCTGGAAACAAAATCATCTAAAGGACATTAATGGTAAGAAACTTCTGGTACTTTACCTGGGCACTTGTCAGACCCCGGTGAGATGAGGAGGCCATGACGATGCCATGATTTTCCTTCAAACCCTTGATAGGTTGCAGAGCCGAGCTACAAGTTTTTCATAGTACCAAATGGAAAACGCACATAGCAGAAAGCCTGAAGTATGTCACACGTTTAACCTGGGAGTGCGAGGACCATTGGATCCTCAGATCTAGATCCCACGATGGTGGGTTGACTCGGTGATCAAGGCTCTAGATTGTTCTGGCGAAAGCATTCAATGAATTATTGTCAAACATTTAAAGTTGGAGCCACAGGTGTTAGCACCACGCTCGATCCAATCCCAATTCATTAAAAGCTCTATTATATCGATGCATTATGCCATCAAGAGTATATCATATGCGAAGGAATATCGTGGATACACAGGACAATCCTCATTCAATTTTAAATAGTCACATAACCTTATTTAATAACCCTTGCAATCTGCTAGTAATATAGTTAATGGGATATGTGTTAGATAAGTTTTTTTTTTTTGTTACATGTGTTAAGGTGTTACATTAAGATTGAGTTTCAATTGTTTAAATTATATTTTTAAGAGTATACTTTTATTTAATATATTGACAAATTGTAAATATAGATTTTGTGATTTTATAATTAACATTTATAATCATAAAAGAAAATATTGAAATTTAAAATGTATTTACGTGAAATAGTATTATGTAAACAATGAGATTCAAGATTCAAATCTTTATGGATCAAACCAATTAGGAAAAAAATAGGAATTCAATTATTTTTTAATATATTTTTTATAATTTTTATTTTATTTTTAATATAAAATAGTTTCATTTTGTGAAATTTAAGGGAATTATTTTTAAAAAATCTATTAATAATTATTTTAGTAAAAAACTTGAAAAATTAATCCACAACAAAATTTAACTCAATTCCTATGATCCTTCTAAAATTACAATTGAATTTTAAATGAAACTAATTTAAAAGACATGTTTCAAAAATAAACCCTTAATATGTTTTAATTCAAGTGTATTTCACTTAATATTTTGTTCATTTGTTAATTTCATTTTTTTAATTGTGATTTTTTTTTAAAATGTACTAATTTTTAAAAATATATTTTTTATTTCTTTTCCTTCCTTTTTCTAGGTCACTTGTATTTACGAGTAATGGAATATTTATAAATATTAAAAAAAAATTATTTAATTTAGTGATAAAGCCACAACAAATTTGATTAAAAATGTCATGAGTGAGTGAATTTGGTTTTACATGTGTTAATTAAGAGATATCTAGCCATTTAATCCACCGGTACAAAATTTTGGTTAGAATCTTCTAGACGTTTATGGGTTTGGTCGGAATTGTAACACCCCCGGTTACCTTAGTTTTAATTTCCGTCTTTTACAAACATTTTAAACGTTAAGCAAATACCTCTTATGGAGGTTAACATGTTATTTTGTTAGTTAAGAACCTAAGTGAGTTAGAAATTACTTTTAATTCTTATTTAAAAGAAATGATTAATAATTTACCAAAATATGTGCTATTTGAGCAAAGAAAAGCTGAGGGGGACAACTAGAGTGCCTAACTCCCAAGAAACAGTTGGAGGAAATAGTTACCCCAAACTACAAGGGACTTTCTTTAAGGAAAGGATCCAAGGAAGAGGAGGGGGTTGGTGTTTTTCTTTGGAAGAAAGTTAAGAATGGAGAATTGGGTTGAGGTTGTGCACTGCCCAAGGGCTCAGTTCCTGATCTGGTAAAGACCAGTGGAAAAGCTCAACCTCTATAAGAATATTCAGACTGAGTCGAGGAAGACTTTGAGTGCCTAGCTTAAGCTTGAAAGGAAGCTCTTGACTATAACCATTGTTTTGGTAGTTGGGAGAGCTTAGGGGGGAGAATGGTGAACAAACCATTCTCGTTGGCAAGGAGGTGTGGCCGTAGCTCGGGAGATTTCTTCAGTAAAATGCAGATAAGTATTCTGAGCACATATTACAATTTTTTTAATTGGTAATTTTTAGAATAATGAAATAAGATAAAAGGAAAAATCACTACTATAGAATGCATTGGAATAGAGTTATGAAGAGTTAAGGGATGAAGTAGTTTTTAGATTTACCACTTTATGGTATAAGGAGATAACGTAGATCCGGTGAACCATACAAATGGCAGAAGAGATAACTAGTTGATGGTGTGAGTTGCCTCTTAGCAGAATAAAGAGAAGAAGTGGCGGTCATCACCGTTTGCAGTAACAAAACTAGGGTATCAAGGAGGGATCAAGCTGTACTGTAAAGAGAATACCCTTCACCCATGAATCTGTGTAGTCTACGATAGTTGAAGTATTCCATTTTACCTGAGCATGGCCGTAACCATGGTCTGGTAAGAACTGTAACGAAGGGATGAACAGAGCTAGCCTCTCTGCAGAATCACCAGAAAAAATGACAGTGAACATCGAATACCCAATGGGTAGGTACACTAATCCAAAGCAAACAAATCCAAGCTGTTGAGAGCCTCTTTCCAAGATCGACGGTGGAGGGAATTCCATGCGAGTTGCTGAGATCGTGGACAGATGGAGGCTGGTATCTCAGGATCGAGAACCATCCAAAACCATAGCGAGGGTTAGAGCCGTGGGCTATTAAAACTTTAACCAGTGCATTTAAGACCCAAACCACCAAGTGGTAACCAAATTTCGAGAAAACATTTGTTTATAAAGGTCATTAACGTTAGGTAAGACGAGAATGTAAGGTTAAGTACTCACTTACCTTTTAATAAATGATGACACATTAATTCAATAAATGATATTACATAATAATAATAATAATTACTGTGTTAAGTGCGGGTAGATGTGCTACAAACGGTATCAGAGCCCACATTTCAACTCTGTGGCCTTAAGGAAAATACGTTGACAAAACATTTTTGTTTCAGAGAGGTGAGCAGAGCATGCGCAAAGGAGCGTCATCTACACCATCATGAAGAATGGCCACCGAAACAGAATTTACACCACACATGGGAACTAATCTTGAGGTATGGGTGCAGTTAGGAGAAGGCATTCGCGGTAATACATATACAATGCTACTGGAAACTATGAAACAACTTCGAGATGAAATGGAAAATATGAGGGAAGATAATGAGAGATTAAGACTCAAACAAGAAATAATATTGAAGAGTCTTTCTGACAAACAGAACCAAAGGAATCCAAGTCCTAGTTAGCAGGAGGAGAATATAAACAAAGAACACCAACAACGAGTGAAATATTTCTAGTTAGAGAATGAAGAAGGGTTAGAAAATGTATCAGGTCGTAAAGGTAATAAGAGACAAAAGACTAAATTACTGGGAGAATTTAAAAATATCAAACACCTGATGTACGACAGAGAAAAAGAAGAAATTGTTTAAGCCTGGCTAATTAACATGAACAAGTACTTTCAGATCTATGAATACGAAGATAATCTAAAACTAGACTAGCCCTTTTCCAGCTGCAAGGAAAAGCTACCTTGTGGTGGGAGGAAGTTAAAATGGTATGGGCAGTGGATGAACAAGAAGTTACATTGGGGCAATTTCAAAAGTATTTTAAGGACAAATACCTTACTGAACGATTTTATGACTAGAATCCAAAGAATTCCATGATCTTAGATTGGGGGAACAAACTATGGATGAGTTTGTGATCAAATTCACGTCATTATTAAGGTATGTACCTTATATACATGAGGGAAAGCTAAAGTGCGATGATTTGTTAGTAGTTTACCAGCTTTTATGAAGGAGAGAATAGAGTTTGATAGTCCAAAAACCATGGACGAAGCTATACGAAAGGCTAGAATCTACTATCAACAAATGAAGCAAAAAAGGAGAAAGTAGTAAAGGTTGGATGGAAAAAAAGGGACAAAAGAATGCATTCAGTCCTAAAAATGCAAAACTTGGAAATCCCATAAATATGTTTAGAAAACCTCAGAATGGAATGCCAGGGAAAAATCAGGCGAAACCAAGACAATCTGTTGAGAGTCAAGATACAGAAGCCTCCATCAAACCTGAGGGCAGTCGACAACAGAGGTTGTCATTGCAATGCTGGGGTTTGTAAAGAACCCCATTATTACAAAAATTTCCCCCACCGTACTAGAGCGGGACAAGTGGCAAACGTTTAGGAAGCTTCTACAGTTGGAGATTTGGCCCGAAGCATTCCTCGAATAAATGCAGCATTGGAGGATAACCAAGCCGAGTATCATCCTTCTATGGTGGAGTTTGAAGGTACAATTTCTAATCATCCTATATCCATTCTAATTGACCCAAGAACAAGTTTGAGTTATGTTAGTCCTAAGATAGTTGAATTATGTCACTTAAACTCTACCAAGTTTAAAACCCCTTGGTTGGTCCAAATAGCCACTAAGGCCAAGCGTAGGGTTTCTGATAAGGTAGAAAAGTGTCTCTTAGAAATAGCTCGGAAGCCAGTAAGGGTAAATTTCAATATGTTACCCTTAGGGTCTTATGATGTACTGATAAGAATGGACTAGTTACAAAAAAATTGGTCAGTTGTTAACTGTAAGGATAAGTCGATAAACTAACTCTCTGAGGAAGGGGTTAGACAAGAAATTCAGGGTATTTGAAAAACTGCTAAATTACATCCTATTACTACCAACCAGTTAAGTAAATGTATTCAAAAAGGATGTAAAGTGTATGTTGTACAAGTTGGTTACACCAATTCAAAGACAAAACAACCACCTTAAGAGACATACTGGTTATTCAGGAATTTGCAGACATTTTTCCTGAGGAGATACTGAGATTACCGCCAAAAGGAGATATCGACTTTACCATAGAATTGATACCAGGACCTGCTTTGGTATCGAAAACTCCTTATTGAATGAGCATACCTGAGTTAACTGAACTCAAGATGCAATTGGAGGAACTTTTCGATAAAGGGTACATTCACCCAAGTGTGTCACCCTGGGGGGCGCCTGTGTTATTTGTAGGGAAAAAGGATGGGACCCTACGACTGTATATTGATTATAGAAAACTTAATAAGTGGACTATAAAAAATAACTACCCACTACCAAGAATAGATTATTTGTTTGACCAAGTGAAGGGAGCCATTGTCTTCTCCAAAATAGACCTATGGTCAGGTTATCATCACATTAGAGTAAAAGAAGAAGATGTTTGCAAGACAACATTTAGAATGTGTTACGGGAATTACGAATTCATTGTATTGCCTTTCGAACTCACTAATCCACCAACAACCTTTATGAGTCTGATGAATGACATTTTTCATCCTTATTTGGATAAATTTGTTTTAATATTCATTGATGATATACTAATTTACTCTAAAAACTTGAAAGAACACCAAGAACACCTCTGAATATGTTGGAGAGACGGAAGAGACAAAGCATGAATTCACAAAAAGCATGAGTTGCCACTCTTCTATTGATCACACAAAACATGATGATTACAATGAACCCAGTGAAGGGTATTTAAACCTTTTCCAACTAGATAATTGCCTAAAATATCTTGACATACAACTAAATGCAATCACACACTCAAAGTCGTCTATCACTTAACTCAACTTGACTCAACACTCAAACACTCAACCACTCAATCACTTAGTTAACTAACACTCTATGTTTAGCTAACTCCTCATGCAAGTGTAATTATGTTATTTTAACACTCCCCTTAATTACGATTGCTAAACTAAAATATGACTCATGGCAACTCAAACATGCCTGCTCGTCTATGTCTCAGCGAGGCTTACAAACACCCAAGTTTCTTCTATGAAACTCAAACACATCTCGTGCTAATGACTTAGTAAATATATCAGCCAATTGATCACTAGATTTACAAGGCTTCAAGTGAACTTCTCCATTGCTCACAAGTTCTCTATTACAGTGATATCTAGTATCAATATGTTTTCTCTTTTGGTGACACGCACTATTCTTGGATAGTGAAATTGTTGAGGTGTTGTCACAATATATTGTTGTTGATCCTTCTTGTTTCTACTTGAGTCCATCAAGTAATATTCTTAACCACACTGCTTGACATGCTGCTGATGTTGCTACAACATATGCTGCTTTTGTTGACGAAAGTTTCACAGTGGGCTACTTCATAGATGCCCATGAAATCACACTTGAACCAAAGTGGAACACAAAACCAGAAGTGCTCTTCCTATCATCCAAAATGCCTGCAAAATCATTATCTGTGTATCCAATCAAATCCTTCTTTTCTGTGCTTGCATACATAATGCCACAATCTCTAGTTCATGCTATGTATCTTAGAATTCGTTTTCCTGCACTCCAATGTGTGTCTTTTGGAGTATCCATAAATCTGGAAATCAAAATAACTCCTTGCATGACATCGGTCTTGTAGCTGTGAGATACATGAGGCTACCAACCAATATTTTGAATAAATTTGGATCGACATCTGATCCTTCTGCATTTTTTCTTAACTTTGTACTTGTTGCAACTGGTGTAGGGAAGGACATGTTTGCAATTTTCCATCCTGAATCTTTTCAACAAATCTTTGGAATATTTATTTTGACAAATAAAAATTCCTTTTTCAGATTTCTCAAATTCTATGCCAAGAAAATATTTCATTAGACCAAGATCTGTCATCTCAAATTCTTTCATCATGGCTACTTTAAATTCATTTATCTCAAAATCACCTGTAAAAATCATGTCATCAACATATAAGCAAACAATCAAAATCTGTCCATGCTCATTTACCTTTGTGTACAAGGTAGGCTCAATGTTGCTTCTGCAAAATCCATTCTTGATCATGTAGCTGTTAATTTTGGTATACCAAGCTCTAGGCGCTTGCTTTAGTCCATAGAGTGCTTTCTTCAACCTATAAATTTTCTCTTCATTACTCTCAACTTCATATCCTGAATGTTGCTACACATAAATTTCTTCTTTGAGGATTCCATTCAAGAAGGATTGTTTCACATCCATCTGATATACTTTCCACTTGTTCTAAGTTGTTGTGGCTAGAATTGCTATTACAATATCCAATTTGGCTATCGGAGCAAACGTTTCTCCAAAGTCTATTCCCAGTTGCTGCGAGAATTGTTTTGCTACAAGTCTAGCTTTGAATCTATCAATTTCACCTTTCTCATTCAACTTTGTCTTGTACACCCACTTCACACCAATTATATTTTTTTCCTTTGGCAAATCAACCAAATCCCATGTGTCATTCTTTTCAATAGCTTCAATTTCTTCATACATGGCTTGCACCCAATTTTCATCTTTCATTGCTTCTTCAAACGAAGAAGGCTGGAATGACAACAATTAAAAATTTGAACTAACATCCAAATCATCATAAATATCTTTCAAACTTCTCATCTTTCTCAAGTACCATTGCTTGATTCATCACCTGATTGATTGCTGAGAGAATCTTGATATGTTGATCTACTTGAGGATCCATGCTGCTCTGAAAATCTTGGAGTCCTTATTGGTGTGTCTCTGTTTGGTGTCTTCACTTGTGATTCTTGCTGCTCCTTTTCTGCTACATCATCTTCTTCCATTAGTGGCACTTGTGCATCAACTGTTTTGTCTACAATTCCATTCCATGACTCGTGTTCCTTGAACACAACATCTATGTTAATTATGGTCTTCTTTGTGATAGGGTTATAAAATTTGTAAGCTTTTGATTTCTCACTATAGCCAATGAATATGCATTTTTCACTTTTATCATCCAATTTTCCTCTTCGCTCCTTAGGCACGTGTGCATAATCTACACATCCAAATACTCTGAGATGAGACATGTTGCAATACATACCTAACCATGCTTGCTCTGGTACTCTGTTCATCACACTCTTTGTAGGAGATCTGTTGATCACATAAATAGCACATGCCACTGCTTCTTCCTAATACTCATTAGACAAGTTTTTTCCTTTCAACATGCTTCTTACCATGTTTATAATTGTCCTGTTCTTGCTCTCTGCTACACCATTCTGCTGCGGTGTGTACCTGGTTGTAAATTGTCTTCTGATCCCATGTTGTTTGCAGTAATCATGGAATGCCTTTGAGTCATATTCTCCACCGCGATCTAACCTCAATACCTTGATCTGTTGATTACTTTGGTTCTCGTATGGTTTTGAATTTTTTGAACTTTGCAAAAGTTTCAGGCTTCTACTTAAAAAAGTAAACCCAAGTCTTTTTGTTATAGTCATCAATGAAAGTGAGGAAGTAGCAACTTCCACCAATTGACTGTGTCCTCATAGGTCCACACAAGTCTGTATGCACTAGCTCAAGAGGTTGCTTTTCTCTGTATGCAACTCCCTTTGGAAAACTTTCACGGTGTTGTTTTCCCAAGATGAAACACTCACAAGTACTAGCAGGCTCTTTGATGGGAGGTAATCCTCTGACCATTTGTTTCTACTGCAACAATCTTAAACTAGAAAAGTACAAGTGTCCAAATCGAAAGTGCCATAACCAATAATCATCAGAACATGCAACTGTAAAAGAACTCACCTGACCACTGTAATTCAAAATTATAGGAAAGAGTATGTTCCTCTTCATCTGCACCTTTGCTATCAACTGTTTTCGTGGGTGCTTGTCATATATAACAACTTCTTGACCTTGAAAGATAACTCTGTATCCTTTCTGTTTCAATTGTCCAACACTTAACAAATTATGTTTGAGACTAGGAACATAATATACCACTGAGATTGTATTTGGCTCCCCCTGCTTGGTCAGAATCTTGACCACTCCTTTGCCATCTACTTTCACAGTCTTGTCAGTCCTCGAATTTACCTATGTTTTCACAGATTGATCGAAATTTGCAACCAAATCCTTGTTTCCTGTCATGTGGTTACTGCAACCACTGTCTAACAACCACACACTAGCAGAAGTTTCATGCATGTTATGACAAGCTAAGAACATGGAGTTATAACTCTCTATAGGGACATTAGCTCTCTGGTTCCCTTGATCAACTATCTTCTTCCTGCAATCACGAGCATAGTGACCAAATTTATTGAAATAATAGCATCTCACCTTTGATTTTTCAACTCTTTGATTATTGTTGAAGCTTCTATAATTGCTTCCACTTGCATGTTCATGCTCTTCTCAGCTATCTTTCTGACCACCATATCTTCCACTTCGTCCTCTGCCTCTCGATCTATTTCTATCTTGACCTCTATCTCTTGAAATAGAAACCTGACTTTTGAAAGTGGTCTCTAAAGTGGAATCCTTATTTCTGTCTATCCTTGCCTCGTGCGATAGAAGTGATCCCATAAACTCATCAAATATCAAGGATGCCAAATCCTTGGCTTCTTCTATGGCTGCTACCACAACATCAAATTTGGTAGACAAATATCGAAGGACCTTCTCAACCACTCTTTGATCTTTTACATCTTCACCATAAATATTTAACTGATTTACAATAGTTATGAACCGATTCATGAAAGAGCCGATGTCCTCTATCTCCTTCATCTGCAAACTTTCAAAATCTCTCCTAGTATTCTGCAACTTAACAATATTGACTTTGGCCATACCTTTATAGTTTGTTGCCAAAGTATCCCATGCTACTTTTGTTGAAGACGTGGTCATAATCTTTTGGAACACTGCTAAGTCCACTCCTTGTTGAATAAGCTGCAACACATGTGAATTATTCTTCTTGTCTTTCTTCCATTGTTCCCTCTCTTTATTACTGAGAGCTTGTTCTTCTTCTTCGTTCTTAGGTTCTGAAAACCCAAACTTGACATATCCCAAACATCATGTGCTTGCAACATGATCGTAATCTTAATGGCCCGCACATCGTAAACTTTCCCTGTAAATGGTGGGAACTGGGGTTGGAGATTTGAGAAGCCATCTTTCTCCAAAAACTTCTCTTCAAAAAGAATAAACCCTAAATTTCTCTTCTTCTTTAAAAAAAAGGAAAAAAAGAAAAAAACCAAAATTTAAGTTTTTTTTATTTTTATTTTTTTTCCAAAAACCTTATTTATTTATTTTTATATAAAAAGATATTTTTATAAAAAATTCCTTAAATATAAAAACAAAAATCTTTCACTACAGGTTTATAAAACTTTAATTAAAAAGTCACGTTCACACTTTTTAAAAAATGTCTCATAAAAACCTTCACTTTACTCTTAAAAAAAACCTTCACGTTAGTCGTATGAAGTCTTACAGTTCTCCTTTGAAAAAGCTTAACAAACTTTTGAATTTTTAACGGCTTCTGAATTTTTAAAGCGCTGCATGTGCTGTATGAAAGACTTTTTCTCTCGTTCCTTCCTATACCGGCTGCTACAACAGGTGCGGCGATTGTGGTTGACGCAATTACGGTTTCAGCTGGCGGCGTGGGCTGCGACCCTCCTTCTATCCAGAATAATTCGACCTGATTGCTCAACAATCAACAAGCTACGACTTATCACTCAACGGCTACGCTGAAACTTTCGACCCTTTACTTGGGAATCTGCAGGTTGCCGTTACAAAATTTTTGATAGTTCTTCTCTAGCTCTGATACCAATTTGTTGGAAAGACTGAAGAGATAAAGCATGAATTCACACAAAACATGAGTTGTTGCTCTTCTATTGATCACACAAAACATGATGATTACAATGAACCTGGTGAAGGGTATTAAACCTTTTCCAACTAGCTAATTGCCTAAAATATCTTGACATGCAATCACACACTCAAAGTCGTCTATCACTTAACTCAATTTAACTCAACACTCAAACACTCAACCACTCAATCACTCAGTTAAATAACACTCTATGTTTAGCTAACTCCTCATGCAGGAGTAATTATCTTATTTTAACAAATAGTACTTCAAGTCCTAAGGGAAAATCAATTGTATGCCAAATACAGTAAATGTGAATTTTTATAAAAATTAGATTCAGTATTTAGGCCACATTATATCCTTAGAAGGTATAGCAGTAGATCCGGTAAAGATTGGGACCATCATGAATTGGACAATTCCCAAAAATGTAACCGATATCAGATCTTTCATGGGCTTGGCTGGTTATTACCAATAATTTATAAAAGGGTTTTCAAAAATTTCATACCCTATCACTTCTCTACAGAAAAAGGGAAAGGCCTTTTGCTGGACAGAGGAATTTCATTGCAGCATTGAATTGCTGAAACAATTAACCACAACCCCTATATTAGGAATAGCAGACTCAGAGAAGGAATTCACGGTATGCACAGATGCTTTTCAAGAAGGGGTTGGAGGTGTGTTGATGCAGACAGGGAGAGTGATATCCTATGAATCTTGAAATATTAAAGATCATGAGAAAAGATATTCATCTTATGACCTAGAATTAACAGTTGTGGTCCACGCCTTGAAAATGTCGCGACACTACCTATTGGAGAAGAAATTCCTTCCAATGATAGATCACAGTAGTTTGACCTGTTTCTTCAAACATCCAAACTTAAATGCTCGACAAGCAAGATGGACAACCTTCCTAACCGAATTTGATTTTGATATTAAGCACTTGAAGGGGAAGGAGAACCGCATCGTAGATGCTTTAAGCCGAAAAGTGCATCACATGTATGAGATCTCATTCAGTAAGGTGGAAAGTAAGTTTTTAAGTAAAATTAAAGAAGAAGCTATGAAGGATCCTGAATATTATTTTGTTTGGCAGCAAGCTAAGAAAATAGTAAATTCGGGGAAACTGAGCGACTATAGTATAAACTGCGATCAGATGTTGACTTTTAGAGGAAGAATCTTTGTGCCAAATCAAAAAGCTATAAAACAATACCTACTAGACAAATTTCACAGAAGCTTGTATATGGCACATCCATGCTATCAAAAGTTGTTTTCATCAATCAAAAAGAATTATTTTTGGCCTGGGATGCAGAAAGATATTGTAGAATATCTAGCTAAATGTTTAGAGTGAGAGGAGATTAAAGCAGAACACCAGCACCCAGCTGGTCTATTGCACCCATTCCCTATTGATGAATGGAAATGGGACACAATTACATTGGATTTCATAACTGGATTGCCCAGATCCAAAAGACAAAATTATTCCATTATGGTGGTGGTGGACAAATTAAGCAAAAAAACTCATTTTATCCATGTTAAGTCTACTTATAAAACTGTGGAAATTGGTGATATATTCATGAAGGAAAATTTTAAATTACATGGGTTACTCAAAGTAGTAATATCTGATAGAGATATTAAGTTCACCTCTACTTTCTGGAAATATTTATTTGCAGGATTGGGAACTCAGAGTTAGTTCAGTACTACCTTTCACCCGCAAACGGATGGGCAAATTGAATGAGTGAACCAAGTGTTAGAAGACATGCTTGGAATGTACGCAATGAAACAAGCTTCTAAATGGGAGGAATACCTCCACTTAGTAGAATTTGCCTATAATAACAGATACCATGAATCCCTCAAAATAAGTCCCTTCGAAGCATGGAAAATTTTAGGGGCTAATATTCGTAGGTGGGTTAATTTTCCATGATTTTTCCATAAAAAAGATTCACCAATTTTCATTTTTTATAAAAATGGTTCGCCCAAGTTTTACAATATAAAATTATTTTACCTTAAAAATTGCTAGCATTATATAGAGACTCTATATAAAATCATTATAAATTTGAATAATTTTACAAATATATCAATAAAATTTGTATAGTTTGCATATAGGGACTAGTGATATTCACTAATGTTTTTAAACTTCAACATAATTTTCCATCCTTAAAATTTCCCCTACTTCGAAGCACTGTATGGGAAGAAATGTTGAACTCTGACAAACTGAAGTAATCCCAAAGATAAATTAATTTTGGGACCTAACATGCTGATAGAAATGGAACAAACATTAAAGAAGGTGCGCCAGAATTTAAAAGCTGCCCAGGATAGGCAGAAAGCATACGCTGATAAAATAAGAACCTATAGGGGGTTTGGAGTGGGGGATCATGTATACGTAAGAATAAATCCTAGAAAATTCTCTTTAAAATGGGGGGGATGTACGAAGTTAGCTCCCCATTACAATGGACCTTTTCAAATTTTTGAAAGAGTTGGGCTTGTAGCTTATCATCTCGCTCTACTAGGTCACCTACGAATTCATAATGTGTTCCATGTATCATTACTTAAAAGATATATATATGACCCCAGGCATGTCATTAATTGGAAAGACATACAGGTAAAGGAAGAAATGATAGTATTTATTCTTTCCTTTTCCTCTCCTTTGTCTTATTATTATTATTATTTTTACTTCTCCAATCATTGTAGTTAAATGATTGATTAAAAAAAATGTATGATGAATTCAAGTAGAACCGGATGGAGAATTCCTGGTCGAACCCCTGCGTATTTTAGAACGGAGAGAAATAATGCCTCGGAAGCAAGCTATCATCCAAGTTAAAGTGCAATGGAAGCACTTTGGCCCAAATGAACCTACTTGGGAAGATGAAGGCTTTATGAGATAGGCTTATCCAGTGTTGCTTCAGTACTAGGAGAACACTGAGGATGGTGTTGCACATAAGGAGGGGGGGGGGGGAGTTGTAACACCCCCATTTACCTTAGTTTTTATTTCTGTCTTTTACAAACATTTTAATTGTTAAGAAAATACCTCTTATGGAGGTTAACTGGTTATTTTGTTAGTTAAGAACCTAAGTGAGTTAGAAATTAATTTTAATTCTTATTTAAAAGAAATAATTAAGAATTTACCAAAATATGTGCTATCTGAGGAAAGGAAAGCCGAGGGGGACCACAAGGGTGCCTAACTCCCAAGAAACAGTTGGAGGAAACAGTTACCCCATAGTCCAAGGGACTTTCTTTAAAGAAAGGATCCAAGGAAGAGGAGGGGGTTGTTGTTTTTATTTGGCAGAAGGCTAAGAATGGAGAATTGGGTTGAGGTTGTGTGCTGCCCAAGAGCTCAGTTCCTGATCTGGTAAAGACCAGTGGAAAAGCTCAACCTCTATAAGAATATTTAGACTGAGTCCCGGAAGACTCTGAGTGTAACCATTGTTTTGGGAGTTGGGAGAGTCGGGGGGAGAACAGTGAACATACCATTCTCATTGATAGGGAGGTGTGGCCATAGCCCAGGAGCTTTCTTTAGTAAAATGCAGATAAGTATTCTAAGCACATATTATAGTTTTGTTAATTGGTAATTTTTAGAATAATGAAATAAGAGAAAAGGAAAAATCACTACTGTAGAATGCATTGGAATAGATTTCTGAAGAGTTAAGAGATGAAGTAGTTTTTAGATTTACCAGTTTATGGTATAGGGAAATAATTGTCTCAGAACAGAGTATGAGAAATCCTTATAAATAAAATAGAACCTATCTTTCTACTACTTGTACATTGTTGATCCTTTTATGTGTAAATCAAGGGTTATGCAATAAAATTTCTCTATTGTGGTAATTTAATGATTATATAACAAGATTGAATTTATCTCCTTAAAGTCGTGACTAGTACTAAAAATAAGTAAACTAAACCCTGAGAGTTATTTTTAGTAAACATTGAAATTATGAAAAGATTTAGACAAGACTAATGAGTTTTAGAAAATGCATTCTTCATACCAATGAATAAAGAGTTACTGATATCAACATGGATATTATACATCAGTGTATTATTATAGAAGGAAATATAACAGAATTGTAGTAACTGTAAAATGCCAAGAAAAAGAGAAAAAGAGTAAGCATTGGCTACTCAGAGTAGTGATACTGTGTTAGAAAACATGATAATGCACCCTCGGTGGAATGTTACGATTCAACTAGAAACAGACATAGAAAATCTTAAGATAAACTACAAAGAGAGAAATCTTATTACCAACATTGTTATACATTGAATAAACAGTCTATAAAATGAAACGAAGGTAGCCATTGGGTCCGTTCCACTGAATTACAGATGTGTCGTTCACTATTAAAAATACGAAAATGCGGAAGTGATATTGAAATAGATTGTTCCAGATATCATGAGGAAAATAAAAAAAATTGCCTATAATTTTAAAAAGAAGTGTAGACAAAACGAAAATACCTAATTGACAAGAAGCCATAGTACAGGGCTACATTTTAAATTATTACCCAATTTAGGAAAACTATAAATTTGAACATTAAAGCATTTAAATCCATGTTCGGCAAGTCATTAAGGGTTGATCAGTATAAACACAGTAATTGGAAAGCAAGACCATTAAACCCTGGAGTGTAATCATCTGCCACCTAGGTATATATTTACATATATATAAATGAAGTTAACAACTGTCTATGAGCAACCAAGAACCAAAAGCGATAGACAGGGTAATAAAATAGTACAATGCTGAGATGTATTTATATAGCATCAACCTTGAGCATCACCAAAACCAGGAATCAAGTAGAAACTAACAGTTTATACAACGACCCTGTAGAGTGAAGTACCCGAATGGATAGGAGTAAACCCTTAAGGGTTTTAGATAGCAAACTTATCAAACTTCCTAGAAATAAAAATTGGTTCGACCAACCTGTGTAGTGGGGCAGAAACGAAGGGTAATACCTTGATGGTTGTCCTTCGGAGAGCCACATGGGAACCTGACTCCTCCCCTGCATCAAAACCATACAATCTTAGTTATGTTCATATATATTTATAGCGGACAAAATAAATAACATCCCAAGATAAGAATGCAACAAGAAGATTTTACTTGGGCCAGTTGCCTACGATGGAGGGTCCTTTTTCTGGGTAGAACTACTCCAGAGAAAGAACCTACAACAGGAACAATCCTTGGATCCATTGAACCATGCAAATTGCGGAAGAGATAACTGGTTAACGGTGTGAGCTTCCTATGAGTAGAATAAAGAGGTGAATATCATCCATCATCCTCTACAGTAACAAAAGTAGGCTATCAAGGAGGAATGAAGTCGTGCTACAAATAGAATAACCTTCACCCATGAACCTCTGCAATCTATGATAGCTAAAGTATTCCATTTTACCTGAGCATGGCCGTAATCATGGTCTGGTAAGAAATGTAACATATTGATGAGTGGAGCTAGACTCTCTATAGAAGCACTAGAACAAATGTCAGTAAACCTCGAATACCCAGTGGGTAGGTACACTTATCCAAAGCAAACAAATTGAAACCATTGAGAGCCTCTTTCCAAGATCGATGGTGGTCGAACTTCCATGCAAATTTCTGAGATCGTGGATAGATGGAGGTTGGTATCTCAGGATCGAGAACCATCCAAACCCATAGCAAGGGTTAGAGCCGTGGGTTAATAAAACTTTAACCAGTGCATTTAAGACCCAAACCACCAAGTGGTAAGCAAATTCCAAGAAAATATCTGTTTATAAAGGTCATTGACGCTAGGTAAGAAGAGAAGGTAAGTTTAGGTACTCATGTACCTTTTAATAAATGATGACACATTAATTAAATAAATGATATTACATAATAATAATAAAAAAATTACTGTGTTAAGTGCGGGTAGATGTGTTACAAGTGGTATCAAAGCCCAAGTTTCAACTTTGTGGCCTTAAGGAAAATATCGTTAACAGAACATTTTTGTTTCACAGAGGTGAGCAGAGCATGTGCAAAGGAGCACCGTCTACACCATCACGAAGAGTGATCACCGGAACAAAATTTACACCACATATGGGAACTAATCCGGAGGTATGGGTGCAGTTAGGAGAAGGCACCCACAGTAATACAGATGCAATGCTATTGGAAACTTTGAAACAACTTCGAGCTGAAATGGAAAATCTGAGGGAAGATAGTGAGAGAGTAAGAATCGAACAAGAAAGAATATTGAAGAGTCTTTCTGACAAACAGAACCAAAGGAATCCAACTCCTAGTTGGGAGGAGGAGAATAGAAACGAATAACACCAACAACGAGTGGAATATTTTTGGTTAGAGAATGAAGAAGGGTCAGAAAATGTACCAGTTGGTAAAGGTAATAACAGATAGAAGACTTAATTACTGGGAGAATTTAAAAATATCAAACCTCCGATGTATGATGGAGAAAAAGAAGAAACTGTTGAAGCCTGGCTAATTAACATGAACAAGTACTTTTAGATATATGAATATGAAGATAATCTAAAATTCGGACTCGCCATTTTCCAGCTGCAAGGAAAAGCTACCTTGTGGTGGGAGGAAGTTAAAATGGTACCAGAAGTGGATGAACAAGAAGTTACATGGGAGCAATTTCAAAAGTATTTTAAGGAAACATACCTTACTGAATTATTTTATGACGAGAAAGCCAAAGAATTTCATGATCTTAGATTGGGGTAGCAAACTATGGATGAGTTTGTGACCAAATTCACATTGCTATTAAGGTATGTACCTTATATACGTGAGGAAAAATCTAAATTGCAGTGATTGGTTAGAAGTTTACTAGCTTTTATGAAGGAGAGAATAGAGTTTAACAGTCCAAAAACCATGGACAAAGCTATATGAAATGCTAGAATCTACTATCGGCAAATGAAGCAAAAAGGAGAAGGTAACAAAGGTTGGATGGAAAGAAAGGGACAGAAGAATGCATTCATTCCTAAAAATGCAAAACCTAGAAATCCCAAAAATATGTTTAGAAAACCTCAGAATGGAATGGCAGGGAAAAATAAGGTGAAACCAAGACAACCTATTGAGAGTCAAGCTACATAAGCCTCTAGCAAACCTGAGGGCAACCAACAACAGAGGCCGTCGCTGCAAGGCTAGGGTTGTGTAGAACCCGATTATTACAAAAACTGCCCCCACTGTACTAGAGAGGGACAAGTGGCAAACGTTTAGGAAGCTTCTATAGTTGGATATTTGGCCCGAAGTATTCCTTGAATAAACACAGCCTTGGAGGATAACCAAGCCGAGTATCAGCCTTCTATGGTGGAGTTTGAAGGTAAAATTGTTAATCATCCTGTATCCATTCTAATTGAACCAAGAGAAAGTTTGAGCTATGTTAGTCCTAAGATAGTTGAATTATGTCACTTAAACTCTGCCAAGTTTAAAACCCCTTGGTTGGTCCAGCTAGCCACTGGGACCAAGCATAGGGTTTCTACTAAGGTAGAAAATTGTATGTTAGAAATAGCTGGGCAGCCAGTAAGGTTCAATTTAAATATGTTACCCTTAGGGTCCTATGATGTACTCATAGGAATGGCGTGGTTAGAAAAACATTGGTTAGTTGTTAATTGTAAGGATAAGTCGATAAAATACCTCTCTGAGGAAGGGGTTAGACAAGAAATTCAAGGAACTCAAAAAACTGTTAAATTATGTCTTATTACTACCAACCAGTTAAGTAAATGTATTCGAAAAGGTTGTCAAGTGTATGTTGTACAAGTTGGTTAGACCAATTCTAAATACAAAATAGCCATCTTGACAGACATACTTGTTATTTAGGAATTTGCAGACATTTTGCCTGAGGAGATACCAAGATACCGCCAAAAAGAGACATCGACTTTACCATAGAGTTGATATCAGGAGTTGCTCCGGTATCGAAATCTCCTTATCAAATGAGCATACTTGAGTTAACTGAATTGAAGATGCAATTGCAAGAACTGTTGGATAAAGGGTACATTCGCCCAAGTGTGTCACCCTGGGGGGCCCTTGTGTTATTTGTAAGGAAAAAAGACTGCACCCTAGGACTCTGTGTTGATTATCATTAGGGGAATTTTGAGGTCTAAAATGGGCCTCCTAAGAAAAATTTAAAATGAAAATAAAATTTATAAGAACCAATAGGATTCAAGATAATGATGTCAACCATGGGGGATGATTCACCATTTTTGGAGTAAAAAAAGTAAAAAGATTAAAAAATAAGAAAATAATAAAACTACTTTTTCAACTCCTATTTTCAACTTATCTCCCTAAGGCTTTACTCAAATTTTGAGAAGGAGTGCTCATTGGATGAAAAATTTAATTCCTCATCCAAGGAGTACCCATTTTACATACTTTCGATGGACCCTACTATATGAAAAATGAGAAATACATGAAAAATGTGATTGCAATAAAACATTACATGTATTTTTCATTTTTCATGCAGTAGGGTCCATCTCAAGTACGGAACATGGGTACTCCTTGGATGAGGAATCAAAATTTTCATCCAAAGAGTGTTGTCGCTCGAAATTTGAGTAAACCCATAAAGAGATAAGTTGAAAATATGAGTTGAAAAAATAGATTTTTCTTTTTTCCCTCTAAAATTTGATGATGTACTCTAATCTTATTTTATTATTTCCACTATTATTTTGTAATTTCCTTAGGAGGCCCATTTTAGACCTCAAAATTCCCCTAATGAGACAACTAATAAGTTGACTATCAAAGATAAGTACCCACTACCAAGAATAGATGATTTGTCTGACCAAGTGAAGGGAGCCACTATCTTCTCCAAAATAGACCTGCGGTCAGGTTATCATCAAATCAGAGTAAAAGAAGAATATGTCTGCAAGACAACATTTAGAACACGTTACGGGAATTACTAATACATTGTAATGCCTTTCGCACTCACTAATTCACCAACAACCTTTATGATCCTGATGAATGGAATTTTTCATCCTTGGATAAATTTGTTTTAATATTCATTGATGATATACTAATTTACTCTAAAAATTTGAAAGAACACCAAGAACACCTCCTAATAGTACTTCAAGTCCTAAGGAAAAATCAATTGTATGCCAAATACAATAAATGTGATTTTTATAAAAATCAGATTCAATATTTAGGCCACATTATATCCTTAGAAGGTATAGCAGTAGATCTGGAGAAGATTAGGACCATCATGAATTGGAGAATTCCCAAAAATGTAACTGATATCAGATCTTTCATGGGCTTGACTGGTTATTACCCACGATTTATAAAAGGGTTTTCAAAAATTTCATACCTTATCACTTCTCTACAGAAAAAGGGTAAGGCCTTTTGCAGGATAGAGGAATGTTAGCGCAAAATTGAATTGCTGAAACAATTATTAACCATGACCCCTGTATTAGGAATAGAAGACCTAGAGAAGGAATTCACAGCATGCACAAATGCTTGTCAAGAAGGGGTTGGAGGTGTGTTGATGTAGGAAGCGAGAGTGATAGCCTATGAATCTCGAAATCTTAAATATCACGAGAAAAGATATTTGGCATACGACCTAGAATTAATAGTTGTGGTCCATGCCTTGAAAATGTCGTGGCACTACTTATTGGGGAAGAAATTCCTTCTGATGACAGATCACAGTAGTTTGATCTATTTCTTCAAAAACCAAACTTAAATGCTCGACAGGCAAGATGGATAACCTTCCTAAGCGAATTTGATTTTGATATTAAGCACTTGAAGGGGAAGGAGAACCGTGTGGCAGATGCTTTAAGCCAGAAAGTGCATCACATCTATGAGATCTCATTCAGTAATGTGGAAAGTAAGATTTTAAGTCAAATTAAAGAAGCAGCTATGAAGGATCCTGAATATGATTTTCTTTGGCAGCAAGCTAGGAAAATAGTAAATTTGGGGAGATAAAGTGATTATAGTATAAATTGTGATCATATGTTGACTTTTAGAGGAAGAATCTTTGTGCCAAATAAAAAAGCTACAAAACAATACCTACTGGACGAATTTCACAGAAGCTCGTATATGGCACATTCAGGCTATTAAAAGTTTTTTCACCAATCAGAAAGAAATATTTTTGGCCTGGGATGTGGAAAGATATTGTAGACTATCTAGCTAAATGTTTAGAGTGTCAGCAGGTTAAAGCAGAACACCAACACCTGGCCAGTCTACTGCACCCACTCCCTATTCCTAAATGGAAATGGGACACAATTACATTGGATTTCATAACTCAACTACCTAGATTCAGAAGAAAAAACAATTCCATTATGGTGGTGGTGGACAAATTAAGCAACAAAAATCATTTTATCCCTGTTAAGTCTACTAATAAAACTATGGAAACTGCTGACATATTCATGAAGGAAATTTTTAAATTACATGGGTTACCCAAAGTAGTAATATCTGATAGAGATGTGAAGTTCACCTCTGTTTTCTGGAAAGTTTTATCTGTGGGATTAGGAACTCAGAGTCATTTCAGTACTACCTATCACCCACAAACGGATGGGCAAACTAAACGAGTGAACCAAGTGTTAGAAGACACGCTTCAAATGTACGCAATGTAGCAACCTGCCAAATGGGAGGAATACCTCCATTTAGTGGAATTTGCCTATAATAACAGCTACCATGAATCCCTCAAAATGAGTCCCTTCGAAGTACTGTATGGGAATAAATGCCGAACTCTGACAAACTGGAGTAATCCCGAAGATAAATTAATTTTAGGACCTGACATGCTGATAGAAATGGAATAGACAGTAAAGAGGGTGCACCAAAATTTAAAAGCTGCCCAGGATAGGCAAAAAACGTACGCTGATAAAAAAATAACTTATAGGGAGTTTGGAGAGGGGGATCATGTATACGTAAGAATAACGACTAGAAAAATCTCTTTAAAATAGGGGGGATGTACGAAGTTAGCTGCCTGTTACTGTGGACCTTTTCAAATTTTGGAAAGAGTTGGGCATGTAGCTTATCAGCTAGCTCTGCCAGGTCACCCACAAATTCATAATGTGTTCCATGTGTCATTACTTAAAAGATATATATATGACCCCAAGCATGTCATTAATTGGCAAGACATATAGGTAAAGGAAGAAATGATAGTATTTATTATTTCATTTTCCTCTCTTTTGTCTTATTATTATTATTATTGTTTATTTTTACTTCTCCAATCATTGCAGTTAAATGATTGATTAAAAAAATGAATGATGAATGCAGATAGAACTGAACGGATAATTCCAGGTTGAACCCTTGTGTATTCTAGAACGGAGAGAAATAATGCTCAGGAAGCGAGCTATCATCCAAGTTAAAGTGCAATGGAAGCACTTTGGCCCGGATGAAGCTACTTGGGAAGATGAAGGCTTTATGGGAAAATATTATCCGACTTTGCTTCAATACTGGGAGAACACCAAGGACAGTGTTGCACATGGGGGGGCAGTTGTAACACCCCCGGTTACCTTAGTTTTAATTTCTGTCTTTTACAAACATTGTAATTTTTAAGCAAATACTTCTTATGGAGGCTAATAGGTTATTTTGTTAGTTAAGAACCTATGTGAGCTAGAAATTACTTTTAATTCTTATTTAAAAGAAATGATTAAGAATTTAAGAAAATATGTGCTATCTTAGGAAAGGAAAGCTGAGGGGGACCATAAGAGTGCCTAACTCCCAAGAAACAGTTGGAGGAAACAATTACCCCATACTCCAAGGGTCTTTATTTAAAGAAAGGATCCAAGGAAGAGGAGGGGGTTGGTTTTTTCTTTGGCAGAAAGTTAAGAATGGAGAATGGAGAATTGAGTTGAGGTTGTGTTCTACCCAAGAGCTCAGTTCCTGATCTGGTAAATACCAGTGGAAAAGATAAACCTCGATAAGAATATTCAAGACGAGTCCACGAAGACTCTGAGTGCCTAGATTAAGCTTGAAAGGAAACTCTTGACTGTAACCACTGTTTTGGGAGTTGGGAGCGTCAGGGGGAGAACAGTGAACATACCATTCTCATTGGCAGGGAGGTGTGGTCGTAGACCAAGAGCTTTCTTCAGAAAAATGCAGATAAGTATTCTAAGCACATATTACAATTATGTTAATTGGTAACTTTTATAATAATGAAATAAGAGAAAATGAAAAATCACTATTGTAGAATGCAATGGAATAGAGTTCTGCAGAGTTAAGGGATGAAGTAGTTTTAGATTTACCAGTTTATGGTATAGGGAGATAAATATCTGGAAACAGAGTATGAGAACTCCTTATAAATAAAATAGAACCTATATTTCTACTACTTGTACAGTGTTGATCCTTTTATGTGTAAATCAATTGTTATGCAATAACATTTTTGTGTGATAATTTAATGATTATATAACAAGATTGAATTTATCTCCTTAAAATCGTGACTAATACTAAAAATAAGTAAGCTAAACCCTGACAGTTCTTTTCAGTAAACATTGGAATTATGAAATTATTTAGACAAGACTAATGAGTTTTAGAAAACGCATTCTTCATACCAATGAATAAAGAGTTACTGGTATCAACACAGATATTATACATCAATATATTATGAGTGAACTACTGATTTATTACAGAAGGAAATATAATAGAATTGTAGTAACTGTAAAATTCCAAGAAAAAGCAAAAATAGTAAGCATTGGCTACTCAAGGTAGTGATACTGTGTTAGAAAACATGATAATGCACCCTCGGTGGAATGTTACGATTCAACTAGAAACATACATAGAAAACCTTAAGGTAAACTACAAAGATAGAAATATTACTACCAACATTGTTATACATTGAATAAACAGTCTATAAAATGAAAGCAGGGTAGCCATTGGGCTCATTCCGCTGAATTACGGATATGCTGCTTCACTATTAAAAATACGGAAACGAGGAAGTTATATTGAAAAATATTGTTCCAAATCTCATAAGGAAAATATTAAAAAATGCCTATAATTTTAAAAAGAAGTGTAAACAGAGCGCAATTCCCTAATTGACAAAAATCCATAGTACATGGCTACATTTTAAATTATTATCCAATTCTGGAAAACTATAAATTCAAAGATTAAAACATTTAAATCCATCTTCGACAAGCCATTAAGGGCTGATCAACATAAACACAGTAATTTGAAAGCAAGACCATCAAACCCTGGAGTGTAATAATCTACCACTCAGGTATATATATATACATATATATAAATCGAATTAACAACTGTCTCTGAGAAACCAAGAACGAGAAGTGACAGACAAAGTAATAAAACAATACAGTGCTGAGATGTATTTTAATAACATTAACCCTGAGGGTCACCAAATCTAGTGATCAAGTAGAAACTAACAGTTTATACAACAACACTGTATAGAGTGAAGTATCCGAATGGATAGGAGTAAACCCTTAAGGGTTTTAGACAACAAACTTATCAAACTTCCTAGAAATAAAAAGAGGTTCGACCAACTTGTGTAGTGGGGCAGAAATGAAGGGTGATACCTTGATGGTTGTCCTTCAGAGCGCCACATGGGAACTTGACTTCTCCCTTGCATAAAAATCATACAGTGTTAGTTATGTTCATATATATTTATAGCGGTCAAAATAAATAATAGTCCAAGCTAAGAATACAACATGAAGATTTTACCTGGGTCAGCTGCCTGAGATGGAGGGTCCTTTTGCTGGGTAGGACTACTCCAGAGAAAGAACCTACAAGAGGAACAATTCTTGGATCCAGTGAACTATCCAAACGGCGTAAGAGGTAACTAGTTGACAGTGTGAGCTGCCTCTGAGCAGAATAAAGAGAAGAAGTGGCGGCCATCATCGTCTGCACTAATAAAACTAGGCTATCAAGGAGGAATGAAGCCGCACTACAAAGAGAATACCCTTCACCCATGAACCTGTGCAATCTACGATAGCTGAAGTATTCCATTTTACCTGAGCATGGTTGTAACCATGGTCTAGTAAGAACTGTAATGGATGGATGAGTGGAGCTAGCCTCTCTGTAGAAGCACTGGAACAAATGACAGTAAACCTCGAATACCCAATGGGTAGGTACACTTATCCAAAGCAAATAAATCCAAGCTGTTGATAGCCTCTTTCCAAGATCGACAGTGGCAGGACTTCCATGCAAATTGCTGAAATCGTGGACAGTTGGAGGTTGGTATCTCAAGAGAACCATCCAAAACCATAACGAGGGTTAAACTTGTGGGTTAATAAAACTTTAACCAGTACATTTAAGACCGACCAAAACCACCCTGTGGTAACCAAATTCCAAGAAAAAAGTCTGTTTATAAAGGTCATTAACGCTAAGTAAGAAGATGGTAAGGCTAGGTACTCACGTACCTTTTAATAAATGATGATACATTAATTCAATAAACAATATTACATAATATTTTTTTTTAATAAATGATGATACATTAATTCAATAAATGATATTACATAATAATTTTTTTTCATAAATGATGATATATTAATTCAATAAACGATATTACATAATAAATTATTATTTTTTACTGTGTTATGTGTTAAGTGCGGGTAGATGTGTTACACGAATCTTTTCCTAGTTTGTGGAATTGGCTCTGTGTTATTATTACAAATGTTGTAAATAAACGTATTTGATAGCAGCCAGTAAAAAAAAGCATTCCCTATTAAACTAACAAAAGTCTAAACCCACGTCATCTTTAAAAAAAAATAAGAAAACCCAATCAAAATACTTCAAATGAAAACATGGCACATCAAAGAATACCATAAGAGGGAATTGGCAGACATGCCAAAAAAAGACAGGATGGAATTTTTCTTTCGCTATGAGGAAGGAAATAAAAAAATAAGGGTAAAAATAATAATAAATATTAAAAAAACACCTTGCAATCAAACGTTTTTTATATATCAATTTTAAACAGGGGCTTCTGTCACAAGCTTGCTACTTGCTGTGTCTCTTCGTTTGTCTCTGATAGCCAACTCCTGGTGAACCAGTGGTGAACCTACTCAGAACTTTCACACTCTCACAGCCTCAACAATGGCTTCCTCACCTAACAACGACCTTGGCATCCCTTCGTTCCTTTGGCGAACTTCGGATGAAAGCTCAAAGACAACTACTACCATAGATAAGGTTGGAAAGATGAATTTGTCACAGGTAGAAAAACCAGTTCCTAACTCCTTTCTTGTCAAAAGAAATATAAGATTCAGGATCCTATTAAGCCTATCTATAGGTTCCCAGCATTGTTTCCCAAGGAAGTAGCCACATCTTCAAAATCTAAGGCTACAGAAAAAATCACCATTGCATCCTTATTTAAGGATGAAGAAAGAGAAGAAAAAGAACAGAAAGGTCTAGATACACAGATCTTTCCCATTTATGAACCTCTTGAGCATAGGTTCACTAGATATCCAACACCTGACATTGAAGGAAAAGGCAAACTTCCCGAAGCACATACCTTTTTCCTAGAATCCCATAGAGAGGAATATTGATAACATGAGTGTTGGCCAAATCCGGCAAATGATTGATATGATGTATACAGAATATAAACTCATGTGTCATAGAGGGAAAAGTGAAATTGATGCTTGCAGGACCATCATTCAGTGTTTTACAGGAACACTCCTCAGGTGGTGGGAGACATAATCATCTCCAAAGCTTATTGAAACAATGGAAGAAAAAGTTCTTAAAGATGAAAAAGGAGATGTCATACACAATTCTGATGGCACTACTACCAGCAATATGATAGGGGCATTGACATCAATGATCTTAGAACATTGGTGTGGAAGCGAAACAAAGATTGCTGATAAAAATGAAGTTATTTTGATGAATTTAAAGTGCCACAAAATGTCCCAGTTCGAGGACTTCCATAGAGATTGGATGCAGATGTATATCTAAGGGATTGTAGTAGTGTGTTCTTAGAACATATTTATTAGCTACATTTTGGTTTTCTCCAATAACAATTCCTTTGAAAGGAGGAAATGTAGAAGGAGTTTCAACTTTTTTTCCATCTAATGCAGTCCAAGCATGCCTATTTGCTAAAATGATAGTTGAACTAGTAAAAAAATTTAATGGAGAAATATTGTCTTTCCAAGAATAAAAACATATCCATGTATTATTCATGTCCATAAAATGTTTCTAGTCTTCAGCTAATTCTTTCTTCTCTTTGGCGGTGTAATTTGTATCAAATTCATCAGCCTGGGGATTAGTGTACAGATCCCAATTTAACATTGATTTCATCCATTGGGCACTAATCTCAGATTTCAGGCATCCATCCATGAGAGAGAAGAATTTATGCATCTCCATTACTGCATGCTTTTTGCGGTCATCAGGGATTGGGCGAAATCTGCAATCTGGTATGAGGCAGTTTTCCTGCTCAAGGTATCCTAGACCATATCTAGGTTTAGCAGGTCTCATTAGGCACATCATCTCAGTCAGCCTCGAGTCTTTTCCTTCTAATGTAACAATCTCATGCATCATAAGTACATGATCAGCATCCTGCTCGTGAGGGAAAGGAATGTCTGAGCATTTGGGATTCGGGCATGGATTAACAGATGTTGAAGGAGGGGCTATGCCAGATCTAGGATTGTGGTTGGCATGGATTGCAGTTTCTGCAAGCGTAAGCAGATTGATACTTTCTTGACATTCTGGACATTTGACTTCTAAAGAGGAAAAATTTACAAGCTATGCTAACTCAAACAAAGAATTATGTCTACAAGAAGATGAACTGGAACAAGCAGTATCTACAGTGGAAGGATCTTTGTAATATTTGGACTGTCTACAGGTGATATCAATACCTCGACAGTCAATGGTGGATCTTCTGGGAAAAGATATGATAGCAGAAGATGGGTGTTCTGTAATATCAGCTGAGGTGATTTTCTTTGGTATAAGAGGCTTAGGATTATTCACTACCTAGTGTTATGGAAATGTCAAGTCTTCCCAACGGATTGTCTCATGCTCTATTTTCTGATTTTTCACATCAGTCACGACAAAAACACTTGAATTTGAGTCACGACTGGGTGTATGGCGGATGGCTGGCCACAGAGTATTGGTATGACGAAAACAACCTTTGGTCTGAATGGCAATATTATTTCTCTTTTTGTGCATATCGAAACCAGTGGTTTCGATATGAAATTGATGCTTGCAGGACCATCATTCAGTGTTTTACAGGAACACTCCTCAGGTGGTGGGAGACAGAATCATCTCCAAAGCTTATTGAAACAATGGGAGCAGAAGTTCTTAAAGATGGAAAAGGAGATGTCATACACAACCCTCATGACATTACCAGCCAGCCGGAATGATGAAAGAACTATTGCCCCGCAAACACGAGCAACTCAAGTTTCAATTTACTTATTGGGTGGGGGGGCTTATGGTCGAGCGGCCTCGAGATTTCTTATCGTTTCTTGCATGTCCCTAAAAAAGTAGGGTAGGTGCAAATTGCTTTCAGTTGGAGATCGAGCAGAGCTGGCTGTGGCAAATCCAATTTCTCGAGTTCCACCCGCAGTCGAAGGGGACCTAGTTTCCCCCGCAAATGCCAAGGTTCGATATTGAGTTTGCCCGGTTCCGGATCAATTCTGGTGGAACTACTACTAGCAATATGATAGGAGCACTGACATCAATGATCTTAGAACATTGGTGTGGAAGCGAAATAGAGATTGCTGATAAAAATGAAGTTATTTTAATGAATTTAAAGTGCCACAAAATGTCCTAGTTCGAAGACTTCCATAGAGATTGGATGCAGAGGATATATGAGGTTAAATATTTAAAGAACCTGTTATGGAAACAGGTATATCTTGCAGCCTTGCCATCCAGATTTGTAGACTACATTAGACTACAAGAAGTTTTCCAGTTACCTTTTGAGTCCTATACATGGGGTGAGATTTATGCACATATTACAAAGACACTGGTAAGTCTTTGTACCAGCTCAAAGGTAAATAAATCTCTGGAGAAACCTTCCAGACTGCCAGATAAGAAGTCCATCTGCAGCAAGTATGGACTCATAGCAGATGATCCTTTGGTAAAAAGGAGAAAAGCAAAGAAAAGAGCAAAAAGAGAGTTCAAAGAAACTTTCTACAAGAACCAGAAAAGTTATCCAAAGAATAGAAGGAGATATCCCAAGAAAAGACAAGGCCAAACCTCCAGAAGAAAGGGATATTATAAATATGTTCCAAGAACACACTACTACAATCCTTCAGACATACATTTGCATTCTGCAAAACAAGAAAAGTGGAACAAGATTACTTGTTGGCTGTGTGGACAAAATGGCCATACTTCTTCCAGATGTCCACAAGGTGAAGAGTCAAAGAAAAACAGAGGAAAGAAATCAGAAGCCTTTGTTTAGAAAGGCAAACAAGTCAAGCAGGAAGGAAGAGGACCAATGATATGCATGAAATGTGGTTCTCACACCCATAGAACAGAATGTTGCCCAAATGTTGTAATCAGAGACATAGCTCAGCAACATCAGATTGAAGAATCGTCTTATGATTCTTTTAGTTCTTCTTCTGCAGAAGAATTACAAGCTCATATCGAGAAATATTTAGATTCTGATACTTCAGAATGTTTAGGTTCTGACTTTGAAGAATGTGCTTGTCAAGTTCAATATGAATTTGACTCTGAATATTACAGTGAATCCAGTGAAGAAGGGGAAAAGCTAAAACCCCAAAAAGAAAAAGTTCTCATGGCCGCCACTGAAGAAGATGAATTGAAGATCCTATCCCAGATACGAGCCATGGAGGATGGAGAAATGAAGAATCGCCTGACTGAAGCATTCATGGACCAATTAAAATCTAAAGCTTCAAAAGATTCAGGTAAGAAATCTTTATTTATTGATGCTTCATATGAAAGAAATACAAAATCATTTCAAAGGCATCAACAGAAACCTGACAGGATGAGATCACTCACTCTAGGAGAAGTAAGTCATGAGATTCATAATCTTAAGACATAAATTTCTGCTATGAAATCCCAAATTACAGAACTAAAAAAGGGAAAGCGGAAAATTGATAACGAGGAAGAAGAAGATAAACCATGGGATATTGCTCAGTATAGCAGTAATCAAGAAATCCAAGTTGCTGAAGGAAAAAAAGATCCAAACTTTGGATTCAAAGAGATGAGACTTTTAACCATCTCTTATCAGCAACATCATGTCAAGATTGACTTTTGTATAAAAGGGGAAATGTTTGAAATGATTGCGCTAATTGATTCAGGCGCAGATATAAATATCCTCAATATAAAAACTATTCCAGCTAAATATTGGGTTGCTGTAGAAAGAAGAGTCATAGGTTTGGGTAACAAAAAGCTTATGTATGAAATACCCAAAGCCTCTCTCTGTTTTGAAAACCAATGTATTAATCTGAAGTTTGCAGTTGTAGACATTCCAGTCAATTGCATCCTTGGAAATGTCTTTTTGGCAGCAGTAGAACCTCATGGTTCACTCAGTGTTAGAGGAGGAAAAGTTGGTTATTTCATATCTGTCCCTACATCTAAAGGGACAAGAAAGAGGATTGAATTGCCTTATATTTCAAATCCCAGAATCTCTACTATGGTCTAGACCATACAGAAGTTGGATAGAGCCGAAGCCAGACTTTCAGATCTGAAGGATCTGAAATCTACCATCAGAATAGAGGAATAGCTGAAACTGCCCCAGGTAACAGGCAAGCTTGAAAATTTGAAGAAACAGATAGAAAATGAATGCTGCTCTGAAGAACCTAATGCATTTTGGCATAGGAAGCAGCGCACAGTTGAGCTCCATTACAAGGAAGGATATGCTGGTAAGACTTGTAAGAGCCAAGCAATACCCATGAGCAAAGAGTATAGAGATCTCTATGAGAAAGAGATCCAACAGCTCCTTGACAGAAAATTAATCAGAGAATCAGACAGTCCTTGGAACTGTTATGGGTTCTACGTGAACAAGAGAGCTGAACAGATCAAAGGAATCCCAAGGTTAGTCATTAATTACAAACCTCTGAATTCAGTCTTAGCAGATGATACCTATCCCATACCACACAGAGGAGACTTAATTATAAGGATAGCAGGAGCTAAGATCTGGTCAATGGTTTCATCAAATGTGTAGATAGAGAAATTTGGATAATAGTCAAAATAGACTGGGCCATTAGAAAGTGGAGCAACTATACCGCCAATTAAGGAATCAATATACTTATTGTGTGTTAGGTCTCGGACAGTAGCTAACACAAAAGTATGTAATCCTTTATGTGTTAAATGATTAATTCCTACTCGTATGCATCCTAAATGCAGATAATTTGTTTTCAGTCTTTTGGCCTATGCCTGTAACTCTTTAGGATTTAACAGAGAAATAATCAGGATATTATCTGAGTTTTCTTGGATTTTACTCACAGATTCTTTAATGCTTATCCTAGTGGCAGCTTTTAAATGAAATACAGAAATATCATTATATACTTCTGAGGGAGCTATAGCAAGTAGTTCCCATCGGGCTGAAGGCTGGGGTCCTTCATATTCAAGTTCAACAGAATTTAACACACGACTGGAACTTGTAGCAAACATATCTCTTAAAGGATTTTCTTCAGCGTGAGACTCTCTCTCTTCTAATTCACGGAAGGAAACAAATTTCCGGAATGAATCCATTCTTGTATGAGTATAAGATTTAGAATACCGACCTTCTGAACCAGACGTTACTGGCTCTGATACCAATTTTAAGCAGGGGCTTCTGTCACAAGCTTGCTACTTTTTGTGTCTCTTTGTTTGTCTCTGATAGCCAACTCCTGGTGAACCAGTGGTGAACCTACTCAGAAATTTCACGCTCTCACAGCCTCAACAATGGCTTCCTCGCCTAACAACGGCATTGGCATCCCTTCGTTCCTTTGGCGAACTTCCTGTGAACTTCCGATGAAAGCTCGAAGACAACTACTACCACAGCGGACAATAAAATGCGCAAGGTATTCTTATGCGGAAACTGGTATACTCATTTTATTGCAGAAATGGATTTCAGAATTACAGAGAAGGATTACAGAGAGATTCTTTACAAATATTGACTATCTTCACATTTATCGGACTTTATGCCATCCGCAAGGAACGAGCAATACCAAAGGCTACCTAGTGAAGGATAGGTTCTGCCTCAGAATATGACTGGACTCATATACAGACTTCTAATGATTCGGCCACTTTAGGTTCTCACCAGTGTCTAGCACTGATGCGTAGGCTCCCAAATCACCTAAGGACTTGAGTGTTTCTCATGATGCAAGCAGATCAGACTGAATGTCCACAGATGCAGAGCAGGAGAGACTCTCGACTCAATGACTCTCTAAGACTCAATCTAAATCAGACTCTGAATGCCAATCCGAATGCGAATGCCTCAACAATGAGCCTTACCCTCATTATATAGAAAATGAGAGGGGAAAAGCATTATTGTAGGCTATCAGTGGACTGACCGAAAGGTGGTTGGAATAATTTCTTTCAGGTAATGCCAGAGCAACATACGCACAAAGATTCCAGTCCGGAAAAGTAAATCTTACGGAAAGTGATTCCGACAGAACAAGGTGGATACTTTTTATCAAAGCCCACAAGAAATATAATATTGACGAAACAAAGTGGATGCTTTTCGTATATCAAAAGCCCACGGAAAAAATATAGTGCTATTTATTATTTACACAGTGGAGGCTTTAGTACAGCAAAGCCCACGGGAAATCTGGCCACAACTTAGCCCTTGTGATTGGTACTCATTATTACAGTATGGATTCTTTTTACGGAAAGCCCATGTGAACCATCAAAATACTATTAGCCCAGGGAATCTATCCCTTCTATACAAAATTTCATCCCAGGATTTTGTGTATATCCTGTGGACAATCATCGATTTCCCTAGAACTATCTGGTATTGTACTTTAGTTAAAACAAGCCACTCCAAATGTTCTCTCATGTATTCTTCAAGTGAATTATTATAAGGAGGTGACCTATAAGTTGACCATTCACCTTCTGTCATGTCTTTTACGGTTCTGTAAATAGAGTGAATGCACTCTTCGAGATGTTGTTCAATACATAGGTTGCAATGGCTTATGCAATACTGCTCATGCCATATTAGGTCCATTGCGGTTCTGCTAAAACCATAATCAGTCCACCAATCCTTGAACCATTTACATTGCTGATACCCTTGATAATGGCCAATGGTGTTGAATTTCAATTTTGTATAGTGTGTTCCCACCTTGTCGTCGACATTGAGGAAGTCCCACCAAAGCTGTTTATATTCTGCAAAATTGTACACCGTATCTGGGAAAATAATCTTTGGGTCATTTCTTGGCCAACGGGCAGCAGGATGAGTTCGAAAATGTCCTGGTTCATTCCAGAGATCTCTTGTCCTATAGATGCAGACATATCTTTCATGAATTCCCGTGTTGGGTCCCCCATGGTACCAGATGGTAGAAATATCATGAAAATTCTGTTCTAAAACTTGTTGTGCAATGTCAGCATCTCTCCGAACTTTATCATAAATCATATCATGAATCCACTTGCTCCTTTAGGGTATACTTTCCTTTCTGGCACAAAGTTTTTGATGTCAGTGTGAGGTTGCAAGTTGGCGTCCAATACTTTCGTATTTCTGAGCTGCCAAGTGGGTTTCCAATTTCTTTTATATTCTTCCCAGTCTTGATCATCTGAGATAGTCCTTAGTACCTCCTTTCTGTGATTTTGGTCCCACTTTGTTACGATCATCATGACATGATCCCGGGCTTCAATATATTCCCTGCTGAGAAAATTAGGGAGACTGTTCTCTTCACCTTTAATGTGTTCCACTTGAAAATCAAAGTTTGCAAAAAGAGCTTGCCATCTGGCAAACTTTGCTTCTCCGGCCTTCTTGATGTCCTTCGTCAATACTTTCTGCAAAGCTGATGCATCAGTTCTGAGTAAATTTTTTTTATTAATAAGATATACCTCAAACTTACTGATACAATTCCATGTTGCCTTGACTTCTTTTTCTATTGTGGAGTAGTTTTGCTCGGCTAGATTCCATACTCCAGATGCAAATTGGACTATTTTTTCATCCTTTCCAACCTTTTGCTTTAGAATTCCTCCCCATCCAATATTGCTTGCATTTGATTCTACAATCTTGAATGCAAGATCATCAACAACATATAAAATAGGTAAAGATTTTACCTTGGCCTTTATGTTTTGAACTGCCCTTGTATGGACATCTGTCAAGTCTGGAGGATTCTTCTTCAATCTTTTATTCAATATCCTTCTGTCAATTGCACAGTCCTGATAGAAGTTGCTGACATAGTTGAGGCAGCCTAAGAACCTTTGCAACTGATTCTTATCTGTTATGACATCCGGAAATTTATCTGCGAATTCTAATGCATGTTTTTGCAGTGAAATTTGCCCATTGCAGATTGTGTGTCCCAAAAATTTGATAGCGGTTTGGAAATCCTCTATATTTTTCTTGCTAAGCACTAGCTCGTTATGCTTAACTAAATTCTTAAATATATTTACATGCTTAAGATGATCCTGAATATTTTTAGAGAATATCAATACATCATCTATATATACAATAAGCCAGTCAAAATACGGCTTAAAAATATTGTCCATTACCTTTTGGAACTTTGATGGCACATTCTTTAGCCCAAAAGGCATCACATTCCACTCGTAGTGGCCAGCTGGAATGTTGAAAGCAGTCTTGAACTTATCTTTTTCTGAAATGGCGACTTGCCAAAATCCTGCCTTCAGATCAAACTTAGAAAAGATCTTAGCTCCTGCTATCCTTCTAATTAAGTCTCTTATGTGTGGAATGGGATAGGTATCATCTGCTAAGATTGAATTCAGAGGTTTGTAATTAATGACTAACCTTGGCATTCCTCTGATCTGTTCAACTCTCTTGTTCACGTAGAATCCATAATAGTTCCAAGGATTGTCTGATTCTCTGATTAATTTTCTGTCAAGGAGCTGCTGGATCTCTTTCTCACAGAGATCTCTATATTCCTTGCTTTTCTCCTTTTTACCAAAGGATCATCTGCTGTGAGTCCATACTTACTGTAGATGGACTTCTTATCTGGCAGTCTGGAAAGTTTCTCCAGAGATTTATTTACCTTTGAGCTGGTACAAAGACTTACTAGTGTCTTTGTAGTATGTGCATAAATATCACCCCATGTATAGGACTCAAAAGGTAACTGGAACACTTCTTGTAGTCTAATGTAGTCTACAAATCTGGATGGCAAGGCTGCAAGATATACCTGTTTCCATAACAAGTTCTTTGAATCTTTATCCTCATATATCCTCTGCATCCAATCTCTATGGAAGTCTTCGAACTGGGACATTTTGTGGCACTTTAAATTCATCAAAAAACTTCATTTTTATCAGCAATCTCTGTTTCACTTCCACACCAATGTTCTAAGATCATTGATGATAGTGCTCCTACCATATTGCTGGTAGTAATGCCATCAGAATTGTGTATGACATCTCCTTTTTCATCTTTAAGAACTTCTGCTTCCATTGTTTCAATAAGCTTTGGAGATGATTCTGTCTCCCACCACCTAAGGAGAGTTCCTGTAAAACACTGAATGATGGTCCTGCAAGCATCAATTTCACTTTTCCATCTAAGACACATGAGTTTATATTCTGTATACATCATATCAATCATTTGCTGGATTTGGCCAACACTTGTGTTATCAATATTCTACTCTCTATGGGATTCTGGGAAAAAGGTATGTGCTTCTGGAAGTTTGCCTTTTCCTTCAATGTCAGGTGTTGGACATATGGTGAACCTGTTCTCAAGAGGTTCATAAATGGGAAAGATCTGTGTATCTAGACCTTTCTATTCTTTTTCTTCTCTTTCTTCATCCTTAAATAAGGATGCAATGGTTATTTTTTCTGTAGCCTCAAATTTTGAAGATGTGGCTACTTCTTTGGGAAACAATGCTGGGAACCTATCGATAGGCTTAATAGGATCCTGAATCTTTATATTTCTTTTGACAAGAAAGGAGTTAGGAACTGGTTTTTCTACCTTTAACAGATTCATCTTTCCAACCTTATCTGTTAAACCAGTTATAATATCCTTAGTTGTATCCAAATGATCAACTAATTTTTCTTCTACTCCTTCTATCTTGGATAAAGATTCTCTTGCATAAGAATGAATAAGACTCGAATCAAACTGTACATTATTCAAACATTTATTTATATCATTAATTGAAACTTGAACAGTATCAATTTGTTCTTTGACCTCTGCTGATTTGGCTCCATTGATTTCTTTCCTCTGTTTTTCTTTGACTCTTCACCTTGTGGACATCTAGAAGAAGTATGGCCATTTTGTCCACACAGCCAACAAGTAATCTTGTTCCACTTTTCTTGTTTTGCAGAATGCAGATGTAAAAGGTTGGAAAGATCTGAAGGATCTGAAATCTACCATCAGAATAGAGGAATAACTAAAACTGCCCCAGGTAAGAGGCAAGCTTGAAAATTTGAAGAAACAGATAGAAAATGAATGTTGCTCTGAAGAACCTAATGCATTTTGGCATAGGAAGCAGCACACAGTTGAGCTCCCTTACAAGGAAGGATATGTTGGTAAGCCTTGTAAGAGCCGAGCAATACCCATGAGCAAAGAGTATAGAGATCTCTGTGAGAAAGAGATCCAGCAGCTCCTTGACAGAAAATTAATTAGAGAATCAAACAGTCCTTGGAACTATTATGGGTTCTACGTCAACAAGAGAGCTAAACAGATCAGAGGAATCCCAAGGTTAGTCATTAATTACAAACCTCTGAATTCAGTCTTAGCAGATGATACCTATCCCATTCCACACAGAGGAGACTTAATTAGAAGGATAGCAGGAGCTAAGATCTTTTCTAAGTTTGATCTGAAGGTAGGATTCTGGCAAGTCGCCATTTCAGAAAAAGATAAGTTCAAGACTCCTTTCAGCATTCCAGTTGGCCACTACGAGTGGAATGTGATGCCTTTTGGGATAAATAATGCGCCATCAAAGTTCCAAAAGGTAATGGACAATATTTTTAAGCCGTATTTTGACTGGCTTATTGTATATATAGATGATGTATTGATATTCTTTAAAAATATTCAGGATCATCTTATGTAAATATCTTTAAGAATTTAGTTAAGCATAACGGGCTAGTGCTTAGTAAGAAAAAGATAGAGTTTTTCCAAACCACTATCAAATTTTTGGGACACACAATCTGCAATGGGCAAAATGCACTGCAAAAACATGCATTAGAATTTGCAGATAAATTTCCGGATGTCATAACAGATAAGAATCAGCTGCAAAGGTTCTTAGGCTGCCTCAACTATGTCAGAAACTTCTATCAGGACTGTTCAATTGACAAAAGGATACTGAATAAAATATTGAAGAAGAATCCTCCAGACTGGACAGATGTCCATACAAAGGCAATTCATAACATTCTCTTTCTCACAGAGATCTCTATACTCTTTTCTCATGGGTATTACTCGGCTCTTACAAGCCTTACCAGCGTATCCTTCCTTGTAAGGGAGCTCAACTGTGTGCTACTTCCTATGCCAAAATGCATTAGGTTCTTCAGAGCATCATTCATTTTCTAACTGTTTCTTCAAATTTTCAAGCTTGCCTCTTACCTAGGGTAGTTTCAGTTGTTCCTCTATTCTGATGGTAGATTTCAAATCCTTCAGATCTGAAAGTCTGGCTTTGGCTCTATCCAACTTCTGTATGGTTTGGACCATAGTAGAGATTCTGGGATTTGAAATATAAGGCAATTCAATCCTCTTTCTTGTCCCTTTAGATGTAGGGACAGATATGAAATAACTAGCTTTTCCTCCTATAAGCCTAAGTGAACCATGAGGTTCTACTACTGCCAAAAAGACATTTCCAAGGATGCAATCGACTGGAATGTCCACAACTGCAAAATTCAGATTAATACATTGGTTTTCAAAACAGAGAGAGGCTTTGGGTATTTCATACAGAAGCTTTTTGTTACCCAAACCTACGACTCTTCTTTCTGTAGCAACCCAATATTTAGCTAGAATAGTTTTTATATTGAGGATATTTATATCTGCGCCTGAATCAATGAGCGCAATCATTTCAAACATTTACCCTTTTATATAGAGGTCAATCTTGACATGATGTTGCTGATAAGAGATGGTTAAAAGTCTCATCTCTTTGAATCCAAAGTTTGGATCTTTTATTCCTTCAGCAATTTGGATTTCTTGATTACTGCTATACTGAGCAGTATCCCATGGCTGATCTTCTTCTTCTTCGTTATCAATTTTCTGCTTTCCCTTTTTTAGTTCTACAATTTGGGATTTTATAGCAGAAATTTCTACCTTAAGATTATGAATCTCACAACTTACTTCTCCTAGAGTGAGTGATCTCATCCTGTCAGGTTTCTGTTGATGCCTTTGAAATGATTTTGTATTTCTTTCATATGAAGCATCAATAAATAAATATTTCTTACCTGAATCTTTTGAAGCTTTAGATTTTAATTGGTCCATGAATGCTTCAGTCAGGTGATTCTTCATTTCTCCATCCTCCATCGCTCATATCTGGGACAGGATCTTCAATTCATCTTCTTCAGTGGCGGCCATGAGAACTTTTTCTTTTTGGGGTTTTAGTTTTTCCCCTTCTTCACTAGATTCACTATAGTATTCAGAGTCAGATTCATATTGAACTTGAAAAGCACATTCTTCAGAGTCAGAACATAAACATTCTGAAGTATTAGAATCTGAATATTGCTCAATATGAGCTTGTAATTTTTCTGCAGAAGAAGAACTGAAAGAATCATAAGACGATTCTTCAATCTGATGTTGTTGAGCTATGTCTCCGATTACAACATTTGGGAATTATTCTGTTCTATGGGTGTGAGAACCACATTTCATGCATATCATTGGTCCTCTTCCTTCCTGCTTGACTGTTTTGCCTTTCTGAACAAAGGCTTCTGATTTCTTTCCTCTGTTTTTCTTTGACTCTTCACCTTGTGGACATCTAGAAGAAGTATGGCCATTTTGTCCACACAGCCAACAAGTAATCTTGTTCCACTTTTCTTGTTTTGTAGAATGCAGATGTATATATGAAGGATTGTAGTAGTGTGTTCTTGGAACATATTTATAATATCCCTTTCTTCTGGAGATTTGGCCTCGACTTTGCTTGGGATATCTCCTTCTATTCTTTGGATAATTTCTCCGGTTCTTGTAGAAAGTTTCTTTCAACTCTCTTTTTGCTCTTTTCTTTGCTTTTCTCCTTTTTACTAAACGATCATCTGTTGTGAGTCCATACTTGCTGTAGATGGACTTCTTATCTGGCAGTTTGGAAAGTTTCTCCAGAGATTTATTTACCTTTGAGCTGGTACAAAGACTTACCAGTGTCTTTGTAATATGTGCATAAATCTCACCCCATGTATAGGATTCAAAAGGTAACTGGAAAACTTCTTGTAGTCTAATGTAGTCTACAAATCTAGATGGCAAGGCTGCAAGATATACCTGTTTCCATAACATGTTCTTTGGACATACAAAGACTTACTACTGTCTTTGTAATATGTGCATAAATCTCACCCCATGTATAGGACTCAAAGGGTAACTGGAAAACTTCTTGTAGTCTAATGTAGTCTACAAATCTGGATGGCAAGGCTGCAAGATATAGCCTAATATTTGGACTGTCTACAGGTGATATCAGTACCTCGGTGGTCAATGGTGTATCCTCTGGGAAAAGATATGATAGCAGAAGATGGGTGTTCTATAATATCAGCTGAGGTGATTTTCTTTGGTATAAGAGGCTTAGGATTATTCACTACCCAGTGTTCTGGAAATGTCAAGTCTTCCCAACGGATTGTCTGATGTTCTATTTTCTGATTTTTCACATCAGTCAGGACAACAACACTTGACTTTGATTCACGACTGGGTGTATGGCGGATGGCTGGCCACAAAGTATTGGTATGACAAAAACAGCCTTTGGTCTGAATGGCAATATTATTTCTCTTTTTGTGCATATCGAAACCAGTGGTTTGGATCTGGAGCTGTAAGATCTGGTCAATGGTTTCATCAAATGTGAAGATAGAGAAATTTGGATAACAGTCAAAATAGACTAGGCCATTAGAAAGTGGAGCAACTATACCGCCAATTAAGGAATCAGTATACTTATTGTGTGTCAGGTCTTGGACAGTAGCTAACACAAAGGTATGTAATCCTTTATGTGTTAAAGGAGTGATCCCTACTCGTATGCATCCTAAATGCAGATAATTTGTTTTCAGTCTTTTGGCCTCTGCCTGTAACTCTTTAGGATTTAACAGAGAAATAGTCTGGATATTATCTGAGTTTTCTTAGATTTGACTCACAGACTCTTTAATGCTTATCCTAGTGGCAACTTTTAAATGAAATACAGAAATATCATTATATACTTTTGAGGGAGCTATAGCAGGTAGTTCCCATCGCGTTGAAGGCTGGGGTTCTTCATATTCAAGTTCAACAGAATTTAACACACGACTGGAACTTGTAGCAAACATATCTCTTAAAGGATTTTCTTCAGCCTAAGACTCTCTCTCTTCTAATTCATGGAAGGAAACAGATTTCCAGAATGAATCCATTCTTGTATGAGTATAAGATTTAGAATAACGACCTTCTGAACCAGACACTACTGGCTCCGATACCAATTTTAAGCAGGGGCAATGGTTTGTTTCACCTAATGTTCTCAGGTACAACACATTGTGGCAATTTTCCATTTCAAAGTGCTCTTTTGCAAACCTTGCATATTACTTTCTTTGGCATATTTCTATGGTTTTCAGATAAATTTACATATATTTGTTCCATGTCTTGTCCAATCCTCTCCATATTCTTGCGAAACTGCAATTGTTTACATATTGGACATTTTTTCTCAGGTATGTCCTCTATCTTGGCGAGGTAAATTGTTATAGGGTTTTTCTTGGATAAGCAATTATGTTTATTCTGTGATTTTTGTTAGCATGAATTTTTACATTTTTTTGTTTGTAATCGTAATAGTTGTTTTAATCTATGTACATTGACCCTATGATTTTTTTCTTTTGTCATTGGCGTAATACCATTTTGCAATTTGTCTTCATGAGCATGTGCATTTTTTTACATAGGTCCATGTTGTGTGTGCAGTGACGTTGTTTCTATTGGAAGAATTTGACAATTTACATTGCTTCTGTTGTTATTTCCATCTATTGACAAAGGCGCATAATGGGTGTGAAATGCATCTATTTCAAACGACACAATATTGTATGTTTGACTTGAAAAGTTGCTGCATTGGTAGTAATTTACAATGCTTCTAGTTATAGATGACCATTCTTGTATGTTTCCTTCAAATAATATTGCTTCCCATTGCAAACAAAAAGGCCCGTATTCTATTCCACATTTTTCATATGGCATTTCCATATTGATAAGGTATGTTTTCCAATTTGCGACCTTTTTTTCAGTTTTTATTACATCATTTGATAGATATTTTTGTAGACAATGCAATGTCGTGTTTGCATTTCACATGATCGAATTGGAGAATGACTGCACAATGTAAAGTCTTAAGGTTTCTACATCAAAGTTAGATGCAATCAAAGGAAAAAGTGCAAAGAACATGCTATCTCCACAAATGGATATAGTGTTTGTTCCATTATGTAATATATGGCCTTGCATTTTATCATTCATTATTTCCCCATAGATTTGTAGATCTTTGCTGGGAGGAGAAAGGTATTCATTGCATATTAGAATTGATCGAGATAGTTTTTGGTACAACAATGGTTCATAGTGCCCATTATAGGGTTTTTTTTATCATGGAACAATATATGCAATGGATTTGTTGTTTTGTTTGAATTGAATAGAAAATACCTTTTTTTTTGTTAATGGCCAAATTCCTATTGATAAATTCAACCAATTGGCTAGCCAGCATATGTAGAATGTGTCTCCCCATAGTCCTCGTTCATTCTCAATAAGACCATTTTAAGCGGGAAGACACATTCTTTGAAAATATGTTTCGACGTCAAAAATTCCATGAACTTGATACAGGAAATCAGGTGCTAGCTCGTAATTGAATGATTTCAGTGCTTCTATGTGACCTTGTTCAAGGCACATCAAGAAGTGGTGTATTGTGCCATTTCGCAATTCAGTGGGCGTATATTGAAAATGCAAAAGGACTTCAATTGTATTGAAAAGACAATCACTTGGATTGTATGAAAATGTTTGAAGTCTAAAAATATTGTTGGTGTTCAAGACATCATCAATAGTGGCATCATTGTCACATTTGTTTTTTGGTTTGTAACTATCAACATCAATTATTTCAGACATGTTTATATAGTTATTTGGTGAAGGTTTTTGTTGAAATTGGCTAACTAAATGCAATTGCCTTGTTGTTGCAAGATTTGGAAATTTGGAACACGATAGGGAAGTTGTATTTGCAATGAAATAGAACTAGGAGAAAAGTGGAATACAACGTCCAACTAACTTGACATTCTTACTCCCACGTATTTGTAAGGAAACTCTGGAAAAGAAGACAATGAATTTTCCATATAAGTTTCTATATGTGGAACCAATGTCTTATGACATACAACGAAAGCATGAGGGAACCTCAAGAAAGGAAAATGATGACAAATGAATGCACTAATCCTGACATGGTTTCTCATTCTCATTTGCAATCTTTTATTGCATCTTAAAAGAAATCATTATTGGATAACAAAGTATCTTGAATTCTTTCTTTCTCCATCATTGTGATGGCAACATATGGTGAAAGTCAATAAAGGAGGAAGCATAGATTCCAAATGCTATGCAAATCATTTTCATACATTACAAGATTGTAAGGAAATTCAAGTTTCCCTGTGGATTAACAATTTCTTGTTCTGTTGATCATTGTTGGTTGTATTTTCTTGTTTCTTGTACTACTATTGATATGTATCTACAGTCAAGAGGAGCCGTAGGAAATCACAAAATCCATGTACTTTAGCAAACTATCAAGAAGATAAACAATGTCGTTGACAAGAACTACAAGTTAAGTTATATGGTTCTCATTCGCCTAAAACAAGACTTCGTAACAATGTGATTACACATAACGTGTAGGCCATGAATATAGTTTTCAAGTGTTGTCTATGATATATGAAAGTAATGTTAAAGTTTTTTTAAAATAAATTTAGTTTAAGTATTGAATTTAGTTTGATAGCTCACTGCACTACAATTATTTTAAAATATGCCATCAAAATAAATTCTTCATTCCGAAATATTAAATAAGGGTACATTAATGTATCAATTTGTTTGAAATTATTGATGGAAAATTAAGATTCTTGTATTTGGATGAAATCAAACAGGATGTTCTACTAGTTTGGGAAGAGAAGGATTGATCCTTCAAGCTAGACTAGGCCTTTGTTCTACACTAGTAACCGGCTACAAAATTTGGATTTTTAATGTGAATGGAGTTTTATATATTTTTATAATTTGCTGGTCTCTTCAAGCATAAGTTCAATTTTTCGTTTCATGTTTGCAGACATATTGGAGAGAAGGCTAAGATAATGGTGATAAAAGAGCACGAGCATGTTCCTCAGTTGGAGAAACCCTGCACCAAGTTTAACCAGGGTCTGCTCAAGTTTATGCTCTTAGACGGATAATTAAATGCACAGAAGGTTGTGTGCGGATAATTAAATGCATAGAAGATGGATACCATGAAGATGATTTTCATGCTTCTTTTTGCTGACAAAATTAATCAACTCGAAAATTTTGGAGGGAATAACTGATAAGGTGTGGCCACAAAAAGGAATTGTTATAAGCTAAATATGACTGCCACTTTGTCAAGAGGGATTTATTTCAAATAGATTGGGTTTCCTAAGAAGTACAATACCTAATTCCAGTATCTGTCTCCTTTTCTTTTCTTCCAGTTTCGAAGTAGTCTTCACCATCTATTAAAACTGAGAGCATAAAAGAAAACAATAGGAACAAAGGAAAAGACTTGGCATTGTGAGATGCGGGAACTTATGAATATCTATATGTTCCTGAAAAAATCTAACCTTTTAACCATGTTTTTCTGGAAATTGTAGAAACAATGAATTTTAATTCTTTATTGTCCTAGTGAATTTTTAATTTTCAAATATCAGATAATACTACTATTAATTTTATTTTTAGGTGGGGGCATGTAGGAAAGGAGTAACACACAATGATAAAAAGGGAATTAAAAAAGCTACCAAACAACTATACTTTCCATTACAACCAAATAAATAAGATGAAATGAGTATTATAGTAACCTCTTATCCAACATAAGAGATTCTAGGAGATCTAATTGCAAATAAATATTTTTAATTCTTAATTAAAAGCAATCTAGAGAAAAGATCTCAAATAAAAAACTATAGAATAAATTAGGACCATTATCTTTAACAAGTCCAAAGGACTTGACCCAACCTTGTTTCTTACATCAACCTATAATAATTGAAGTAAATTTTAAAATATATTGATGATGTAGGCAGAGCCTAAGACAATTTTAGAATTCTATAAACTCAAATTTACCTATATTTAAGTGGACTGTAACCAAGTAGAAGAAACATATACAATAGGTTAGCATATATAGACGTATATAGACAGGGAAATGGTTTCTCATAGAATAATTCAATATATGGTGAATAACTATGATAAAAAAGCTTGATACTTGGTTGAAATTGAAAGAAATTTGAATAAAGTCAAGGCCACAAAAATCAGAGTGTTATGAAACAAAATTAGTTCATTATTGACATCAAAAATGTTACAAATAATTACAAGAGTTTATTGGAGGATGGAGATTGAGAGATTAAACTCACTTAAAAATAAATTTAAAATTCTTTCACATGATCTAAGAGATTCGAAGGAACTATATAATACACATCAAGAAAATAATGTTTTTCCATTAGACAATTATAAAATAAAATATTAATCTTCCGACATGGTAAAGGAAATTGAGGATCTAAAACAAAACAAATTTGGACTTTGGGAAGAACATTCCCTCGCATTGTAAAATTTTGTAAGAATTGAATGAAAATGTTTCTCAATTTGAAATTTATCTCATATATTTCAATATATTGTTGTAAACGTTGACTTTAATGTCTTGGGAAATGATGAATTGGAAATGATGAATGTGTTGATGTGTTGTCGGAAAGAAAACTTCATTAAAGTCTCGAATTGTAGAATCACAAAAGAAAATTCATGAAAAATATTCTATCTACAAAGAAACTATAGTTCAACTAGAAGAATCCATCAGCAGGGAAATTATTTATATTAGTGATTTACAATCAAAAGTAGAAAATGAAAAGAATGGAATTAATTTCCTAACTGTAACTAAAAAGAATTTAGAAAATATTCTTTAAGAAGTATTACGTCAAGTTACTTGGAAACAACATTTGATTAAATCTAAACATCAAATTTGACACCAAATTATAGGAAAATTGAATAAGTTCAAGATATACCTTGAATTAATCCAATAATATGAAAGTCACAATTGTTAATGCAAAGATTTTAATATTTTAATATGGGCAGGTTGTTACTCAAAATGAGAGAAAAAGTTGAAGACACTAAACAAATTATTCAATTTATAAATTAAAAAAGGGTAAGTGAGGTGGAAGAAACATTCCAAATTATATCTAATTATGGATATAATTGAGCTAATATTAAACATTTCAATTTCTAAATTAAAAAAAGGTAAGTGACGTGGAAGAAACATTCAAATTATATCTAATTATGGATATAATTGAGCTAATATTGAACATTTCCATGGTCCTTGAGAAGAAGAAATTAATATGGGCTCTTCACTTGAAAATTGATGTAGTGAAAAATTAATTGATAGTTCGAGAGATCAATTTGGCTTGATTCACCATTTACAATTTCTTTGGATAATATCAAAGATATTTTTGTTACATTAAGAAAATGTATACGAGAATGCCTTAATATCTTAAGAAAATGTATACAAGAATGCCTTAATACCTTGCAAGGATGATATAGGTTTTTTCAAAGAAGGAAAAGAGTTAAGTTCATTAGGAAGTGATTTCTCTATTTAATTTTTCTTACAAAATTTTGATGAACAGCCTCCCATGCCTTTCCATTTCCATAGTGAAATTAACATGTTGTATAGGAAAATGTGAAAGCAAACTATCATGACATGAAAGGAATAGAAGGAAGTTCAGTGATATAAATGAATGAATTAATAACTACAATGATTACCACGAGTAGAAACCATATATTGTAAGAGAAAACACAATCAAATTAAATAATGAAAGTGTTAAACGGCATCAAGAGGCCTCACCCACAACAGAAGGTGTTATCATAAAGGAGCCTGAACAAGGCAGGACTGTAGGAACTAAAAGGTTTATGCCTAACTCAAAGAAAATGCAAAAATACCAATGAGATGAAGACTATGGATATATTGTACATAGACTCTTTTTCGGTTCTTCCAGTTTTGAAGCAGTCTTGACCATCCATTAAGACCGAGAGGAGAAAAGAAAACAATAGGAACAAAGGAAAAGACTTGGCATTGTTAGATGCGGGCACTTACAAATATCTATATATTCTTGATAGAATCTCACCTTTTAACTATGTTTTTTTGGAAATTGTAGAAACAATTAATTTTAATTCTTTATTGTCCTCGTGAATTTTTAATTTTTAAATATCATATAGTATTACTATTAATATTATTAATATTATTAATGAACTCACATTGAGAGCTCTGCTACGGCCGCTGCTACCTAAACTAGGGTTTCTGTGAAACCTGCAACGACAGGCCTGTCAAACTCGGTTCATATGGTAGTTTCAGGCGGACTAGCGATCAGGGCCACGTGGCCATAAGGACAAAGAAGAATGCAACTTCCTCAATGCGGACGGGCGGACAAAGCACGCGGAAGACAGGGAAAATGACAATGAACTGAGCGGCGATACTCTGGAAATGAATCAGAGGAAGGGTAAGGACATAGAAACAGAGGAGAGAAGCAGAGCAAGTTCTTCAACTTGTAAGCCTGTTGCTTCCCACAGACCAAGGGTGGAGTTCCCAAGTCACCGTATCAATGCTAGGATACAGTACATGAGAGATCACGCGCTGATCGGTAAGTTCATAGGAATATGGCCGACGGAGAAAGCGCTGAGAAGTTGGATTAGCGCTAAATGGCATCCAAAGGGGCACATCTCTTTGCACCTGGGAGAAAAGGGGTTCTTTACTGTAGTTTTTAACTGCCTGGAAGATCGCAACAGAATATTGGATGGGGGTCCCTATTTCTTCAACTCCGCAGGGTTATATCTCAAAGCGTGGGTCGAAAGGTTCAACCCAGATAAGGAGGATTTGAGCTATGCGCCAGTGTGGATAAGGCTTTATTCACTGCCGTGGGAGTACTGGGAAGAAAAATCTCTACAAGAGATTGGGAACGCCCTTGGCGAGTTCGTAAAGATAGCAGAAGAAACAAAATCATGTAGATACACGTCCTATGCTCGGATCTGTGTCTATATGGATCTCAAGCAAGCGCTGCCAGACACGGTAAGTTTCTTTCATGAAGACTCTGAATGGATTCAAGTTATAGACTATGAGCATGTACCATTTAGGTGCAGGAAATGCCATGATATAGGGCATCTCTATAGAGACTGTCCACAAAAAAAGAAACCCTCATCCCAAGACAGTTCAGATAATGAAACAATAGACGGCTTCACTAGGGTAACAAATCGAAGGAGAGGGAACAAGAAAGCAACAGGTAATCCCAAGGTAAATCCAGCTAATAAGACAATGCCCACAACTAGCAATAGTTTCGAGGCACTGGCCAAAAATGATGAGCAAGATCTGGAGAAGGACAAGCAGAAGGATAAAGAAGTCAATTCAGAACAATTAGGAGAAGCCTCGGAGCAAACAGGAAAGAAGATTCAGAAACAATCAAACATGCAATCTCAACCTACATCTACTTCCCGGCATTCACAAGGAATGGAGGTTGAATACATGGTGCCAAATGAAAAAGTATCAAAGGAACCGGCAGATACCTCCCAAGAACCTCAAAGTATGGAAGAAGATCCGGAGTCTTTAGACATAGGGGAGTTGGACATACTAGGCCTAGAACTAGCATGCAAAACAAGGAATTTTGAAAAAATACCAGAACGGCAAGTGGATAACCTAGTAGAAGTCTTGAACAAAGCACAGAAGAAATACTCTCTAGGAGTCCAAATAGGAAGTCCATGGGATGGCAAATTTATCACCAAGGATAATAAGAAGAGAGGGAGGAAAACGACATTAGAGAGAACTATCAAGATTGGAGAAATATTAGTGGAGTCAGGGAGGTATGCCAAACTGACCAAGTATTTCAACGCAAACCCCCAAATTTCTCAATGAAGCTGATATCATGGAACATCAGAGGGCTCAATAGCCCCAGGAAAGGTAGATTATTAAAAAATATGTTGATGCAAGAAAAACCAAGTATACTCTTTCTACAGGAGATGAAATGCAGTTCAACTTTTTTGGAAAAAATAGTAGTGAAAGCCTGACCAGGATGGCACGTAGTAGCTGTTGATGCTCATGGAGCTTCGGGAGGACTTGCAATCCTATGGGATGCGCGAGTAATCCAATTAAATAATATTCAAGCTAACAAAAGCTTCATTCAGGCAACCTTCCATCTCTTAGGTACTAATATCTATGGGCTGATAACAAATGTATACTTTCCTCAGGATACAACTCAAAAAGCTCAAATCCTGAATACAGTGTCAGATCTCAGCTCAGACAGGCCACATCTACTTTGGATCTCGGGAGGTGACTACAACATGATAGCAAGCATAGAAGAAAAACAAGGAGGCAGAAGCAGAGCAAATAGTGATGGCAATCTACTAAAAAATTTTATTCACAACAATTGGCTGGTGGATGTTCCCACAAGCAATGGCCTCTTCACTTGGAGTAATAAAAGAGAAGGAGCGCAGCAGATTGCTTCGCGTCTTGACAGGTTCCTCATCTCAGATAATGCAATTCACTTAGGAGGGGAATTTACAACATCTATACTTCCTATCTCAGGTTCAGATCATTGGCCTATCGAACTGCAATGGAACAGGCCAGGTAACAATCTCAAACGTCCCTTTTGCTTTGAAGAATTCTGGTTAACTCACCCGGACTTTGAGAGGCTAGTAAGATCAACTTGGCTCCACTTCAATCCCACTGAAGGTACCAGAATGTCCAGGTTTCAGCAAAAACTCAAGCATCTTAAAGGGGTAATCAAAAGATGGAATCATAATACATTTGGCAACATCTTTACGGCACAAGCCACCCGCAACATAGAAATGAAGAAAACCCAGCAAACCATCATCACGGAAGGGCGCAGGGAGGAATTAACCAAGCAGGAGCAAGTCATAGAATCTAGAATTATAGAAAGGGCTAAACAGGAGGAAATATTATGGAGACAGAAATCAAGGATTAGATGGCTAAAAAATGGAGAAAAGAACACTAAATTTTTTCATAAAACAACGGTGCAGCGTAGAATGATAAATTACATTTCTCACATTAAAAATGAACAGGGGGATAAAATTGAAACTCATGAAGGCATTGAAGAGGAATTCCTTAGTTACTTTAAAAAAGCGCATCAGGATCCCAATATAAATAGAATGCCGACTATCAACAAGCTAATAAAGAACATACCAAGGATAATAACAAAGGAACATAACAGTCTTCTCCTCAAGCCCATTAACTTAGAAGAAGTTGAAGAAGCTGTGCGAAATCTGAAGGAAGGCAAAGCGCCGGGTCCGGATGGTTTCACATCAATTTTTTTTCATAAGTTCTGGGACTTGATAAAGGATGAAGTCTGGCAGGTAGTGGAGGAATCTAGAGCACTCAGATGGATGTATCCAGGGTTAAAAGCTACCTTCATAGCCTTAATTCCGAAAGGGGAAGAATCCAACACTCCAGACAAATACAGACCAATTGCGTTGTGTAATATCATCTACAAAATTACTTCAAAAGTAATAGCAACAAGACTAAAGCCGCTGCTCCCTCTGATTATATCGCCCGAGCAATCGGGTTATGTCGAAGGGCGTCAAATAACGGACGGGATTATTCTAACGCATGAGATAATCCACTCCTTAAAGCAGACCAAGAAACCAGGTATGTTGCTTAAGTTAGATTTATCCAAAGCTTTTGATAGTCTCAGTTGGGCATATATTCAAAAAATCCTTATAGCTTTTGGTTTTGCACACTCATGGGTCAGATGGATTTTTAACCTCCTATCTTCAGTTTTTTCTCTGTCTTAATTAATGGTATTCCCTCAACAACTTACCGTCCCTCTAGAGGTATAAGGCAAGGAGACCCCTTGTCTCCATTCCTTTTTGTAATTATGGCAGAGGGATTGGGCAGAAGTATCACCTCGGCTAGGCTAGCCCAGCAAATACGTGGCCTTTCTTTCAATCATTCCCCTGCCTTCTCCCACCAGCAATTTGTAGATGATAATATGCTTTTTGGCCATCCTTCAGTGCAAGAAGCTCGCCTCCTCAAATCTCTTCTGTCAATCTTTTCTGATGCTTCTGGAGCCCTCATTAATCGAGTTAAATCCCAAATCTTTTTCTTCAATACCCTTGTGCCTACCCAAAGAGCTATTGGACGAATTCTGGGATTCACTATTGCCTCCCTGCCCTCCAAGTATCTAGGTGCCCCTTTAATGGCCTCAGCTCTCAAGCACTCTTCCTGGAAGCAATTGTTGGAAAAACTTGAGACTCGACTCACCCTCTGGACCAATCGAGCTCTGAATATGGCCAGGAGAATTGTTCTCATCAAAGCGGTCCTTCAGTCCATGCCCCTATATCTATTCTCCATTCTGGCCGCCCCAAAATGGGTTCTCAAAGAAATCAAGAATCTTCAACGCAATTTTCTATGGGGAAGCTCAGGTCAAAATCGAAAATGGGCTTTGGTGAAATGGGATAAAGTATGTCTTCCTAAAAAAGCAGGAGGTATTGGGCTAAGGGACCCTGAGCATAGTAATAAAGCAATGGGTGCAAAAATTTGGTGGAGATGGCTAGCCCATCCCAACACTCCATGGGCCTCTCTCTGGACAGCTAAATATGCAAGCAACTGTCCCATGGAAGAACGAATACGAATGACAGAGATAAGCACGGGATCGGTGTTCTGGAATTCGGCCATACAACACAGGAGCCTCATACAAGAACACAGCTTTTGGGAAATTAAAAATGGAACCACTGCGCGATTTTGGGAAGACTCATGGCAGCAATTACCAAGATTAAGAGACATTCTACAAGATCATCAAATTCCAGAGCGGGAGATGAATCAATATGCCAAGGTCAGCCAATTCTGGAGAACAGCTACAACTCAAGAGCATAGGCAATGGAAAAATGCAAATCATTTTTTATCAAACTGCTCTGAACAAACGCAGCAATATCTCAATACAGAATTACAAAAGAGGCAAATCACTATCTCAGAAGGAATGGGCGCTCTCAGATGGGGTTATGAAGAGAAAGGAACTTTTACCACAAAGGAAGCGTATAAAATAATTCCATTTGGGATTCGAAACGTTGGTGTAAAAATTCCATTACTGTGGGTTCTCCGGTCAAAAATTCACATAGGATATAGTTAAGTTCAACTTGGTCTAGTGTAGAGTTAGGTAAAGTGTGTTTCTTTACCGTTGTACATTTTGTAACTTACAATCCGACGGTCACGATATGTAGTGATCCGACGGTTCACTCTCTCCTTGGTATTACCGACACTTGATCCGTGGCTTGACACCCGATTGGTCCATGAGTTCTATTTAAAGCGCATGGAGGGTCATTGTTCGGGTAATCCGTGCATGAGAGAAGCTTATGTAAATTTTCATTCTTTGATTAATAAATTGACTGTAGTAGCCACGTTGGCGCAGGCCGTGGACTGTTTCCCTCTTTGAGGGTTTTAACCACGTCAAAAATACTGGTGTATTGATCTGTGATCTAGTTGTGAGTGGTGTCCTTTTGGTGTTCTTTCTGAGGAACTTACCCTGTAAATTCCTACATGGTATCAGAGCTATTTGAGGGCCGTGTCCGTTGGTGATCCAAATCTGAAGCCGGTAGAACTGCATGCGGCTGTCGTTTCCTAGATCTGCTGTTTCTGACTGCTTTCGGGCCAAGAGGACTGCTCTGTTGCGTTCGGAGCATCTGTTCCAGTGAGGAACCCCTTTCGTTTCACGCGAAAAGGTTTCCGATAGCCCTAGCTACGTCATTTTTCAGATCGGGAGGTATACAATGTTTTTGCAGTTTACTGTTATTTTCTCTCTACTTATTTCGGTTTCGGTTTATTTAGCCCTTTTTTTTTTTAACCGGATCTATAGCTTTCATTTCTACGTATGCTCTTTGCCCTGCGACTCTGTGCGATCTGGGCAAATCAGAAACAGAAAGGAAGGATTTTTCTCATGCGTATGCTCTTTTCCCTGCACCTTAGTGTGATCTCGGAAAATCAGAAACATTGAGAAAAATATTTAGTTTTTCGGCTAAAGCTAACTTTGAGCCGCAAGGTTCATTTTTTAAAATATCTAGTTTTTTGGCTAAAGCTAACTTCGAGCCATAAGGTTCGTTTTCTTTGCATGTCCGTGTTGGGTTTTGTGTTTTGTGTTTTGTAGGGAAAAAGAGCTTTCTCAAGGCAAGCACGCAAACCAAGGCCCCCCCCTCTCTCTCTCTCTCTCTCTCTCTCTCTCTCTCTCAAATTTTTTGTATAGATCAATTGGTTGAAAGCTATTTTAAGAGAGTAGAGGTCTTGGGTTCAAGTCTCCATTTTGTGGGGGCGGATTTTTTCATTTCCGCACATTCGCGCACTTTTCCGACAACTTCAACAATTTTTTTTCAAAAAGCCATAACTTCTTCATCCGGAAGCCTTTTTCAGAGCCGTTTTTTTTAAAACCGCCTAATGTTTCGAGATCTATCCATTGGAACACTTACTTTCAGCATCTTCAGCTTCAGTTTTTTTTAAAAATGGAAAGTCCATGCCAAGTCATTCTTGACAGCACTAACTACTTCCAATGGATATCCTACATCGAAGATTTACTTAGAAGTAAAGGTCTCTACAGAATAGCCACAGACCAAGAGAAGAAACCAAAAGATGAAGACAAGGCTGCAAAATGGGAAAATAGACAAGATCAAGCACGTGGTTTGATAGGGATGTCTATTTCTCCTGATCTTAGATTCCATATTGCAGAACTTGAGACTCCTCATGAAGCATTGGAACAACTCACTAAAGTTTTTGGGATTAAAAACGAAATTAGAGCCCATCAACTTGAAAATGAGTTGCTTACATTGGATCCTAATAATTTTTCTTGCATTGAAGATTTCTTGTCCAAATTCAAGACCCTTAGATATCTCTTGGAAGGTGTTAAGGTTAAGAAAGAAGATAGTAACCTTATTTATTCCATCCTTACTAAGTTGGGACCAGCCTACTCTGTATTTGTTTCCACCTTCCATTCTACAAGGGAAGCTTTCATTTGTTAGGGAAAAGACTACAAGACCCCTTCCTTTGACTCCTTTTGTGATTCTTTAATAAGAGAACAAGAAAAACTCTTACACCTTGGTCTTCTTAATCTTGGAAACTCTTCCAAGAAAGCGTTAGCAGCCCAGCAGCAACCAAATTCAAAGAATCCTAAGAAGTCATTTCCTAAAAAGAATGGTCCTAAACCAAAAAAGGGTCCTAAGCAAACTCAGCCTCAAAACGAAAGATCATTTCAGCAAAATGATAGGACCAATAAAAACAAATGGAAGAAGACTGATAGACATTGTAACTTTTGTAATCGAGATGGTCACTTAGAATCTAAATGCTTTAAGAAGATGGAAGCCTTGGAAGCCACAATGAAGAAACATAACATCCATGTGGAGCATACTTCAACTTCAACTTCCGAAATGGCACTTTCTGCATGTCGTTGTCAATCATCTCAGTCTGGTTATGCATTAAATGTATCTTCTTCTTCTCCTTCTCATGAGTGGCTCATTGATTCTGGAGCCTCTTATCACATGGCCAAAAACCAAGCCATGTTTTCTTCTCTAAATGATTGTAACACCAAAAATATATATGTTGGTGATGATAGATCTCTTAATGTTGTAGGGACTGGAACTGTTCATCTAGACAATGGTCAGTTTAATGATGTATTATGTGTTCCAACCTTATCCTGCAACCTTCTATCTGTATATCAGATAACTCATTCACGTGAAGGTAAAATTGTTGAGTTTTCACCTCATGATTTTGTAATCAAGGATCTAAGAGATCCTAAACAGATTCTAGCTACTGGTATTGCTGATGATTCCACAAGGTTGTATAAGTTTCACAACTTTGGGTCATCAAATCTTCCCTCAGTATTTGTTGCTCATAATGATGAAGTGAGCAAACTTTGGCATGAGCGATTTGGGCACTTAAACTATCGCTCCCTTCAGCATCTATGTAAAGAAAATATGGTGACAGGTCTTCCTATGGTATCTTGCAGAGATGGTGTTTGTTCCGGATGTGTACTCGGAAAACATCATCGGGACAGTTTTGACAAACGTGCCTCTTGGCACGCCTCAACTCCTTTACAGCTTGTGCACAGTGATTTATGTGGTCCACTTCCTGTTGCTTCATTCTCTGGCTGCAAGTATTTCTTAACTTTCATTGATGATTTCTCCAGACGCACTTGGGTATACTTCTTAAAACTCAAGAGCGAAGTATTTAACACATTTTTGGCCTTCAAAGCCTTTGTTGAAAAACAATCTGGACATCAAATTCTTAAGCTAAGAACTGATAATGGTGGAGAATATGTTAAAAACACATTCATCAACTTTTGCACCGAAAATGGAATTCAAATGCAACATACTGTTCCATACACTCCACAACAAAATGGTGTAGCTGAAAGGAAAAATCGCACCTTAAAGGAAATGGCTAATTGTATGCTGCAATCTAAAGGACTCAGTCTTAGTTTTTGGGCCGAAGCAATTAATTGTGCAAATTATATAATCAATCGCACTCCTACTAAGGTTCTAAAGAATATCACTCCAGAAGAAGCTTGGAGTTCCATTAAACCAGATGTAAGTCACTTTCGTGTTTTTGGAAGTGAAGCATGGGCCCATATTCCAGATGAAAAGCATAAAGCTTTAGAACCTAAGAGTGAGAAATGTACTTTTGTTGGATATTCTGAAGATGTAAAAGGTTGTAGACTTATTCCATTTAAGTCCAAAAATGTTATCATTAGAAGAGATGTAAAATTTGATGAAAATAAATCGGCCTGCGAGCCTAGTCCGGCGGATGTGCCACCTCTTCCTATCTCTTCTATTTTTGAAAACATTTCTTCTTCAGATGATGAAAGTGAGGATGATAATCCTCCCCCACCTTCTCAGGATCCTCAACTTCCAAGATGGGTCCGTGCTACTCGGGATGCAGCAGGTGATCTTGCCGGTGATCCTACAGATCAGCGACGTACACGTTCTCAGTTTGAAAGAGCCTCTTCTTTACTGGCTCAAGCTCCAGTAAATCATGATCCTAACACTTTTGCAGAAGCTTCAGGCCATCCACATTGGGAAGAAGCTATGAATGAAGAATATCATTCATTGTTGGCAAATGATACATGGGATCTTGTTCCTCTACCAAAGGGACGCAAACTTGTTAGATGTAAATGGGTTTACAGAACCAAGTATGGACCAGATGGGAAAGTTGATAAACATAAAGTTCGTCTTGTTGCTAAGGGCTTTTCACAGGTTGAAGGCATTGACTACACTGAAACCTTCTCCCCTGTTGCCAAAATGAACTCTATCCGCCTTGTTCTTTCCCTTGCCGCCTCTTTAAAATGGGAAGTCCATCAGATGGATGTTAAATCTGCCTTCTTGCATGGGGACTTGCATAAATAAATCTATATGGAACAACCCATTGGCTTCATCCAAACAGACTCCAGCCTTGTATGTCGACTTAAGAAATCTCTTTATGGTCTCAAGCAAGCTCCTCGGGCTTGGTATGCCAAAATGGACAGCTTTCTTTTAGAATCTGGCTTTTCTAGGTGTTATTCTAACAATACTGTCTACACCAAGAAAGTGGGAAACTCTCTTATCATCCTTGTTCTTTATGTTGATGATCTTATTCTTACTGGTAGTGATCCCAACCTTATAAACCATGTGAAGTCCAGCCTTAAAAAGAAATTTGAAATGACAGACTTAGGACACTTACACTATTTTCTCGGTCTTCAAGTCTTGCAATCCAAGGAGGGTATTTCCCTTTCCCAGTCCAAGTATGCTTGTGATATTCTTCGTCATTTTCACATGGAAGACTGTAAGCCAGCCCCTTCTCCCTTTCAATCTGGAGTCAAACTTTCAGTCTCTTGTACTTCTCCTGAAGTTGATGCTACCTTATACCGTCAACTTGTAGGAAAACTCTTGTATTTAACCCATACTCGTCCTGATCTTTCCTTTGCTGTTGGCCTTGTTGCTCGTTTTATGCAAAACCCCCGTGAAAGTCATTGGAAAGCAGCCAAAAGAATACTTCGTTATGTTCGAGGTACAGTACAGTTTGGGATTCATTACTGTGCCAAAGCAGCTCCTCTATTAGTTGGTTTCACTGATTCTGATTGGGCTGGTGACCCTGATGATCGGAAGTCTACTGCCGGTTATGTCTTCACTCTTGGTTCAGGACCTATTACATGGGCTTGTAAGAAACAGGCTGCCATTTCTCTTTCGTCAGCAGAAGCAGAGTATCGTGGTGCCGTGGAAGCTAGTAAGGAAGCCTTGTGGCTTCGTCAGATCCTATCAGAGTTTGGCTTTGAGCAGCAGCATCCAACCACACTTTGGTGTGATAATCAAAGTGCCATTCAGCTATGCAAAGATCCAGTCCAGCATCAGCGCAACAAACACATTGAACTACACATGCACTTCATCAGAAAGCTCATTCATGACCATGTTCTTGAAGTGCAATATTGTTCAACAGATGATCAGGTTGCAGACATCTTCACAAAGGCTCTCACAGAGGCGAAGTTCACTAAACTTCGATATATGCTTGGAGTTCAGGAAGTTGTCACTAAGGGGGGATAGGCTCTAGTGCCTCCTTCCTTCTCCTATTGTGTCATGTTTGTAAATCCTTCAATCCTATCCCAAGTTGTTCTTAAGGGGGGATGTTAGGATATTCCGACACATAGGATATAGTTAAGTTCAACTTGGTCTAGTGTAGAGTTAGGTAAAGTGTGTTTCTTTACCGTTGTACATTTTGTAACTTACAATCCGACGGTCACGATATGTAGTGATCCGACGGTTCACTCTCTCCTCGGTATTACTGACACTTGATCCGTGGCTTGACACCCGATTGGTCCATGAGTTCTATTTAAAGCGCATGGAGGGTCATTGTTCGGGTAATCCGTGCATCAGAGAAGCTTATGTAAATTTTCATTCTTTGATTAATAAATTGCCTGTAGTAGCCACGTTGGCGCAGGCCGTGGACTGTTTCCCTCTTTGAGGGTTTTAACCACGTCAAAAATACTGGTGTATTGATCTGTGATCTGGTTGTGAGCGGTGACCTTTTGGTGTTCTTTCTGAGGAACTTACCCTGTAAATTCCTACACTAACACTCTGGCTCAGTGCCATGGATCTGCGCAACGCAATTAATGTCTCAGGGTATTATGAAGCTAAGCCACCTCAGTTCTGCTGTATTGTCATTTGGGTATGGATGTTTGATTGGTGCTGGAGACGCCCTAAGGTTTTTAGAGCTCTCATTTCTTCTGGTCTGCTCTATCTCAATTGTTCTCCCTGTTTCTCTGCCCTTGTAATCATGCCGCGCAGACGAGGAATCCCACGCAGGGGAAGTCACTCAGGAAATAGAGGAAGCCTTTCACAACCTATGCATCAGATTGTCGCTCCTATTGCTTTAGCTCCGCCCTCGTCTCCGTCGTTGGATCAGGATAGGTTTCCTCCGAACAATTCTTATCAGACTTCCAGGTTTTCTTTCCAGAGTCAGCTCAATAGGCCTATAGTGACAGTCAATTTTACAGTATTTGTCTCTGAAGAGGAGGGCAATTCGTCTAGTTCGGTTCCTTCCGTTTCCGCACCTTCTCAGGATGACAGTATTCTGCTCGGGGACCTATCGGGACGAGTTTATCATGTGGACCATATGCAAGAGGACGCCCCTGCTCCGGAAGCGCCTCAGCAGCCGGTTCCATTACAGGAAGACGTTTTAGTCTGCGGGCCATCTCAACGAGATCTTGGAGTTCTGCACTTGGTTACTCATCCGGATGGCGAGCCGGTTCTGGACGAAGACGGTCTCGTGACTTGGCTGGCCTCTACTAGCCAGGAAAAGGAGGACACGCCAGCTTTGCCAAGACATGCCGATTGAGCACAGCTCCTTCTTGCCGGGTGGCTCTCTAGCTCATATGTTTTGTAATTTTGTTTTTATGGTTTTGAGTCTGAAGTTAGAGGTAGATATCTGGGTTATTCTCAAGCTTCAGGCAGTATTAACTGCAAATCCAGACTTCTCTTTTTGTCTTACATATGATTATGCCGGGGGCTTTTTTGTACTGTTAGTCAATACAGGCCATGAAGATTGTAGGTCTGGTAAATTTAGTCAGTATGTCAGGAACCAAAGCAAAACTTTTGAAGTCTGCATTGTAATTCTGGATGTAGGGCTGAATTGTAATATCCCTGCTTTTTTGGCTGAGGACTGGCTTCGGCCTCCTCTGAGGTCTTGACCTCATTGTACATATTTTTTCACTTTTTTAATAGAATTAGCATTTACGGAGAAAAAAAAAATTATTATTAATATTATTTTTGGGTGGGGCATCTCAGAAATGAATAATATACCATATTGAAAAAAAAAATGAAAAAGCTGCCAAACAACCAGACTTTCTACACATTCCAAACATATTCAAGTCTACCTCTTCAGCATATAGATTGAACCCCATTTTTTTCCGTAAAAACATTTCCATAAAGCATATAAAATAAAGAATTTTAATATAACATGGATGCTCGTTCAAATAAGAGGATTAACATATATCTTTTGGGAGCATAGAGGACCTACGAGCACCATTAAAAAGTTTTAATTTCCAATCACAATTTTCCAACAACAGACCAGAATGAGAAAGTTCAGAGGAAAGAAAAGGAATTTCTGAATAACCCAGTTGGACAAAAGAACCCTGTTAAAAAAAAATCAAAATCAAAATAATTTCTCATTGATAAGATCAAATTAAAAGTGGGTTGACTAAATGAAATCTTAAACCAAGCAATTACTCTTTGATGCAATTAAACTGATAAATAAGAGGAGTGCACGTGGTTAAAGGTAGTACATAAGGAGGGACACAAGCAATATACTACAAAGTTTATTTGCAAAAGAGTGATATACACATTATGATTTTCAAGCCAAAAATAATAGGAGTGATTATAACTGAACACTCCAATCCAAGAAATAGGGGTTTTCCACAAACCAATCCAATAAATTAAGAGCAGAAATTCAACAATAAATCAGAAAATAATAGAGAAAAGAAACTTAGAAGCAAAGCAAATCCTAATAGAGTATTCTTTTACTCAACGATCCAATTGGGAAATAAAACAATTCTAAGTAACCTGATCGGGGCAAAGGGCATTTCCCAACAAATGGGAAAAAACATTGAGATTTCTCAATGATTTGAATAACTGAACCAACCATAGGGCTAGATCAAATCCCAAAAGAAAACATCGAAAACAATGAAGTGCACAATAATTGCATGTACTGAACATTAGTTTATTGTTCGCGGCCATACAGAGGTTAACTTTATTTTTCTCTGAATCTTGAACGTATTTAATTCACAATCAACATATCGTTATATCATGGCACAGGTTCGATCCTCAGATGTTAGAAGATGTCTTGGCTATCAATGAAGACAATGTTGTTGAAATTCAAAATAAAGGCATTAAACAACCACTAATGATTTTGAAGCCCCTATTCATGATGATAATGATGGTTTTATAGATGAAGTATGAGAAGAATACGTTCAGAAACAACTAGAAGAATATGATGAGGAGTTGTTGGCTGTCCTCCAAAAAAAGGGACCAACCATACCTTTCTCTAGAAGATGACAGGGTATTTTTAAAGAGATTGCCATAGATCCACAATAATAACAACCTTGCAGTCCCATTGGGGGCGATGGCACTGGTGTTCTTGATCAAGAATCGAACAATTCAAAGAACGATGGAATTGATGCTATGAAAGATGATCCTCTTGAAATCATTAAGGAGGTTGTTGTAGGTTTAGCAGAACTATACGAAAAAAAACACTAATGAACACCTTGAACTAGATTTATTCATTGCACAAAGTTAAGAAAAGTCATATTTCCTGTGTTTTGATTGTCCTCCATATTTTGATGAAGAGGTTGGCCCTGACCATAAGGACAAAAAGGATATAATCCAACATATTTTGAAAATGCGAGTGACGGAGAATCCCCACAATGGCGTTGATAAAAATTCAGATGGACCATGCTTCGAAAAGCCCCTAGGATTTGATGACAGTCATAAAAAAATATGGGATGAACCAAGAAGGGAGCAGTCTAGTGGCGCACATGATCAGGGAAAGTGGTATTCCGATGCCATAAAGAACGAATTTGAACAATCTGATAAATATGACAGAGTTGGCCAGGAATTGGTTAAATACTATAATGATGTCGAAAACGAGTGTGCATTTGACTTTGCAAATGATGAAGCCCTTGGGATGTTATTGGAGCAAAAGCGGTAATGCTATTTTGCAAGTTTTGAAGGTTCTCGAGTATATGATACTGAAAAGGAAGTTGTGTTGTTGAGAAGGTCAATCACCATGATAGCATGAAAAATGAGCTCGAACCTCAACTTGGTCCAAATAATGACAAGGAACTTGAGCCAGAAGTTTTTGATGGTGAGAATAGTGATTCTTTCACTGAAGATATGGATTTAGACTCGGAAATGAGATTTTCACTTGCTTTGGATTCCCACGTGAGCATAACTGATAAGATTGAAATGAAATTCAGATTGGGGAATAAGAACCCTCAATTATTTATTGTGCAAGAAGAATTCAGAAGGCGTGAATGAAGTTCTAGGCCAACACCTCAAGTTGCACGATGAAAAGGAGAGCTCACTGTATAACGAAGTCTCTGTAGGATGAATAAGTGAAATAATGAAGAAAACAAGAAACTCAACAGCCAAGACACGAAACTGAATAAGAAACTGAATTGGAATTAACAATGAATCTCCGCACTACATTTCATGGGCATTTGATAGTTTTATATCACCAACTATCGTTACATAACTAATTATTCGGTATACAACTATCTATTTAGATTTTACCTAAAGTTACTAATTCGTTGTCAAACTAGCAAACTCCACCTTGACAACAATTTTCCCATTCATCATCTTTCCTACAAGCCAAGAGAAGTTAAACACCACCGCAACTTCTCTACTGTAACTGGCTTTGTGAATATGTCTGCACAATTTTCTCGTGTATGGACCTTTTTAAGAGCTACTTTTCCACCATCGATCACATGTCTCAGAAAATGATACCTTACATCAATGTGCTTGGTTCTGCTGTGATAGGCGGGGTTTGTAGCCAAGTGAATAGCACTTTGACTGTCACAAAGTACATTCACTTTCTCCTGCATTCTTCCAATTTCATCGAGCAGACCCTTTAACCAGATTGCTTCTTTACTAGCATATGAAGCAGCAATATATTCGGCTTCGGTAGTGGACAATGCAACTGTGTCTTGAAGCTTTGACATCCAACTAATTGCTCCACCTGCAAGAGTAAAGACGTAACGTGTAGTAGATCTTCTTTTGTCAAAATCACCAGCATAGTTAGCATCTACATATTCGTAGACTGGTCCTTCACTACCATTAAAGATGATGCAATGGTCACTTGTGCCTCTTAGATATCGAAGCACCCATTTCACTGCTTGCCAATCTTCTTTACCTGGATTTGCCATGAACCTACCGACAACCCCAACTGCATGTAAAATGTCAGGTCTTGTAGATACCATCGCATACATTAAGTTGCCTATAGCGTTTGCATATGGTACATGAGACATATACTGCTTTTCTTCATTAGCTCTAGGACTCAAAACCGAAGAAAGCTTAAAATGGGAAGCTAAAGGAACATTAACAGGTTTCACATTATGCATAGAGAACTTTTCAAGTAACTTCTCCACATACTTCGGCTGTGACAACCAAAGCTTACCATTTTTCTTGTCTCTATGTATCTCCATGCCCAAGATATGTTTTGCTACTCCAAGATCCTTCATATCAAACGTCCTAGAGAGTTGAGCCTTTAACCTGTTGATCTCTTCCATGCTTTTGCTTGCAATAAGCATATCGTCAACATAAAAAGCTAAGATAATGAATACGCCATTGAAACTTTTGAAGTACACACAATGATTGTACTCACTTCTTATAAAGTTCTGGCTCACCATGAAGGAATCAAACTTCTTGTACCATTGTCTGGGACACTGCCTCAGACCATACAATGATTTCCTGAGCTTGCAAACTAATCTTCTGCTGCGACCTCGTACAAAACCTTCTAGTTGTTCCATATATATCTCTTCGTTCAAATCACCATGTAGAAAAGTTGTTTTAACATCTAACTGTTCTAACTCAAGATTAAGCAACGCAGTTAGTGCCAACATAGTACGTATAGAAACAAGTTTTACAACTGGAGAAAAAATCTCATGAAAGTCTATACCTTCAACCTGAGAATACCCTTTTGCTACCAGTCGCACCTTATACCTTTCAATACTACCATCAACTTTTCGTTTCAGCTTGAAGACCCATTTACATCCAACAACACTTCTCCCTTCAGGAAGCTCTACAAGATCCTAGGTATTGTTCTTGGCTAAGGAGTCCATTTCTTCTTCCATATCCATTTTCCATTTCTCGCTATCTGTATCATCTACTGCTTCCTGATAACAAGAAGGTTTCCCATCTTCAGTAATCAAAGCAAAAGATGAAGCAGAATCTTCATACCTTTTGGGAGTTTTCCTTTCCCTTGTAGACCTTCTCAGAGCGACTGGTTGCTGAACTGGTTCAGAAACTTGCACTGGTTCAGAAGCTTCAACGGCTTCCTTTGTGTCTTCAACACCTTTTTCTCCAGAAGTCTCTCCTTCCTTTCGACTGTCACCAAAATATCTAGCCTCCAACTGAACTCGTTGACTCAGCGATACCTGTTCCTGTTCAATTCTTTCAACATTTGATTTTAACAAAGAGGATTCATCAAATGTTACGTCTCTACTAATGACTATCTTCCGCAATGTAGGATCCCACAACCTATATCATTTCATTGCATAGTCATACCCAACAAAGACATAACATTTCGACTTTGGATCTAATTTTGAACGTTGATTTTTCGGAATAAGAGAATAAGCATCACAGCCAAATATCCTCAAATGTGAATAGTCACAACACTGACCTGTCCAAACTTCTTCAGGAATTTTACAATCAATTGCTACTGAAGGTGAACTGTTAACTAAAAAACAAGCAGTAGATACTGTTTCCGCCCACAACTCCTTTTGCAAGTTAGCATTGCTGATCATGCTTCTGGCTCTTTCCATAAGAGTCTGATTCATACGCTCAGCAACACCATTTTGCTGAGGAGTATAAACAGCAGTTTTGTGTCTAACAATGCCCTCATCCTTACATTATTGTTCAAATTCAACAGAAGTGAACTCACCACCATTGTCAGTTCTTAGACATTTAATAGATTTGCCTGTTCTTTTCTCTACCATTACTTTAAATTGTTTAAAGACATTTAATACATCAACTTTCCTTTTTAGCATATAGACCCAAACTCTACGAGATTAATCATCAATGAACGTTAAAAAATACTATGCACCTCCATATGACACAACAGGGGAAGGCCCCCATAGATCAGAATGAATGTAGTCTAAAACATCTTTACTATTATGATTTCCAACTTTAAATCTCTGTTTACACTGTTTTCCATACACACAATGTTTACAGAAATCTAAATTCAAGGATTTCAGACCGGGAAGAGATTTACGTTTCATCAGTATATGAAGACCTTTCTCGCTCATATGACCCAATCATTGATGCCACAGACGAGTACCTGCTTCTTCCTTTTCTGACGCAACCGCTGCTTCACTGACCTAAGTACTTCCTTTTAACCCGTAAAGATTTCCGACCTTTTCTACCTTCATAACCACAAGGGCTCCTTTAAAAACTTTCAAGATGCCATCCTGACCTATAAACTTATAACCATCTGTATCCAACACTACCAAAGAGATTAAATTTTTCTTCAAATCAGGTACATGTCTAACACTAGTTAATGTCCTAACTGTGTTATCATACATCTTAATCCTGATATCTCCCATCCCAACAGTCTGACATGACACATTGTTACCCATAAACACAGAACTACCGTTTACATTTTCATACGAGGTAAACCAATTTCTATGTGGGCACATGTGATGCGAAGCACCAGAGTCTAACAGCCAGCTATCAAAACTCTGAGAGACATTACATTCAGGTGAAGTTTCATCTATCATACATAATTCTTCAGCAGATAAAACTTCGTCTATCATACCTGAATCGACCTGATTCGCTTCGTTCTTCGGGTTTTCGGATTCCTTCCGTTTCCAACAGTCCTTCTTCAAGTGTCCAACTTTACCGCAGTTCCAACATTTTGCCTTACACTTCTTGCCCTTCGATTTCGACCTGGAAGACCCCCTTGGTTTTTCTCCTCTTTCCTTTGAGCGTCCTCTAGTGACCATGGCTTCTGATGCAGTTGTTTCAGCGCTGGATTTCCTTCGTACTTCTTCAGACATAAGAGCTCCCACGACTGATTCAAACTTCAAAGAATCAGCAGAGCTGAAGCTGATTGAAGTTACGAAGTGATCCCATGATTCAGGTAGAGAACACAACAAGGTTATGGCTTTATCTTCTTCCTATATTTTGACTTCCATATCTGTTAATTGACAAATTAGTGTATTAAAAACATTCAAATATTCTGCAACGCTTGAACCTTCTTTCATTCGAAGACTGTATAACTGTCGTTTCAGATAAATTCTGTTGGTTAATGATTTTGTCATATAGAGGTTTTCAAGTTTTTCCCACAATCCTGACGCCGTAGTCTCTTCAACAATGTTGAAGAGAACTTCATCCGCTAGACATAACCGGATGGTACTGAAAGCTCAGGCATCCAAGTCCTCCCAGTTTGAAGTAGTCATGGTTGCAGGTTTCTTAGTTGCCCCATCCAATGCCTTGTACAACCCTTGTTGCACAAGCAGATCCTTAACCTTCAGTTTCCAAAGAGCAAAATTGCTCTTTCCGGTGAATTTCTCCACCTCGAATTTTGCATTCGACATCTTGGCCATTTTTCCTCCTTCCTAGGGTTTCAATCTTTCTAGGAATTTTGTTTATCTTTCTAAACTGTAAAAAAAATAATTCCCAACTCAACAGTTTTTTTTAATTTCAGATCCTTTGTTTCCTTTCCCCCTTTGTTTTTCTTCAATTCAAAAATTAAAATCTTTCTTTCAACTTACTCACATCGACCCCCTTTTTTTAAAAAAAAAAAATTACTCTCACTACTTTCTGAAAAAAAAAGTTCTGAGACAAAATTTCTTTAAAAAAAAAAAATACCCGGATTTTCCAAACAAGTTCTGGTCGCCAACACTGAAAACAGAGGTTTTTCCTCTTCCGAACAGGTTCTGGCAGCTAACACAGCAATCACGCAGAGGGTTTGAACACGCAGCTGGCAGCACGCAACAGCGCCTTCAGCCTTCACGCCCCCTTCAGCCTTCACGCAGCAGGTTGAATTCTAACGCAGGTAAATTCACGCCGGCAGCACCAATTCTTCATGCAGGTTCCCAGCACGCAGGGCAGACTCTGGATTCTCTCTCTGGAATCACGCGCAGGGTCTTCACACGGCTGCAGGTTCCCAGCACGCAGGGCAGACTCTGGATTCTCTCTCTGGAATCACGCACACAGTTCTGGTCTTCACGGGATGCTGATACATCCACCAATGCGAGCGGCTCACGCTGATACAGTGACCAATGCGAGCGGTTCTGGTCTCTTCTCAGCGCAGGTGGGTCTTCGCTTCACGCAGCAAATCGTTTTTTTTTCTCAGCGATCATTTTTCTTCTCAGCGCAGGTCACGCCGGTTCTTACAGCGCAGGTTCTCACGGCTTCTCACGCGGACAGAAAAACAACATCACGCCTTCACGCCCAATCGCTCGGCCCTGTTAGGCTCCGATACCACTTATAGGATGAATAAGTGAAATAATGAAGAAAACAAGAAACTCAACAGCCAAGACACGAAACTGAATAAGAAACTGAATTGGAATTAACAATGAATCTCCACACTACATTTCATGGGCATTTGATAGTTTTATATCACCAACTATCGTTACATAACTAATTATTCGGTATACAACTATCTATTTACATTTTACCTAAAGTTACTAATTCATTGTCAAACTAACAGTCTTTTTTGTTCCAAGCAATCAACCAGGATGCACAATAATAAACTAAATAAGTGTGTTGAGTCGACCCATGTGTGGAAACCCTCGGCTGACCTGCGTTGTTTAGGACAGGTTTGCAAACCTGTGGCTAAAGGACATAGCCAAGGTAGCTATAACTGAACACTCCAATCCAAGGAACAGGGGTTTTCCACAAACCAATCCAATAAGCTAATGAATTAAGAGCAAAAATTTAACAATAAACCAGAAAATAATAGAGAAATGAAACTACCCTCTGGTGCTTGTACAAAGTTTAACTGCCACAATTTAAACAGCGCTGGCATAAACATATATCGATATGAGCAAACAAGGCATTGCAGGGACAAGAAACAGAGCATGAAAGCCGACAAAACAGAAAACATCGATAATTCAAATCAATATTGTGACAAGCCATACATTCAATCAGTGGCACAGATGCTACAACTGTTCTTTCACAACCAATTCATGCTATCTCTGTTTTTCTGGTGATTTCACTCAATACCAGTTCTGCGATTCGCTACAAGAGCTCTTTAGCAAACAGTTCCTGCTACCTCTGTTTTTTTGTGATTTCCATCAACAAAAGGTGGAAGAGTCTGAAGTCAATAATCATGCATTTAATTACCAAATTGATAGATCTTTACACCCAGCATACTCTCACAACGAAAAAACAATCTAGACAAGAAAGGAAGGAAGGATGGGCTGGGCATTTAAGTTTGCAGTTGAAACAAATAATGCAATTAGTACCAAATAGATTGTAATTGTTTAATGACAAATCCCAAAATCAAACACAGGCTATGAGCCACGGGCATGGGAGAAAGGCAGTGTAACGAAGATCGAGTCAGAGGAGGGCCATTGTCAGACCTGGAAGTTGTCACGCAAAGTTGAGATCAATTGTCGGATTGCCGTGATCTTGGTCATCAGGAATGGAGGCTCGAGTGAAATCTCGAGCATAATGTCGTGAATTAATGCTGCCAATTTGTGTTATTGCCTAATGTCTCGTGGATAACTACACCTACGTGGTTGGTCCGAGGCAATGTCTTGCATGATTTTAAGAAATGTTATTTAAGTTAAAAATGTTTAAAACTTAAATATAAGCAATTTAATTGCTGAGGAAAGCAAAAAAGTTGACAAAATCCAGACTTGTATTTTAGTTAATGAATGGGGCGTCTATCTTACCCAATTATCAATTCAAATTTTTAAGATATTTTGGTTCACCGACTCTCGTCGGCAAGAGCTAACAGGAATATGATTGGGCAATAAATGCCTGGCTACATGCGTCCCCGATAGCTGTTTAACACATGCGTGCGGTGATAGATAAATAAAAAATAAACGTGTGTGTATCGGGGGCGCATGTAGCCAGGCATTTAATGCTCAATGGTATGCCCGTTAGCTCTTGCCAACTCTCATCAAACCTGTGAAATATTTTTTAATATAAAGATCTTCGTATACCTGGAATCAACCCTTTAATTTGTTTCTGGTGTTTAATTAAAAATAAATTTAACAAAAGTCATTTCCTAATTATCCGTCCTACCGTGGAATGTCAGCCGATATCAGACCCGGAATTTCAAAACTAATATGCCCACACCCTCCACGGGTGTAACTTGTATGGCCAAACTTTTGGCAGCGTGAACATACTGCAGGCACTCCTAAGGGAACCTCACTTTGGAATAATGACTTGGAATAATGACTTGCCATTATTTAATGACAAATCTCAAATAATGATTATTTATTTTAATGATAAATTTTAAGTAACTATGATTAAATAAGATTCTATTTTTTGCACCAATCAGAAATTAAATAAATTCAATTTAATAAGTGGAAAAAAATAAATTATTTGTATGATTCTAATGTCCACTTTACATGTTTTTTATAAATTTTTGGTCAACATGAAATTAATTGAAAGATCAATGTATTTTTTGAATACGATACCCTAGCATGCTGCTGGGATAATAAACGGTACGAAATCTATTAAATTGTGAGGATAAGTTAATTAATAGTTAGCACATTTAATAAAAGTAGAATTTTTTGTTATTTTTAATTTATCTTTATGATTGACATAGATTTCAAAGCAATGGGCAATAAGATGTTAAACTTGAGAGCCAATCAAATTTCTAATAAATAAATAAATTTCTATAAAAAATAATAATTTTTAATTTTTAAAATTAAATTTTATGAATTTTGCAAAAATTTTCATCTAACCCAAAATAATATAGGTTTGACAAAATCCCAATGCATTATCTATTCACTATGGCCTATATATTAAAAACATGTGTTTTTCCAAAAGAATTTTAAAAAGTTTTGAATTAAAATTTAATAAACTACTCCTTAAACATCATTTAATGACACAACAATATAATTTATTTTTCTATTCATTGTTATCCTACCTTCATATACATTTTTTGAGTTATCTCAAGACTATTTACATATATTTATTTTTTAATTTTAGTATTTTATATTAATGTTTTTTTTTATGGTAAAAGGTTTATCTAGTTTTTTTTGTAAGCTTGGTAGGCAATCGACAGGGAATTAAACCGGTGACTTCACATCAACTAGTGCTTTGACAAAATACCCGATCACGTCTATCCAAAACTCTTTGAACATCTAGCTTTAAAATAAATATTTAGTAATAATATTTAAACTATCATAATATTTCATTAATTGATATTTTAGAAATATATTATTTTATATTTACATGCATATCAATTTTAATTTAAAATTAAAATTTTTAATAAATATAAAAGTTTAAAAATCTAATTAGATTTTTATATTTTTATTTTTTAAATTCAAAATTAATTTATACTTTATTATAAATTGCTTTACATAAAAACCAAATACTAAATAACAACTTTATATTTTACATATTACACTTATTATCTATTAAAACTTTTGTTTTTCCACTTTTTCTCTCTTTCCTTTTTCTCATTTTCACGTTACTTTTAAACCAACCACTTAAGGGATATGCTAGGGGAGGGACGCCATTACCTGTGCACCCTCCCCGCCACGTCGCCTGTCGCCACGTGAACCCTCGTGACTACCGTACGACACCTGTCCACCGTGGAGGTCCACATGTTGGGCATCGTGTCATGTCCTTAAAACTCCTTTCCGCGCCGTTTCGAGGGTTTGTTTGGGGTCATTGCTGTGATGTTCATTTTTCCGTCTGTCATTCTGCTCAGGGTCGATTGTTGGGCGAGGCCCTCCACCGAAGATGGCGCGGGACGGCCCCAGAACCTGCGTGCTTCGTCTGCTAACTAAGAGCTGATGTCCGCCATTGTTCGAGGTTACGCGTCCATGGTTGGAACAGGGTTTCTAGCTTTCTTGTGGTTTTCTGCCTGGATTTGTTGGTCATTCTGGACTGTTGGTTGTTTAGGGTTTCTTTGGTGGTGGTTTAATTCGCAGTTTTTGTTGTTTGGGGAGGAGCCAGTTGCAGTTTTAGCGAGTTCGAGGTCGAAGGTTTTTTTAAGAGGTAATTGCAAGTTTTGTTGTTTTGTGCTAGTTTTTTTGGTTTTTTTTTTCTGTTGTCTAATGGCTTATTTCTTCTCGTTGCAGGTGTGGAGAAGGTCTGGCGAAGGTGTGGCGAGCTCCAGAGAAGGTCGGCGACCATCCATGGCCTCTATCTGGTAGGATTTTAATCCTACCAGCTATTTCTATGTGTTTTTCAACACAAAACACCCTATTTGGAATTTTTGTAAACTTTGCATGGTAGGTTTTGAGGGTTTAGGGTTATAGGGATCTTTCATCCCTTTTTTGTGGATATTTTGATGTTCTTTGTGGCTTTTTATGCTGGTATTTGTGCATCAACACTATTTTCAGCCTCTATATTAATTTGATTCAAAGCTTTTGGTGGGAAGTACTGTCCCAAGCGCTGCAAAACTTTTACCCTTCAGCCTTTAGCTACCTGGCTTGCTTAGGAGTGCGGGTCTGCTTATTATATTACCATCACCTGAAACTCTCTCCCAGCTGTCTTGCGGAACTTTGGAGCAACATGCAGGGGAAAATTGTTGGGTATTTATTGTTCATGCCAATCCAAAAAATTACAGGTTAGTGTGAACAGAAACATTGAAGTAAAATATTCAAAGAATAAAAATTTGACAAACTTGAGAAATAAAAAATGTGGATACTCAATCCAAGGTGGACTGCAAAATGCCCAAAATAGGAGAAAATCAAGGAAAGAAAAGATAAACTTTAAAATCGAGGAAGTTATATCAAAATTTTAATGAGCTTTTAAGGTTTGTCAGCAAATCATGTACCAGCCCTCTATTTCCTTCCAAAAGTATCCTACCCTCAAGGAAGCCCATGCCAGAATAGAAGTCATGCATTCTTTTTGTTTTCTTGTTTGGACAGGAATTGTTTCCAGCAGATGAAAATGGTTGCTAGCTTTCAGGAATTGTTTCCATCTGCCGGAAACAATTCCACCTCTTCTAGAAATGAATCACAGGAAATGGTTCTGATTTTGGAATTGGAAAATTCAAAGATTTAGGCGTGGATACCAGATTCTGACCAAATTGGGAGTGTAAGTGCCACCTCCTATGGCCGACCAGATAAGCTTCTATCAACCTTTCTCAAATTCAACTTGAGTAAAGTCTTAATCCCTCCAGTTAAAACTTTCGAATCAATTCCAATAGCTCCATGTAGCTAGCAATTACACACCCATTGTACATTACTGTCTCTTATACCCCTTCAATGGCAACCTTTTCTAGATTTCCTTTTGCAGCTGCATCAAAGTTCAAGCTGTAGATTTCTTCCAAGGAGGTTTCCATTGTTCTCCTGGGGACTTGTCAGCTATCCTTGATTGCATAGCTCTAATAGATGCTTTCCCTATGGATCCTTAACCTGTCCATCTTCTTGGGAAATCACTTTGTCCTCTTAAAGTCTCAGCCTAATCAACCTCGTTTTCTTCCAAATTTTAAGAGGGTTGAGAATATTGTTTTCAATGATCCTAAAGTTCCTTTCAATCCATACATTCCAGAAGATAAATAGACTGATGATGCATATGAATTTTAGAAACTTATGTTAGAGGGAGTAGACTTCTAGTTTTGGAGGACTTCCAAGTTCCATCACTGAATTGCACACAGGCTTGGAACATGATACGTCATTTTCCCAAAGCTGCCATACAGACTTTGTGATTTCACAGTCTAGAATGAGGTGAGCAGCATCTTTCTTATTCTGTTCACAACCATTGCATTTGGAGGGACCTGTGACTCCATGTTTCTTGAAGATTGACTGGGTTAGAACACTGTTTTTTATTGTAATTTGCAATCCAATAAATGTGCTATCTCTGATCAAATCCCCTTTTTCCAAAATCTGGTCCAGAAGGAATATTTTTCTTCACTGGTAGCCCTTGATCAATGCTTGGATGTAACAGTCCTTAACCAAGAAAGAGCATTTGTCTTTGTCAATCCAGCACATTTTATTCAAGCTTTGGCATATGAAGAACTTTCCTTTGGTTAAGAGCTTCCTGAAGGATCTTTACTTCTGTTGGGTTGAGTTACCAAATAATGGTCCTGGCGTTTCCTCGAAACCTCACCAATTTCTTAAAACTGGCTGTTGATTTGAATTATATTTCAATAAGTTTCTTCTCCAATTCATCCTTTTTCTATGAGCTGACTAGATATCCTATCCAGACTTGGAATTTTGGATAGAGCCTGATGACCCTGCCACTGATTATCCAAAAATCTTGCTGTTTTGTCATTGCCACTGACCCAGAAGGCATTTTCTGCAAACAAGTTTTGTTCTTTTATTGTCAAATTCCATAAACAAAAGCCTCTAGGGTGAAGAGCCTTAAAAAGAAGAATTGATATTAGAGCATTGTTTGTGTACATAGCTCTAAAATTCTGCTCCATAGTCAAGTGTTTTTCCTGAATCATCCTCCAAAATGGCTTAGTCATTAGGTTTCACTTGGAAGATGTTTCTGGATCCCTACTTCTCCTCGACATTTAGGGAGTGAAGCTTTCTTCTTCATGGAACAACAGTTTAACTAGGTGGCCAGCTATCATATGCCCTAGTCTTACGGTGCTATTTTGATTCAATTGTATATTGAGCTACATGTTATCCCTAATGTTTCTATAAGGCCAAAATACTCTAGCTTTGCTTATGGAACAACCAAATTGCATTATTGATATTGGCTGTGAATATATTTCACATATCTTCCAATTATTTGGTGTCAGAGCTTAGCATACATGGATTCTATGGAATAGACTTGAAAGCTATGGACAGCTATAGCCACGTTTTAGAATATTGTGAACATCAACCAGAGAGATGACTACAAAATGTTCTTACATAAAACCATCAGAGAATATTTTAGTCTAGGTCAACATGAGTTAAGGAGTCCATCTTGGGATATAAATTTAGTTATGCAAAGAGTTCAACTTGAGCAACTGTCTCTAATGGTTTGGAATCTTGGATTTACATTGATGTACACGTATAATTTTCATTCAAACTTTCATATTTTCTGTATTTTTCTGTATTATATAAACTACAATAAACTGATTTAAGTCGCAGACATAAGATTAGAGATAGATTTGCTAATAAAAAGAGCACTGGTCACAAAGGCTAGTCAAATTGAAAAGTTGTTTTATACAATGTATATAAGATATACCTCAGTTCTCATGACTGATTCATTTAATTTCATTAATTTGGTAATTGCATACATGACATTCAAAAGATCAAAGGTTTAGTGAATTTAACGATACATTTCATATCCTGAAAGTATGCGTAATTCATTGAGAATTCTTAAACTCTATTCTTTATGACCCTGAGAATCTTGTAAGATTTCTACATTATAATAGACTATAGATGTTCCTTCTAAAATGGATTTTGGCTACAATGTCGCACACATTATGAAATAAAACAACCTAGGTTGTAAGCCAAAATGTTTCTGTGACAAGAAAAAGATACAATCCATCCAAAATCCACATCATAATGTGGTTAGAACCAAAAACATATGACACCCCTATTCCTTATGGACCTGAGAATCTTGAGTGCCAAAACTCCCCGAGTTACCTTCTTGAGCTAGGTAGGTTGGCCTACCAGTCAAGGGTTGATTGCTGCCATATGATTGATTCCAATTTGCAGCTTCCAACCATGGAGTTATTGAGTACCCATACCTCACATTTGCACTACTGACCCCTGCATTAAGTGGAGGTGTGTAATGAGCATACAGAGAATTGACACCAACTCTGGTAGGAACAAGGCAAGTGGGTAAACCCTCAGTTTGATAGTGAGGCACTTGAATGTTTATGAGATCTTGGAATAATGGTGTATTATTTGCAATCGAGTCCAATGAGTTTGAAATAATCCTGGTTTCATCAGCTATTCTTGTATCGTTGATCATCCCATATTCCTTTTCAAGCATTTGTTGTGCCTTTCGTTTTTCCTTTTCCTGTCTTGCCATTTGTTTTTATTGGTCCTTAACTTGCCTTGCTTTATCTCTTTCAATCCTTTCATCTGCTCGACGTTGCGCTGCAACAATCCTTGCTGCCTTCTTCTCCTTGACTACATCCTTCTTTTTCTGTTTTAATTCTTGCATTTCAAATTTCTTTTTTTCAGACTCAACTAACAGGTTTATATAGCCCTCTGAGGTGATTAACTGTGAGCTTTGGCCCAAATGAAGACTACCCAGTGCACCTTGCTTTTTTTTCATTGATACTCTCTCTACTGGTAGCTTTAGGAACCGGCCAAGTGTCTTCTCCACCCCTCCCACCTGCATGTCATTGCTTGGTACTTCCCTTTCAATATCTGTTGGAACTGATTGAACTATATCATTATCTTCATTTGATGCCTCAATATGTCCTTCATCTTCTTCCTCTCTATTGTCCATAAAAAAATGAACAATTTCACTGTTCAATTCTGTTGGTTGTGAGGGCATGTTCATGCTTTCTTCATTGGTTTCTGAGACACTATGTGCATTCATATTGATCATTGCTTCTGCTAGCCATGAAGGTGGGATTACTTGGCTTGGCAATGTCAATTGGTCATTGTCAACTGCATGTTCAACAATGTCATTAATAATATCAACAACATGAGTTTCATGTTCTTGAGTTGGTGGAACGATCTCCATGTTACTGTGAATTTTTTCATGGTTATATTGTGTTTCACATACAGTTTCATCATCTTCAGCATATAAGTGTCCTTGAGATAGGGAAATCATATTACCAGCTGCAACAACATCATCTTGGTCATCTACTTCTTGCACTTCGACACCTGTTTGGGCCTTCTTTCTGACCATCCACATGAAACGCTTGGCTACAACTAGTATCATGCATAAGAGCATCATAGTTCAGTGTCCAGATTCCTGTCCTCCTAAAGCTAGCCTTGATATTTGATGGTGTCAAAGCCCTTTTAAAAGCTTTACTTGCAAGCTCTGCTAGCTCGAACCTTTTCACCTCAACCCCTGGATTCTTTGCCATCCATGCAGCGCGCTCCGACCTGAAATAGTTCTTGAAAGGGCCAAACACACTAACATCAAGGGGTTGCAGTCTGTGAGTGGTATGAGCGGGCAATGTCAACAGGTCGATGCCTAAATTGTTTGCTTCCTCAATTGTTTGTACAGCCATGTGGCTCCCATGGCCATCTAATATCAATAGATGTCTGTTATTAGGCGAGACACCACCTGGTACCGATGCAGAAAAGTGAAAAATCCAACTTAGAAATAGTTCTTTAGTCATCCATGCATGGGGATGTGCAGCCATGCATACACCTGGTTCACAGTTCTATATATAGTTTTTCAGTTGATTTTTACCTTTGAATAGATAAAATCCTGGGATCGAAGTACCAATTGCATTGACACAACATAAAATAGTTGTCCACTCCATGCTCTTAGGCAAAATATTTGGCACATTTCGGCTCCCTCTCTTGGAAATTACCCGCATGCCACAATTCCTCCCTGCATGTAAACCTGTTTCATCACGGTTCCATATATGGTCTGCTCCATAAGAATGTTTATCGTAAGCACTAGAAAGTGTGTCATAGAACTTTTGCACAACTGCAGGGCACAAATATAATGCTCTGTCTCTGTCAAGGCCCTTAGCAGTACGCAATACAAGTTCTGGATGCCTTTTTTTAAACCCAAACCACCATGATTTACCAGGAAACCCATCTTTGAATGGGTTTGGCCTCCCTTGACAGATTTGAGCAACTATTGATTTGAGTTGTATCAACTCTAGCCCATGTCCCAATTGGGCCATCTCTTTACACCACTCAACCACCTCGGCCTCCTCCTCCTCAGTCATAACTGTAAGAGGCCCTCGACATTTTGTATGAGTCAGTCCATTTATCCAATAATGTATTGATGAGGGAGGAATACCATGTTTTTTTGCAGATGCCCGAACTGAGTATCCATTAAACTCTATGTCGTCAATTAAATCTAACATTTGTTCTTTTGTCCATCCTCTTATAACACTGATCTTTTTAGTTGAACTTCCCCCTTGGACTATTGTCTATGGTGGTTCTGTGGCTGATGATGTGTTAACATCAGCTGCCGTCACATGGTCATCCTCAACAATGTTCCCTGGTGCATTGTTGGCATTGACATCAGCTGTCCTGTCCTCATCAGACGATGTGCATTGCAGCTGCGCACCCCTTGTCACTCTCCTGCCACTTCTCCTTATACGAGAAGTATAACTTCCTTTTGCCATTTATGCAACAACCTGTAAAATTATTGCATGCATTTAGACATTATAATATTTGTAAATTATGCTTTCATACAAGGCAAAAATACTTTTGCTTTATTACAGGAAATTATCAACATGTATGTTACAGGAAATCGAATTACATTACCTCGTAGTCTCTCATTGCAAATTACTTCGTAGTCTCTCAATTTCCTGCCTCTTCATCAATTTAGCAACTTTTATATGGATACCTTCTAATGGGCTTCAAGTAGGATTCTATGATAGAAGTTGCAGTGTAGTTGAAGGCATTATTCAGCAATCAATCTCCAAGGGTTTTGCTCAGAATTCCTTTATATCAAGCTGGGCTTATAAGGATGCATTTCCATGACTGCTTCGTTAATGTAAGGATAGCAACTAGCATACAACCATGTATATCCAAGTTGCATGTTTCTAGTTATAAATGCACCCAAAGTACTGTCTAAATTTAATGCATTGCTGCTATAAATTCAAGTTGTCAATATCTAATTTATAAATGGATCCAAATATTGTCTATTTTAATGCATTATTGTATATAGTTGATAGTGAACACTATCCACTTAGTTACACAGCACTGAATGTTGCTGTCAGTGGTGTATGGAGTCTAGACCATCAGATCTACCATCTATTCAAATTAGACAGTTTACAAACCAGTCTCATAGTGTTCAATTAGAAAGTTTACAGACCACTCTCATAGTGTTCAATGTTGCTTAGTCAGATGGATAGTGTTTAATTAGAATTGATAAACTCATCCAAGTTGTAAACGGTATCAGATAGTGTTCCTGTAGAATTGGTAAACTCACCCAAGCTGTAGAATATATCTTGATAGTTGATGCTTTTTAGTTGGCCTTTAGGCATAGAATTACTCTTCTTTTAATGTTATGTCTATTTTGATGTGCTTTAGGTTTAGAACTACTCTCTTGGTAAGATCATCTGTGTGGTGATTGTTTTTTTAAGAGTATGATAGATCAAGAATTTTGACATTTCATTAGCATTTTTAATAAAAACCTGCTGTTTTAAATTAAGGTTGGTAGTAGTACATAGGCTTACATTCCATTGCCATCATTTTTCTTGTTGGTATGCTTTCCATCTGCAAAAATACTGAAAACTCACAATGTTTTAGCTAAGGCATAAGCAAATGAAATGTGCACATATATTTTGTTTCAAATATCATTTTCCATTTTTTGGTTGTTTGGCATTGCCAAAAATGTCTCAGTACTGCAACTCCTCCATTGCAGTCCATGGCCACCATTCCAGGCATAGTACTTATTTTGGAAACTCAAACAAAATATGGTCATATGCTCCAGAAGAGTTCTATGCCTATCATAATCATAGTAAGGCTGGGCATAAATTCTATGTTGGGAACAACTTGCAGCTGTGATCAGCCTTGGTATGGACTTATCGTCACTTTCAACATTATACAAAACAATATCTTTTAAACTACCACGTTATATCCACAATATTTTAAGTGGTTGATCCATAAGTATAAGTTTAGATCACCTGATGATCACATTGCTGGAGCTTGCTTTTCCTAACAACATGGAAATTAAGTCAATTGCCTGCCTCTTCATCAGTTTAGCAACTTTTATATGGATATCTGCTAGTGGGCTTCAAGTAGGATTCTATGATAGAAGTTGCAGTGCAATTGAAAGGTTTCGTTCATTCCCATTACGATAGACTTTCACGTAAATCAAGATTCCCATATTGGACAAAGAAAACTTAACTGAAGACGCGTGAGAAAAGATCTTAGGTTTTTAAAACATTTATCTCATTGAATGGAGAAATTAGAGTTTGAAATAAGAAACTCTACAAAAACTCTATAAAAAGCAGTTGTCTGGTTATATGGTTTCCAATTTTTATTATCAGTCATAAAAAGTTTTAGAAAATTGAACTGAAAAAATTAAGTATGTTGAAGGCATTCATTTTTTTTATTTTTTTTATTTTATTTTAAGGAATGGTTTTAACTTTTCTAAATAGCTGTATTTAGAATCTACTTTTTATTCAATGGCTATTTATGAAACCATCCAGCTATCCTTTTAGCAATTATGGCTAGACAGATCATGTAAGAACTCTGATAAATGAAAACAGAACTGTAAGAAGAATGAGTTTCAATCGCTATTTGTGAAACCATCCAGCTATCCTTTTAGTAGTTATGGCCAGACAGATCATGTAAGAACTCTGATAAATGAAAACAAAACCGTAAGAAGAATGAGTTGTAATTGATATAACTAACCTGGATATATTGGCAACTGTTTTGTGATGTTGTCTTCAAGTTTGCTGAATAGTTTGAAAGCATAAGATGCAACTTCAATAGTGGGTGGACTTCTTTTATAGTTTTTTTCACTTGAATTTAATTGGTGGACATAGATGCACATGGATTGCAATGGCTTCATTTTGAATGTGTGGTCTGGATTTAATTTGATGTGATCTAATGGTTGGGAATTGGTTATTTGTTGATCCATGTGCTTTGATCTGTTTTAATGAGAAATAGAGTGAGTTGGGTGTCATTTATTGCAGTTATTGGGTCTGGGTGTCATTTACTGAACAAAGTGGGTTTAAATGATATTGAGTTGGGTGTCATTTATTGAACATAGGGGGTTTATTTGTTGAACAACACAACAGTTATGGCTGACATACATTCCCTTTTATTATGTGTAGGTAGGGATATTGATTTGGGATACAAAGCTTTAGTTATAATGAGTGGGGGTTGAAGTGACTGTTACTTTGTACTTCGGGAATAGACCATTTTGGAAGCATTTATGATTTTCGTTGTTTTCTAGTTGGGTCAATATGGTTTGCAGTATTAAGTAGTAAGATACTATTTATGGACAGTTGTGGGCCAAGTCAATGTATGGGGAAATTTTGGACATAAATTAATACTTATTTATACTTAATGTTATTTATTTTTGTTTAGATATTGGTTTCAAAAGTCTCAATTTATGGTGGTTTGGTGGGACCAATACTATATCAATTACTGGTCCCTGCACAACATTAGGAATCTCTCCCCTAGTTATTTTTTTGTCTATTAAATACGTTTGTTTTCCCCTTTTCAAGTTACGTGAGAAATGTTAAATTCAACCCCTGGTAATGCATCCGGATAATGCGAAGGGACTCAAGTCTGATTTCAAAGGTAAAATAAAATATTATATTTAGGTTAGTACTTGCAACTCGTGTATAAACATGGGTTAATAGTACTCACGGTAAAAATTAGAAACAACTTTGATGTTTATGTTTATTTAATAACTTATATTTTTAACGAGGTGAGGGCAGGCTTGGAATTTCAAATTCTTGTTGCCTGTCCAGTGTCAAATGAAAATTTGATGACTTAGTATTTTTCACACTTTTCATTTTATGTTTTAAGCAAATTTGTGAGTGTCGATTTCTCTTTATCAAAAAATTCTCTTTCAGTTACTTTTTTCATTTCAACCTTATTTTTCATGCCTCTCATTTTAGGTTTTAAGCAAATTTGGGAGTGTGAACCTCTCTTTATCAAAAAACTGTCTTTCAACTACTTTTTGCATTTCAACTTTCATTAATCTCCCTGTTTTAATCTCCACATTTTAAGCAAATTTATGAATATCAACCTCCCCTTATCAAAAACTCTTTTTCAACTACTTTTCACATTTCAAAATTCATTAGTCTCCTTCCCGGAGTACTTTGTTTTTTCCTAAATTAGCTAAACGAATCAAGGCTTATTTCAACATGAAGCCTTGTGAAAAGCTAAATAAAATGGTTATGTTAAACACACTAATTGTGAAAATTTTGCTTTTAACAAAGGAAAGGTAAATAGGAGAACATTAGGGGAGCACAACAACAATGTTGTAGGAGTCCATGAAGGTTAAATAATCTTTTCTCTGATATAGACAAGCTAATTTTGAAAAAATTGCTTTAAACAAAGAAAAGGTGAATAAGAGAACAATAGGGGAGCACAACAACAATGTTGCAAGAGTCCATGAAGGTTAAATAATCTTTTCTCTAATATAGAAAGCAAAAGTAGACATGAAAGGGTGGTGATTTGGATATTCAATATAGAAAAATTAATAATTGATTTTACTTTATAACTATTTAATATATAAAATTACATATATTTTTTATAAAAATAAAAGAATATATATATTTTATAATAAAAATGAAATGATATATGAATTTATATAAATTTTAATTTTAAATATTTAATAAATATGTCTAAATATTAACCAGTGATTTTGTTCTATAAATATTCAATAGATAAAGTCTTCAATCATCATAAAATTAAATTATATCTTTTTGTCCTTCTGTTTCCAAACCAAAACCATACGCCATTAAGTTTGAACTCTCTTCTCAACAGGTTTAGTCCATTCATAATTCTAGGCAGTACAAACTCTCTTCTGTGCCGGTTCAGTCCATTTATAATTCTAAGCAGTAGGTTTGTTTGTAGAAGTATTATCAGTTTTGACGGTTGAAATTTGAAATTAAACGTCATTTTGACAAGTTACAAGTGTATAACACACGTCAAAGTTGACAGTGAAAATTTTTTCAATTCCCGTCAAATACGTATTGGAACACGAAATACGTCCTACGCGACTTCAAATTCCATTCCTAGGTGAGGGTATCATGGGTATGGGTAATGTAGTCAGTGTGAAACGTAATCATTTCATTTCAAAGATTATCATTTCTTTTTATAATTCGTAGACGTGTCGGGAGGATAGGTGTCCTTCCTACGGACTTTTCAGTTGTTGGGCACCATCCGTTGTAGTCGTGCTAGAGAGATGAGATAGTGTGGGAGACAGAGCATCTGCAACTTGCGACTTTGAAACGCTAAGAACAATATTACCTCCTCTGGTCTACACATTTAATTTTAAGTAGAGTTTACGACCGAAACATTTGACATGGAGATTATACAAGCGAGGGTGTCTTCATCTATCCACATTGACCGAAACATGCAGGCAAGAGGAGGAGCAAGCTTTAAGATGCATTCAAGTTGGGCTTTTCTATGTACCCAAGCTGAAGTAGGCCTCCGTCCAATTATGTCTAATGTTATATTGATGATCTCCAACGCTTCAGTGACATTATCAAATCCAACAAAGCCCGTATTTGTAAAAAGTAGTGATAGCAGCCGCTGAGGATCCACAGCTGGCAGCTCTAGCAGTGGGATTCAGCAGTTACGGTCGTTATCCACCGTTTTAGAGTCGGTCTAGTAGCCCTCCATCAGCGATCAAAACTCTTTGCATTTGCATATGTAGGTGTCTCATCAGTGTCAATTTTTTGCATCCCATTAGGCATGCCATAACCTTGATGGAGGAGCTGGTGTGTTTATACCCCTCTTGGCATTGCTGGTTCAGTTCATTTCAGTCATTAAGCTCTTTTAAGCTTGTCTTGTCTTGTCTTGAGGTCAAATCTCCTAGGTCTAGGGTTTTGGTCAAAAAATGTCTACAAGGTCATGTTTTGAAGGTCAATAAGTGCTCAGCAAGCCAGAGGGATGATTGTAAAGATGTTTATTCAAGATTTTTAATCTTGTACAGTTAATTTTCACCTTCGATTTAAAAACTCTGTTTTTAAAGCCAAGGTCATTTTTCAAATGTTTGTAAAAAGTGATGAAATTTCAAAAGACTTCAGTGGACAGTATGCAACCCTGGTCCCCTTGCCAAGATCCCTCAGATGATCTCCCTGCAAAAAGAATCAAGTCAAAGCACTAAAAGAGTCAATTTCAGGACAAAGGAAGCCAAAAAGTCAGTTTTATAAAAGTGTCAAAGAGAAACATTACAAAGTGGGTTTGAGCATGAAATTTTTTCAAATGGAGTTTATAAAAACCCAATCTCCCTCCTTTTACTCTCATTTTGCATCCAAGGCATTGGCAAGTGAGAGTGAGCAAGTATCCAAGAGCTTTGGGCAAAATCTGGTCAAATTCGGGCTCAAGACAGGCGCGCGACCCGTCAGGCCAGGCGCGCGACCCGTCAGGTGTGCGCGACCCGTCAGCAAGCATCCAGCAGTGTTATTTTGTAACGGGCGCGACCCGTCAAGCGCGCGCGACCCGTTGGGTAGGGCGCGCGACCCGTCAACGTTTCCCCTGCAAACTCAACTCGAAATCGCTCAAACTCCCTCCAAATCTTCAAGTTGTTCGAGGTAGGCCCTCTACACTTCAATTTGGTTGTTGGTTATGATCGAAGGCCCTCATGCTTGTGTTTAAGAATCAAATTGTGCAAGTGGAAGAGGCTTCATATGACTGCAATATTAATGGTTAAAATGTGCTAGGGTTTGTGTTGTTTCAAGGTTTTTTCCCTTTGTAATTGTTTCCCTCCTTCCCCTTTCCACTCACATTTGTATTTATATCTATTTTCCCATACTATTTTATAAATAAAATGAAAACCCTCCCCTCTCCCTAATCACTAAAAATGCAAATCCTACCCCTCTCCCAAAGCATCAAAAAACTCAAACCCTAATCTTGCTGCACCATATGCATGTGTCAACACAAGAATTTGTTGGTGAATATGTAAAGAGTCTTGTAAATATGTTTCCCTATCTTCCCCTGTTAGTGCATGTATTCATATTCCCATATGTTCACTTTCTATACATGTATTCCCATATGCAGTGATTTTTGCAAATGATTTCCCAATATTCCTGATTATAAACATGTATTCCTATATGCAATAATTGTTTACAATGTGTTCCTTAAATTCCCTGTTATATTCATATATTCCCAATTCCTTGTAAAAAGGTCCCTTCCCTAACATTTCCCTCATGTCCTTGTCCCCTTGAAACAGCATAGAATTCAGCATTTTTAAAGCAGAAGCAGCAGTACATTTTGTCCACTTTGCTCTTTTAAACATGTCAGAAACCGAAACCTATGAGCAAAGTGATGACCAGTCATCAGCTTCAGAGATTGAGGTACAGAGGAGGCCTCACAAAGGTGGTAAGGGTGGACATCATAAGCGAGAGGAGCCCACCTCTTTAGCAGAGTTACAGGCTTGTCCTATGGCAGTCACATGTTTTCAGTATATGTCTTGCTATGAGTTTTGTGAGAGGATCTCTCGGATTCAGCACCACAGAGAGTTGGCTCGCCTTTTTGTTTTACACTTGCATGATGGACATGTCAACCTTGCAGGGGTGGACTTTACATTGACACCCGAGGTAATCTCACATGCCACAGGGATACCTAATGTTGGGGAGGTGTGGAATAAGTGCAAGGTGTTGGATAATGTTCACTTTGAGCCTTTTGTCCGGCCACCATTCATGAGACATTTGGCAGGTGTGTTTCCATTCAGGTTTCTTAGGAGCGAGTATGCTCCCATGATGAGGCTCATCATGCACTATTTTACCTGTGAGGGCAGATTTTCACAGGTATATTCATATCATATTTGCCTCTTGATGCACTTCACCCGAGTGAGGATGATGAACATCCCTGTTTTCTTCCATCAGAACATTCAGAGGATGGTGCCCATGTTGGAGAGGAAGAGCCCGGCACAGCAGTACAGGAGCCTTTATCATTATAGTTTGATTCAGCTAGTGGTATTGCATCAGTTGGCTCAGCAGGGCATCTCTTGGGAGGAGTTCATCTCTCGAGAGTTTTTCACAGCACCACCTTCACCACATCATGGGGTTGTTCACGAGGAGGGAGGACCATCTCAGCAACATGACATCCCTGTCACTAGACATGTCAGCTCCTCACCTCTGGTCACCTATCAGAAAGGCCCGAGGGCCTTATTTGCAGCAGCTAGGTGAGTACTATCTCCACAGCAGGTGGAAGGGGTCTCGCCTTCATCATCAGCTCAGCGAGTGTTATCTCCACATCGGGTGGAAGGGGCCTCTCTCTATTCAGCAGCACAGGCAGAACAGAGGGGCAAGCAGCCCAAGATTGATGAGGGGCCATCAAGAGCTCCCGAGATTGAGCTTGTTGATCTAGAGGCCAGTTCTCCGAGCCAAGAGGCAAAGGAGACCATTCAGCACCTTAGAGCTGAAAATGAGATATTGCAGAAGAAGCTAGAAGGTGCACAATGGACCATCACATACCTCGAGCAGTGCAACAAACAGTTGGAAGATGAGAAAGCACTTGATGAGTTGTGGAGGATTCATAGTGACCGAGTTTTGAACCAAAGAAGACCCGGTGATCCATTGCCTGCTGACCGAGAGTCTATGCTCATCCCGGTAAATGCACACTTGGAGATGTTGTTGGCTAAGGCCAACCAAGAGAAGAAGTTGCTGAGAAACATGAAAAATCATTATTGGGCACGGATGCATGTGTGCAAGGCAAAGATGAAGATGTTTCAAAGGCGGTTGACCGAGGCACTAATACGGAGAAAGAGGCCAAATCCCCTCCGTATCTTGGTTGAGGCTTCACTCAAGGATCAAGGCACTAAATAGCCCAGCCACAGCACAAATCCCAAGAAATTTTGAGAATTTTGGTATTTTTTGGCAATTTGCAGGTTTTTCCCATTAACGGGTCTCACCCCCGCGCGACCCTTCACCATGGCAACTCAGTTTGGCAAAAACTCAGCATTTCCAGATTTTTTATGCAAAGTTACACATGCCTATGGATGGACTTGAGATTTTATGAATTTTTGGGCCTCCAAAAGGTCAAAAAACTAGCAAAAAATGACTTTCTGCCACATTTTTGAGTTGCAGAAAGAAGTCTTGGGAGATTTGCGTTTTGACAGGGCAAATGAACTCCAAATCCAAAAATTCCAGTTGGGTTGGAACGTAGACTCACAGACCTTTCCAACAAGCCCACGTTTGCTCAATTTGGCCACCTGAAAGTGCCCCAAAAATGGCTCCAAATGCGCGCGACCCGTCAGGCAGGGGCGTGCAACCTATCAGGCAGTTTTGTTCATAAATGCACTGTACAACCCAGAAAACGCAGATTTGACTTAGTTTGACTTTTTGGGATGAAATGTGGTTCTCTTTGATGTAATTATTGTACTTTTTAGACACTTTTACTCTTATGTAACACTTCTAGAACATTCATTCATGAAAAGGGTAAATATTTAGTGAATGAATTGGTTTCCAAGTTTATAGAGGCAAGTTGTTTTGACTGCCTAATTTGTAGTGCTTAGTTTAGAAGTGGTTGAAACAGCTCCTAGGATAGTGAGCTCGACCCATGGAGGCAGGGAAAGAGGTTAGATCATCTATATTATGTACTTTTTTGCTCATTTTCATGGTTGGACTCTTGAGGGAGAAGCTATCATTGTATTATTCACTGTATCTCTGCAATTTTTGGCTAAGGAAAACCAGGGTTTTGCAGTCCTCTTTGGGATTCTTGTGGACTTATGTGTTGATGGTGTGCTTCTCAATGTTCTTGTAAGCTTGTTATGTGATTCATTTCGTTTCTTTTACTTTTGCACATTAAACAAATGAAGTGTTAAAGTAAGAATTCATGCTTGCCATGCTCTGCTTTTAAGTTTGTTTAATTTCAATGTTTTCTTCTGTCTAAAGAGAATTCAAAGTCATTGTTTGATCTATTTAGCTCTTCATATTTCATTCCTAACCATCCACCTCAGTTAAAGGCATCAACACTGTCTCCTACCTCACCCCAAGGAACCCCCTGTAGAAACTGTGTCCAATCCCCGCACCCAAAATTGCCCTCTCCTCAATTTGCCACGAAAAACCCAAAAAACCCCAAATCAAACTTTTTGATCAGTTTACTAGCCTAATATCAGTGTTACCTTATTGGTCATCTCATCTATTGAAGATTTCACGAGATAGACCGGAGAGAGCCTTCTCCTGCCCCGTAGGGCTAGCTACGAGGCTAAATGGTTTGATGTTGCCTTGAGGTTTACCTTTCTCAGCCTGAGGTGAAATTTCAAGTGCTAACACACCGTATCATATGTGTCGTCTACCTCTCCACAGAGTACTTTAGTTCCTTCCATAAATGATGTCACCATTAGTGAATTGGAGGCTAGGTAGGCACAAAATCTTCACGGTCCATTGTAAATAAAGTGGGTTTCAGACTGTTGACAAAAAAAAAAAGGTTTGGTTTCCATGGATAACAGTATTTTAATGGATGTGAAAGTGGTACTTCAACATCCTTTTGGTTTTTGCACATATTTCCCATTACTAAAATCAAGTCATAGAAGGCTGACCTTCCACATTCAAGATTTTTGCTGAGGCATTTATTGATTAGAACCATGCTAGTACTTCTTTCATGCTCACACAAATTTAAAGAAACATTAAATCAATGATGCATAATAGTTGGTAGTTATTAGTGAGAAATACGTCTGTTGTGATTATAGCCAGTAGTTATTAGTGAGCATTGCAGACATTTGTTGTGATTGATGAATGAATAATTTTAAAAGATGGAAATAAAGACAAATGTAAAGGGGAGAGATGTCTAATGTTGTGCGGGACCAGTAATTGATATAGTATTGGTCCCATCAAACTACTAGAAATTGAGAGATGTGCAACTAATATTTAAACAAAAATAAATAAGATTAAGTGCAAATATCTTTTAATTTATGTTTAAAATTTCTTAAAATGTTTAATGGGCCCATAATTATTCATAAATAGTATCTTAATACTTAAGAGTACAATTCATATTGATCCAAGTAGAAAACAGATAAAACCATAAATCTATTCCAGAAGTAAAAAGTAGCAGTGACTTCAATCTCCAATGTATCCCTAATGGATCTTCAACCCCCACAATCTCCAATGTATCCCAAATGGATCTTCAACCCCCACTCATCAAAACTGATGCATATCCATACCTGCATATAATAAAAGTGAATGTATGTCAACCATAATTGTTGTGTTATTCAACATTTAAACCCACTATGTTCAAAAAATGACACCCAACCCAATAACTTCAATAAATGACACAACCCATTCTATTTCCCATTAAAAGAGATCAAAGCACTTGGATCAATAAAAAACAAATTCCCAGCCATTGAATCATATCCAAATCAATTCCCAGCCATTGAATCACATCCAAATCAATTTAGATCACACATTCAAAATGAAGCCATTTCTATCCATGTCCATACTTGCCACCAATTAAATTCAAGTGCAAAAAACTATAAAAGAAGTTCAACCACTCCTCACCAGCCCTCCATCACAGAACATATCCAAATCAATTCCTAGCCATTGAATCACATCCAAATCAATTTAGATCACACATTAAAAATGAAGCCATTGCAATCCATGTCCATACTTGCCACCAATTAAATTCAAGTGCAAAAAACTATAAAAGAAGTTCAACCACTCCTCACCAACCCTCCATCACAGAACATTTGACAGTATATTCAGGTTAGTTATTTCAATTATAACACATTTTTATTACAGTTTTATTTTCATTTCTCACAATTTTTATTTCAGTTTTCTTACAGTTTTATTTTCATGAAAATATATATATTTTTTCTATTTTTCTATATTATTAATCATTTTCTAGTTGACTGGAAAATATGACACAACCATAATGCAGAGTGTTGGCTAGTATGGCTAGCTAAAGATGAAAAAGAACATAACTCGTGGAGATAAGGTTTAAATTGAACTGAACTACATATTCTAATTCTCAAACCACAGGGATTCATTTCTTTTTTTATTGAAAATAATTAAACTTTTTTCTTGAGCAAAAATAAGTCACAGAACTTGTGGAGACCAGACTTTCACATGTCAAAATTTTCAAGGAGAAAATATGTGTCATGGCATCCAAAAATCAATGTGTGATAGACAATCGAGATCAACATCTTAACCAAAAAAGACCACAAACATTAATTTCTTCTTTTATTGAAAATAAATATTTCATTAAACTTTTTTCTTGAGCAAAAATAAGTCACAGAACTTGTGGAGACCAGACGTCCACATGTCACAGTTTTCAAGGAGAAAATATGTGTCATGACATCCAAAAGTCAACGTGATAGAAAATCCAGATCAACATCTTAACCAAAAAAGGAACTGGGTGTCACTTTTTATAGTTGAAATTCCTACTAGAGCTTCCTTCATGTATGAAGAGTGTTATCTATAGGAATAAAAATAGTATTGACATTAGGTCTCTAAGTTGCCAAAGAACCCAAATGAGAATTCAAGGATAGCACTAAAGAAAACAAGCAATGCAAAAGTTTATGAAGCAATACAGTGAACAATAAGTAGAGGGGTCTGCTCAGAGGACAAGAAGGTGGAAGCCCAGGGAAAACAAGCAACGAAAAAGTTTATGAAGCATTACAGTCAACAATAAATATATGGGTTTGCTCATATTACAAGAATGTAGAAACCCAAATTATCTTTTAGCAAATTCAATACTAAAAGCATGCAAATATGTGAGTAGAGGCATACATGATAATGCTATCAAAAGGAATGAAAACGGTGCAGCATTGAATCATCTGTTATGCAACCTAAAAAAAAAATAACTACAAGAAGAAGGTAATGGAGGAGAAAAAGAAGTTATGAACATAATCCCATTTGAATCAAAGTGTCAAGAAGAATTTCATATATATCTTATGATGTAATTCATATATCTATGAAGGTTGGCATTTTTGTGGATGCTCTTGCATTGTCGGATCTAGAGTTCTTGTCTCGAAGAAAAAATAGAAATATTGCTTAGATATTTGTACTTAGAGACCTAATGAAACTAAACAGTATTGACAAACATCAGGCTAAACAATTTAATTCAAATAAAGGTTTATAAAAATGAACTAAATCAGATCAACATCTTAACCAGAAAGACCACTTTGTTTAGTTGAAATTCCTAGGATGTTTGTGAGTGTCTCCAAAAGTGTCAGACTTTAAATGGAGACTTTGCAATTTTCAAGATTTAAGGATTAAATTTAATTAAAACAATAATAAGGCAATGAATTTTACAACTAGGTCCAAGAACACAACTAAGGCTACCCTCAGCACCCAAGCAACTTGCAAAATTACCATGTCTTCCCAATCCAAACCTAGGATGTCTATGGTGACTATGAATAACAATAATGACAAACAAGAGGCTAAACAAATTAATTTAAACAACAATAACTACCAGATCAACATCTTAACCAGAAAAGGAACCAGGTGTCACTTTTTATAGTTGCAATTCCTACTAGAGCTTCCTTCATGTCTGTAGAATGTTCTATTTAGGAATAACAATAATATTGACATTAGGTCTCTAAGTTGCCAAAGAACCCAAATGAGAATTCAAGGATAGTGCCAAAGAAAACAAGCAATGCAGAAGTTTATGAAGCATTACAGTCAACAATAAGTAGAGGGGTTTTCTCAGAGGACCAGAAGGTGGAAACCTAGGGAAAACAAGCAATGCAGAAGTTTACGAAGCCTTACAGTCAACAATAAATAGATGGGCCTGCTCATAATGCAAGAATGTAGAAACCCAAACGATCTTTTGGGAAAATTCAATACTAAAAGCATGCAAATATGTGAGTAGAGGCACACATGATAATGATATCAAAAGGAATGAAAATGGTGCAGCATTGAATCATTTGTCATGCAACCTAAAAATAAACTAACTGCAAGAAGAAGGTAATGGAGGAGAAAAATAAGTTATGAATAAGATCCCATTTGAATCAAAGTGTCAAAAAGGCTTTCGTATATATCTTATGATGTAATTCATATATCTATGCAGGTTGGCATTTTTGTGGATGCTCTTGCATTGTCAGATCTAGAGTTATTGTCTCAAAGAAAAAATAGAAATATTGTTCAGATCTTGGTACTTAGAGACCTAATGAAACTAAACAATATTGACAAACATGAGGCTAAACAATTTAATTCAAATAAAAGTTTATAAAAAAGAACTAAACCATATCAACATCTTAACCAGAAAGATCACTTTGTTTAGTTGAAATTCCTAGGATGTCTGTGAGTGTCTCCAAAAGTGTCAGACTTTAAATGGAGACTTTACAATGTTCGAGATTTAAGGATTAAATTTAATTGAAACAACAGTAAGGAAATGCACTTTATAACTAGATCCAAGAACACAACTAAGGCTACCCTCATCAACCAAACAGCTTGCAAAATTACCATGTCTTCCCAATCTAAACCTAGGATGTATGTGCTAACTATGAATAACAGTAAGGACAAACATGAGGCTAAAAAAATTAATTCAAACAACAATAACTACCAGATCAACATCTTAACCAAAAAATGAACCGAGTGTCACTTTTTATAGTTGATATTCCTCCTAGAGCTTCCTTTATGTCTGAAGAGTGTTATCTATAGGAATAACAACAGTATTAACATTAGGTTTCTAAGTTGCCAAAGAACTCAAATGAGAATTCAAGGATAGCGCCAAAGATAAAAGCAATGCAAAAGTTTATGAAACATTACAGTGAACAATAAGTAGAGGGGTTTGCTCAGAGGACCAGAAGGTGGAAACCCAGGGAAAACAAGCAATGCAGAAGTTTATGAAGCATTACAGTCAACAATAAATAGATGGGTCTGCTCAGATTGCAAGAATGAATAAACCCAAACGATCTTTTGGGAAAATTCAATACTAAAAGCATGAAAATATTTGAGTAGAGGCAGACATGAATCATTTGTCATGCAACCTAAAAATAAAATAACTGCAAGAAGAGGGTAATGGACGAGAAAAAAGAAGTTATGAACATGATCCCATTTGAATCAAAGTGTCAAAAAGGATTTCATATATATCTTATTATGTAATTCATATATCTGTGCAATTTGGCATTTTTGTGGATGCTCTTGCATTTTCAGATCTAGAGTTCTTGTCTCGAAGAAAAAATAGAAACATTGTTCAGATTTTGGTACTTAGAGACCTAATGAAACTAAACAATATTACCTAATGAAACTAAAAAATATCGACAAACATGAGGCTAAACAGTTTAATTCAAATAACAAATGATAAAAAATAACTAAACCATATCAACATCTTAACCAGAAATACTTTCTTTAGTTGAAATTCCTCCTATAACACATAAAACATTTTATCCAAGACATATATTGATATAATGGAAGACATACAACCAATTCCAGGTCAATTTCAATACACTAACAGTAGTTTTCCAAGTAAAAATACAGACATGGTATTTTAAGTTTAAAAACAAGTTATCAAAACAACAATCACTGATAATTTTGAGGACATACAACAAATTCATTCTATAGATTTGGTTTTTCAAGGATACTCTAAAAAAGGCATATGTATGAAAATCTCTTAAGCTGCTACTAACATACATGTTGATAATTTCTTGTAATAAAGAAAAAATACGTTTGGCTTGTATGAAAGAATAATTTTCAAATATTCTTAACTAAATGCATGCAATAATTCTGCAGGTAGTTGCATCTATGGCAAGAGTTAATTATGTTGATCGTACAAGGAGAAGTGGCAGGAGAGTGACAAGGGGTGCCCATTTGCGATGCCTTTTGTCAGATGAGGAGAAGACAGGTGATTTGAATGTCAACAATGCTCCAAGAAACATTTTTTAGGATGACCATGTGATTGAAGTTGATGTTGTCACACGATCACCCACAGAGCCACCCTCAACCACAGTGCAAGGGGAAAGTTAAACTAAAAATATCAGCGCTATAAGATGTTGGAAAAAGAAGAAATGTTAGTTGCAATTGTCGACATAGAGTTTAATGGATATTTAGTTCAAGCATCTGTAAAAAAACATGGTATTCCTCCCTCATCAATACATTATTGAATAAATGGGCTCACTCATAAAAAATGTAGAGGGCCTCTTATAGTTATGACTGAAGAGGAGGAGGTCGAGATGGTTGAGTGGTGTAAAGAGAAGGCCCAATTGGGACATGGACTAGAGTTGATATAACTCAAATCCACAGTTGCTCAAATATCTTAAGGGAGTCCAAACCCATTCAAAGATGGGTTTCTTGGTAAATCATGGTGGTTTGGGTTTAAAAAAAGACATCTAGACCTTGTATTGCATATAACTGAGGGCCTTGACAGAGAAAGAGAATTAAATCTGCGCCCTGCAGTTGTATATAAGTTCTATGACACTCTTTCTAGTGCTTATGATAAATATTCTTATGTTGTAGACAATATATGGAACTGTGATGAAACAGGTTTACATGCAGGAAGGAATTGTGGCATGCGGGTAATTGCCAAGGGAGGTAGCAGAAATGTGCCAAATATTTTTCCTAAGAGCATGGAGTGGATAACTATTATATGTTGTGTCAATGAAATTGGTGCTTCAATCCCAGGATTTTATCTATTCAAAGGTAAAAATCAACCTAAAAACTATATACAAAACTGTGAACCAGGTGCATGCATGGATGCACATCCCCATGCATGGATGACTATAGATTTTTTTTTTAAATTGGTTGTCACTTTTCTGCATTCGTACGAGGTGCTGTCTCACCTAATAACAAACACCTATTGATATTATATGGTCATGGAAGCCACATTGTTGTACAAACAATTGAGGAAGAAAATAATTTCGGCATTAAATTGTTAACATTTCCCGCTCATACCACTCACATATTGCAACCCCTTAATGTTAGTGTGTTTAGCCCTTTCAAGAATTATTTCAGGTCAGAGTGTGTTTCATGGATGGAAAAGAATCCAGGGGTTGAGGTGAAAAGGTTCGAGCTAGCAGAGTTGCAAGTAAAGCATTTAAAAGGGCTCTGACACCATCAAATATCAAGGCTGGCTTTAGGAGGACAGGGATCTGGCCACTGAATTATGATGCTCTTATGCATGATACTGGTTGTAGCCATGTTATAGAAATATTTGGGCACCGCAACCCCAATCACATATGTCCATAAACCAAGGGCTTCTAAACCCCTAAAAGTGTTGTTTCATACCCTAAAGGAACAAGGTCAGCTGATTACATCATCTCCCAGAAGTTCTCCATGAAAAACTACTCAGAACTGGTCAAAACTGGACCATACAGACTGCTCCATGCATAGGGTGAAATGCATCTCACTTATTACACATGGGGGGTGCGATGCATACTGGAAAGCCCTTCTGTAGGGTGCGATGAGCGAGAGCAGACAAATGGCAGAAGCAGTTTGCTAGGTGGAAACCCAGAGAATCTTCTAGAAACTACTCATATGACACTTGCCTCTCTGAATTCGCCCAGGGATGAGTAAGAGATCTGAAATCTCCAAGTGGAACCAAGAACTATCAGTGAAATGACACTAATCAAAATCCCAGAAGCTGACTCAATCTCCTATAAACATCTATATGTGGATCCCTCATTCTAGAGATCCAAAGGCTGGAATTTTGTAATTTGCAAGGAAGTGCTGTTGGTTTCTCTTTGAAGACATTGTTGGGTGATCTTGCTTTGTATGAGGTGAAGAGGGCTTTCATGCTAGGAGGATGATGCTGGATCAAACAGCTTGGTTGTAATCCTCTCTTCTACTACTTCTATCAATAAAGATATTTGAGTTTTCCTCCATATGCTTGTATATCTCTGAATCTTGTATTTGTATATGAATTTATATCATTAATGTACATCTGATCCTACATTGTTTATGGTTATAGATCTCTATGCTTTGATGGTATTTTGCTGCCTTGACTCTACAGGTGTTCTTTGAAGCGGGACAAGTGAGAAAGGAGTGGTGAAAGCTCTATCAAAGGAGAGAGGAAACAAGCAAGGAGACTAGCGAAAGACTAAGGTTGGTACTCTCTGCTTCTATCTCATCTATCTCTCATAAAGGAAAACACAAGTAACTTTAATCTGTTTTTTTCTAAGATAGCTACCCGTCTTAGTGGGACTAGCAACTCTGAATGGACACTAGTTTTCCCGATAAAAAAATGGCGACTCTGCTGGGGAGTGAATAGTTTGTTTGTTTTGTTACTATTGTTTGCTTTATAAACCAAAAACGGAGCCTGAAGTTAAGCCAGCTAGCCTTCGAACTGCTTTTGTTATGCAACTGCAAAGTAGACCAACGCTGCTTCAGTCAATCTCCGGGTTGGTTTATGAACTGAACATCTAGCTTGCAAACATCCTAAGTGCCTTGACGGTAGCTCAAATAACCTCATTAGATCAGCCCCTATACTTTGTGTTTACTGACTATCATTAGCTAAGCTTAAATCCCTGAACTTAGCCACAAACTGTGAGTGAAAACCAAGCATAGTCTCGTCCCTGGACCATCGCACTGTCTCTTCTTGGCAACCTGGATGCATTGTACCTCTCGTGTGTTGCAGGTGAGATGCATCCCTGTTTCCCTGTGTTACAGGTGCGATGATTGACTAAGACTGTTTCTGCCTCCAGATTTTGGTTTTTTCTTCCATGTCTTTAGCTTTATTTAGTAGTTTTGTTGTCTATGATCAGTGTATCTCTGTTGAAACCATCTTCCTTTGCATTATTCAGCCTCCATAAGAAGGAATTGTGAATTTTTTTTATGTATTTTTCATCATTTATAGTTCTCCTTTGCAAATAGTAGCTTAATCGAACTGTCGTCTTTTAATTTGAAAGTGTTGCAAGTGTCATTTTCAGTCAAGAAAAAGAGTGTCACAAAGCATTCCTCTTTTAAATAGTTGATTACACTTTTGCCATTGTATTTGATTTGAATCATTAGTATTTCAAGTGTCGAAAGCAATTTTAAATTCGAAATCGCAAAGTGTCGTCTTGGCTTTACTTTCGTTTTTTGAAAAGAAAATTGTTAGTACTGTCACTTTGAAAGAAGATAGTTCAGATCTATACTTTGTTTTCTTTTTGTCATTCTCACATTAAGGAAACTGAAAAACAATACATGCATGTGCATTTGCATTAAGACTGCATGCTGAAGTTGATTTAGGAAAAGTGCATCTAGTGTGTGCTCTCTGCTCTATGTTGAAAGAATTTCATTTCTCTTTCCTTAGTAGCTAGGATTTTCATTGCAAAAAGAAAGTAAATGATTGTTTATCATCTTAGATTGCATATTTAGGAATTGTATATCTACATCACGTGGTGAACCTTAAAGGAAAACTTCTTAAGAAAGATGAACAGTAAAATAAATTTCAATGAACATAAAAATGCTTTGGAACCTAACGCACACCATTTAGAAGTCTAGGCTAGAGACGTATTCCGGCGTCGTAAAGCCTGGTAACTATCGCTTTCATCGTAGGTTGGATGATTCCTCCTCTTTGAGATGACAAGTGCCAGTACGGACTTGTGCTCCCACGTACCGTTTAGTATATATTGGAAGACCACAATAGGCTACATCCTTTATCCTTAGGAAGCTGTGTCTGCCGCCCTATCGATCGCAATGCACTGAACATAGCATTCGGGAAGATTGACTGCCATACCGTAAAAGGTATTTTGTAGTTTTGTGATTGGTTTGGTAATCCCCTCTGTCTATACTTCTAGAGTAGTCACTTTCATTCCTTTTCAGACTCCTTAAAAGAAAAGGTCCATCTGAGCACTTGTCACTTCAGGCTCATTAAAAATCGAATGCGACTAGAGTCATCTTTAGCTTTTTCTCGACTCTTAAAAATTGAAAAAGCAAGTTGTGTCAAAGCGTCATAAAATTTGTTTTAATCGGAATAACATCACTATTCCCTCGTTGGTCTTTAGGTTGCGAAATGGAGTCTACCAATCAAGGATTTCCCCTTGGAGCAAATCCTAGTCCCTTCTCTTCTTGGGGGGATGTTGGTGCTCCACATATGGCTACATTGTCCCTTCCAAGACTCACAATCGGCCTGCTAGTTTGGCTTTTCTCGACCTTTGTCATTCAAAATACCACAATTCCTAAGCAATCCAATTAGCAACCAGATGAAGTTGCTCCCCAACCTTCCACTTCGTTTGTTTCTCCCTCTCCTTCTTCCTCTTTGCTTGGTGAAGCTAGCAATGCTAAAAACCAAGTAACTAAGAAGAAGAAGAAAGAGAAGGAGAAGAAGAAGAAGAATCCAACAACAAAAGGGGGCAACCGTACATCATCTGGCGAAAATCCACACACTGCACCTTCCAAACCTAAATCTCCATGTGTCATTTGCAAGGGAGACCACTATCATCGATATTGTCCCTGCATCCCACGGATCTTGAGGGACTGGTCTCCCCGCTTGCACAATCCGATGTCTTCAACCGCTGACGATCATGTTGAGAGCACACCATCAACTAGTGAAAACGAAGTCAATGGACAAAAAGGAAGATCCAAATTTCCTTGTAGACTGTGTGAAGGCGATCATGCCCTCCACCATTGTCCCTTCCTAGACGAAGCTAAAAGAGTCTTGGATAACCGTCCTGCTTCACCGCAACGACTTCCTCCTGGATACAAGAAACTCTTGCCGAGTCCATCGCTAGTTGAAAATCCGATTGACACACCGTTGTTGTCAATCAAAGCAACTATCATTGAAGATAGACCCTTTGAGTCCACACCAAACCAAAGTCAACAGGTTAAGACGATAGTCGACCCAATCTTGTCTTTAGAAGGTCCACCTTCAGATGATACTGTCACCAAAGAGAATGAGAATGACACCGTTCAAATTATTTTTGTTAACACAGAATCTGATGAACATGGGGGAAATCTACCCGTTCCTTTATCGCAGGAAGGAAGTTCGTCAGGGATTTACCCGACCGTTTATTCGGTCCCTCCTCCAAGCAACCTAGTTGTTTCCTTCGATTGGAATCTACTAGGCAGACCCCACCTACCATCTAATGTACCATTTCGAATCATAGTACAAGCTTACAGAATGATCATGGTTGGTACTATCATAAATGAAGGGGCTTCTATTAGTATCCTTTCCTCAATTGCTTGGAAAGTGCTTGGTTCACCATCGCTTCTGCCTGAGATTAGAAATATGATAGGCTTTAACAAAGGAACTATTCGATTGTTGGGGATCCTTCCAAATTTTCCTATAAATTTGAGAAGGAAAACCGTTCATCTAAATATGATGGTAGTCCAAGGGCCTCCAGATTACAATCTACTCCTTGGGCATGACTACATTTATAGCATGGGAGATATTGTTTCCTCACTCTTTCGAGTGATGTGTTTTCCGCATGAAGGTAGAAAGGTTAAGCTCGTAGACCTGCTTTCATTCCCCGGTTCAAACACAGCTACTAGTCAAATTCCATCTCGAACTAGTCTTTTTACACAAGGAATGTCTCATCAATGTCCATTTCGTCCACCTGATGAGCGCGAGTGATTCGGTGATTGTGACTGAAACCCAGGAGGCATGCGCCCTGGTCTACTTCGGCAGGAAAACCCCGGATATAAGGTAGGTTTCCGCGTAGGAATATGACTAGTTTGACAATCCTGTCCGTTTAGGAAAATGGATCAAACTGGAAAAGGATTCCCCCATCAAAGGTTATGTGATTGGCACTGACAACAGTCACCTTTGTCCATTTCGATGGACATCGCCAAGGAAGTGTTTTGTCTGCAACGCGGATGGAACAATCTTGCTAATGCAAGAACTTCCATATGGTGACCTGGAAACTCTAATTTATACCTGGGGGCATGCAAACCTTTTTGCATGCAAGTGAAAAGCAACCATTTATTTTCTTAGTTTGTAGGCTCTTAACCCTTTAAACTCGTAGGTTGGTCATTCCTAGCTTGCATAATGAAAGGCTCCGGAGCAAAGTTTTGAATGGTGCAAGCTCCCTAAAAAATGAACCTATCGATGAGACATCCTTATTATACGACTGGCACGAGTAGTTTTACGCAAAGTTCAAGCTCGTTAAAAAATAAACCTCGCCATGAGCAGTTTTACGTGAAGTTCAAGCTCGTTAAAAAATAAACCTAGCAATGAGCAAGTGTTCCCATAGAGTTTAAGTTCATTAAAAAATGAACCCCACCTTCAATAAATAATCTTTGCGATCGCATAATTATCAACTTTTGAACCTTGGTCGTGTTCTTACCATCACCTCCGCTCTTTTTTAGGTGATCATACGCCTCCATTTGATTGTTTACCCTTTTGAGGAACAGCTGTGACGAGTGATTCTATTAGCCACCTTCTTTACACTACCGTGATTGAAAAGTTCCAAACCTTACCTGGAACCAGTTGCTATCCAAAAAAATCAGTTGTTCCTCAAAAAACGAGTCTCCTTTAAGCTCTTTTCATTTGACTCGTAAAATATGAAAAGATTTCCAAGCAATTGGCCTCTCCAGCTTGTTAAAGCGATCGGAAGTGCCATCCCTCCTCTAGATTTTAATCTTTTTGGACCTGAGGGATTATTACACAAAAAGATCGAGCGCTTGTCTTGTTCGGCTCGTTAAAACTATCGAAAATTCATCCCTTTCATATTATTTTACACTTTTTCGGACTTAAGGGATTACATTACAAAAAAGGACCACTGGAGTTGCCTTTCCATCCCTTTTAGACTTTATAAAACTGAAAAGGACTGAGTTATCTTTGTCGTTAAACTTGTTAAAACAATAGCAACAAACTTGTCCATGCAGACAAGAGCAAGTTTCACTGTCGCTAGGCTCGTTAAAACATAGCGACAGGTTTGCCCGAAGGGAAAATTATAGAACAAGCATATGTTATCCTCCTCAAGCTTGACAAAAATAAAGAGGTATTGGTCAGCAATTACTGGGGAAAAAGGGAAGAAAACTTGAATAGCTTCATTAGTAGCAGGTCGCTCTTGAACATGACACTTTCACTCCGTCACCATGATTGAGTCGGATTGGGTTATTCCGTTCACTGGTCATATCACCATTGGTCCACTGTACCATCCACCTTGGGGTTAACACTACCAATCCATTTCAGTGTCGCTGGTATGTTCAAGAGAAGTCGCTCAGAGAATTCACCAACCTAGCTAACGTCTCATCCGCTGCAATACCTTCACTCTCCATTTTTCATGACCGCCACCCTGAACCTTATATCATCAGATCATTTTCACCTCCACAAAATCATTTGCTCTGTTATGTGTCGTAGACGTGGGATTCATTAAGGCCCTCCTATGATGGGTCACTTCTTGTCGACATCAGCTCATTATCCAAGAAGTTGACTTAGGAACAACCCTTTCAGTACTTTGAAGCTTGCATGCCTCAATGGCAAGTTTCTCACTTCCGGCGACAGGTTTACATCAATGGCCTTCGACCGAAAGATTTTACATGGTGTTCGACATCAACTCATGTATTCACACCATGTGAATTGTACTGCGGTACCTTGAGGGTCATCATCATTATTGGTGATTCCTCTCGCGCCTATTAATAGCTTACATCATTGGATGGTAATGAGGCAATGTCTTTCCATGTTCGACATCAGAACATCTTTTCACATGAATCAACTTGTACTTCGGGCGAAGATTGAACAAGTTTGCAGACCCCAGATCTAGTTTCATCCATTCGGGCTGCGATATATTCAGGAAAATAAAGACATCAAATGTACATCATAGCTGCACAGATAATCATCCAAACTAAAAGGATGATGGCTCTACCAGAATCATCAGTCTGCCATACAGACGATTGTCTGTCTTATGTACATGAATATGAATTTATAAAGCTAAGCATGGGAATGCTCACCTCAGCTAGATCATGAAAATATTATGAAGATAATGTATTGTATTGTATCTTATTACAGGTCACCTTCCAGTTCGAAAAACGTCGAATCCTCATTATAAAGCATTTCACCCGACATCAAAAGATTTAAGACCTCATGCTTTAGGGGGCAACTGTTATAGACATATTTGGGCACTATAACCCCAATCACATATGTCCATAAACCAAGGGCTTCTAAACCCCTAAAAGTTTTGTTTCATACCCTAAAGGAACAAGGTCAGCTGATTACATTATCTCCCAGAAGTTCTCCATGAAAAACTACTTAGAACTTGTCAAAACTAGACCATACAGACTGCTCCATGCATAGGGTGCGATGCATCTCACCTATCACATACAGGGGGTGCAATGCATACTAGAAATCCCTTCTGTAGGGTGCGATGAGCGAGAGCAGACAAATGGTAGAAGCAGTTTGCTAGGTGGAAACCTAGAGAATCTTCTAGAAACTGCTCATATGACACTTGCCTCTCTGAATTCACCCAGGGATGAGTAAGAGATCTGAAATCTCCAAGTGGAACCAAGAACTATCAGTGAAATGACACTAATCAAAATCCCAGAAGCTGACTCACTCTCCTGTAAACATCTATATATGGATCCCTCATCCTAGAGATCCAAAGGCTGGAATTTTGTAATTTGCAAGGAAGTGTTGTTGGTTTCTCTTTGAAGACATTGTTGGGTGATCTTTCTTTGTATGAGGTGAAGAGGGCTTTCATGTTGGGAGGATGATGCTGGATTAGACAGCTTGGTTGTAATCCTCTCTTCTACTACTTCTATCAATAAAGCTATTTGAGTTTTCCTCCATATGCTTGTATATCTCTGAATCTTGTATTTGTATATGCATTTATATGGTTAATGTACATCTGATCCTACAATGTTTATGGTTATAGATCTCTATTCTTTGATGGTATTTTGCTGCCTTGACTCTACAGGTGTTCTTTGAGGTGGGACAAGTGAGAAATGAGTGGTGAAAGCTCTATCAAAGGAGAGAGGAAACAAGCAAGGAAACTAGCGAAAGATTGAGGTTGGTACTCTCTGCTTCTCTCTCATCTATCTCTCATAAAGGAAAACACAAGTAACTTTAATCTGTTTGTTTCTAAGATAGCTACCTGTCTTAGTGGGACTAGCAGCTCTAAATGGACACTAGTTTTCCCGATAACAAGCCAGGCATTTCATGTGGATGTTCAGGAAGAAGGGCATGTCCAAACAGGTGTTGAAGTGGAAGAAGAATAAATAAACAAGATGATGCGGTTTCATCTAGTAATATGATTTCCCTCTCTCAAGGACACTTATATGGTGATGATGATGAACATGTATGTGAAACACAGTATAATCATGATCAAATTGACAATAACATGGAGGTCGTTCTACCAACTCAAGCACATGGAACTTTTGTTGCTAATATTGTTAATGACATTGTTGAACATGTAGTTGACAATGAAGATGTATTTGAAAATGACATTGTTGATATTGCACTAGGAAGAAACAGTGACCAATTGACATTTCCAAGCCAAGTAACCCCACCATCATGGCTGGAAGAAGCCATGATTAATTTGAATGAACATAGTGTCTCAAGAACAAATGAACAAAGCATGAACATTCCTTCACAACCAACAAAATTGGACAAATGGAATTGTTCATATTTTTGTGGACAATAGATCAATGGAAGAAGATTAAGCATATAAAGAGGCATCAAACAAAGATAACAATATAGTTCAATCAATTGTCTTAGATACTAAAAGTCAAATGCCAAGCAATGACATGCAAGTGGGAGGGGTGGAACAGTTACATGGTCAGTTCCTAAAGCTACCAGTAGAGAGAGTGTCAATGAAAAAAAAGCAAGGAACATCGGGTAGTCTTCGTTTGGGATGAAGTTCATAGTTACTCACCTCAGAAGACTATATAAACCTATTATTTGAGTCTGAAAAAAAAAAGGAATTTGAAGTTCAGGAATTAAAACAGAAAAAAGAAGAAGGATTTAGCCAAGGAGAAGAAGGCAACAAGGATTTTTGCAGCACAACATCGAGCAGATGAAAGGGTTGAAAGAGAGAAAGTAAGGCAAGAGAAAGACTAACAAAAAAACTGGCAAGACAGGAAAAGGAAGCAAGAAAGGCTAAACAAATGCTTGAAAAGGAACAAGGGATGACCGAAATGGTTGAAAATGATGCAAGCACAATTGATGAAATCAAGATTATGTCAAACACTTTGGACAATATTACAGATAATACACCATTATTCCAAGATGTCATAAACATTTAAGTGCCTCACAATCAAAATGGGGGTTTACCCACTTGCCTTATTCCTACGAGAGGAGGTGTCAATTCTATATATGCTCATCACACACCTCCACTTATTGCAGGGGTTAGTAGCGCAAATGTGAGGTATGGGTACTCAATTCCTCCATGGTTGGAAAGGGAAAATTGGACTCAATCAGATGAAAACAATCAACCACATCCTAATCAATCCTTTTTAGGTAGGCCAACCTACTTGGATCAAGCAGGAAACTCAGGGAGTTTTGGCACTAAAGATTCTCAAGGCCATAAAGAATAGGGGTGTCATATGTTTTTGATTGTAACCACATTATGATGTGGATTTTAGATGGAATGTCTCTTTTCCTTGTCACATGAATATTTTGGCTTACAATCTAGGTTTTTTTATTTCATACTATATGTGGCATGGTAACTGAAATCGATCTTAGAAGGAACATCTATAATCTATTATAATGGAGAATTGTGACACAGTGACATGAGAATGCAAATAATAGCTTTTATTATTTTTCTACATACCAATCGATTAACAACACATTTGTAACTTCTCTTATGCTTCTACATTTATTGTTTCTATTATGCTTCAAAACGAACCTTACTTGAAAGACAACACTTTATAAAAACAGAAATCATGCTCTAGACAAGAAGAAATGAATAAAAAAAAGCAGACAATATAAAGGAAATGGATTATTACCACTAAACTGATCCAAATAATGCATCAACAAGGCAAGAGAATAATTAAATGAACATTTCCCATCCCAAATCAAGCCCAAGAAAGTGTCAGTCTTGACACATTCTAGACTAGAAAATCAATGCACATATTAGCTCTGGATCAAACTACAATAACCCCTTAAATCCAAAATCAAAACCCATTCAAAATGAATTTCCATCCACTTTGAGTGCCATCAAAACAAACATTACTTTAAAGACAACATTTTATAACAACAAAAATCCTGCGCTAGACAATAATAAATGAATAAAATAAAAAAAAAACAATATAAAGGAAATGGATTATTACCATTACATTCACAAACACTACATAACTCAACTAACAACACATAAATGATAGTCAAAAGTTTTAAAGTAGCGCCAAGACCAATTACAAACTTGAAAGCAAAATAGTTTTCACATTAATATTTAAAAAGGTGTTACAAAGATATTAGAAACAATTAGAAATAGCTCATTTTGAGGAAAAAAAATACATGTCAATCCAGAACATCACATCTGGGATTTGTACTTGCAAAAATATGTTTTTTCTTATGGTAATTTGCACTTGAAAATTTAAGATAGGCAATCAAGCCATCATACTATTGAAGAAGATATCAATAGTTGACTTGGGAAATATTCTCATTACTTCTAATGTCAAACTAAGGATGAAAACCAAACTAAATTCTACTAAATTGAGCCAAATAATGTATCAACAAGGCAAGAGAATAATTAAATGAACATTTCCCATCCCAAATCAAGCCCAAGAAAGTGTCAGCCTTGACACATTATAGACTAGAAAACCAATGCACAAATTAGCTCTGGATCAAACTGCAATAACCCCTTAAATCCCAAATCAAAACCCATTCAGAATGCATTGTCATCCACTCTGAGTGCCATCAAAATGAACCTTACTTCAAAGACAACATTTTATAACAACAGAAATCCTTCTCTAGACAAGAATAAATGAATAAAAAAAGTAGACACAATATAAAGGAAACAGATTATTACCTTTGCATTCACAAACACTACATAACTCAACTAACAAACCAAAAATGACAGTCAAAAGTTTGAAAGCAGAGCCAAGACCAATTACAAACTTGAAAGAAAAATAGTTTTCACATTAATATTTAAGAATGTGTTACAGAGATATTATCAACAATTAGAAATAGATCATTTTGAGGAAAAAAAATACATGTCAATCCAGAACATCACATCTGGTATCTGTACTTGCCAAAAGAGAGCATAAAAACTCCAAGATAAGAGTAAAGCAGGAAAAACTGAAAGGAAATCCTGCATGTCTCTTCTCGAAGATAGGAGGAAATTATTTATACCAGTAATGATCAAATTGTAACAATCTACCAGGAGTGTAGGCACCTGTATCACTTAAACTTTAGCTACTAATGTAACACAGTGAATAGAAAAACATAGATTAATTACCAGAAAATGTGGTTTTCATTCAGAGCGGTGGGAGCATTAAACTCACCATCAGTTCCTTTACTAGAACATAGAAATTTATAAATGAATTGGCACGGTAAACACTATGAATGAAATTAGGGACTGAGGACTGGTGTTCCATTAAACATTTCCAGGTTCCATTAAACATTTTCATATTAGCAATAAGTCATATTGCGTATACACTGAGAGAATTACAAAACTGGAAAGCAAATTGAAGATTATGCAATAGTCATATATGAACATATCTATAGAACAACAGTAGAATCATTTCGACATGTATTACGAATCTCAGTAAGACAGTAAAGATGTGTGTAGCTCTACAACACAATTACATAATCGATAAACTTTGTGCCATGACATAGCCTAACATGAGCGATCATTAAACATCACAATTGTTAACTGATGTCTGTTCACCATTAAAATGAACAATGAAAGGAGCAAATCGAATTCAAACTCTGAGTAGTTATTTACATCAAACAGAGAATCAAGAACAAGTACATAATTCTTCCATATAAATATTAAATCAGTTGCCATTGATAACGTTGGTGCGCAAAGCTAACAGGGGACATAAGAACAATAATAAATCTAACTTAAGCTTTGAGAAATTATTCACCTCAGACAGAATTAAAAATAAGTACAGTCCTTCAAATGTGAAGGCTAAATCAGAGTCTCAAGAAACTACAATAACCCCTTAAATCCCAAAGCCCCAATTCGAATCAGCGATAGTAGAGGGCACAACAAGACCAAAACCCAATAACCCTGCAAACAAACTGCAATAATCCCTTTTATCTCAAAGCCCCAATTTCGATTCAGTGATAGTAGAGGGCACAACAAGACCCAAACCTAATAACCCTACAAACAAAATGTAATAACCCCTTAAAACCAAAAGGCCCAATTTCGATTCAGCAAAAGTAGAGTGCACAACAAGACCCAAACCCAATAACCCTACAAACAAACTACAATAACCCCTTAAATCCCAAAGCCACAATTTTGATTTAATGACAGTAGAGGGCACAACAACACCCAAATCCAATAGCTTTGCAAAAAAACTGCAATAACCCTTTAAATCCCAAAGCCCCAATTTTGATTCAACGACAGTAGAGAGCGCAACAAGACCCAAACCCAATAACCCTACAAACAGAGCTAACAGAGCTACGTAAACATAGCTAATAGAGCTACGCAAATACAACTAATATAGCTAACAAAGCTAATCAAGTGTTGATAAACACAAAACTGCAAACAGAGCTAAATTATATTCTCAACAACGAATTGAAGTGTTAAAAAACACATAGTGGTTGGCTAGTAGGATTTAGAATCCTATTGGAGAACTGCAGAAGCCACCACGATGTCCAAATGTCTCCCCAAACGTCGCCAGACTTCTTCAACATTGGCGATACACATTACTTGCAACAAAAATAGAGAAAAGTGAATAATAAACATAGAAATTGCAGCTAATTTTGCTAAAAACCCAAATGAATTCACCAGTCGACCACCACTGCATGTCGACAACCGAACTTGCTCGAATCTCCCACTGGCTCCTTTGCAAACAAGGAAAAGTGTCGAACAAAACTCCCACTGGCTCCTTCGCAAACAAGGACAAGCGTCAAAAGAACAACCACAGAGCCCCCATGGACCAGGTGAATAGACAAAGGCAAAACCACAAACCCAAAACCAACCTCTGCAAACAACAATGTCGGTTGAGCATCACTACAATGGCGGACCGGGTGATTAGACAAAGGTGAAACGATAAACCCAACACCAACCTCTGCAAACAACAATGTTGGCTGAGAAACATTACAATGGCGGACTAAGTGAACAAATAAAGGTGAAACCACAAACCCAAAACCCAACTCTGCAAACAACATTGTCGACACCTCATCTCAGAAATGGAGGACCAAGCGAATAGGAATTGGAGCCAAAACTGGTTGTCGTTGGTGGAGCAAAATGCCTATATATCGGGCTCGAACAGTGTAACATAGGACATGAAACACAACTCACAAAACCACCCGCAATAAACCCTAAACCCCTCGAGAGTGTGAATATTAATGACTACCACCAACCACGACGTGTGGCTACGTACAATAGACACCTGTCGTACGGAATATCTAATGGAGTCCACGTCGATTGCCAACATGAATGAGAGAGCGCATAGATAATGGCGTCCCTCCCCTAAATTTTATAATTTTTACCCAAAACTTTATGATTACTGTACCATTCAGTGTATTTGAAGAGTTATTTGGGAATCTGGAATTAGTAATCTAATGTCTCTTTCTGACCAATTTGAAGAAATTCCTACGGTATTCGTGCTGTCAACCATTTGTGAGGCACTGAAGTCTATTTTGTGGCAATGTTATAGTCTCTTAAACAAGTGAACTATGATTATGTTTTGTTATTTTATTAGCAAAATTAAGCCCGCCTCGAGTCTAGAATTAATTTTCTTTTACTTAATAAAATACAATATCCATATTGTATCTTATAAAATATTTCTCTATTTGATTAGAAAGTGCTTCTCTCGGTAGTGAATGTGAATCTTTTTAATATATTAGGATACCGATTTCTTAATAAATTTTATGAATATGTGTATTTTTTATATGAAACGAAGTGGATGACTACTCAACCTCGAAGCTTTGGCTTATGTCCAAAACAAACACTTTCATAAGAAATGTGAAACTTTAGATTATACTATAAATTATGTTAGTGAAGTGAAAAGAGAAAATTTAGATTATGCTAAAATATGTGAGTGAAGTGAAAAGTGAAACTTTAAATTATGCTAAAATATGTCAGTGAAGTGTTAAAGATAAAGTATAAAGGGCTATGCTTCAATCATATTAAATTTAAATTATTATAGTATATTAAAGTAAGTTATAATGAATTATTCTTTGAACTTAAATATATTAAATAGTAATTATGTTGGTGGTTAGGCGTTTTTTTATATGTTGTTAGAGGATTAACATCAATAGATTATATATCATTTTACTTATGACTTGGGGTCTAGGGAGCTTAGTCTTTTTGGGAAATATTAATGTCGATATGCAGAATTACTTTTCCATCTACAAGGGTTTAGGATTCCAACTGAATGATCTTTCTAGTAGCTCTTGAACTTGTTAACCCACTCTATGTTGAGGCTCATTACAAGTATAGATAGTCAAGCTAACAAGTTTGGATTCATCGAACTAGATAGAGTCAAGCTAACAAGTTTGGATTCATTGAGCTTAGTAAAGAGAAAGGGCCCAATTGGCCCAAAATAATGAATAGAATAGGAGAATAAGTGTTAAGTGGGTCCAAAGGCACCTTGCTCATCATGCATGGGCCTTTGTGCTAATAATTCAATAAAGGTGGGAGGTGCCTCTGTGGAACTGTACTCCAATCAAGTTAACATGTATCAACACAACATCATACTGAGAAAATTGGTGACACACCACATCATAATTAAACAAGGAGTGATTACATTGTTTCCAAATCCAAAAAGGCACTTTGATTCTGAAAATGATCTAAGCAACCTAAAACTCCTTGGCCCAAGGAAATAGATCACCTAGCATAGTAACTTTTCCATATAGGGAGGTTAACAAAAATGGTTGACTCACAAATTCTAATAGGCCCAAGAGTTCTTAGCAAGAAATAGAACCATAATAGATGTTTTTAATAATTTGAGGTGGCCTCATGTCAAACATGATACATTTTGTATGCATTATACATTTTCTTAATACTTTTGAGGCAAATAACCAACCTGTTTTCGTTGAAAGAAAGTTCTAAATGTTATTATGTCAACCTTCAAGGTAGGGCTTAGGATAGTCATGCTTTATGTATCGCATGTGAAAACTATGGCCTTACCCCATTTCTAGTTGTGTCACTAGGTGTGGGGCAATGGGAGGCCAAGATCACATCAAAGGTGGTCTAGGATGAGACCTTGAATGTTATTCACAATAATTTTGTGAGTGTTATTCAACATAAATTTTTGTTTTATGTTTTCCCATGCAATCCACTTGTTGCATGAATTTTTAAACAAATAATTGGAACACTAAATTCTTCTTTTAAAAAAGTGTAGAGTCAAGAATTGTAAGGATTAGGAAAAATATTTCCCTAGTCAAAATCAATATGGACCATCATAGGCCATGCTTATTAAAAGGAAACCCACTAAATCTAAAACAAGGCTCCTTCCAACATAATAAAGGTTTGAGCACCTGTTAGGCCCTCCAAATAATTTGTAAAAGGAAAGAGTTGTCAACTTTGACCTTGAAGGGGGTTAGCACTATGGTATGTAAGGGGATCCCTTTATAAGAATATTTTTTTAGGATCCATCCTTGCCTAATGAGATTTCTTAGAAGGATTTTGCGTAGCATAAATCACCCACCCCTACATTCTAGTTTTGATAATCCTTAAGCCAACCATTTTCAAGGGGATACAATAAAGATTCCAATTGGTTTCATGGAAGTTAGGCCTTTTTTAAGGCTTATTCCATCAAATTACGAAGAGATTTTTCCAATTAGTCATAGGTTACCTTAGAGGAGACCAACAATGGGAGCCTATCCATGCAAGTAGCAACCTTTGGCTTTTTGTGTAACACTAGTGTCTTGACCAATATGATAATAGACCTTAAGGTTGAGTAGAAAATGTTTAGGAACTTTATAGTAGCCTCCTAGGATTGTTGATCCTAAGTGATAATTAGGAAGGATTCATTAGTGAAGTGGTCATCGATGAGTTGCGCCCTAACCCATGCACCGCACCAAAAAAACAAGTCAAGAAGAGGAATTCCATGAACTTGCCAAAGGGAACCCTAGAATAAATCAAGTAGCTGAGAGCTTCCAACATTATAACATATAGTTTGGGAGTTATGAAACAACCTTGTTGAATGGAATTAAATAGGTCATTTTTGAGGTCTAAAATGGGCCTCCTAAGCAAAATGTACAACCAAAATAAACTTTATAAGAACCAATAGAATTCAAGATGATGATGTCAACCATGGGGGATGATTCACCATTTTTGGAGTAAAATTGTACAAAGATTAAAAAATAATAAAATAATAAAACTACTTTTTCAATTCGTATTTTCAACTTATCTCCCTAAGTTTTTACTCAAATTTAGAGCGAGAGTACTCGTTGGATGAAAAATTTAATTCCTCATCCAAGGACTACCCATGTTGCATACTTTCAATGGACCCTATTACACGAAAAATGAGAAATACATGAAAAAACGTGATTGCAATCATGTTTTTCATGTATTTCTCATTTTTCTTGTAGCAAGGTCCATCGAAAGTATGCAAAATGGGTACTCCTTGGATGAGGAATCAAATTCTGCATCAACAAGTGTTTCTGCTTGAAATTTGAGTAAACCCATATAGAGATAAGTTGAAAATACGAGTTGAAAAAATAGTTTTGAATTTTTTCCCTCTAAAATTTGATGATGTAATCTAATCTTATTTTATTATTTCTACTATTATTTTATAATTTCCTTAGGAGGCCCATTTTAGACCTCAAAAATCCCCTAGTGTTGATGCCTTTAGATTTTCAGCCAATGATAGAGAGATAGGGAAAAGTGTTGGAAAATAGGGTTTCAAACTTAATGAGGAAGATAGGCCTAGACTTGATGGTTTTAAACAAGTGAAAAATAAAGCGAACCTCAAATCTATCATGTGCCTTCTAAAAATAAATCTTGAAAACAAATCTAGACAATAAGAACACGCCTAGTCCATGCACTCCCACATAGTAACAACATTGTTTATAATGTATTAACCTAGGATTTAGTGAGTTTGTTTTGATTGAATAATTTTAGGGAGGATAAGTTCAACCTTTAGCTTGGTTACTTTACAAGCCTCCTAGTGTACAATAATTTGAGAGGTCATGAGATCAAACCCACCAAGAACCATTGCAAGGTAACTTGAGTCCCACCAAGGGATGTTTAATATAAGCAACAAGTTTTGATAGGTTTTGGATTGGGTGACAAGTTTAAAAGTAATGGCCCTCCAAATGGAAACTAATGGGTAATTTGTGTATACATAGGGAATTTAGAACAGAGAAATTGTGGAGGCAAGAATTTTAACTTTAAATAAAAAAATAAATATATGCTTTACCCACAATGCAAGGGCTTTGTCCAAAATCTTGTAGGAGGTGTTGAACAAGGTCATAGGTTTCCATTTCATGGTTATCTCAAGATCCCCAAACTTGGGGATAAACTTATGGGCCCTTGGTTAATATTTTAACCTATAGAATGTTGGTGAAATGCCTCCTATACACAAGGGGGGTTAGGATCATGAAACTTATAATTATCCTTGTATAATTCATAGGGAAAACCATTGAACCTAGAGGCCTTGTCATATATCATTGCATGAATCATTGTAGCTAGGTTATCCAAAGTCAAGGCTAGGTCACTATATTATTGTTTCTCCATTGAAAACTCTTAGAGCACAACATCAAGAGCCTTCAAAGTAGCATTTTTCCTTCCATGAAGAGACCCTAGGATTTAAAACCATATAATAATGGCTAATAAATTTATGCTCAATGTAAGTTAGGTTAGTTTTCCAATACTTGACAGTTTTAAGGGGAAAGATGGCTTCCTTTGCCTCCTTGGTTGTTAAGGCTTTGAAAAAGGATTTGGTGTCCTTGGTATCGTATCTAAGAAAATGAAATTAGGTGCACAAATGAAAATCTCTTACTCAACAAACAACTTTTATCAATACAAGATAGCAAATTTGCATAGCCTAGGCTTGCATTTTTTTAGTGTAAACAACTCGTTGCATATTTTCTAGAATCCATTTTAGCTCCATGTGAACAAAGAAAATATGGATTCCCTAACCTCCTTGGGAGTTAGGGATTTGAAAATGCTTTGGTGGTGTTGTCACAAAATTTAAGAAAATGCAACCAAGTATGTAGCCAAGTGCCTCTTTCTTGATGAGTAATTTTTACCCATATGAGATGGTAAAGCTTGGTAGCCTATGCTTTCTTGTTATCATCATAAGGGGCATATTGTAAATTTTTTATAATAACTTGTAGTTGTGATAAAAAATAATTTGGAAATTCCTTAACAACAATGACTTAGGAAGGCCATAGTGACCTAGGGATGAGATTGCACAATATGTGAATACAAGCTAAAAAAGAAAGGGTTTTGAGATGGGACATGTTAGCACTTCATAGTTCCTCCAGGCTAAGGATAGGAACCCAAAGGTAACCACAAAACCACTTTGAAACTAGAATCTATCCCTTCTAGCTTTAGAGAGGGCTCTCTCTGTCTGAATCTTCAGTCACCTAAACGAATGATTTCCTTAGGTTTTTAGGCTAGATGTTAAGATCAGATGGGAATAAGATTTAACAATTTGCTAGTAAGGAAGAGGGAAAATCCATTGGGAATATGGTCATACAAAGTTGATTGATTTTCCAGTGAAAGGATGAAGGGATGGGGGATATTTCGATAGCAGAAAGGTAGGTAGCCCTTCTGGTGTTTTCAATTAAACTCGATGTAGAAGTGTGAGCAGAGGAATGGTGGAAAAATGACATATAAAGCATCTAACTGAAGGATGAATTCTAAATGTCATTAAAGAAGAAAACATTAATTGTTCAGTAGGATATAACATAACACTTTGACAATGAGTTCTGAGATAAATCCTTGCTTAACCAAACATGAATACATACATTCAAGAATGATGATAACAAGAGAGAAAACTTACAACATGAGAAAGTGCATCACCATTATAAACTCACACAAGAATCCCTGTAAAATCAAACCTCATTCTTCTTTATTCAATGAAAAAATATTAGAGAAGTACAATGCACAATGTTATTCTCCTAACCCTAACCAACCCTTTGCTTCATAAAAATTATATCATAAATAGATAAAAAACAATTTGTTCCTTCCTTTAGGAACTGAATTCCCAAAAAATATTTTAGTTTCTGCCTTTGGCAGCAAATATAGAATGACTTCTCTAGAAACTAGGAACCATTTTGAGTAAGGTTTTCTCAAACAGATTTCATTAAATACAATGCCTAAATAAAGTTTCAAAGCTCCTAAACACCTCAATACATTTAACCATGACCATAAAAATTAATTACATAAGATTTAGACACAAATTTTATGGTCAAATGGCTGACTGTGTGGAAGCACAACGCCACTTCCTACTCCAGCAGAAACACAACACAAAAGCACAACAAGTTGATGTTTTGACTTGTTCTGACCACTTTACGAGCCTCTGAATGAGTCATGCATGTAGAAAATAACTTGGACATCATCAACTTCCCCTTCAGAAACCTCTTTTCATTCTATAAAGCTTCCACCTTTCAAAAACTCCACCTATAGTAAAAGTGCAACACCTGTGTGAAAGTGAAGAACTTTTCTTTTGCGATTCTAATTAATGTTGATGTCTCAGGGAAAAAAAAAAAAAAAAAAAGAGAGAGAAAAAAAAAAAAAAACAAAACAACCTGTTGGTGATGTTAACAGCCTTGAAATCCATTTTCAAGTCCCCAATCACCAAAAAGATGCCAAAACTTCACATTTCCATGAAACCCTAATGCATTGTCAAAAATACACCATGGATGTGTGAACTTCTCTCTTTGGAAAAAGTTTCATAAGTTTCAAAAATCTTACTAATGGTGCTCCCAAAGACTTGATGCAGAATATAAAACTCTCAACCTCCTTATCCAAGCCCATTCAAATAGTATAATTGGGCAAAAGGGGAAAATAAAATTGTTTCAATTACATGCTTCAAGACTCAAACTTTGGATACCTTAGCCAACAAATCAATATTTCCTCTTTCCTTATCTTGTATTTCCTGCAACTAGTGTTTAGGAGCCCTTAGCTCCTTCCTCAAGGTGAGGTTTTGTCTACAGATGTTCTTGAGCTTCCTATCTAATGACAAAGTCCTTTTCAGCATATACTTAGCATTTCACAATGCTAGCTCACACATCTTCAAATGGTCATATATCTTTTTCCTGACCCTTTCATCTTGTTTCTTAAGCTTAGCAATTTCACTTTGAGATTTTTTCAACTGCATTTGAAACTATGAAAAGTATGTTGCTCTTCATCTACCTCAACCTTCTTCTATTTTGTAGTGATTCGTCTTTCTGTAGTTGCAACTTTCTCGCTAAAGACCTAGTCACAGGATGATCCGAATTTAAATAGGAACACAAAAAATTACAGATATAACCATAAATACAAAGATGAAACAGAAATAACATTTCATTTCATTAATATCAAATACTGAAAATTCTTACAAACAAAATGGAAATAAGACTATCTCGGGTGATGGTAGCTTATCTATGAGAAGAGATGTGGCATCTACATGCCTCTAAACTATGTTACAATGAGGCTCCAAGGCCTTTTTATTATTTAGAAACATTGGAAACCCCTAAAAATCCAAAAGCCTAACCCTGGGAGATGAAGCGCCAAAATTGTCGGCCTCGTTTGGGTAAATTGGTACATCAATTTCCCGGGGTCGTAACTTTGGCATACGATTTTCGTTTTGCCATCACAATAACTCGTTTTGGAGATCTCAGAGAGTAGGCCAAAAACAAATTAACATTCTCATTTCCATTTTCCCTAAAAATGTTGTTTAGGGGCTCAAAACGACTCTAGAAGTTCAAGACACGAAAAACTGCCAAAAATACTAAATTGTACTACAATTAAGGAAACTGAAAAACTAAAAGAGACAGTGTTGGGGGTCAAAGTGGAATAGGAGGGTGGCCACCAATATCCACTTGGGTCAGTCCTCCCTCCTTAGGAAGAAATGGTCTCCATTGCGTTGAGTGCCTCCATGAGATGGGGAAACTTCTACTGAACTTGGTCCTTGGTGAGCCATTTGCCTTGGTGTAGGAGTTAGCTAGCTTTGACAACCTGATATAGTTGGATCTTTTGTTGGCGAGTGTTCTTGACCTGTGTGTCCATAATCCGATCAGTTGTGGAATGTTCCATGTAGCCTGGGTTTAACTCTGTTGGTGTGAGTTGTTCTACAATGTCTGATGTGTCAAACAATGGTGGGAAGTATGGTCGAAGGCGGTCCACATTGAACATTGGGTGTAGGCCAAGCAATGGGGGAATGTTGAACTCAAAATAATTGTCTCACATAGCCTTGGTAATTGTGTAAGGACCATATCTAAGTGGTCTAAGCTTCTGATGGGCTCCGGTAAGGCATTCTTTCTGCAAATGCAACTAGACTTTGTTGCCCACCTGAAACTTGTGTGGCACCCAATGTGGATCATGTCATTGCTTATACTTGGCATTTGACTTCTCCAAGATGTCGTGAACCTACTGGTGAATGTGTTGGATGCATTGGATGCATTCAATAAATTTGGTTGCTTTATCAGCCTCAGACAATACATGTATGGATTCTGTTTGTGTAGTCGCATGAGGCAGACAACATCAATCGGGCACAATAGTTGAAATCCTAGACCCACTTGAAAGGGATTGTGACCAGTCGAGCTATGGAGAGCTCTATTATAATTGCATTGCACATATGGAAGAATCTCACCCCAGGTTCGAGGATGCTTGGAGTTGTACATGCAGAGTATGTGCACTATCATCTTATTGACGACCTCCGTCTGGCCATCAGTTTAGGGATGGAAGGCAGTCGATTTGGTGAGCTTGGTGTCCAATAGTGTCCAGAGGATTGACCAAAATGTGCTTAGGAACCGGCTATCCCGATCTAATATAATGGTTTACAGGATCCCAAAATGTACCCATACTCATTCAAATATGAGTTTGGCAGTGTCCTCTACTATGATACTCTTCTTGCAGGCCGCCAATATAGCCATCTTAGAAAACCTGTCTATGACCACAAATACACAATTATTACCATGCTTGGTAGAAGGGAGGCCAGACATATAGTCCATGGAAATGGATTCCAACGACTGGCTAGGAGTAGGCAGAGGAGTGTACAGGCCTTAATTCCTGATGGTTGGCTTGGTGATGGCATAGGCAATGCAGGAGCTGATATATTTCCAAACATCCAGTTGGAGTATGGGAAAATAATAGTACTTTTGTAGTACAACCACAATTTTCTCCACACCGAAGTGTCATGCGACCCTACTGTAGTGCGCCTCCTAAATCATCTTGGCATGCTTGCTTGAAGGAATAAAAGGTGGTGCAGGTAGCATAATAATGCATCCTGGAGGTGGAAATCAGGAACTTTCTTGCGAGCTTCTAGCATCTGGTATGTCAAGGCGAACTCTAGATCGTTTTTTTATAGTTGCGGCCATATGGAGGTCTCGTGACTACAAGAGTTGAGAATAGTAGTTAGTCCTGCAACTCGGCTAACTGAGGCAATCTTCAACATGATTGGTGCTACCATTTTTGTATTTAATGTTCAAGTGGAATTATTGCAGATATAGACCACTTCTGATGGTGATCGTTCTGCAACTTGCTTTGTGTCTATATAAAATGAAGAGGTCGGTGATCATTGTTGATGAACGTCCCCTTCCATAGAATGTAGTGCTTCCATTGTCTGCAAGCCTGCGTGATGGAATACATCTCTTTATCACAGGTTGGGTACTTCCAAATTGTATGGGAAAGTGTCTCACTATGATATGCCATAGGATGCCCGTGCTGTGTGAAGACTGCACAAATAGCATAATCTGAGATGTCTGTCTCGATTTCATATGGTTGTTGCAGGTCTGGCAGTGTGAGTATTGGTGCAGAGAAAAGATGTTGCTTCAACTCAATGAACAACTTACGTTTGGACTCGGACTAGGAAAACTTTGCTTTCGCCCCGCCTTTAGTATTCTGACTCAAGGCCAATTGATATGGGAGAATCTCAACATGAAACTCTAATAGAAATTTGCAAGGCCCAAAAAGCCACGAAGCTCCAATAGAGTGGTCGGGGCTATCCATTCTCGAATGACATGGATCTCGGTCAGGTCCACATGCATGCCACGCTCATCTATGATGTAACCCAAGTATTGGACCTATCTCATTCCAAAGGTGTGTTTCTCCAAGTTGGCACACAGTTTGTGCTACCGAAGGGTTTGAAGGAAATGTCAACTGCGTTGTAAGTGTTCTTCCCAACTCTTGTTGAAGATGAGGATGTCGTCCACATAAACCATAACAAACGAGTTGGTGAAGGGCCACACGATGTCATCCAATAGCCTCATAAAAGTAGCAGGGGCATTTGTCAACCCGAAGGGCATAACCAACCATTTAAAATGGTCTTCCTTGGATTTAAAGGTGGCCTTCTATACATCTGTGTGCTCTATTGTAACCTGGTGATAACCATACTTCAGATTGTTCTTGCTAAAATACTTGGCTTCCTTAGGTTGGTCTAGCAGGTCATCAATCCGTGGGATTAGATAACTATTTCTGACAGTGATTTTGTTTAGTGACCAATAATCAATGAATAGCCTCCAGGTCCCACCCTTCTTCTGTACAAGTACAATTGGGATCCCACAAGGCAAGGAACTGCGTCATATGTTCTCTTTTTGCAACTACTCCTAGATTTTCTACTTGATCTCTTTATTTTCTAGAATGGAGCAGTGATATATCAGCCCGTTGGGTAGAGGTGCTCTAGGAGTTAGATCGATTGAATGATTGACCTGACAATGCAAGGGTACCCCTAAGGGTGAGGAGAAGATGTCCCTATATTATTCCATGACTGTATCCACCTGCTTCTGCTACTTGGAGGAACCATTCTCAAGGGCCATGGATGTGGCTAATACCTTCACCTTACTTTGAGAGCGAATAAAAAAGAAAACAAATTCCCCAGTTTGGGAGATGACCTTACTGCATTGCTTAGCAAAGATCAAAGAGATGGCGGTAGGTGGGGCCACCTCCAGTATCCTATATAACTTAGTACTCAAAGAAATAGTAACAGAGCAAGGTCTAGACTCATATACAACATGTTTCTTCCATAAGTATGGCTGTCCTAATAATATATCACAAACTTCAAGAGAAGAAACATCACATAGTACCTCATCCATGAAGGGCTTGATGTTGTATGGAAGGTGACACTGCTGGCTCACGTGGAGATCTCTTCCTCAGTGAATCCACCCAATGGTATACCAATACGAATGTGCTGTAGTTGATAGGTACAACCACTTCACGACCTCTACTGATATGATGTTCTTTTCGCTCCCGTTGTCAACAATGAACTGCAGCGGAGAACCCTTCACCCACATCTGTGAGTGGAATAGGTGCTCCCCCTCTTCTCTATATTCAGGATCAATCTTTTGGATCTTGTTGGTGGCCACAATGGCACTGGGCTTTGCGTCAATGATCAACTTTATTTTTTCATTCCCCTTGTCAGGTTCTAACTTAGAGTCGGAACATGCATAGGACTCAAAAGCATTGAGCTCAGCCACCAGTGACTACTTGGCTCGACACTCACTTGTGTTGTGAGTGGAGATCTTATGGAACTCACACCACTTTCCTATGTCCTTATTTATCTTTGTGGTGTTTTTATTTTCTTGCGTCTTAGGCAGGTTCTCCTGGGTTGACTAGCCTTGGCCTTTCCCTTTACTTTGTGGTTTGGTTGCGCCTTTCCCTTGTTTCGGATTCGTAGATCCAAAGTCTCACTTTTTCTATTTAAGCTTCTACTCAATCTTGATAGCATATTGATACGCCATGCTGAGTGAGGAGATGTCCAGGAACTCCATCTCATCTTGGATGTACCTATGTAGGCAGCCGCGGTACTTGAGTACTAAATTTTTCTCATAATCATTGATACCAAACTTCGTGTGAAGGGTCTGAAAAGCATTGATAAACTACGGAACGTCTTGGTCCCTTCCCTGTCACAGCGTGGTCCACATTATAAATTTATCTTCATAGTTCTCGATAGGGTAGTACTATTCCTTGATGACGTCCTGGACCGAATCCCAAGTGGGTGCGGCCAAAAATAGTGAGGGTGTACTTTCATCCTTCTACTCACAGTAGGTTTCCCACCAGTCCTTGACATGGGGGGTGACTTTGAGAAGAGAAAAAGTAACATTTTCCCGGCTGGAAAAATAATGAACAAAAAAATATGCTTCTAACAGATTTAGCCATTATCTACGGCTTCTGCATCTATCTGACCCTCAAATATGGGAATGTCAAATTTAACTTGTACCTTAAAGGGTGTGGCGCTTCTAGAGTAGCTATTGGAAGTAGATGTGTCATCCTTGGGTAACCGCTAAAGGATCTAGGAAATTTTTCCATCATTGCGTTCCTCTCTCGCTCGAGGGCTTCTTTGAGCAAGATTTTGAAAGGATCTCCTGCCCCCTCGTCTTTCTTTTCTTCCCCAATGGGAGGCTGTCGGGATTTGCGAGGTTGGTCTTGTAAAGGTTCGACTAGTTCAAGCCCTAACTCCTTATATCCCAACCTCGTTAGGAACATACAAAGAAAAACAGAGAAAGAGCAGACCGCTCTGATACCACTAATCCAAATTTAAACAGGAACACAACAAATTACAAATATAAGACTCTCTTACAACAAATTACAAATATGCTTACAAACTGAATGGAAATAAGACTCGCTCGGGTGATGGTAGCTTATCTCTGAGAAGAGATGTGGTAGCTACATGCCTCTGAACTGTGTTACAATGAGACTCCAAGGCCTATTTATTATTGAGAAATGATGAAAAACCCTAAACAGCTAGAAACCTAAACCTAGGAGATGAAGCGCCAAAACTGTGGGCCCCATTTGGGTAAATTGGTACATTAATTTCTTGGGGTTGTAACTTTGGCGTATGATCTTCGTTTTCGTATCATAATACCTCGTTTTGAAGATCTCAAAGAGTAGGCCGAAAAAATTGAATTATTGAAGTAAAATCTTTTTCGATATCTTTGTTTTCCCCAAAAACATCGTTTAGGGCATCAAAACGACTCCGAAAGTTCAAGACTTGAAAAATTGCCAAAAATAGTAAATTGTGATACAATTAAGGAAATTGAAAAACTGAAAGAGATAGTGTTGGGGATCCAAGTGGAATAGGAGGGTGGCCACCAATATCCATCTGGATTAAACGTCCCCCCTTAGGAAGCAATGGTCCCTATTGCGTTGAGTGCCTCCATGAGATGGGTAAACTTCTGCTCAAATTGGTCCGTGGTGAACCATTTGCCTTGGTGCAGGAGTTGGCCAACTTTGACAACCAGATATAGTTGGATCTTTTGCTAGCGAGTGTTCTTAACCTATGTGTCCATAATCCGATCAGTTGTGGCCTATTCCATGCAGTCTGGGTATAAATTTGTTTGTTTGACTTGTTCTGCAATGTCTGATGTGTCCACCAATCGTGGGAATTATGGTTGTAGGTGGTCCACATTGAACACTAGGTCTAGGCCAAGGAATGGGGGAATGTTGAGCTCAAAATCATTATGTCCCATAGCCTTGGTAATGATGTAATGACCATATCGAAGTGGTCTGAGCTTCTGATGGGCTTCGGTAAGGTGTTCTTTCCACAAATGCAACCAGAGTTTGTCGCCCACCTGAAACTTTAGTGGCACCAAATGTTGATCATGTCACTTCTTGTACTTGGCATTTGAATTATCCAGGGTGTCATGAACCTGTTGGTGGATGCCTTTGATGTGTTCAATAAATCTGGTCACTTTATCAGTCTTGAATGGTACAGGTGTGGGTTATGTCTGCGTAGTTGCGTGATGCATGGCAATATGAATTGGGCACAATGGTTGAAATCCTAGACCCATTTGAAAGTGACTGCGAAAATTAGATCTATGGAGAGCTCTATTATAAATGTGTTGCACATATGGAAGAATATCATCCCAGGTTCGAGGATTCTTGGAGTTTTACATGCGGAGTATGTGCACTATCATCCTATTGACGACCTTCATCTTGCCATCAATCTAGGGATGGAAGGTAGTCGATTTGGCGATCTTGGTGTCTAAAAGTGTCTAGAGGCTTGACCAGAATGTGCTCACGAACCTGCTATCCCGATTTGATATAATGGCATGCGGAATCCCAAAATGTACCCATACTTGTTCAAAGAAGAGTTTGGCAGTGTCCTCTACTATGATACTATTTCTTTTAGGCCGCCAATATAGCCATCTTAGAAAATATATCCATGACCACAAATACACAGTCATTACCATGCTTGGTAGAAGGGAGGCCATACATATAGTACATGGAGATGGATTCCCACGGCTGCCTCGGAGTAGAAAGCAGAGTTTACAGGCCTTGATTCTTGATGATTGGCTTGGCGATGGTGTAGGCAATGCAGGATCTGATATATTTCCCAACATACAGTCAAAGTTTGGGTGAATAAAAGTACTTTTAAAGTCCAGCCACAGTTGTCTCAACACCAAAGTGTCCTGCGAACCAACTGTAGTGTGCCTCCCAAATCATCATGGCACACTCACTTGAAGGAACACAAAGGTGGCCTAGGTAGCATAATAATGAATCCTGGAGATGGAAAATAGGAACTTTCTTGCCAGCTACTAGCATATTGTATGTCAAGGAAAACTCTGGATCATTTTTGTATAGTTGCGGCCATCTAGAGGTATCGTGATCACAAGAGTTGAGAACAGTAGTTAGTGCTGCAACTGTGGGTCAGTTGAGGGAATCTGCAACATGATTGGTGCTACTCTTTTTGTATTTAATGTTCAAGTGGAATTTTTGCAGATATGTAGACCACTTCTGATGGAAATTGTTCTGCAAATTCCCTTGTGTCTGCATAAACTGAAGAGATCGGTGATCGATGTGGATGACCGTGTCTTTCCCCATAATGTAGTGCTTCCATTATCGACAAGCCTGCACAATGAAATACATTTTTTTATAATAGGTGGGGTACTTCCGAATTGTATAGGAAAGTGTCTCACTATGATAGGCCATTGGATGCTTGTGCTGGGTGAAGACTACAACAATAACATAGTTTGAGGCGTCTGTCTCGATTTCAAATATCTGTTGCAGGTCTGGCATTATGATTACCAGTGTAGAGCAGAGGAGGTGCTTCAACTCAATGAATGCCTTCTGTTGGGACTTGGACTAGGAAAACAGTTGCATCATTTCTCTGTTATACGAGAAAACAGTCCCCGTATTGCATTTAAAAGATACAAAGGCCCGAACGACCCATTCTATCACATAATCAAAGGCCGGGAAATAACTGCCAGGAGACAAAGGCCGAGAAGCAATCATGGGGACCGACAGAACAGCTCAGCAAACCAACAGAATGGTCATGGAGCAAACAACGCAGCTTGCCCCAAACGAATAGAATGGTCATGGAGCGGACAGCGCAGCTTGCCCAAAACAAACAGAATCAATTATGGGGCATCTCTGGCATAAGAGAGCTCCCAGACAGCGCAGCAACTACCCAAAATATCTGAATGTGGTTATTCCTTTGTTAGAGGTGGAAAATCGTCGAGCCAGGCTTGCCGATTGAGGGAATCAAACAATTAACGCGACAGGGGGATAGATCAAGACCTCTAAAGCCTTAGAAGGCTTAGTATCATTGTAAAAGGCCTATAAAAGGCTGAAAACTAAATGTAATAGGGGATGTTGGTTTTGGTTTTGATGTAAGGTTCAACTTCTGGAGACTATTGAGACTTTTGCTACTCAAGCTTTTCATCTTCATTTCCAGTTAATAGAAGCTTCTTTTGCTGTTAATTGCTCACTCTCCACTTCTTCTCTGTTCTAGGCTGTGTCTGTTATGCATTTTTCATCTGCTCTTGATATTTAGCATTTGAGGGGCTATCATCCCACCTCTATGCTAGAATCTAGTATGTGTCATTAAATGTGTTATGCAGGTTTCTGTTATCTTAGTGCCAGAGAGCTATCATCCTCTCTGTGTATTAGGAAATAGATTTGCAGACCTTTTTACTGGTTGCAGTCGGCCATCACATGGTCTTGTGCATCTGCTGGTGTGGTCAGTATTCTTCATATTCACCTACTCCTTAAACTGTGAGTGATTGGTGGTATAAAGCCTTGTAGTCTGGGGGTGTTCATGCATGTCTTGGAGTTAAGCATAGTAGAAGTGGTTATCTGGCTTGAATATGCATCATTCGTTCCATTCATCCATTTCCAACATTTTGTTGAGTTTGTAATGTTCCCGAGCATCTCCGAGATACAACCTAGGAGAGTTTCTTGGGGTGATAACAGGTATGGTAGTCAATCTTCCCGAATGTTGTGTTCAGTGCATTGCGATCGATAGGGCGGCTTCCTAAGGATAAAGGATATAGCCTATTATGGTCTCCCAATATATACTTGACAGTACGTGGGAGCACAAGTCCATACTGGCACTTGTCATCTCAAAGAGGAGGAATCACCCAACCTACGATGAAAGCGACAGTTACCAGGCTTTACGACGCCGGAATACGTCTCTAGCCTAGACTTCTAGATGTTGTGCTAGGTTCCAAAGCGTTTTTATGTTCATTGAATTTATTTTACAGTTGATATTTCTTAAGAAGTTTTCCTTTAAGGTTCACTGCGTGATGTAGATAGTCAACTCCTAAATATGCAATCTAAGATGATAAACAGTCATTTACTCTTCTTTTTGCAATGAAAATCCTAGCTACTAAAGAAAGAGAAATGAAATCCTTTCAACATAGAGCAAAGAGCACACACTAGGTGCACTGTCCTAAATCAAAAAGCAGTCTAAATGCAAATGCACGTGCATGTATTTGTTTTCTGCTTTCTTAATTTGTGAATGACAAAAAGAATGCTAAATACAAATCTGAATTATCTCCTTTCAAAGCGACAATACTAACGATTTTCTTTTCAAAAACGACAAGAAGGCAAGATGACACTTTGCGATTTTGAATTGAAAACTGCTTTCAACACTTGAAATATTATAAATTCAGATCAAATACAAGAGTAACAGTGTAATCGACTATCAAGAAGAGAAGGGTTCTTTTCTTTGACTGAAAATGACACTTGCGACACTTTCAAATCAAAAGACGACAGTTCGATTAAGCTACTATTTTGTAAATGAGAACTGTGAATGACGAAAAATACATAAAAAAATTCACAAATCTTTGTACAATGGAGGCTAAATGATGCAAAGGAAGGGGGTTTCAACAATGGTCTACTGATCATAGACAGCAAAACTCCTGAATAAAACTGAAGACAATGAAGAAAAACCAAAATCTGGAGGCAGAAACAGTCTTACCTGATCATCGCACCTGTAACACAAGGAAACAGGGATGCATCTCACCTACTGCACACGGGAGGTGCGATGCATCCATTCTTCCTAAAGGAGAGGGTGCGATGGACCAAGAACGAGACTTTAACTTGGTTTTTGGTCACAGTTTGCAATTTAGTTCAGGGATTTAGGCCGAGCTAACGATAGTCAGTAAATACAAAGTATAGGGCTAATCTAATGAGGTTACTTGAGCTACCTCTAGGGAACTTAGGATGTTTGTAAGTCAGTTGTTCAGTTCATAAACAAACCTCGTGATTGACTGAAGCAGCGTTGATCTACTTTGCACTTGCATAGCAAATGCAGTTCGAAGGCTAGCTGGCTTGACTTCAGGCTCCATCTGTGGTTTATGAATCAAACAAATAGAGACAAGCAATCAAACTAATTTCTCCCCAGCAGAGTCGCCATTTTGTTATCGGGAAAACTAGTGTCTATTCAGAATTGCTAGTCCCACTAAGACGGGTAGCTATCTTAGAAACAAACAAACTAAAGTTACTTTTGTTTTCCTTTACGAGAGATAGATGAGAAAGAAGCAGAGAGTACCAACCTCAGTCTTTCGCTTGGCTCCTTGCTTGTTTCCTTTCCCCTTTGACAGAATCTTGCCACTCCTTCCTTACTTGTCCCACTTCAAAGAGAACCTGTAGAGTCAAAGCAGCATAGTACCATCAAAGCATAGAGATCTATCACCGTAAACAACATAGGATTAGATATATATTGACCATACAAATGCATATAACAACACAATATTCAGAGATATACAAGAATATGGAGGAAAACTCAAATAGCTTTATTGATATAAGTAGTGTAAGAGAGAATTACAACCACTTGGTCTGACCCATCGCCATCCTCCCAGCATGAAAGCCCTCTTCACCTCATACAAATCAAGATCACCCAATAATGTCTTCAAAGAGAAACCAACAGCACTTCCTTACAAATTACAAAATTCCAGCCTCTAGATCTCTTGGATGAGGGATCCATATATAGATGTTTACAGGAGAGTGAGTCAGCTTCTGGGATTTTGATTAGTGTCATTTCACTGATATTTCTTGGTTCCACATGGAGATTTTAGATCTCTTACTCATCCCTGGGTGAACTAAGAGAGGCAAGTGTCAAATGAGCAGTTTTTAGAAGATTCTCTGGGTTTCCACCTAGCAAACCGCTTGTGCCATTTGTCTACTCTCACTCAATGCACCCTATAAAAGGGCTTTCCAGTATGCATCGCACTTTTTGCATGTGGCAAGTGAGATGCATCGCACCTTTAGCACTGGGCAGTGTGTATGGTCCTGCTTTGACCAGTTCTAAGTAGCTTTTCAGGGAGAACTTCTGGGAAATGATGTAATCAATTGACCTTGATCCTTTAGGGTATGAAACAACACTTTTAGGGGTTTAGAAGCCCTTGGTTTGTGGACATATTTGAATGGGGTTACAGTGCCCAAATATGTCTATAACACTTCATAAGCCTCTTTATTAATGAGGCCTCCATTTTATTCATTTTTCATTCTTTTCTTTCATTTTCCTCCTCACATGCAACCTATGACCTTTCACCTTCCTTTTCTCCTAATTTCCATTATTTTCATAAATAAAATGCCAATTAATGCCTCACGCCTTTCCAAATCCTTTTCCATTGCCTTCGCCAATTTTCTTAGCCATAATAAACCAAACGAACACCCACACTAGGATGTTTTTCCCAACATTCAGCTTGGAATAAGCGTCCCATAATTGTGGTTATTATTTTTCCTTTATTAACTTTATTACATGGAATTTTTACTAGGGTTGTTACAATTAAAATATTAATAATAACGTATATTTTCAAAATTAACACAAATGCATATGTGCAGGACTGCGGAGGAAGTCCATTGTGCGAATAAAGCTTTCAAGCTTTCATTATGTGGATCTCCACACTCCAAAATATCTATTAATAATAAAATAACCACTAGTTTCGATATATATATTTAAAATTTAAACTAATCTATATATTAATTTTTCTATTAAAAATAAACTTTGCATCAAAATTAAAAAGCATTATTACACAATATGGAATTATTTGAAAGCATTAAAATATCAAAACTAAAAGCAATATTTTTAAAGCTTCAAAATATTAATATTAACATGTATTTTCAAAATTAACACAAATGCATATGTGCGGGACTGCGAAGGAAGACCATTGTGTGGAGGAAAAGCTTTTAAGCTTTCATTGTCGAGACCTCCGCAATCAACTCAATCTGTTAGTAGTAAAAAAAGGAAGCTAGCCTAATCACACAAAGATAACCATAATAATAAATATGGTAAGTCAAATTGCATGTGTCCTAACTTCAAAAGAGTTAAAATGCATTACAATCAAAACATCAAAGAAAAACATATTATTACAAGCTACCACATTCATTATTTGAAAGCATTAAAATTTAAATTAACGTATCAAAATTAAATATAATTATCTTATATATTTAAAATTTAAACACACACACACACACAAATATATATATATATATATATATATATATATATATATATATTTCAATTAAAAGTCACCAAGAATCAAAATTAAAAAGCATTATTACATATGAGATTATTTCAAAGCATTAAAATATCAAATCTAAAAACATGATTTTCCAAGCATTTAAAATATTAAAAGCAATGAATTCTAACTCGCTTGCTTTAAAAACTCTTTAACCATAGAGAATCAAAAATATTTCTCATTTCTTTTGATTGGAGATCATTTCATTATATTAAGTTCAAGTAAGCAACAAATGAAAAATTTTGTTTATGATCTCTAAATTCTTAATTATTTAACAACATCGAAATGTCAAAATTTGTGATAAATAACATACTTGCTGTGAAAAAATAAAATAAATTTTAGATAGAATTATTACATATGGAATTATTTCAAAGCATTAAAATATCAAATCTAAAAGCATGATTTTCAAAGCATTAAAAGATCAAATCTAAAAGCATGATTTTCAAAGCATTAAAATATTAATAGTAACATATATTACATATATTATCAAAATTAACACAAATTCATATGTGTAGGACTGTAGAGGAATCTTTCAAGCTTTCATTGTGTGGACCTCTACACTCCACACAATCTATTAATAATAAAATAATCGTTAGTCTTGTGAGACTTTGGAGGCAGCGTTCATTGTGCGGACCTCCATAAGCCACAGAATCTACTAATATAAAAAACGAAGTGTGCCTAATTACACATAGATATCCATATTAATAAATGGGGTGGGTCAAATTGCACATGTACTAACTACAAAAAAGTTAAAGGCATTACAATTAAAAGATATAAATAAAAACATTATTTGAAAGAATTAAAATTTAATTTAATGTATCGAAATTAAATCTAATTAGCTTATATATTTATTCCGATATATATTTAAAATTCAAACTAAACTATATATTAACTTTTCAATTAAAATTCACATTGCATCAATATTAAAAAGCATTATTAGACAATATGACATTATTTCAAAAAGATAAAATATCAAAACTAAAAGCATGATTTCCAAAGCATTAAATTATTAATATTAACATATATTTTTAAAATTAACACAAATGTCTATGTTTGGGACTGCAAAGGAAGTGCATTGTGCAAAGGATACTTTCAAGCTTTCATTGTGTGGATCTCCACACTCTGCACAATTTATTAATGATAATAAATAAAGCTAGCCTAATTACATAGAGATAATCATAATAATAAATTAGGCGAGTTAAATTTCACATGTTCTAACTGCAAAAGCGTTAAAACACATTACAATTAACACATAAAAGAAAAACACATTATTACAAACTACAACATTCATTATTTGAAAGCATTAAAATTTAAATTAACTTATCAAAATTAAATCTAATTATCATAAATATTAATTTCGAAATATTTTTAAAATTTAAACTAATATGTATATTAATTTTTCAATTAAAATTCACAATGGATCAAAATTAAAAGACATTATTACATATGGCATTATTTCAAAGCATTAAAATATCAAATCTAAAAGCATGATTTTCAAAGTATTAAATATTAATATTCATGTACAGTTTCAAAATTAATGCAAATGCATATGTGCGGGGCTATGGAGGGAGTCCATTGTGTAGAGGAAGCTTCCAAGCTTTCATTGTGCGGACCTCTGGACTCCGCACAATCTATTAATAAGAAAATAACCACTGGTCTTGTGAGGGTCTATGGAAAAAGCTCTCAATCACAAAGGCAAGCACCTCAGGGTCGCCCGCACGAAGGCAGGATGCCCAAGTGCCTATAGGTGGGGTTACATGCACAAGTTAATGATAGGAAGGCGAGTTGGAGCACTGGGTGACATGACCGCATGATGGGCGGCAAGGGCGAGTTAGGTAGAGGGCACGAACAATGCATGATTAGCGAGAGTTGGGTGAGATGTGTGGCAGGAATGAAATGGGCCACATGAGCAGTGGTCAGGCACAATGTGCGGAGCAAGAAAAAGGCATGGGATGGGTGAGACATCTGATGGGAGTTGGTCGGGAGAGATGTGAGATGGCCAAAATGAGAGTGGGTGAGTTCAGTGAAGTGAGTAAAAGGGTAATGTGTGATACACAATGATGTGGGTTCCCACACCTACATGAATGCGGGGTGCCCACGCTCTCGATGGAGCATTACGTGACGAGCACTCTAGGGCACCCAAAAGAAGGGGCATGCCATCACGCCACACAGTGGGTCAACTCAACTTGTGATGGATCACTTGCCCAAACAAATGAACAAACAACGACACATATAAGTAAAGGATTTCCAAGACCCCGATTTGGAACCATGTCCAAAAGGGTGCCCATGATGATCCTTGGTGACTTATAGATCTGTAGAAATTATGTGTAGATTTGAAACTGCTCATGAAATTTACTAAAACATAAGATTCAAACCTGCTCTACTACTTTGCGGAATTGAATTCACAATCAAGAATACAAATCATAAATATGCAATAAGAAATCACATGCAAATAATATATTTCCTAGGGAAAGAAATCTTCTAAAAACCCCAATGCTTACTTGCATTAATCTGATGAATAGAAATGTATAATTTTTTTGCTCAATTGAGCACAACCTATAAGTGCATAACATATCTCTTTAGTCATTGAGAAGCTCTATCCCAAACTTGGTCAATTCTCTCCTCTGCTTGAGCCCCTATTTCCTTGCACAATTCCTGAGGAAATAGGATCCTATTATTTAGGATTTTCCCCCTATTTTCTTGTGCAATTTCTCTGGGTTGATCACCTAACCAATACAATAGCTATACACTCAATCTAGTATATAATTAAATGTACACTGCATTGGAAACTCAACCACAATTGGGCAACTCATATTCTTTGCATACATGAGCTAATTATTAGTTGATCAATTAGTTAACTAGATGATATCTGATTTAGCCTGATGCCCCACTACTTAATTGGCCACTAACTAGTTTTATTAACAATTAGAACTAGTTTAACTGATTACAACTAAAATTCTCAACCCGAGCTCCTAAAATTTTGGAATCACTACATAAAACTAAACTTCATGCCCCTAACTCAAATTAACTGAGTTAACTAAGTGACTAGTGCCATGTCACCTCAGTTAACTACCTCCGAGATTTCTACTGATGTGGAATTTCAAATTTCCTCAATTTGACTAAGGCAAAATCAAATTAAGAATTTCTTGCTACATTTTATCAACAAGATCATGCGCACCCAAGTCGTGTGATGCGACGAGTATAGACCATGGGCATGACACATTAGATGCATGGGTCTGTTGTTGGGTTGATTGGTTAGATGAAGTTGGCCTATGGGTGTCGTGTAGAGTGCTAGACACAAAAGTGAGCACTCTTAGCGTGCTCGCATGAAGACAGTGTGCCCAAAAGCCGATAGGTGGATTGTATGCACAAGTCGACGACAAGTGGGTGAGTTGAAGTGTCAGGTGACATGACTACATGAAGAGAGCCATGGGAAAGTTGGGTGGAGGGTGCAGGCAATATGGGCACGACAGCCATGGGTCGTGCAAGATGTGTGAGGATCATGACCAAGCGACATGAATGGCAGTCGACATGACATGAGGAACAAGAAAGGGTCAGATCAATGAAGAAATTGGTGTGGTGACATGTGATACACGACGACATGGGTTATCATGCCTTGGGTGCACGAGGTGGGGTGCTCAGGTGCTTGACAGGGAATTGTGTGTTGGGCACGCCAGGGTGCCTAAACAACAAGGAGCATGCTCATACGACATGATGGGTCAGCATAACTTGAGAAGGGGCATCCCCACAAACAAATGATCGGGAAACAACTCATATAAATATAAGGAAGGCACATGAGTTGGAGATCATCAACAAATTTTACTAATCCAAAGGGATATTGGTGGCAACCCGCTTATTCCACTTGGACCCCCAACACTATTTCCTTTCCGTTTCCTTAATTCTAGCACAACTTTCTATTTTTTGTAGTTTTTCGGGTACTAAACTTCTGGAATCATTTTGCGGTCCTAAAAGACATTTTCTGGGAAAACAAAGAAACAAAAAATGCTACAATATGGTTCCCAGATTTATTTTTTTCTTCCTCATGGAGATATTCAAAACAAAGTATTATGATAACAAAATAGAGATCATATGTCAAAGTTACAACCTTGAGAAGTTGGTGGTCCAACTTACCCTAACTGGGCCCAAAACGAAATGTCTGGTCTGGTAGTAGTTAGGTAGTTGAGACTTCCTACAAGCTTTCTATACTTTGTTGCATCCTCAAATTCTTTCCTTCAATGGATGTGAGCTTTAAATTTTGTTCCATTGGAGTAGTCAGAGGATTGCATTCAATCATGCCAAATCTATTCAACAGATCTCCAATGTACTTCTTTTGAGAAAGGAAAATGGACTTCGGATGTTGAGTTACTTCCATACCAAGATAGTAATGAATATAGCCCAAATCAGTCATTTCAAAACCTTTCCTTAATTCCTTCTTTATGGATGCAATGTAGCTCTCATTATTCCCTGTCATCAAAAGATCATCTACATATACTACAAGATATACAACTGTTTTTCCAACCTTCTTGATAAACAATGTTTCATCATCAAGATCATAATGTTTGAAATTGAGTTTTAGAAGATGCTCAGTTAGTTTTTCATACCAGGCTCACGGTGCTTGTTTGAGGCCATACAAGGATTTCACAAGTTTGCATACTTTATGTTCATGTCCTTTTATAGCAAATCCTTCAGGTTGGGACATAAAAACATTTTCTTTTAGATCTCCATTCAAGAAAGCAGTTTTTACATCCATTTGATGGACTTTCCAACCATTCTGAGCTAATAGGGCAAAGAGTGTCCGGATGGTAGCCCATTTTGCTGTGGGGGAAAAAGTATCCTCATAATCAACCCCTTCCTTCTGTGCGAAACCTTTTGCCACAAGCCTGGCTTTGTGCTTGTCAAGTGATGTTGTTGGGAAAAGTATCCAATACGGAATGACCCTATCCCACTCTAAGGGTGATAGTACCTCAGCAACAATCAAAGCAAAGCTATTCGAGATTACTTCTTTATGAGATGTAAGAGAGGGGAGAAAGAGATCCACTAACCGTTGTCTTCTGCTAATGATTGATCCAATCTTCTCTCTTTGCTGCTTGCTCCCAGCTCCTTGCTCTTTCACTGGCCCAGCTACACCAAGATCCTGCAAAATGGAAAGAGAGGGAAACTACAAGAAGCATACATTCATAAATGATTCAAGGATTAGAATAAATCAAATATGCAAGCATAACAATACACCATTGAGATACATGCATATAGAAGAACCTCAAATTCTTTATTAATGGAAGAAGTAAAGTTCAGGGAGTGATACAACCATAAAAGGCCCAATCCAGCATCACCTCCCAGCAGAAAGAAATCTCCTCTTCACCTCCTTCAAGCAAATCACCCAATAGTTCTATACTCAAACCAACAGCACTTCCTTACATTCACAAGATTCCAGCCTCCCTAGACCTCATGAGAGAGCTCTATATATAGGAGTTTTGGAGAAAGGATGAGTCAGCTTGAGGCTGGCATGAAGCTGACTAGTGTCCTCTCCCACTTCAGTTATTCTTTAGTTCTTGAGTCCACTTGGAGGTTCTTGCTTCCACTTGGAGATCTAGATCCTCTTACTCATCACAAGGCGAATTCCCTGATCCAAGTGTCATTTTGGAAGCTTCCTGGGCATTGACACCTTGAGGAATGACTGTGCCACTTGGCCAAACTCGCCCAGCGCAGGTAGCCTTAATTACTGTTGACATTCAGCGCAGGTACAGAGTGGAGCAGTTGACATTCAGCGCAGATGCTCAGTGGAGCAGTTGACATGATCCAGAATTAGCTTGTTTTTGAGTGTTTTCAGGTGGAGAACTGATATTTAGTGTTGTGGTTTGCTGACCTTGTTCCTCTAGGGGTAGGAACAACATGTTTAGGGACTTTGGATCCCTTAGATTATTGACATTTCATGCTTCATGCTGTAAGGCACAAAAATGTCTATAACAGTTGCCCCCTAAAGTATGAGGTCGTTTATCGGGTGAAATGCTTTATCAGGAGGATCCGAAGTTCATTCAATCGCTGAGAGGTGACCTGTAATAAAATACAATACAATACATTATTTTTCATTCTGCTTTCATGATCTAGCTGAGGCGGGCATTCCCATGCTCAGCTTTATAAATTCATTTTGGTACATATAACAGACGATCGTCTGATGATAGACTGATAATTCTCTACTGAAATTATCATCCTTTGAGTAGGATGATCATCTGCTGCAATGATGTACATATCAAATGTCTTTATATTTCCTGAATATATATCGCAGCCCGGATGGATGAAACTAGATCCGGGGTCTTCAAACTCGTTCGATCTTCACTCTAAGTACAAGTCGATCCATGTGAGAATTGCGCTGAAGTCGAACATGGAAAGACATCGCTTGATTACCGGTCAATGATGTAAACCGTTAACAAGCGCGAGAGGAATCACCAATAATGACAATGACCCTCAAGGTACTGCAGTACAATTCACGTGGTGTGAATAAAGGACTTGGCGTCGAACACCACGCAAAATCTTCTGGTCGAAGGTCATTGATGTATACCTGTCGCCGGAAGTGAGAAACTTGCCATTGAGGCATGCAAGCTTCAAAGTACTGAGGGGGTTTGTCCCTAGATCAACTTCTTGGATAATGAGCTGAAGTCGACAAGAAGCGATCCGTCAAAGGAGGGCCTTAATGAATCCCACATCAGTGACACGGAACGGAGCTAATGATTTTAGTGGAGGTGAAAACAATCTGTGAAATATGATTCAGGGTGGCGATCATGGATGGATGAAGGATAATGTATGGCAGTGGATGGGACACGGTTGACTCTTTCTGAACAACATCTCTTGAACATATAACGACACTGATGTGATGGATCGGTAGCATTACCCCAAATGTGGATGGTTTGGCGAAGACCATGGTGATGAGACCGGTGAATGAAACAACCCAACCCGATGTGATACGGAGGACAAAGTGTCATGTTCAAGAGCGACTTGCTACCATTAAAGCTTTGAGGTTCTCCCAATTTTTCCCCAGTCATTTCTGACCAGTACCTCTTTATTTTTGTCAAGCTTGAGGAGGATAACATATGCTTGTTCTATAACCTGCCCTTCGGGCAAGCCCATCGCTATGTTTTAACGAGCCTAGCGATAGGGAAACTCGTTCTCGTCTAAAGACAAGTTTGTCGCTATTTAATCATTTTAACGAGTCTAACGACAAGGAAAACTCGGTCCTTTTCATTTTTAGAGAGTCTAAAAAGGTACAGAAAGTTAACTCCAAAATTCCTTTTTCGTCATCTAATCCCTTAAGTCCGAAAAAGTATAAAACAATACAGAAGGGATGAGTTTTCGATAACTTTAACGAGCCGAATAAAACAAGCGCTCGACCTTTTTGTGTAATAATCCCTCAGGTCCAAAAATATTAAAATCTAGAGGAGGGATAGCTCTTCCAGTCCTTTTAACGAGCTGGAAGGCCAAAACTCGGCAAACTTTTCATATTTTACGAGTCAGATGAAAAGAGCTCAAAGAAGACTCGTCTTTTGAGGAACGAGTGATAAACAGGGATAGCAGCAGATTCCAGGTACAGGTTGGAATTTTCCAATCACGGCAGTGTCACAAGGATGGCTAGGTGAAATCACTCTTCGCAGCTGTTCCTCAAAATGGGTAAACAATCATATGGAGGTGAACGATTGGCCAAATGAAATGGAGGTGGCGGGTGCAAACACGACCAAGGCTTTTTATGGCTAATAAATTTACGATCACAATGGTTATTTACCGGAATAGGTTCATTTTTTAATGAGCTTGAACTCTGGAGGAAACTTTTGCTCACGCTTTTCTATTTTTTAACGAGCATAAATTCCACAGTAAAACTGCTCGATCTTATGTTTATTTTTTAACGAGCATGAACTATGTGCTAAAACTGCTCGGATCTCGCTTTTCTATTTTTTAACGAGCATAAATTCCGCGATAAAACTGCTCGATATACCAGTCATAAGATAAGAAATGTCTCCTATGAGATAGCTATTTTTTATGGAGCTTTATCTCACGAAGCTATGCTCCTAATTTGGCAAATTTTGACCTTTGCCCCACATCCTTTCTTTATGCAAGTTAGGAAACGACTAATCCAAAAAACAGATAAATAACCGCTCTTGGCTTGCACTCCAAAAGGTTTGCATGCCCCCAGGTATAAAATACAATTTCAAGGCTGCCCCTCCTCTCCTCCACCTCTGCTTTTCTTTGGGTGTTCACAGCTACTTGTCGTCTTGCTAGTCTAATGTTAACGATACTTGTCTTCTCGTTATTTTTAACAGGTCTTATGCGGTACTTGTCTTCCCGTCAGCCCAACTTTTGACAGCTCTTTTGCAAGATCGCAAGAGAACAGCTACTTGCAACAAGAGAAGAACACTACTCAAAGACAAAACATTAATGTTATTGAGGGAGGCTTGCCTCTTTCTGGTTACCCAAAGATTGTTTTGTTAACACCATCAAACGAAAACATTTCCTCGGCACTGTCTACCGAAGTAGATAATGGTGAATGACCTTTGTCAAACAAGTAACCTTGACAAAAGAATCCTGTTCCAAAACAACCCCTCTTCCATCATCTCCTTCTTCTCCATGGGAGCTTGGCTTTTGCCGGCTCTACCTTACGAGGAGGAAGGAGGGGACGGGGTACGGACTAGTCATATTCTCCCGCGGAAATTCTACCTTATACCCAGGGTTTCCTCTGCCCGAAGCAGACCAGGATGCATGCCCCCTGGGTTCCAGTCCCATCTTTCCGAATCACTCGCACTCATCGGGAAGGAGGACTGGGGGTGGAGACATTTCTTGATTGAATAGACCATTCAGGGTTGGTATCTGACTATTTACGATGCGTGATCCCGGAAATGAAAGTTGGTCTACGAGCTTGACCATTCTTCCTTCGTGTGGAAAACACATTACTCTAAAGAGTGAGGAGACTATAGCTCCCATGCAATATATATAGTCTCGTCCAAGGAGTAGGTTATAATCCAAGGGTCCTTGAACGACCATCACGTTCATTTGAACGGTCTTCCCTTTCAATGTAACAGGTACATTGGGGAGGATCCCTAATGGTCGACTGGTTCCTTTATCAAAACCCGAGAGATTTCTTATCTCAGGAAAAAGCGCCGGGGAACCCAGTGCTTTCCAAGCAATAGAGGAAAGGATACTCACAGATGCCCCTTCATCAATGATAGTTCCAGCCATTACCATTCTGTAAATTTGGACTATGATTCTGAATGGTACACTGGCTGGTAACCGGGGTCTGCCTAGTTGGTTCCAATCAAAGGACACAACCAGGTTGCTTGGCGGTGGGACCGAATACACGGCCGGAAATGACCCTGACGATGTTCCTTCCTGCGATAAAGGAATGGGCGCATTGCCCTGATGCTCATCAGAGTCGATGTTGATGAAAAGAATCTGGATGGTGTCATCCTTACTCTCTTCAGTGAGGGTGTCATTTGAAGATGAATCTTCAGTGACGGTGTCATTTGAGGATGAAACCTCTGAAGGAAGAACCGGGTCAACTGCCGTTTCGACCTTTAGACTTTCGTCTGGTCTGGATTCAGTAGGTTCATTTTCAATGACTGACGCTTCAGCTGACCACTTGAGCGGGCCAGCTGTATTTTCAACCAACGAAGGACTTGGCACGAGTTTTTTGTATCCAGGAGGAAGTCTCAACGGTGAAACCGGGCGATCTTCCAAAACTCTCTTCACTTCGTCTAAGAAGGGACAACGGTGGATGGCGTGATCGCCTTTACACAGTTTGCAGGGGGATCTTGCTCCCCCTCTTTGTCTTGAACCTTCACTTTCGCTGGTTGACGGTAAGCAATCAACATGGCTGTCAGAGGTTGATGCTCCCGAATTGTGCAAACGAGGGGACCAGTCCCTTAGTATCCGGGGAATACAGGGACAATCTCTATGGAAGTGGTCTCCTCTACATATGACACATGGCGATTTAGGCCCGGTCTGTGCTGTGTGTGGATTTTTGTTAGATGTCTTTTGCTTGCCCCCAGTCGCCTTAGGCTCCTTCTTCTTCTTTTCTTTCTTCTTCTTCTCCTTCTTCTCCATGGGAGCTTGGCTTTCGCCGGCTCTACCTTGCGAAGATGAAGGATTGGAGGAAGAGTTATAGGAAGTAGAAGGTTGGTGGGCAGCTCTAGACTGATCTAACAGTTGACTCGACTGTTCAGGAACCATGGTGTTCTGAACTACAATGGTTGAGAATAGCCAAATTGGCAGGCCAATTGTCAGTCCTGGAAGCGACAAAGTGGCCATGTGGGGCGCACCAACTTCTCCCCAAGAGGAGAAAGGACTAGGATTTCCATCATGTGGAATTCCTTGGTTGGGGCGCTCCATGTTCTCAACCTACAGATCAACGCGAGAATAGGAGGTGATTATGTTCCGTTTAAAATAAATTTTATAACAACGCTTTAGACACAACTTGCTTTTTCACTTTTTAAGAGTCGAGAAAAAGCTAAAGATGACTCTAGTCTCCTTCGATGTTTTAACGAGCCCAAAGTGACAAATGCTCGGATGGACTTTTTCAGTTATAGAGTTTGAAAAAGGCCAAAAGAAACTGCTCTGGAGTTCTAGGCAGAGGGTGTGCCAAACTTTTCGCAAAACCACAGAATACGTTTTACGGTACGAGTGGTCGATCTTCATGAATGCTGTGTTCACTGCATTGCGATCAGTAGGGCGGCCGACACGGTTTCCTATGGATAAAGGCTTTATTCCTATAGGGGTCTCCCAATATATATGCGACGGTACGTGGGAGCACAAGTCCGTATTGATACTTATCGCTTCACCGTGGAGGAATCACCCAACCACTCAATGCTAAGATATCACGTTTAACGACGCCGGAACACGTCTCTAGCTTAGACCTCTATGTGTTTGCGTTATGTTTCAATGCGTTGTTATGTAAATTCAATTTATTTTAAGGTTGATCTTGTTTAGCAGTTTGCCTTTATGGATCACCACAAGATGTATGATAACACTCCTAAATGCAGTCTAAGATGATAAGCAAGCTTTTCAATCTTTCAACTTTGAAAATCTTAACTACTGAGGGAAAAGAAAGACAACATCTTTTCACACAGATCATAGAGCACACACTAATGCACTTTTTTCCTAAATCAACATGCAAACTGTCATAATGCACATGCACAATGCAGGTATTTCTTTTCTCTTTCTTAATGTTTGTGCGATACAAAAAGAAAGCTGTTGTATAAATTTGAATTCAATTTCAAGTGAAAGCAAACAAGTTTGTCCAAAATCAAAAGACACCTTAAGATTTACTTGTTTCGACACTAGAAATATATAAACTCAAACCATATGACGAAAGCAAAAGCTCAATCAGCTATGAACAACAAACAAACTAACTCTTAAGATCAAAACGACACTTTATCACAGGTCTAGATCTAAGAGGCCACAGCAAGACTGGTTCACTTTCGTTATGGGAAACTGCAAATGATATAAGAAATACACAAAGAACAAATACAGTTTCTTTATACAACCGAGGCGGAATAGTGGTAAGGAAAGTTGGTTTCAGATAGGTACATTGACTGGTAACAGGCTGCAAAAACAAGGGTGAAAACAGGGCAAGAAACAGCAGGAAACCCCAGTAGCACAAGGCAAGACTGGTTCAGCGCAGGTAGTGCACTGTCAGTTTGACATTCAGCGCAAGTAGCCCCTTCGAGAACTGCGCTGAAATGCAGACAGCCTTCACACAGCCTGCACTGAAGAACGAAACTTCCGTTTCTCTTGGTTTCCGGGCCACAGATTGCTCAAAAATTCACAGTTTTTGGCCAAATCAGAAGCTATCAGTCAAGTACACACTAAGGGATGAAAAGGAGGATGAAAAGCTATCACTAAGAGCTATTTAGAGTCCTTGTGGATCAGCTCTTCAAATCATAAACTTGCCCAGAAACTGAGCTAGAGTAGCTGCCCTCTACTTTGCATTTGAAAGATTCAAATGCAGTTCGATTCGGTACTCCTTGTGTTTATGAAATGAATAGAAAAAACACAAACAACCAACACGATACGATCCCCAGCGGAGTCGCCAATTTGTTGTTGGGAAAAGTATCCAATACGGAATGACCCTATCCCACTCTAAGGGTGATAGTACCTCAGCAACAATCAAAGCAAAGCTATTCGAGATTACTTCTTTATGAGATGTAAGAGAGGGGAGAAAGAGATCCACTAACCATTGTCTTCCGCTAATGATTGATCCAATCTTCTCTCTTTGCTGCTTGCTCCCAGCTCCTTGCTCTTTCACTGGCCCAGCTACACCAAGATCCTGCAAAATGGCAAGAGAGGGAAACTACAAGAAGCATACATTCATAAATGATTCAAGGATTAGAATAAATCAAATATACAAGCATAACAATACACCATTGAGATACATGCATATAGAAGAACCTCAAATGCTTTATTAATGGAAGAAGTAAAGTTCAGGGAGTGATACAACCATAAAAGGCCCAATCCAGCATCACCTCCCAGCAGAAAGAAATCTCCTCTTCACCTCCTTCAAGCAAATCACCCAATAGTTCTATACTCAAACCAACAGCACTTCCTTACATTCACAAGATTCCAGCCTCCCTAGACCTCATGAGAGAGCTCTATATATAGGAGTTTTGGGGAAAGGATGAGTCAGCTTGAGGCTGGCATGAAGCTGACTAGTGTCCTCTCCCACTTCAGTTATTCTTTAGTTCTTGAGTCCACTTGGAGGTTCTTGCTTCCACTTGGAGATCTAGATCCTCTTACTCATCACAAGGCGAATTCCCTGATCCAAGTGTCATTTTGGAAGCTTCCTGGGCATTGACACCTTGAGGAATGACTGTGCCACTTGGCCAAACTCGCCCAGCGCAGGTAGCCTTAATTACTGTTGACATTCAGCGCAGGTACAGAGTGGAGCAGTTGACATTCAGCGCAGATGCTCAGTGGAGCAGTTGACATGATCCAGAATTAGCTTGTTTTTGAGTGTTTTCAGGTGGAGAACTGATATTTAGTGTTGTGGTTTGCTGACCTTGTTCCTCTAGGGGTAGGAACAACATGTTTAGGGACTTTGGATCCCTTAGATTATTGACATTTCATGCTTCATGCTGTAAGGCACAAAAATGTCTATAACAAGTGAGCCATCAGGTTTATACTTGTTCTTATAGACCCACTTGCATCCAATTGGTTTGGTTCCCAATGGAGGATCAACCAGCTTCCAAGTGCCATTCTTTATCAAGGCATCATACTATTTTTGCATTGCTTCTTTCCATTCATCATGAGAAGCAGCTTCTTTGAAGGAATCTGGTTCAAAATATGTAGACAAATTCAATTCACAATCATAAGAAGCATCCATATCAACAAGTGAATCAGAGTCATCTACATCACCTCCATTTTTTCAGGTTGAATTTCTAGTTCCAGTGTTTCCAACCTCATCAGGATGAACACTTTCAAGTGTCTTTATCATCCCCTTTGGGGGACCTTTCTAAGATGGTGCAAGCTGCTCTGTTGATTGAGTTGGGACTGAATCAAGATTGAGTCTCCCAATTCTGTCAATCACATCACTCAAAGTATCATCCATTGTTGGAGTTTCGAGCGAGGGAGAGACTGCTTCAGAAGAAGATTACACAGGTTGATCTAGTATAGGAATCCCCCCTTCAAGATGTGGAATTTGATTATCAAATTCTTGAAATGATTTTGCATTTGCAAATTTATCCAAGCGATCAAGTTGTCGCTCAACAACATTGTCAGTTTTGGATGATTCAAGAAAGATTACATCTCTAGATACAACAAAATTTTTATTGACTTCATCATAGAGACGGTATGCTTTGGAGGTGTTTGAATGCCCCAGGAAGATACACTTACGACTTCTTGCACCAAATTTTTTTCTATGTACCTTTGGTATCAAGGCATAACATGTGGAACCAATGACCCTGAGATGCTTTACCGAAGGAATGTTCCCATACCACATTTCAAAAGGAGTCTTGTTTCTAATAGCATTAGATGGAAATCTATTCTTTACATATACAGCACATAGAACTACAGCAGCGCAAAACATCAATTTTACATTTTTGAAAAACATCATGGAGTGCACCATGTCTAAGATTGTCCTATTCATTCCTTTAGCTAATCCATTATGTTGGGGATTATAAGGCACAATTGTTTGATGTTTGATCCCATGTTGGCGAAGATAGTTTTCAAATTAATTTGAAGTTTGTTCTTTTCCATTATTAGTGTGAATAGAGCCAATATGAGATTGTGCATCATTTTCAATCCATGTATGAAAGTTCTTGAATGTCATCATTTTCAATCCATGTATGAAAGTTCTTGAATGTTTGAAAAGCATCATATTTGTTCTTTAATAAATAAACCCAACACATTCTGGTGTAGTCATCAATAAATGTCATCATATATTTATTTCTGTTTGCAGAAGGAACAGGCATTGGACCACATAAATCTGAATTAATGAGTTCAATTTTTCTATATGCTCTGGAATGTGAATCATGAAAAGATTGTTTGCTATGCTTTCCTAGAGTGCAAGAATCACATTGCTTAAGTTTCCTAGGAATTGTAGGAAAACTACTAACACCATTTTTCTTCAACAAGCGGAGGCTGTCATAGTTCAAGTGTCCAAATCTAGCATGCCATAATAAACTTGATGGAAATGTACCTTCTTCATAATGAGAATTTTATGAGAAATTTTGTGCACGAGCAGAGGTACCCTATAGCTTGAGAAGCCTTTTTTCTTCTATCCCTGTCATGACAAGTGAGTGGTTTGATGCTTTTCTCACCTCAAGCTTTCCATCAAACATATGAATGGAGTGTCCTTACTGGAAGATGTGGACCAAGGACAACAAGTTTCTCTTCAACTGTGGGAGATATAAAACATGATGCAGAAGAAGGTCTGGAAGACTGGGAAATTTAAGCTTGATTGTACCAAGCCATGATGGCTTGAGTTTTGATTTGGCTGCAAAGTATACTCCTCCATCAACATTGTCAGTAAATTCTTCAAAAAAAACTCTTCTAAAAGTCATGTGGCAAGTTTCTCCTGAATCAAGCAACCACTGATTTTTCCAAGAAGCAAGTGAAGCATTAAATAAGTCTTCATTTACTCCAATATTACAATGTGCCACAACATAGTGAGTGGATTCAGGTGCTTTACCTTTCTCTTTGTCATTAGTTTTACATTTGGGTTAGTTTCTTTCATGCTCAATTCTGTCCCAAGGCAACTTTCATGTGGATGCATCATGTGATCCATCTCTTTTGCAACATATGCAATGCAAATTTGACTTTTCTCTTTGAGAGTGTCTGCCCCTCCCCCCCGCCTCTAAAATTTCTTCCTCTTCCTCTTCGACCACCTCTTCCTCTAGAAGAATCTTGAGAAAGATTCTTCTCTCTATGTGCAAGGCACACATCCTCTTCAAAAGATTTAGGAGTTGTCTTCTTCCCAAAAGCTTTCTCTCTTTCAGCATATTTTTTTCACAAGGGAGTCAAAAGTAATATCTTTGATGTTTCCATTTGCTTGCAATGACTCAAGATAATTTGAGTAAGTAGGATAAAGTGACTTGAGAAAAGATATCAGAGGAATGTCCAGTTCAACATTAGTGACTTTGATATCATGCATAATAGATTTTACTTCTGATGCAAGAGCAAGAGGATCATCATTTTGTAATTCAAGGGTGAAAAATTTAATCATGAGTTGAACAACTTCAAGTGCAGAGTGTGAGTCATAGAGTTCCTTCAATTTTTGTAAGGCTTCGAAATCATTTGAAAATGGCGAAATATGGAGACTCACTTCTTCATTTACTGATGCTGTAATCAATGCATAAGTCTTTTTGTTCTTATTTTCCCAAATGGCGAATTCCTTGTCTGAGGTAGGTTGTTTTGGCTCTTTATCTCCGTTTCCAACACACACTCCTTTCCACAACTCATTAAAAATGAGAGTGTGTTTGATTTTTTGAGATCACTCAGGATAATTTTCCTTCCCAATGAGGACCACTCCCACAATAGATATTAATGAGTGCATTTTTTTTAAATATACTTCTGCTACCAATAAGTTGTAAGAAATTGCACTTCTACTTGTAAAAAAAAACTACAGTTTTAATGTATATAACAGAGGTATGGACATGCTCACAAAACCCAACAGATGAGTACAGATATAAGGCTTCCACTTCAGAAGGTCCAATTTAGAGATGGTCCACACAAAATTTGAACCTCAATGTCTAACTATCAACAAAGCACACATTCCGGACCTGTATCTCTGATGGAAACAAGCACATTTTTTACAAAATAAAATGTCTCTTTCAGAATTCACTAGTAAAGCCCACTTAAAAACATCCTATATAGGACTTCAAATAAAATTCCTCTTTCAAAATTCACTAGTATAGCCCACTTAAAAACGTCATATACACAACTCAAATAAAATGCCTCTTTCAAAATTCACCAGTACAGCCCACTTAAAAACATATTAGAATAGATAATAAGGCATATAATCTATAGGTTTTCTTCAACGTCAATCTGAGAGTCACAGTCTAAAACTCCGTGTCAAAGCAAGTACCCGTGTTTTTTTTTTTAGGGAAGGCATAGGGCCAATACCATGGAGCAGTTGCCTCACATAACCAGTCGAACGTCTGCAGCAGTTGTCAGAGAGGGGAAAACCTGCAGAATGGTTATCAAATTCTTGATAGAGGCACACATGTGGAGTGGTTGCAAGAGGTCAGTTCTGCAAAATAAGCAAAAAATAGGCAGAATAGGCAGAAGGGAGTTACAAAGTAGAGAGGGAAGCCAAAAATGGCGTTGGCTCTGGTACCATGTCATACCAAGAGATAACTCCTCAAATGTAATCATATTATTCATTCAGGTTCTTTATTATTATATACAAGAGGGAGTGATTGTTCAGTTCATCTCCAGATGATTCTCCACTTCCTCTATTATTTATTTACACTAATTACAGTTGTTCACCCAATCCCTATGATTAGGTGTCAACAATTTCTTTCATTTATAAGTCTAGATCATTTGCTCAAGAAGGACAAAAACCACAGAGTAGGGCACGGGTCACAAGAAGGAAACACAACAAAGAGGAAGTCGAGGCTTTAATTTTGCAGACTTCCTCACTCCAAATATCTATTAATAATAAAAAAATGAAGCTAGCATAGTTCCGCAAAGATAACCATACTAATATATGAAGTGAGTCAAATTTCACGTGTTCTAAATCCAGAAGAGTTAAAATATTACAATTAAAACATCAAAGAAAAAACATTATTATAAACTACCATAGTCATTATTTGAAAGCATTAAAATTTAAATTAAGATATAAAAATTAAATCTAATTATCTTATATATTACTTTCAATATATATTTAAAATTTATATTAATTTTTCAATTAAACTTCACAATGCAATAAAATTAAAAAACATAATTACATATGACATTATTTCAAAGCATTAAAATATTAATATTAACATATATTTTCAAAATTAACAGAAATGCATATGTACGGGACTATGGAGGAAGTCCATTCCGCAGAGGAAGCTTTCAAGCTTTCACTGTGTGGACCTCCGCACTCTGCATAATCTATTAATATTAAAATAACCACTAGTTTCGATATATATTTAAAACTTAAACTAATCTATATGTTAATTTTTCAATTAAAATTCAAGTTGCATTAAAATTAAAAAGCATTTTTACATAGTATGGCATTATTTCAAAGCATTCAAATATCAAAACTAAAAACGTGATTTACAAGGATTAAAGTATTAATATTAACATATATTTTCAAAATGAACACAAATGCATATATGCGGAACTACATAGGAAGTCTATTGTGTCGAGGAAGTTTTCATTGTGCAGACCTATGCACAATCTATTAATAAGAAAAACTGAAGCTATCCTAATTACACAGAGATAACAATAATAATAAATGAGGCTAGTCAAATTGCACGTGTTCCATACTCCAAAAGAGTTAAAATGTATTACAATTAAAATGTCAAAGAAAAACACATTACTACAAATCACCACATTCATTATTTGAGAGCATTAAAATTTAAATTAATGTATCAAAATTAAATATAATTATCTTATATTTTAATTTCAATATATAAATAAATTTAAACTAATCTATATGTTAACTTTTCAATTAAAATTCACATTGCATCAAAATTAAAAACATTATTACATTTGGCATTATTTCAAGGATTTAAAATATCAAATTTGAAATCATGATTTTCAAAGTATTAGAATATTAAAAGTAAGGAAATCCAACTTGCTTGCTTTACGAAGAAACTTAGACCCTAACAAATCAAAAATATTTCTCATTTCTTCTGATCGGAAATCATTTCATAACTAAGTTTGTGTAAGGAATCAATGAAGAATTTTGCTTATGCTCTCTAAATTCTTAATTATTTAACAACATTGAAATGTCAAAATTCAAGATAAATATCATACTTTCTGTGAAAAATAAAATGAATTTTAGATAGCATTATACATATGGCATTATTTCAAACATTAAAATATCAAATCTAAAAGTGTGATTTTCAAAGCATTAAAATATTAATAGTAATGTATATTCTCAAAATTAACACAAATACATGTGTGGGACTCTAAAGGAAGTCCATTGTGCGAGGAGGTTTTCAAGCTTTCATTATGTGGACCTTCGCACTTCATAAAATTTATTAATAATAAAATAACCACTAGTCTTTTGCGAGATTGTGGAGGAAGCTTTCAAGCTTTCATTGTGTGCACCTCCAAACTCCGCATAATATACTAATAAAATAAAATGATGTGTGCCTTATTCCAAAGATAACCATAATAATAAAAGAGACGGCTCAAATTACACATATACTAACTCAAAAAGGGTGAATAGGTATTATAATTAAAAGATCCAAAAAAAACATTATTTGAAAGCATTAAAATTTAAATTAACGTATCCAAATTAAATTTAATTATCTTATATCTTTATTTCAATATATATTTAGAATTCAAACTAATATATATATTAATTTTTCAATTAAAATCCGCATTGCATCAAAAATTAAAAAACATTATTACACAGCATGACATTATTTCAAAGCATTAAAATATCAAATCTAAAAACATGATTTTCAAAGCATTAAAATATTAGTATTAACTTACATTTTCAAAATTAACACAAATTTGTATGTGCGGGACTATGGAGTGAGTCGATTGGGTGGAGCAAGCTTTCAATGTGTGGACCTCTGCACTCTACACAATCTATTAATAATAAACTAACCACAGGTCTTGTGTGGGACTGCAAAGAAAGTTTTCAAGCTTTCATTTTGTAGACTTCCCCACTTTGCAAAATCTATTAATAATAAAAAATGAAGTGTGTACAATTACACAGAGAGAACCATAATAATAAATGAGAATAGTCAAATCTCACATGTATTAACAACAAAGAGTTAAAAATATTACAAATAAAAGATCCAATGAAAAACATTATTTGAAAGCATTAAAATTTAAATTAATATATCAAAATTAAATCTAATTTTTATATATATTAATTTCAATATATATTTAAAATTTAAACTAATCTATATATTAAATTTTCAATTAAAATTCACATTGCATTAAAATTTAAAAACATTATTACATAGTATGGCATTATTTTAAAGCATTAAAACTGTCAAAACTAAAAGCATGATTTCAAAGCATTAAAATATATGTTACATGCATTTTCAAATATAACACAAATGCATATGGGTGAGACTCTCTCTAAAGTCTATTATGTGGAAGAAGCTTTCAAGCTTTCATTGTGTGGGTCTCCGCACAATCAATTAATTATAGAAAATGAAGCTAGCCTAATTATAAAGAGATAACCATAAAAATAAATGGGGCAAACCAAATTATGTGTTTTCTAACTCCAAAAAAGTTAAAATGCATTACAATTAAAACATCGAAGAAAAAGACATTATTACAAACTACCATAATCATTATTTGAAAGCATTAATATTTAAATTAACATATCAAAATTAAATCTAATTACATTATATATTAATTTCAATATATATTTAGAATTTAAACTAATCTATATATAAATTTTTCAATTAAAATTTACATTGCATCAAAATTAAAAAGAATATTTACATATGACATTATTTTAAACCTTAAGATATCAAAAAAATTTCAATTAAAATTCACATTGCATCAAAATTAAAAAGCATTAATAGAAATGACATTATTTCAAACATTAAGATATCAAATCGTTTTCAATTAAAATTCACCATTGCATCAAAATTAAAAAGCATTATTACATATGGCATTATTTCAAACATTAAGATATAAAATCGTAATGCATGATGTTCAAAGCATTAAAATATTAATATTAACGTATATTTTCAAAATTAACACAAATGCATATGTGCAGCGCTATGAAGGAAGTAGGAAGCTTTCAAACTTTCACTGTGATGACCTCTGCACTCTTCACAATCTATTAATAATAAAATAATCATTGGTCTTCTGCGGAATTGCAGAAGAAACTTTCATTGTGCATACCTTGTGGAAACTTTGTGATAGGTTAACTCGATAATGCAATATAAATCAAAGCAGAATACTATAACCTACTTCTACTATCAATTTGTGGAAGCTTAAAGATCGAGCTGAACAATATAACCAAAAGAAGAAGAATCAATGGCACAATACACATGAAAATACTTTGAGGAAAGCCTCAGCTAAAAACCCCACACTATTGTATTATCATACATGGTGGAAATACATAGGAATTATACAAAGCCTTAGCTCTCACAGCTACTCAGCTCTCAGTACAATCCTCACAGATGTTGACAGGGAATCTTAGCTTCTCTCCAGCCTTCCTCTCTGCCCTTTAAGTTCCTATTTCCTTGCGATGTTCCTTGTGGATGATTTTTCTATTACCAAGTGGAAAACCAAGCCTTCTAAACTACGCAATCCTCAAGGATGAATCCTTGACTGATCCAAATTTAAACAGGAATGCAATAAATTCCAGAGATAACCATAAATACAGATATGCAGTGGAAATAATACTTCATTTCATTACTCTAAAATACTGAAATATGCTGACAAACAGAAATGGAAAGAAGCCAGCTAAGGCGATGGTAGCTTATCTCTTAGAAGAGATGTGGCGGCTACATGCCTCTGAACTATCTTACAATGAGGCTCGAAGGCCTATTTATTGTTAAGAAACAATGGAAAACCCTAAAAATCCAAAAACCTAACCCTAGAAGATGAAACAGCAAACTGTGGGCCCCGTTTGGGTAAATTGGTACATCAATTTCCCGGGGTCGTAACTTTGGCATACAATCTTTGTTTGATGTGCACAATATCTCATTAGAAAGATCTATCCGAGAAATATAACTTTGGGAAGAGAAAAATCGGCCCATGGACCCATGTTGCTCCTAGTTTTCCTAAAAAAACGTCGTTTAGGGCCTCAAAACCGCTCCAGAAGTTCAGGACCTGAAAATTTGCTAAAAATAGTAAATTGTGCTACAATTAAGGAAACTAAAAGGTAGAAAGAAACAATGGTGGGGGTCCAAGTGGACTTGGTGGGTGGCCACCAATATCCACCTGGATCATTCCTCCCCCCTTAGAAAGAAATGGTCCCCATTGCGTTGAGTTCCTCCATGAGATGAGGAAACTTCTGCTAAACTTGGTCCCTGGTGAGCCACTTGCCCTAGTGAAGGAGTTGGCCTACTTTGACAACTCGATACAGTTGGATATTCTGCTGGTGAGTGTGCTTGATCTGTGTGTCCATGATCCGATCAGTTGCAGCTTGTTCCATGCAATCTGGATTCTTTGTGGGTGTGAGTTGTTCTGCATTGTCGGATGTGTCTAGTAATGGTGGAAAGTATGGCTGAAGGCAATCCACAATTAACACTGGGTGCAGGCTAAGGAATGGGGGAATGCTGAGCTCAAATGCATTGCCTGCCATAGCCTTGGTAATGGTGTAAGGACCATATCAGAGTGATATGAGTTTCCGATAGGCTCTGGTAAGGCGTTCCTTTTGCAAATGCAACCAGACTTTGTCGCCCACCTGAAACTTGTGTGGCACCCGATGTTGATCATGTCGCTACTTGTACTTGGCATTTGATTTCTCCAGAATGTCATGGACCTGCTGGCGAATATGTTGGATGTGCTCAATGAAGTTGTTTGCCTTATCTATTTCAGACTGGACATGAGCCGAATCTGTGTGAGTAGCTGCAAATGGCATGGCCACATCAATGGGACATAGTGGCTGGAATCCCAAGCCCACTTGAAAAGGGTTGTGGCCAGTCGAGCTGTGGAGAGCCCGATTGTAGCTGTGTTGAACATAGGGGAGGCTCTCGTCCCATGTGCGTGGATGCTTTGAGTTGTACATGTGCAGAATGTGTACAATCATCCTATTGACAACCTCTATTTGGCTATCAGTTTGTGGATGGAAGGTCGTGGACTTAGTGAGTTTGGTGTCCAGCATCAACCAAAGACTGGACCAAAATGTATTAACCTACTGTCCCGGTATGGGATGATAGATTGTGGGATCCCAAAGTGTACCCACACTCGTTCAAAGAAGAGTTTAGCAGTGGCTTCTGCTAAGATATTCTTCTTGCAGGCCGCCATAATGGCCATCTTTGAGAACCTATCAACGACCACAAAAAAACAGTCGTTTCCATGCTTAGTGGAAGGAAGGCCTGACATGTAATCCATGGAAATGGATTCCCAAGGTCGACTAGGGGTAGGCAGCGGGGTATAGAGGCCTTTCTTCTTGACGGTCGATTTGGCAATGGCACAGGCAGTGCATGATCTAATGTACTTCCTAATATCCTGTCGAAGATTCAGCCAATAGAAATACTTCTACAGTACTGCCACCGTTTCCTCGACCCCGAAATGCCCAACATCCCAACTGTAGTGTGCTTCCCAAATCATCTTGGCATGCTCGCTTGAAGGAACACAAAGGTGACCCAGGTGGCATAACAGGGCATCTTGGAGGCGAAAATCTGGAACATGTTGACCCTCCAAGAGTGTCTGGTATGTGTGGCCGAATTCTGGGTCACTTTTGTAGAGAAGTGGTCAATCAGAAGTCTCGTGCCCACAAGAGTTGAGCATAGTGGTTAATGCCATGATCAGTGGTCGACTAAGGAAATCTGCAACATTATTGGTGCTGCCCTTCTTATACTTGATATTCAAATGGAACTATTGCAAGTACGTGGACCACTTCTGATGGCGATCATTCTGCAATTTCCCTTGGATCTATATGAATTGGAGGGGTCGGTGGTCTATGTGGATGACCATTTCCTTCCCCAAAATGTAATGTTTCCATTGTTGGCAGGCCTGCATAATGCAATACATCTCTTTGTCATAAGTGGGATACTTCCGAACTATGTTTGAAAGTGTCTCACTGTGATATGCCACTGGATGCCTGTGTTGAGTAAGGACTGCCCCAATAGCATAGTTAGAGGCATCTGTCTCGACCTCAAATGGTTGTTGCAAGTCTGGCAATGCGAGCACTAGTGCTAAGCAGAGGCAATCTTTCAATTCTGTGAATGCCTTCTGTTGAGATTCAGACCAAAAGAATTTTTCTTTCACTCCTCCCTGGTGACTTGACTCAAGGGCCAAGTGATATGAGAAAATCCCAACACAAACCTGCGGTAGAAGTTGGCAAGACCTAGAATGTCGCAAAACTCTATTAGAGTAGTTGGAGAGGGCCAATCCCGAATGACTTGGATCTTGGCTAGATCCACATACACCCCCTGTTCATCAATAATGTATCCCAGATACTGAACTTGGGTCATGCAAAAAGTGCATTTCTCCAAATTGGCACATAACTTGTGTTGCCGTAGTGTTTGGAGAACCTGTTGGATGTGGTGGAGGTGCTCTTCCCAGCTCTAGCTGAAAATCTGGATGTCATCCAAGTATACCACTACAAATGAGTTGGTGAATGGCCGCAAGATGTCATCCATTAGCCTCATGAAGGTTGTAGGAGCATTCGTCAATCTGAAAGGCATAACCAACCATTCGAAAAGGTCCACCTTGGCTTTAAAGGCAGTCTTCCACACATCGAAGGGTTCGATTGGTACCTGGTGATATCCTAACTTCAAATCGATCTTTCTGAAATATTTTTCCCCCTTCAGTTGGTCCAGGAGGTCATCAATCCATGGGATTTGGTGCCTATTACGGACAGTGATCTTGTTCAGTGCCCAATAGTCAATATAGAGTCTCCAAGTCCCATCCTTCTTCTGTACCAACACGATCGGGCTTCCACAGGATGATGAACTTAGACGAATGTGACCTTTCTGCAGCAGCTCCTGAATCTACCTCTTGATTTCATTGTTCTCCAAAACAAAGCGCCAATAGATTGGTCCATTAGGCAATGGCGCACTTGGGGTTAGATTGATGGAGTGCTTGACCTGAAAGTGCAGAGGAACCCTTGCGTGGGAGGTGAAGATGTCCTCGTACTCCTCCACATCCTTGTCCATCTATAGTTGTCGTGCGGAGGGGCCCTGTCTGGAGGTCATGGCCATCGTCTTCTTCTTTCCTTGAGGGCATATCATCAGGAAAACAATTTCCCGGTTTTGGAAATGAGCTTACTGCATTGTTTTGCAGTAACCAAAGAGATGGTGGTAGGCAGTGCTACCTCTGGTATCCTGTACAACTTATTTCCCAAAGTAATAATAACAGCACGGGGCCTTGATTCATACATAGCATATCGCTTCCACAAGTATGGTTGTCCTAATAATACATAACAAACTTCAAGGGGAGCAATGTCACACAAAACCTCATCCGTGAAGGGCTTGATGTTGTATGGAAGGCGACATTGCTGGCTCATGCGAAGATCTTGTCCTTGGTGAAGCCACCCGATGGTGTACGGTTGTGGATGTGTTGTGGTCGGTAAGCCCAGCCGCTTCACGACCTCTACCAAAATGAGGTTCTTTTGGCTCCCACTATTGACAATGAACTGTAGCGGGGATCCCTTTACCCACATCTGGGAGTGGAAGAGACGCTCCTCCTCCTCTGGATCTTCAGGTTCCTCCTTCTGGATCTTCGTGGTGGCAACGGTGGCATTGGGCTCCACATCGATAATATGCTTCCCTTTGTCATTCCCCTTGTCGGGTTCTGACTCAGAGTCGAAACATGCATCTGATTCTGAAACCTTTAGCTCAGCCACCAGTGACTGCTTGGCTCGACACTCACTTGTGTTGTGAGTGGAGCTCTTATGGAACTCACACCATTTTCTCGTGTCATTTTGCGGCTTCACAGCACTGTTCTTTGCTTGCAGCTTTGGTGGGTTGTCTTGGGCTGCCCCACCTTGGCTTTGTCCTTTGTTTTGCATTTTGGGGGCACCTTTCGCTTGCTTTGGATTCACAGATCCAAAGTCTCGCTTCTTCTGTTTAAACTTTTACTCGACCTTGACGACATATCGGTATGCCGTGCCGAGCGAGGAGATGTTCAGGAATTTTATTTCTTCCTAGATGTACTTGTGTAGGCAGCTGCGGTATTTGAGTATCAAATGTTGCTTTGAATCCTTGATACCCAACTTTGTGCGAAGGGTATGGAAAATATTGGTAAACTCCGGCACGTCTTGGTCCCTTCCCTGCCGCAGCGTGGTCCACCTTATATATTGATCCTCATAGCTTCTGACAAGGTAGTACTTCTCCTTTATGGCATCCTGGAATGAATTCCAGGTAGGTGCGGCTGAAAATAGTGAGCCGGTATTTTCATCCTTCTGCTCACAGTAGGTTTCCCACCAGTGCTTGACATGGGGGGCTGCTTTGAGAAGAGCGAAAACAATATTTTCCTGACTCGAATATTCATGAACAGAAAAATAACCCTCTAGCAGATTTAACCATTTATCTACGGCATCTGCGTCTATCTGACCCTTGAATATGGGGATTTCAAAATTAACTTGTACCTTAAAGGGCGTGGTGTTTCCAGAGTAGCTGTTGGAAGCAGATGCGTCGCCTCTGGGTAGCCGCTAAAGGATTTGTGCAAAGTTGTCCATCATCGCGTTCCTTTGTCACTTGAGGGCTTCTTCAAGTAAGATTTTGATAGGATCTCCTACCCCCTCATCTTTCTTCTCATCTGCCATGGGAGGCCATCTGGATTTGCGAGGCTGGTCCTGCAAAGGTTCGACTAGTTCAAGCCCTAACTCCTCATATCTCGACCTCATTGGGGACATGCAAAGAAAAACAAAGAAAAAAGAAAACCGCTCTGATACCACTGATCTGAATTTAAACAGGAACACAACAAATTCCAGAGATAACCATAAATGCAGATATGCAGTGGAAATAATACTTCATTTCAATATTGTAAAATACTGAAATATGTTGACAAACAGAAATGGAAAGAAACCAGCTAAGGTGATGGTAACTTACCTCTGAGAAGAGATGTGGCATCTACATGCCTCTGAACTATCTTACAATGAGGCTTGAAGGCCTATTTATTGTTGAGAAACAATGGAAAACCCTAAACATCCAAAAACCTAACCCTAGAAGATGAAATGCCAAACTGTGGGCCCCATTTGGGTAAATTGGTACATCAACTTCCCAGGGTCATAAATTTGGCATACGATCTTCGTTTGACGCACACAGTATCTCGTTAGAAAGATCTATCCAAGAACTATAACTTTGGGAAGAGAAATATCGGTCCATGGACCCATGTTTCTCCCTGTTTTCCCAAAAAACACGTTGTTTAGGGCCTCAAAATGGCTCCGGAAGTTTAGGACTCGAAAAACTGCTAAAAATAGTAAATTGTGCTACAATTAAGGAAATTGAAAAGCTGAAAGAAAAAATGGTGGGGGTCCAAGTGGACTTGTTGGGTGGCCACCAATATCCACCTAGATCATTGACTGCATGCATGAGTTTTCTCCATGAGAAAACACATGCAACTGATAGTACATCGTCCTTGAACATTAATATCAACTGGGTCTTTCTCATAATAGACATGCATGAGTTTCTAATGAGGGAATCTTTAGTTAACTGGAGTACCACTAGTTGAGTGCATTAATGCATCAACTAACTGTTAACTCACTATTAGTTTCTCAAACAGTTTGGAACTAATTTAACTGGACTTAACTCAGTAAACTGAGTTAACTAATTACAACTCAAATATAACTCAATTGTATCTCCTTAATTTAAGGGATAACTCTTGCATGACTTCAGAAAGACTTCTAACTTGAATTTCTCCAACTAATTAATTTAAAATAAATTAATTAATTATTTCCAAGTAGCTGTTAAGACTAAATTCGATTTTAATTCACAATTTAATTCAAGGACAAATTAAATTGGAATATTCTTGTTGCCATATTTCAACACTCCCTCTCAACAAGAAAGGGATTATCTGCCACCTTGATCCTGTCTCTATGGAACTCGAATTTACACTTTGACAATGCCTTTGTCAAACTATCAGCATCTTGCTCCTCTGTTGAAATATACTGCAGCGACATGATCCCTCGACCTGTGAAAAGCCACGGGCAACAAACCTTTCCTTATGCTTCTCCACACTACCATCAGCAGCTTGATTTACCTTGTAAAGCCAACGAGAACTCACAACTGACTTGTTCTTCAGTCTCGGAACCACGTCCCAAACACTATTATGAACTATGGAGTCATACTCCTCCACCATAGCATCAACCCAAATCGGTTGCTGCACTGCTTCCTCAAAGGAAGATGGCTCGGTCTCAACACATTCCCCAGCAAGGGCCATGTATCTAGTGTAACTCTCAGGTGACCTCCTCTGTCTGCACTGAGAAGATGGTGCTCCCACATTCTCTCTCGCATCCTCCAACAATTTGTCAGCTTCTCTTGTGTGCTTCCGTCCATCTCTGGAAGACTCTACTTGAGTGGATGTCTCCACTCCTAGAACCTCTACATGTGGCTGCTTTGCATCAGTCTGAGGCTCCTCCTCCTTAGGAACCAAGAGTTCCTCCACAGCTTGTAGTTGGAGCTCCCTCTCAAGGGAAACTTGCATGGCCTTCTGCTCATCAAACTTGAGATCTCTACGAACCATTGTCCTCCGACTAGTAGGCAAGTACACCTGATAGTCGTGAGGTGTATCAATGTACCCCACAAATATCCCCAACTCTGTTTTTGGCTCAAGCTTCTTCCGTGCACCCTTTGTCACATGGCAATATAACAATGAGCCAAAGATCCTGAAGTGACCCACATCTGGTCTCTTACCGGAGAAAGCTTCCTCTGGTGCCTTCATTCCAAGTATATGATGTGGGCTTCTATTCTACAAATAGACCACTATGTTGCATGCCTCGGCCCACAAGTGAAGTGGTAGGCCTTGGTCATGCAACATTTCCCGTGTTGCCCCTACAATAGTTCAGTTCTTCCTCTTGGACATCCCATTCTGCTGTGGGTTATGAGGTGCCATCAACTCTCGTTTAATTCCTTCCGCTACACAAAAGTCCTTAAAATCTTAAGAGACATATTCTCCACCGTTGTCACTTCTCAAGGCCTTGATCTTCTTCCCTGACTCTTTCTCGACTAAAGCTTTGAACTCACAAAACTTTGTGAAAATTTGGTCCTTCTTCTGCATGAAATAAATCCAGCATTTACGAGAATAATCATCAATGAAAACCACATAATACCTTTGCTTCGTTGTGGATGCCATCGAGAATGGTCCACACAAATCAATATGAACTCGCTCTAAGATAGCCTCTGCTTGACTGTCTCGATCATGAAAGGAAGACTTCGTGTACTTTCCTAAGGTACAACCTTTGCATGTGTCAACTTGCTCAAGTTTACCTTTGGGAAGTCTTGTAGATATCTGTTGCATTATCTTCAAAGCCCGATGATGCAAATGGCCCAACCGCCTGTGCCACAACTTGCCAATGTCTTGGCTTTGCACCAATTTTGCTTTCATACTCAATGTTGCACAATCATCTACCTCTAGTTTATAGAGATTCTTCACACGAATCCTTATCCTCTTGGTCTGACCCATGGCTATGTGTCTTAGGAACGCCTTTCCTTTACTGAAGACAACATCGTAGCCTTTGTCCTCCAACATTATGACCAAGACCAAGTTCTTCTTCAGTCTAGGCACATACATCATGTTAGAGTTAGTATTTTCATACTGCGATCAGTGATCAAAATTTCTCTTTTCATATTCATTTTAGGTGTCCCACACATAATTTTTTTATCATTCAACTAGGTTATGCAAAAAAAATTAGTCACTGATGGTAGTCCTAGTCCAAAAACATCACTCTTCCCTAATATATGATTACTTGTTGCCATAGTTTCATACCTTGTTGACTGTACATCATCCATAAAGTTATTTTTATCATGCCATTCGTATCAGTCATGAGGTCATTATGTCATCTTGAATTTCAGTCCTTCAAGGTCTCATTAGGTATTTTAGGGTTTTTCAAGGTTTAATTAGGTCATTAAGGTTGCCAAGGTTCCATTCCATTGCATAAGACAAGCAAGTAAAGGGTGATCAAATAACATCCCTTCACCATGTGAAGATGATTTGTCAAGAGAAATGCTTATTTCATTATGTAATTTTATGTCTTTCAAATGTCATAATTTCACCATTCCAAGCTATTAAATCAGTGTTCCAAAGATACCAGACCATCAAAAGATCAATTTGTCAAAGGAAATAGTCAAGTGAAAGTGTAAAGTTTCAAAAGGTTAAGTGCATACCAAAGGAAGTGGTCTTATCCCAAGGGTGTCCAAATCATCACTTTCCACAAGCACTAAACCCTAAGTTTCTCACCCATTGAGCTAGGGTTGGCTATGGAATCAGATACATATGAGTATATGAGGCAAAAGGGAGGTCATCTCAACAATTATGAGGCCATTCCAACTCATATACATCATGTCTCCATCATTTTTCAATAAGTCATTCCAAGGGACAGATCATTTGCCACACATAGGGCCGGTTTTTCTTCAAACTATGTTTTAGACCAAACAAAGATAAATTTGGAAAACGTGAGATATTTTTTTGTCCATAATAGGTCAATGATGAAAAACCTCCTTCACGTTTTACACAGGTGTAATGGTTTTAGAGAAATGTCAAAAATACAGTTCCTACAAGAGAGTTGTTGCACTTCTACAGTGACTTTGGGAAAATAATTTTTTCTTCTAGCTAGATTATCCAAATGACTTTCTTGATGAGTCAAATGATAACTAGAGAGAAATATATTTTCAATGATCTATCACAAGCTCAATTTGAAGTTTAAGAAGGCCTCCAAACGTTTCCTGCAACAACACTCTACATTTTTGCACCCTCATTCTGCAATTTTTGACCAGTATTGGGAGATTGCATTTTTGACAAATTACTCCAAATTGAAAACTAAAAGCAGATATGGAAAGTATACTTGCCAAGATTTCCAATGAGCTATCCCAAGCCTAATTTGGACATCGGGAAAGCCTCCAAATGTGGCCTGCAAAAAGGTGCTACACGCATGTTAAGAGTGCTACGCGTTTGCCCACTGAGGTCCAGGGCCACTCAAAACTCAGCAAAACACCTCCAAAGTTTAGAATTTTGTCACCTAAAGGATTTCATCACATGAAACAAGTAGGTTTCTCTCTATTTTATTTTCTCATACATTGTTTACTTGATGTATCATTATGTTTAATTCTTCCTAAATTAAACTAAAAACCCTAACCTTAAGGCGCCTATTTGCCTAGGCTCCTTATACCCTACCCCCAATTCACATCTCCTATCCCTAAAAACCCCTATCACTGCTACCTCCCTATCATCCCTTTCACATTCCAAATATCCGTCCCATCCCCTCAAAATTCCCTCTCATTACCACATACGTCCTTCATCTATATACCCATCCATCACCTCCCTAGGGTTTTGTTTTTCACTCTAAATTACACAATGGCAAAGGTGGACATGTAGGAAGAGAAGGCCGTCCATGAGAAAGAAACATATTTTGAACTTATAGACTTTGATAGAATGGAGGATGAAAAATAAACTTCAAATGGTCATTAAAGGTTAAGATGCTAAGATCAATGAGCTCCAAACCAATCCTGATAGGGCAAGATATGTTATTGACTTCCTAGAGCAAGAAAACAAGCAACTGCAAACCAAACACTTTGTTAATGAAGATAAATGCATAAAAGCACAAAGACAAGCAGAGAAGGCTAAATTATTACTTGAAGAGACATTATAAAAGTATGTTGAACCTGATGATGAGGAGGACCAGCCTCCAAGACAGAGACCTAAGACTAGAGGGCTGCAAAGAGCTATAGAACTAGAAAGGAAAAGTCAAGCTAAGCTTGTTGAACAACTCACTGTTAATGAACAATGAAAACATGATCAATCAAGACCGAGAATATTGGCTTGATATAGTCAACGAGCATTTAGAGAAGCTCTTGGCCAAGGCTAAGAAGGGCAATGACATTCAGAGGAGGATGGCAAAGTATTATGAAAGGAGAAACCAAGTGGCAAGGAGTAAGCTCAAAAGAGCTCATGAGAAAATTGACAAATTGACCAAGCAAGAGGAGAAGAGGAGGCTTGACATACTTGTTGAGGCATCCCTACATGCCTCTAACCTTTGATCAGTCATAATAACACATTTTTAGGCATGTTGGACCATTTTTGAGCTTGAAGGAAGTTGTTGTGTTTTTCAGTCCAATTTGTGCTACACTCTTTTTTGAGGCATATAATCAGCAAAAGGTCAGCATTTTTGGGTTTCTAGTGATGAGTACATACACCCTGTACTTTTCTAAGGATTTGTAGGAGAACTGGTTGGTCAAAAGGTCAAAAAACACCTAAAAGATGACCTTTCTACCCTCTTTTTGGCCTGGTCCGTGAGAAGTGTTTGGAGAATTGACTTTTGATGGGGAAAATTAACTCCAAATGAAAAAATTCAAGTTGTTCTCGAAAGTAGACTTGAAGATATTTTCAACAAGCTATTTTGGGCCCAATTTGGACACCGGGAAGGCACTCAAAAGTCCACCCGAAGATGAAGGGCGCGTCTAGCATTGGTGTTGTGCGCCTGGCATTGGCGCTGTGCGCCTGGAATTGGCGTTGTGCGCCTGGCATTAGTGCTGTGTGCCTAGCACTGGTGCTATGTGTTTGACAATTTGTCTAGATTTTCACTGTTTCGTCCCAGTTTTGACTTTAACCTTGGAAAATCATGAATTTATCTATGTTAATGATGGGTTAAATGTAATTATCATGTTTCTAGTACTTACTAGGGTAAATACATTAGGTAAATCAAGTTCATGAGGTGTAATGAATCCGTTTTCTTGGATTAGGGATGAGTCATTTTGACCACCCTATTCTCTTTTTATCAATTCAACCTTTCTTGGATTTTTCCCACTTCTCATGGATTCAACCCCCTGAGGTTAGAATGGGTCGTTTGAAGCCTATATTATGTATTTCCCTAGTCATTTTTAGGGGTTGGACTCAGTGGAATGCTTATGCTTTGATAAAATATCATTTTGTATCAATTACAACAAGAGATTAATGAAAAATTGTAGCTATTTCTTTTGGATCCATGTGGTATGATGCTCAGTTCAGTTTTTCTTATGTTTTCATGTGTTAAAATGTATTGTTGACTCCATTTCATCATTTCATACTCTTATGTGAATGTATACAAGTTTGAAAGGCAGAATCCATAGCTTTTATGCTCTGTTTTGGATAGACATTTCACAGTTTGTGTTTTCTTCAGTTTAGGAAGAATCCATGAGGTTTACATGCTTTTCCTAGCCCCTCACCCGTCTTTTCAACTCATCCATCAAACCCTAAGGTTCTGATCATTGTGTCTACCTTGCCCCATTGAATACCCTGTAGTTTTGACCTAATTTCCTTGCCCTAACTATTTGGCTCCTCTTGATCCAGCAAAACCCTTAAAATTCAAATCAAAACCATGTGCTACTATACCTAGCCTAATATCAGTTTCTTGGTCCAGTCATTTTGGCTGAAATCCTTACAGAGAGAGCCCTCTCTTGGCCTAGTAGGGCTAGCTACTTGGCTAAGCATGGTTTACAGTTACCCTGAATTTTCCTTATTCAGCCTGATGTTCAATCCAAGTGCTAACATAGTGGCGACCATACTAGGGAACGAGCGAAAGGTTTTGTATTCCCTAGGAAATATCATCAAAGTTTATATCTAGATCTGATTGTTGATGGTGGACAATGATCAGACACAGGAAGGCTGAAATCATTCACCTGGTGACTCCAAATCAATTTCGAGATCATATCCAAAGACTCCACTGAAGGATGAACCCGACCAACAGAAACATGAAAGGACAATATTGAAAGATCAGGTATTCAAGTTGGAATTTCATTCAAGACATTATGTTCTTTGTCATCAATTATTTTTTCTTCCCTGGGAATCTCAAAAACATTTTACAAAGTATATTTTATTTGAGAAAATATCCTAGACCTGCATATGATTCCTTCCCTTTAAAGATTGTGAAAACAAATTCTTTGTATGCCTTTGATCTTGATAAAGACCCTTATTCTGAATCTTATGATGACCATCTTCAACTTGATGAGCCTAAAGAGACCAAGACTGATTCTACAGCTTCTATACATACTCCTACACCTTGTAAAATTCCAGATCGATACAAACCACTCATCTTACCTCCTATACTCCATGCTTTCCCTAAAAAGCATTACCTATACTTGCCAAGGTTTGATGGTGAATATGACAATATCACTACTGAGAGACATATGAAGAATTTTGAGACTTTCCTCGACCTCTTTGAAGTCGATGAAGAGGATGTTAGTATCAGGCTATTCTCTCTTTCTTTGCAAGGAAAAGTCAAGAGTTGGTTCAATGCCTGCTAATATAAGGCCACCTCCTAGATCTAGAAATGGAGTTTCAGCTGAGGGAAAGGAACCTTGCAACACTTGAAGAGATGCAGAATAGTGCAGTAGATGTAGAGGCTAATATGTTGATCAGAATGGTAAAGTTGAAGTAAGAAGAGAGGGAAAACATTGTAGAGAACCTAACATTTTCAGAGGGAAAGCTCGACATTTTGGTAAGTAAAATGGAAGAAATGATGCAAGGAATCACCTTGAGAGATGAATTTTCTATTCAAGATCACCATGACCCACCTGTCCCAGAGAAAGAAAAGATTGCTACCCCTAAAAATTTTCTTGCTAATCCTAGCTACCATAGATTTGAAAATGGATTTGTAGATCAATCCGAGGAAAAACAATCTTATAATATAATGTGTATGATTGGTGACATTACTTATATTTATGATTTGCCAGAGTTTGATCAGTACGACAATTATTATGTTCTCCAAACATAAGCTAATCTTGTAGAGCAATCGGCACCTGGTTTGTGGGAGGAGGAAGTTCAGCTTCAGCAGCTCGAATACAATAATTAGTCGAAGCATATTAGTTTTGACAGTGGTGAGGAAAGTGCAGAAAATTTGGAAGTAAGTGAAGGATATTTTCCTCTTTTTTTTACTTCATTTCAATTCATCAGAGGTAAATTTGATGTGCGAACAAAGGAGGGACCTTTGAAATGGATTGGTAAGAAATGGTTAGAATTCTTATCCAATTAAGGCTGCATGTCTAGTGATGCATTTGTTTGCATTTCTTTGTGGAATAAATGCAAGTTGCAGGATCTTACCAAATGGTAAATAGAAAGAAGTTGAGTAGGAAACTCACTTTATTACTGCAACAATATGTTCATTTCAGCTTCGAAAGTACACTGTACTTAAGCAAAATTTGATAGATGGAATGCATGCCTGAGCATGATATGCATGTGATGCTGGCTTGGGAGAAGTTAACTTGGTTCCTAAAATGAAGATAAGGATGAAGTGTTTCATCTTTTGGAAAAGAGTCCTAAAGGTCTTTTCCCTACATGCTCGACTTGAAGGGTCGTTTGTTGTAAAGGCATGTTTTATTGGCTTGTCATTTGTATGCAGATGTAAGACATGGAAGGGTTCATAAGATGTGAAATCTGTTTCTTTGTTGAAGCAGGAGTTAGCCCATGCAGTTGTTGTCTGTATGCCTGCTATTGTTAACAATTGTTGTTGGTAGTTTTTCAAACAGGTACAATTGAAAGTTTTGTGGAGCAGATGTACTTCACATTTGTTTGAGCCACCTTGGATCAAGGATCAAGACAAAGAAGCTCAAACTACCTTCTGTAAACTTCACCAGAGAAGTTCTGCATGAAGTCAAGGATGAAAACTGTTCTTCCCGAGACGACCAACCCATCCAAGATGGGAAGTGGTTAGAGATTTTGACTCAAAGTCACTATGTGAAGGCAAGTGTAGGGAGGCTGAAAGAAGAGGGTGTTGTTACTCTCATTTACTGCTCAAATCAATATATCAGTCTTTTGGTGGACCAAAAGTTCTTTTAGTGGGAAGGCGTGATCTGAAATTGGATCCTTAAACTCTCTTAAAGCTACCCGAACTCTGTAAAATCTCATACCAAAGTTTAAAGTCTTATGGATGTCGAAGCCTATCAGAAATAACCTCTGAACAACAACAATTTGCAGCCAGCATGGAGCGATGAGGACCTTTGGTTAAAGCACGCTGACCAAGGCCCATGGAGACCGCACAGTGGCACAAACTAACAGTTAGGAAGTTCAGATCAGAAAACGAAGGCCATTTCTGATACGCGATTAGTGGGGCAAAACCCCTCGAGAAGGAAAAGCCCTGAGCGCGCGGTCACAAGGAAAACCCGAAAATCGTCGGAAAAGTGCTAAAGCAACAGGCGAGTCCCGCGTGGGCTAATGTCCGGGCAAGTCAACCGCATGATAAGAGTGATAACTGTAGGATCTGGAGGCCCCAGATCTAATGGCGGAGATTGTGCCCGATGGGAAACCGGATTCGACGGAGAAAATAAGCTTCGGCACATAAAGGTTGAAGTTCAATTGGACCGCTGAGTTGGCGGATGAATCATTTCACAGAGTAACTGAAGTAACAAACCGTTTGAGGGAGACTTTGCTCAGCTCGTGAGGAGACAAGTGGCCACCTCTTTGTGAAGCATTACAGTGATGATGACGTAGAGCAAGGAATTCCATCACCGAGGCAGGCGATCTGAAGAGCCGGGAGAGGAAACGAACAGTCGGGGAATGGAATGGTTCTAAGAGCCACGAATAGACAGAGAGTAGAGGAGGAGAAAAAAAAATCGAACAATGAGGAGATGTTGAATGCGCAAAGAGTCTAGGGAGTCACTCGGAGGTCGAGTGGAAAAGCCAGAGAGCTCAATTGACAGCAGCATATTGTTGTTGGAGTTGCTTGGAGGTCGATTGATTCATAGAGGCATGCAAAGGCCGAGCGAAAGAGCTTAGGAAAGCCAGAGCGAGCACCAGAAGCGAGAGCTGAGAGCCAAAACCAGAGCCAGAGCCGCAGAGCCAGAGCTAGAGTCAAAGCCACAGCTAGAGCAAGAGCCAGAGCTAGAAAGTCGAAGAGCTCCAAGAGCCAGGGGATAAGATGGTGTTCTGAGCCCAATGTTCCTCTATAAAACATTGGAGTTAAGTGTAGCACTTGTAAAATAACTATTGCCATAATCCTAGAGAGCCTAATCGAGTTGATTAGAGCTCAAGAAGATGTAGCCCAAGATATCAGGGTGAACTCCATATTATATTGTTTTCTTATGTGTTTGTTTTTATTGCTGCTTTAACTACTGTTATATGCATTTATATATCAGTTAAGTACCTTCCCATATCAGCACAAACAATAGATTTTGAAGTAAATAATCAGCTGAAAACAAATACAAGCATACACCCATATTGTCAAGCATTTCTTATTTCTACATTGATTAATCAAATAGACTTGGGAAAATTTAAAGCTTTGGAAGTGGGAGAGGTTCTCGTAAGTTAGACAAGAAGCCTAAGAGCCCCATTTTCAGATCACTTGGAAGTTGAAACATATGATCAAATGATGCAAGATGACTTTGTACCACTATGTTTTGAAACATTTCAATTTGTAAAGAAAAATTTTCATAATATCTCTAAAGCAAAGGATGAGCAACCTGTAGAGTGTCATGCAGTCTCACTAAAACTGACGGAAAATAGGTTGCAGCAATCTTTGAAAGTTTTTCATGACCCAATAGCTGATGTGTTGGATGATATATGTTGTAAAAGTCCTTCTCCATTAGCTAACTATGAGCCTAAAAAGAATGTTGATATAAACTTGATCCGACAGCTGACTTCATTGTCTTGTTCATTACAAAGCTCAAACCAAGATTTGTAGTCATTTCAGGAGAGTAATGAAGAAGTTTTTTGTATTGTTGTTGATCATCAAGAAAAATTAGTCATTCGTGAGTTTCAGGATCCTTTTGTCAATTTGTTGTAGTCATCAAAGAAAGAAAACATAAATGTTAGGGAAATTTTAAAACGAAAGTACAAAGACTACCTAGAGCGGAGCAGCAACGTATTAGATGGGCTCAAAATCAATATGTATTCCTATGAAGATACTTTCGCAACATTCTTGAGGTCAGCAGGTGGGCTACTGCTTTCCAATTTCATCAAGATTCAATCTGTTAATAAATTTTCATGGGAGTTGTCTTTTAGTAGTTCTCTCTTCTTGCTCATAAACAAGCACTTGCGGAGAATTCAAACAGCAGCCAGAATGCTTACTTGGTTGCATTGGTTGTTTCATTTCACTTGATCAGGTGATGAATGGAACAGTTAGAGTAGGTTTTATTGAATAAGCTCCATTTTGAGCATCTTTTTTAGTTTTTCAATTGTGTTTTAGTATTGACTCAGTTTTCAGTTGAGTAGAAGTCAGTTTGTGTCTTTGAGTCATCAGTATTCAGTCATGTATTTTAGATTGAGTTTTTTTTTTTTACTCCATGCCCAATGGATAAGGCTACTTGGACTACGGTGTTCTTGGCACCTCCAAGAAGCTACCATCCCCAATGGAGCCAATGTTAGAGTCATTATTTGCATACTTCAATCAGTGATCAAAATTTCTCTTTTCATATTCATTTTAGGTGTCCCACACAGAATTTTTTTATCATTCGACTAGGTCATGCAAAAAAAATTAGTCACTGATGGTAGTCATAGTCCAAAATCATCACTCTTCCCTAAATATGATTACTTGTTGGCATAGTTCCATATCTTGTTGACTGTACATTGGTGAGCTCCAGTATTGTAGCAATAATGCTACAACTCCTGGGGCTTCCTGTCTCTTAATTTTATCAACCCGGTAGTTCGTACAAACTTGGAAGTGACGGTGTTGTATGCACAAGTACTAGCTCTTGTCGCAGCTGTCACTTGGTCAGCTGGCACAAGTCCGCTAGGGCTCAAGCCAACTTCTATAGGCTCTCAGAAGAAGCTTTATCAATGATGGACGAAAGCTAACTCAAAGGAAAGCTACTCTACTTGACAAACTGAACTGAAAGCAAATCAAAGCATGTAAACCTAGGAAACCCTAATTTAACTAGTCTAACCTCTACAATGCAAAGAATGTGAATGAGACTTCTACCAATGCTGCTGTTACCTCTAATAAGTGAAAATGCATGGATCTACACTACTTGCATCATGAAAGATATGTTTCTGTATTTTTCCTTTAAGTGTGTGGAATGATTGTGATCTTGTGCTAACTAGGGTTTGGTTGTGCAGATGGGATGGAGAAGGAAGGAAAGCGTGGGACAGGTTGGGGAGGCTAGGAGAGGTCCCTAGGGATCCTTAGCATCCATCCGCAGAGGTTCCTCACATTCAGAAGCTCGGCAACCGAGTGAGTGGCCTCCTACAGGAAGGCTGCAGGGGATCCTACAGGATACTCTGGTTTCTACAGGATGTCTACCAACAGCTACAGGATGACCTACCGTGAGTGTTTGGCGTGATGGAGGAGTGATGAAATGGTAGGGGGAGATGTGTAAGGTAGGAATGAGGCTGGTGATGGCTGTAGAAGTGGAGGAATAGGATAGGGAGTGAATGTAGGGAGTAGGTTGGAAGATAGAGGGCTAGGTCAATGAAAGGGCTAGAGAATGGAAATACGTGAGGAGTGAAAGACTTTGGGAGATAACAGAGTGGAGCAGAGGTCAAAGATGTGTTTGCAGGTGTGATCAAGGTGGAGGACGAAGTAATGGAACGAGAGAAAGCAGTGTAAATGGAACAAATGCTTGTGAATGTTACCAAACCGAGAATGCATTAACCTAAACTACCTATGCTTGTAAATTCAATGAACAGCAATCTAAACGCGAAGGAGAATGTGCATGAAGTTGTGGTAAAGGAGTGTGGTGCAGGTGTGAATCATGTGGAAGAATCTAACATAACGTGACTGTGTTTGCAGCAATCATGGAATAAAGAAATGCGTATTTTTGGTGGTTATTCATGGACTGCACTCCAATCCCAGATGAGATGGCAGTGAGCCTTAACAACCTTTTTGTTGGAGCTCCAATAGATTGTATCTATCCTCTTCTAACCTAAGCAACTGTAAACCAATTCACCATAAGCAAATCCTATCTAAACTCATGAAAACAACTAAACTAGCAACCTGTAATTCGAATTGCATGTGAAAATGAAAACTCAAAGTGCTGAAACGAAATGGAAACAACACTACAGCAGAGGGGATCTATGGCTCTCAGGTTGGGCCCTAACCTGAGAGCTATAGTCTCCTTAAGAAAAGTCAGAGCTAGATCAAAATCTGCCTTCTTTATTCATAATCTGATGTTATGCCAAATTGGCTTACAAAAAGGAACAAAAACTAAGCTCTAGCTCGTACTTTCCAATTACAAGAGTAATGCCAAGGTTCAAAAAGCTTCTCTACAAGGCTACGGCCTCAGTATTTATGCAAAAATGACTATCCAACAGGTGTCCTTGATTTTAGGAGCTCGGCTGTCCAACTAGAGTTCAACTGCAGATCCTGTAGGACGGTCATAACTGTTATTCCTGTAGAGCAGTTTATAACTGTTGTTCCTGTAGAACAGCTGGATGCTTCTAAGCTCGGAGGGAAGATGGATTGGAGCTCGGAGTTCTTGGTGGGAATCACGAGGAATGTCCCCAAGACCGTGGACATCCTCTCCTAAAAACCAGCAGTGCCACCTCATTGCCTCCTTGTCTCCTTTTCACGTGGTCTTTTCTCCCTTTTAATACAAAAAACCTGAAATCATAATGCATTAGTCACGTAGATAAAGTGTCTACCCTTATTCCTACAAACAACATGAATAAACTAAGAAATGCATGCATAAGCAGTAAAAAGTGAATGGTTTGAGCAAATAGAATAGGCCAAAATGAGCCCGAATTGTACCAAAATTGGGGCTCATCATCACCCCCCAGCTGAACCATTTGCTCATCCTTGAGCAACCTTGCCCTGGCTCCTCGTCTTTGGCCGAGAACTAGAGCCCGGAGCATGCTTTTCCTTCCCTGATTTTGGTGGTGCTGCCTTCTCTGCCGAGGGTGGCGCTTCTTCTCTTCCCGTTTTTGGCGGCCCTGCCTTTGCTGCCCCTGGTGGTGACGAAGGTGATGCTTCCTTCCCCTTTCCTATTTCCTTGAGCCGGGCTTCGGAAGGCGACTGGCCTATCCTTCGTGTCCAGGAAGTTATTTTTGGGCTCCCCTTTTCGGGGGTGGCTGATGTTTTCGAAGGGGTTCTTGCACTGGGTGAAGTAGGGACGTCCCCTGAAGTGGTTTGGCTGCTGGGTGGAGGCTGTGGCTTGCCCGTGGTCATCATCTTGCTTCTCCTGGCTTCAGATTGTAGAGGGGTCTCCCTCTCCCTTTTCTCCTTTGGTTTCGGAGGTGTACTGAGGGCAGCCAGCGCCGCTGCAGCCTTCTTTTCGAGAATGCCAACCCTCTCTTTTTTGCGTTTTGCTCTCTCAGAGCTCCTTGTAGAGGGTCCCTCCTTTTCAGCTTTCGGGCTTCCTGTGGAAGCCTGTGGTTGCACTTTCGGGCTTCCTGTAGAAGCCTTTTCTCCAACGATTTTCGGGCTTCCTGTAGAAGCCTGTTCTCCAACGATTTTCGGGCTTCCTGTAGAAGCCTGTTCTCCAACGATTTTCGGGCTTCCTGTAGAAGCCTTGGTCTTTGCTTTTGGGCTTCCTGTAGAAGCCTGCTTCTTGCTGATCTTCGGGCTTCCTGTAGAAGCCTTTGTTTTTGCTTTCGGGCTTCCTGTAGAAGCCTGTTTTTCAATGATTTTTGGGCTTCCTGTAGAAGCCTGAGTTTGTGTTGTCGGGCTTCCTGTAGAAGCCTGTTTTTGCTTCCCTGTAGACACAGGGGTCTTCACTTCCGCTTGCTTGCCTGCTTGAACTTTGCTTTTTGCTTTGGGTGTAGGTGCTGTTGAGGTGCTTGGGCTGACGTGGGCCACCTCTGCTTTGTCCATTCTGCTCTTCATCCTCTTTTCCCTTGCTGACGGGGTAGGTGTGCCACCTTTTTCTTGGCCTTTCTTTTCCTCATGCTCCTTCCTTTGTTCTTCAGCCACTGCTTCGTGTTCCTCATCGCTAGAGGAACCCGTTTCTTCAACCAAAATTTTAATATCCCCGTCTTTGGTCAGATTGCGAAAGGATTCCCATGAGAGGGGTACTTTATATGAGTGCAATGCGTCCTCCACAAGCAGTTTTATTAACCCATGATGGGCTATCTGATCAAGGATGCCCTGTCTTAGCTTTGTAGCACACTCCATTAGGGACTGCAATAAAAAGTAAGGAATGCTCAGCCTCTGCTCTGCGGGGAGATCAAGCCGATGTCTTAGCTCACTGAGCAGCCGGAAGTGATATGCATATATGATGCTGTAACACCCCTCACAAGTGATATATTTCATAATGTGCAAACTGACTTCGTTCCAAGGTGGTGACAGGCTGGTCCTCCTCACCCCGTTTTTATCCTCAGAGAATTCTTCCTCAGGTGGGAAGAACTCCTTCTTGGCTTGCTGACTCAGCTTTCTCTCGTCTTTGTCCCACGGCAGGCCCATAGGAAGTTCTGTGATCCGACTGATGTGTTCTGGGGTGAGTTTGAGGCTTAGACCTCTGAAGGTTACTGTGGCCAGTGTCTGGGACTTTAGCTGCAGAGCCTGCAAGAATTCCTCAGCTACTTCATCATCGTAGCCCTGTAGCTTATCACAAAAAGGCATCCATTGTGCTCTGGTGAAGAGCTCAACCACTGCCGGGTTTCTCCTTAATGTATTTGAATCAGTGGGCTCTCGTCTTATAAACCCACCCGGCATGATGGACACGGGGGTTTTGACTAAAGGTGACAAATGCAAAGGAGATTCGGTCTATTCCAGGCAGAGCATGCATACAATTCACAAAACACAGTCTAATGATACTGCTATCCTGTAGAAGCGATAGTATAGGCATAGCAATCTGATATTTTTATGACCAGACTGTGAATAATGATCTTGCCACCTTTGAAAGCCAATTGCGGAAGGAGTTTCAGGGTTACCTTTTTTCTGCCACCTTTTCTTACGTGAGGAATTCCTCTTCCTGTAGAACCGCGTTCCTGTAGAGACTGCTTCCTGTAGAACTACGTTCCTGTAGAAGCCACGCGCAATTCTCGGGGAGGACTGTAGTTGGCCGCGCTCACTGTGTGCTTGACCAGCGTTCTGGTAGCCAACAACTCGGCGTATCAAAATGCAGAAGAAATCAGAATGGCTGGCCGAGTTGAAGTGTTGGATGATAAATGCGTGCGGTTGATTTAGCCGATTGGATTTTGAACCGGCGCAATCCATGGCGCGGGGGATGAGCTGTCCCCGTGGACCGTTGGGCGACGTCATCCATCCTCCGCCTGCGTTCTCACTCACTGCTGCATTCATTTCCTCAGATTTGCCGCCGCCTTTCCTGTTAAACTCATGCTTCTGACGAGAGTGCTCCCACGTGCATGCCGTTCATTCTCTTTGTCATGTCCGCCACCCAATCACCCAATTACACTTTAACTAGCCGACATGGCCAGTCGACTGGCCATATGGCCGCTCAACCATTCAATTTTACGCTTTGCAAACAAATTCAAAGTTAGATTCATGCGATTTGATGGAATGAAGGGGAAGACACTTACCTGCGCGCGGCTGCACACGATTTTTCGGTTTTTGGACGATGGGGAGCGGATCTACCTGCTGCATGCGGCGTACACAGGCCCGGAAGCTCGTGGTAACCGGATGCCAACGCTGGAGTGGACGGATTTGCTTGCATGCGCCCGCATTTCATCTCAGATGACGGTGCTGTGAATGGCATCCACTTGAGCAGGTTGAACTGTTACAGGATCCCCGCGAGGGGTCTCGTAACAGTCCTTTCTCCTTGGGTGCGTGCTGCATGATGGCGGTTCTGATCACGATCCCGGAGCTCTTGATGCCTGTGGTATGAGATCCCATCATTTTTCTATTTGGAAATGGCTTTCTCACGAGAACTCATCGATTTCCTTTGTTTGTGCAGGGACTTGGCCGCATGTCGACACAGGTGGTGGAGCATGGTGACAGCAACGTGCAAGGATGCTTAACAGAGGCTTGCATGCATCCAAACCAAGCCATGGTCGCGAAATCTCCTTTTACGACGAATTCTGGCCGCCCAAAACTCCTACAGGAAGTTTCCTGTAGACACAGAGCTTCCTGTAGAAAGTTCGGCCTTCCTGTAGAGAGTCTGCACTTTCCTGTAGAGAATCTGCGCCTTCCTGTAGAAAGACTGCGCCCTCCTGTAGAAAAACTGTGCCTTCCTGTAGAAAGACAGCAGTTTCCTGTAGAAGATTCAAACCATGATAAAATTGCACATACCTTGAAAAACATAAGCATTCTTGGAGGAGGAGCTTGTGAGGTGTCCTGGCTGCATGAGAAGGACCTTTGACTTTGACTTGAGAGGCTTTCTCTCCTCCATAGAACACCTGCAATCTGCATGCAAATTTCACATAATAGCTTATTGATCTTGTTTTTTCCTTTTTTTTTTCTTTTTTTTTGAAAGATAGCAGGGGCGCCTCAAATGAGGTTTTCACCCTTACCACCTGCCTTAAGCGCCTCAGAGAGGTTTTCACTCAAGGATCTTTATTTCTTTTTCTCTTTTTTTTTGAAAGATAGCAAGGGCGCCTCAGATGAGGTTTTCACCCCTACCACCTGCCTTGGGCGCCTCAGAAAGGTTTTCACCCAAGGATCTTTATTATTATTTTTTTTTTTTTAGATTCTTCAGGGTGTGCCCAAAGCAGGGGCAGGACCCTTCTCTATGACCAATACTGCTTTCTCCATAGTTTTGATGAACTCTTGTCTGGAGGGAGGCCTCCTGTAGATCTTCAATCGATGCCCGTTGACAAGCATGGGGATGGCTTCCTCATCAATGGTCCGGATAAGAACAGATCCATTGTCATGAAATTTTTCCACTGAATATGGCCCTAGCCATCTGGTTCTCAGCTTCCCCTTGAAATATTTGTATCTGGAATCATACAACAAAGCCCAATCTCCCGGCTGAAATTGCTTGTCATGGAGATGCTGGTCATGCCACACCTTCCTCTGAAGTTGAACCACTTCTGAGTGAAGGAGGGCCTGCATGCGGTGCTCATCCAGTCCATTCAGCTGCAATAGCCTTTCTTGTTGTGCATGGCTGAGATCTAGATCCAGCTGAGCTGCCATCCTCAAAGTGTTATACTCAAACTCAATGGACAGCAAAGCTTTCTTCCCATAGACCAGCTCATAAGGTGTGAAGCCGGTGGTGGTCTTCCAAGTGGTGTTGTAAGCCCGTGTGGCTTCAACCAGGCAATCTGCCCAGTCCTTTCTGTTGCTGCTCACCACTTTAGTCAAGATCCCTTCTAATGCTCTATTGGTGACTTCCACCTGCCCATTTGCTTGAGGATGATAGGGAGTGGAAGTTCTATGCTTGATCTTGTGATGAGCTAGGAGATCTTCAACCAGGTGGGAGGTGAACTGGCTCCCTTGATTGGTGACCAGCTCTCTTGGATAGCCAAACTTATAGAAGATGTTCTCTCTTAGGAACTCGGCCACTTTTTCTTCTGTTGCTACTTTGATTGCTTTGGTCTCTGTCCACTTCATCAGGTAGTCAGTGCACACAATGATGTAGGATCTTTGCCTCGAAGAGGGATTGATTGGACCCACAAAGTCCATGCCCCACTTCTCAAATGGCTCAAGAGTCACTTGAGGTTGGAGAGGCATCTCATCCCTTTGGGTCGGTTTCCCCATTCTCTGGCATTGGTCACACTGGCTGACATATCTTCTGACATCTTGATGAAGTGTGGGCCAATAGTAACCTGCCTGCAGGATCTTGAAGGCAGTTCTCTTTGCTGCAAAATGTCCTCCACAAGGCCCATCATGACAGGTGAGGAGGATGTCAAAGACTTCCTCCTCCCTTACACAACGCCTTAAGATCTGATCGGGGCCAAGCTTGAACAGATTGCCCCCAATCCATGTAAATGAGGCACTCTTTCTGATGATTTTGCTCTTCTCTTTTGAAGAGAGGTGCGGAGGGAACTGAGCTGAAACAAGGTAGTTTTCTATATCAGCAAACCATGGAGAGAGGACTGAGATAGCAAACAGATGCTCATCAGGCATCTGGTCATCCACCGTCCCATCTTCATCTGCAGACAAATCCAATCTAGACAAGAAGTCAGCAACAACATTTTCTCTCCCTGGTTTATCAACAATGGTTAGATCAAATTGCTGCAATAAAAGTAACCATCTAATAATACGAGCATTCACATCTGGTTTATTCATCAAATATCTAATAGCAGCATGGTCAGTATGTACAAAAGTCTGGTAACCAGTAATATAATGTCGGAACTTATTCAGTGCATGGACCACAGCTAAGAATTCCTTCCCGGTTACAGTGTAATTCAGCTCTGCTTTGGACAAGTTTTTGCTAACGAAGTAAATGGCATATGGAAGTTTTTGCTCAACTTGTCCTAAGGCTGCACCTATGGCTTTGTTCGAGGCATCAGTGTGGATGTGGAAAGGTAGGGCCCAGTTTGGACCTCTCAGGATTGGAGCTGACACTAACTTGTCTTTTAATTCATTCAAACTCTTCTGACAATCGTCAGTCCAATTAAACTCCACATCTTTTGCCAACAGACCGAACAATGGCGAGGCTAGCTTGCTGAAATCTTTAATGAATCTTCGGTAATATCCTGCTAATCCCAAGAAACTCCTAACATCCCTTACCTTTTGTGGAGGTGGAACCTTTTTTATTAGAGCGATTTTGTTAGGATCCACCTGTAACCCTTGGCGAGAGATGGTATGGCCTAGCACAGTCCCTTCAGTCATTAGGAATTCACATTTTTCAGGGCTAAGGGACAAGTTCATCTCGATGCACTTGGTTAGGACCTTTCCCAAGTTGGACAATGCTTCCTGGAAGTTAGCCCCGTAAGGAGTAAAGTCATCCATATAGATTTCTACTGCATCATGGACCAACTCCGAGAAGATGCTCAAGACAGTTCTCTGGAAGGTAGCAGGAGCATTGCATAGCCCAAAGGGAAGGACACGGTAGGCAAAGGTACCCCAAGGACAAGTGAAGGTGGTCTTATCTTGGTCTTCCGGGCTGATTTGAATCTGGTTGTACCCGCTAAACCCATCCAGGAAAGAGAAGAACTTCTTTCCTGCCAGTCCATCCAACACTTGATCTATGAAAGGCAGAGGGAAATGGTCTTTCTTGGTAGCTTTGTTCAGCTCTCGGTAGTCTACACAGATTCTCCATTTCCCATTTTTCTTGGGAACCAAAACCAGAGGGGACACCCATTCACTATCTGAGATGGGGTAGATGAATCCAGCATCCAACAGTTTCTGCAATTCTTCCTTGACAATGTCCTTAAGGGCTGGATTCATTCTCCTCTGGGGTTGCCTAACTGGTTTACAATCCTCTTTGATGTATATATGATGGGTACAGACCGAGGGATGGACTCCTTTCATCTCCTTATAGCTCCAAGCAAAAGCATCTAAGTGGCTGGCCAATAGGCTACACAACTCCTTCTCCTGGGAAGGAGATAGGGAGGAGCTGATCTTTAATGCTCTCTCAGGGCCGAACTCCACACTTTTGACTCTGGGAGTGGCAAGGCTGGTTGTACAAAGGTCCACTAAGGTGCTAGCTTGGGCATCCTCCACCAACTTCTCTAAAGATAGTGCACTGGAAGGTGGATTCTGGATCAGGGTCTCAATCAAATCATCCTCGGTAGGAGGGTCTCTTCTAGTGGTATCTAGGGTGCACAGAGGTGCAGAGTACACCTCGTCTTCCTCTCCTTCTTCTAGCCAAAGTGGTAAGTCATGCTCTAAGGAGGGTTGGGCAGGAGGGTATAGGACTAGCTGCTTGGACATGGGACCATTTTTGATGGTCATATTTCCTGCCCTACAACTTATGTAAGCATCTGCAGTAGCTAACCAAGGCCTTCCCAAAATGAGAGGGTATCCAGTAAGCTTTGCCTTTGGTTGCAGAACCAGGAAGTCTGCAGGGTATTCCCAAGAGTCAATAGAGACCATGACATCCTCCACAATCCCTTCGGGAGTCACGGTGGAGCGATCTGCTAATTGCAGTACTGTAGAGGTCTTCCTCAAGGAACCCTGGAGATTGAGTTTTTGCATGGTATCCCTGGTCATCACATTGATGGCCGCCCCCAGATCAATCAAGGTGTGGGGGATAATGGTGCCATTGATGTGAACATCTACTACAGGACTTCCAGGATCTAGGTACTTTGGGCAGATGACTTGTCCTAGCATAAGGTCAGACAGTTGTCCTATGACATTGATAGTTGAGGCATCTTTCTTCCGTCTGCCTGGGTGTTTGAAACACTTCTCCTTAACCAGCTTGTTATATATTGGCACATCCTTGATGGCTTGGAGAAGAGGGATTTTTACACACAACTGCTTGAGCTCACCCAACAGCTCATCTTCTTTGGGGTTAGGTTGTGTGGTGGCTGTTAATCTCTCAGGAAAGGGTGGAATAGCTTTTGGTTCACTTTCCTGTAGATCTTCCTCATCCTCAGGGGGAGGAGGTTGGCGATCTGGTAGAGTCTTTCCAGATCGAAGGTTGATCTCCTGGATCTCCACAGCATAGGTAGGACATGATGTTTCCCCAGTGTATACCTGTTGGGCCTGTCTATTGTTGGGGTTCGGGTTCGGTTGAGCAGGCATTTGAGGTTGCCTTGGAGGAGCAGGAGGTAAAGGTTGAGGTTGAGCTGGTGGTGGAGGCAAAATGGCAGGAGGAGTGTTGTATTGGGGCCTCCACCCCGACTGAGGAGCACTCCATTGAGGCTGCGACTGGGTATGTGAGTGATATGGATGAGAAGTAGGTTGAGTAGGGTACTGAGGTGGATAAGACCATGGAGGAGGCATGGACCAAGAAGGATGAGTAGGGGGACCCCAGGAAGGCATGGGAGTCGAGTGGTTGGGTTTGTAATAAGCTTGAGGTGCCCCTTGCATCCCCTGCTGATAAGGTCTAGATCCTTGAGGCCTCCTTTGGTTGATGAAGTAGAGAGGTTCAGTGGGGGCTTCGGTTCCCTGGTACATGGCTTTAAACCTAGGTAAGGTTCGACACTGATTTGTTGGGTGGTCCTCCTCACAAACGAAACACACTTCAACCAAATGCAATGGACATTCGTTCTTAGGGTGTCTTCTGGTGCACCTAGGACAGAAGACAGCCAAGGCTCTCTCAGCTTCTTCTTTCTTCTGCTGGATCCTGAATGTGTCCAGCTGCATGGCAATGGTCTGTCTCACCTCACTCTTAAGATCTTCTAATTGGTTTGTAAACTCATGTTTGGAGAAAGGGACACCAGTGGAGAGGAGATTTCCTCTACCTCGTTTTCTAGCTGCCCTGGAATGATTTCGAAACACAGTCTTGATGTCCTCATAAGGCAGTTGGTAAATGTCCCCCCCAGCTAACATGTGAAGGGTGTCTAAGAGATCTTCAGGGACTCCTCGGAGTAGAACCAACTTGAGGGATTCAGGGTCAAGTGTGCACCTGGCCCGTTTATAGCTAAGTTGGAACCTCTCCTCATAATCCTCTAAAGACTCATCATTCCCCATGGTCATTCGAAAGATCTCTCCCTTGGTTTCCTTGGACCTACAATAATCCCTATACTTGGTATTGAAGGCTTGCTACATCTGAGCCCAAGTAGCGATGCTATTCCCAGGTAATCCCATGAACCAGCGTAGTGCTACATCCTTAAGAGTGGAAGGGAAAAGCTTCAGCTTTTGCTCATCTTCAGTATAGTCATAGGTTCTACAAAGGACAGCAAACTCAAACAAGAAGGTATCAGGATCCTCAGTGGTCAGTCCATGGAAGTGAGGCAAGGCGGAGGGGCTAATGTTTTTCATTTTCATATCTCCATTGGTCTCTCGGATGGGGAAAGCTCCTTCTATTCTCTCATCTTCTCTCCTATTATCAGCCATGGCTTCAGATGGAGTGGTTTCTAACTCTTCTTCTTCTATAGGGTCTTGGTATATCTCAGGATGTTCACCTATAGGTTCCTCTGGGTCACTGTCACCAAAGAAGAGAGAAGGGTGACTTAGTGATGCGGTGGGGGTGTTGGGTAGGAATTTGCCTGATTTATCTTGGTTCCTACGAGGCATGAAATGGAAAGGACTTTTCTTTTTTTGAGTGCTTTTGTTTTTTTTTCTTTGGTACCTGCAAAATTGAAACAAAGTGATCTACAACTAACTATATTACTCAAATGAAATTGCGGAATTGGAAAGTTAATCTAGGAAAGCAGGAAATGCTAATCTAGGAAAGCAGGAAATGCTAATCTAGGAAAGCAGGAAATGCTAATCTATGAAAGCAGGAAATTCTAATCTATGAATGCAGGAAATGCTAATCTATGAAAGCAGGAAATGCTAATCTATGAAAGCAGGAAATGCTAATCTATGAAAGCAGGAAATGCTAAGCTACTTTTGCAGAATGGAAATGAAATAAACTACTGAGCAGAAGTAAGAGTACGAAAGTAGAAGAAAAGCAACAATTACTAATACTCTGACGCTTCCCCGGCAACGGCGCCAAAAAGATGGTGAGCTCCAGTATTGTAGCAATAATGCTACAACTCCTGGGGCTTCCTGTCTCTTAATTTTATCAACCCGGTAGTTCGTACAAACTTGGAAGCGACGGTGCTGTATGCACAAGTACTAGCTCTTGTCGCAGCTGTCACTTGGTCAGCTGGCACAAGTCCGCTAGGGCTCAAGCCAACTTCTATAGGCTCTCAGAAGAAGCTTTATCAATGATGGACGAAAGCTAACTCAAAGGAAAGCTACTCTACTTGACAAACTGAACTGAAAGCAAATCAAAGCATGTAAACCTAGGAAACCCTAATTTAACTAGTCTAACCTCTACAATGCAAAGAATGTGAATGAGACTTCTACCAATGCTGTTGTTACCTCTAATAAGTGCAAATGCATGGATCTACACTACTTGCATCATGAAATATATGTTTTTGTATTTTTCCTTTAAGTGTGTGGAATGATTGTGATCTTGTGCTAACTAGGGTTTGGTTGTGCAGATGGGATGGAGAAGGAAGGAAAGCGTGGGACAGGTTGGGGAGGCTAGGAGAGGTCCCTAGGGATCCTTAGCATCCATCCGCAGAGGTTCCTCACATTCAAAAGCTCGGCAACCGAGTGAGTGGCCTCCTACAGGAAGGCTGCAGGGGATCCTACAGGATACTCTGGTTTCTACAGGATGTCTACCAACAGCTACAGGATGACCTACCGTGAGTGTTTGGCGTGATGGAGGAGTGATGAAATGGTAGGGGGAGATGTGTAAGGTAGGAATGAGGCTGGTGATGGCTGTAGAAGTGGAGGAATAGGATAGGGAGTGAATGTAGGGAGTAGGTTGGAAGATAGAGGGCTAGGTCAACGAAAGGGCTAGAGAATGGAAGTACGTGAGGAGTGAAAGACTTTGGGAGATAACAGAGCGGAGCAAAGGTCAAAGATGTGTTTGCAGGTGTGATCAAGGTGGAGGACGAAGTAATGGAACGAGAGAAAGCAGTGTAAATGGAACAAATGCTTGTGACTGTTACCAAACCGAGAATGCATTAACCTAAACTACCTATGCTTGTAAATTCAATGAACAGCAATCTAAACGCGAAGGAGAATGTGCATGAAGCTGTGGTAAAGGAGTGTGGTGCAGGTGTGAATCATGTGGAAGCATCTAACATAACATGACTATGTTTGCAGCAATCATGGAATAAAGAAATGCGTATTTTTGGTGGTTAGTCATGGACTGCACTCCAATCCTAGATGAGATGGCAGTGAGCCTTAACAACCTTTTTGTTGGAGCTCCAATAGATTGTATCTATCCTCTTCTAACCTAAGCAACTGTAAACCAATTCACCATAAGCAAATCCTATCTAAACTCATGAAAACAACTAAACTAGCAACCTGTAATTCGAATTGCATGTGAAAATGAAAACTCAAAGTGCTGAAACGAAATGGAAACAACACTACAGCAGAGGGGATCTATGGCTCTCAGGTTGGGCCCTAACCTGAGAGCTATAGTCTCCTTAAGAAAACTCAGAGCTAGATCAAAATCTGCCTTCTTTATTCATAATCTGATGTTATGCCAAATTGGCTTACAAAAAGGAACAAAAACTGAGCTCTAGCTCGTACTTTCCAATTACAAGAGTAATGCCAAGGTTCAAAAAGCTTCTCTACAAGGCTACGGCCTCAGTATTTATGCAAAAACGACTATCCAACAGGTGTCCTTGATTTTAGGAGCTCGGCTGTCCAACTAGAGTTCAACTGCAGATCCTGTAGGACGGTCATAACTGCTGTTCCTGTAGAGCAGTTTATAACTGCTGTTCCTGTAGAACAGCTGGATGCTTCTAAGCTCGGAGGGAAGATGGATTGGAGCTCGGAGTTCTTGGTGGGAATCACGAGGAATGTCCCCAAGACCGTGGACATCCTCTCCTAAAAACCAGCAGTGCCACCTCATTGCCTCCTTGTCTCCTTTTCACGTGGTCTTTTCTCCCTTTTAATACAAAAAACCTGAAATCATAATGCATTAGTCACGTAGATAAAGTGTCTACCCTTATTCCTACAAACAACACGAATAAACTAAGAAATGCATGCATAAGCAGTAAAAAGTGAATGGTTTGAGCAAATAGAATAGGCCAAAATGAGCCCGAATTGTACCAAAATTGGGGCTCATCATACATCATCCACAAAGTTATTTTTATCCTGCTATTTGTATTAGTCATGAGGTCATTATGTCATCTTGAATTTCAGTCCTTCATGTCTCACTAGGTCTTTTAGGGTTTCTCAAGGTTTCATTAGGTCATTAGGGTTGGCAAGGTTCGATTCCATTGCATAAGACCAGCAAGTAAAGGGTGATCAAATAACATCCATTCACCATGTGAAGATTATTTGTAAAGAGAAATGTTTATTTCATTATGTAATTTTATGTCTTTCAAATATAATAATTTCACCATCCCAAGTTGTTAACTCAGTGTTCCAAAGATGCAAAACCATCAAAAGATCAATTTTTCAAAGGAAATATTCTAGTGAAAGAGTAATTTTTCAAAGGGTTAAGTGCATGCCAAAGGGAGTGGTCTTATCCCAAGGGTGTCCAAATCATCATTTTCCACAAGCATTAAACCCTAATTTCCTCACCCATTGAGCTAGGGTTGGCTATGGAATCAGAGACATCTAAGTATATGAGGCATAAGGGAGGTAATTTCAGCAAGTATGAGGCCATTCCAACTCATACACATCGTGTCTCCATCATTTTTCAATAATTCATTCCAAGGGACAAATCATTTGCCACACATAAGGCCAGTTTTTCTTCAGACTATGTTTTAGACCAAACAAGGATAAATTTGGCAAATGTGAGAGATTTTTTTGTCCTTAATAGGTCAAGGATGAAAACCCTCCTTCACTTTTTACATAGGTGTCATGCTTTTAGAGAAATGCCAAAAATACGGTTGCTACAAGAGAATTGTTGCACTTCTACAGTGACTTTAGAAAAATCAATTTTTCTTCTAGCTGGATTGTCTAAATGACTTGCGTGATGCATCAATTGATAACTAGATAGAAATATCTTTCTAATGATCTATCATTAGCTCAATTTTCAATTTAGGAAGGCCTCCAAAAGTTTCCTGCAACAACACTCTGCATTTTGCACCCTCATTTTGCAATTTTTTACCAGTCTTGGGAGATTGCATTTTTGACAGGTAAAATGAGCTCCAAATTGAAAACTAAAGGTAGATATGGAAAGTAGACTCGACAAGATTTCCAACAATCTATCCCAAGCCTAATTTGAACGCCAGGAAAGCCTCCAAATGTGGCTTGAAAAATGGTGATGCGCGTCTGTTAAGAGTGTTGCACGTTTTCCCACTGAGGTCCAAGGCCACTCAAAACTCAACAACACACCTCCAAAGTTCATAATTTTGTCACCTAAAGGCTTTCATCACATGAAACAAGTAGGTTTCTCTCTATTTCCTTTGCTCATACATTGTTTACTTGATGTATCATTGTGTTTAATTTTTCCTAAATTAAACTCAAAACCCTAACCTTAAGGCACCTATTTGCCTAGGCTCCCTATACCCTACCCCCAATTCACATCTCCTATCCCTAAAAACCCCTGCCACTGCTACCTCCCTGTTATCCCTTTCACATTCCAAATATCCTTCCCATCCCCTCAAAATTCACTCTCATTACCACATACTCCCTTCATATATATACCCCTCCATCACCTCCCTAGGGTTTTGTTTTTCACTCTAAATTACACAATGGTAGAGGTGGACATGTAGGAAGAGAAAGGCCTACATGAGAAAGAAACATATTTTGAAATTATAGACTTGGACACAATGGAGGATGAACATAAACTTCAAATGGTCATTAAAGGTTAAGATTTTAAGATCAATGAGCTCCAAACCAATATTGATAGGGCAAGATATGTTATTGACTTCCTAGAACAGGAAAACAAGTAGCTAAAAACCAAACACTTCATTGATGAAGTGAAATGCATCAAAGCACAAAGAGAAGTAGAGAAGGCTAAAGTATTTCTTGAAGAGACATTAGAAAAGTATGGTGAACTTGATGATGAGGAGGACCAGCCTCCAAGACAGAGACCTAGGACTAGAGGGTTGCAAAGAGTTCTTGAACTAGAAAGGAAAAGACAATATGAGCTTGCTGAACAACTCACTGTTGATGAACAATGGGAAAACATGATCAATCAAGACCGGGAGTATTGGCTTGATAGAGTCAATGAGCATTTAGAGAAGCTCTTGGCCAAGACTAAGAAGGACAATGACATTCAGAGGAGGATGGCAAAGTATTATGCAAGGAGAAACCAAGTGGCAAGGAGTAATCTCAAAAGAGCTCATGAGAAAATTGAAAAATTGACCAAGCAAGAGGAGAAGAGGAGACTTGACATACTTACTGAGGCATCCCTACATGCCTCTAACCTTTGATCAATCATAAAAGCACATTTTTTGGCATGTTGGACCATTTTTGAGCTTGAAGGAAGTTGTTGTGTTTTCCAGTCCAATTTTTGCACAGTAATGGATGGCAAATGCGCAGCGCCTTGGGTGCTGTGCTCTTTTTTGAGGCATATAATCAACAAAAGGTCAAAATTTTTGGGTTTCTAGTGATGATTACATACACCCTATACATTTTCTAAGGATTTGGAGGAGAACTGGTTGGTCAAAAGGTCAAAAAACACCCAAAAAATGACCTTTCTACCCTCTTTTTTGGCCTGGGCACTGCGCACTAAGAAGTGTTGGGAGAATTGACGTTTGACAGGGCAAATGAACTCCAAATGAAAAAATTCAAGTTGTTCTACAAAGTAGACTTGAAGAGCTTTCCAACAAGCTATTTTGGACCCAATTTGGACACCGGGAAGGCACTACAAAATCCACCTGAATATGAAGGGCATGCCTGGTATTGGCATTGCGCGCCTAGCACTGGTGCTGCACGTTTGACACTTTGTCCAAATTTTCACTGTTTCGTCCCAGTTTTCACTTTCAACATGGAAAATCATGAATTTATCTATGTAAATGATGAGTTAAATGTAATTATCATGTTTCTAGTACTTACTAGGGTAAATACATTAGGTAAGTCAAGTTCATGAGGTGTAATGAATCAGTTTGCTTGGATTAGGGATGAGTCACTTTGATCACCCTATTCTCTTGTTATCGGCTCATCTTTTCTTGGATCTTTCCATCTTATCATGGATTCGACCCCCTGAGGTTAGAATGGGTGGTTTGAAGCCTATATTATGTATTTCCCTAGTCATTTTTAGGGGTTGGACTAAGTGGGATGCTTATGCTTTGATAAAATATCATTTTGTATCAGTTACAGTAGGAGATTAATGAAAAATTGCAGCTATTTCTTTGGGATCCATGTGGTATGATGCTCAGTTTAGTTTTTCTTATGTTTTCATATGTTAAAATGCATTATTGACTCCATTTCATCATTTGATACTCTTATGTGAATGTATACAAGTTTGAAAGGCAGAATCCATAACTTTTATGCTCTGTTTTGGGTAGAAATTTCACATTCTGCGTTTTCTTCAGTTTAGGAAGAATCAATGAGGTTTACATGCTTTTCCTAGCCCCTCACCTATCTTTTCACCTCATCCATCAAACCCTAAGGTTCTGATCATTGTGCCTACCTTGCTCCATCGAACACCCTACAGTTTTGACCTAATTTCCTTGCCCTAACTGTTTGTATCCTCCTGATCCAGCAAAACCCTTAAAAATCAAATCAAAGCCCTGTGCTACTATACCTAGTCTAATATTAGTTTCTTTATCCAGTCATTTTGTCTGAGATCCTTACAAAGAGAGCCCTCTCCTGGCCTAGTAGGCTAGCTACTTGGCTAAGCGTGGTTTGTGGTTACCCGAGATTTGCCTTATTCATCCTGAGGTTCAATCCAGGTGATAACACATCACATCTGTCAAGGTGAGAGGAGCTCCATGCTCCCTCTGAAAAGAAACCGTGCCCACTCCTAAAACACTATACCTTCTATCATCATCCATCTCTATGCGCATCTTGAGGTCTTTCTCCTCCAAGGCACTGAATAAATTTTTATCACCGGTCATGTGGAATGAGGCTCCACTATCAAGATACTAGACACAACCCATCATCGATGACACCATGCATGCGATGAGGGTAAATTCCATTTCGAACTGAGAGGCTAATGCCTCACCTTCCGATCCTTCCAAGGATCCCTTCTTGGACTTCTTTGATGGGAAATTAGTTGCATAATGTCCCATCTTATGACAATTAAAGTATATTACTTTAGACATGTCACCCTTCTTCCCTCCATGAGAAGAAATCAATTTGAAATGGGAAGCCTTCCCCTTCCCTTTCCTTTCCTTACTTGCTAAGGCCAGATTTTCTTCGTCATCATTCTTGGATGAAGAACCATCTTTTATGCTCCTCCTGATCTCCTCTTGATCCAAAAATGGATCCTAGATAAACCTTTAAGTCTAAAAGACTTCATGCAAGAGGTAAAAGGTGCCAAATGGCACAAATCCTTTGTAAATCAGAGGAAAATGAAAATCGCATGCTACTCCTAGATATAGTCTCATAGCAGAGATCTCCTCATTCTGAATCCAACGCAACTTGGAGGGGCAAAAATGGACTCTGGATGGAGTTATTGTAAAATGAAAATTTCCCAATGTCCTTAGAAAAGGAGGAAATTTCATTAAATTTTGAACTATATTGAAAATTTTGATTGTAGGCTCATCGGCCAATCCACAACTGACACATGGCAGGCTGGGATTGGGCCACATGGCCCACTCTAATTTGTTTAAGAAGCATTGATATTGCATCAGTAGATGGCTATATAAAGGAGGAACCGCAAGTCTTAAGGCATTGCGACATGTGATTGCTGAAATATTGCATCGCTTAAAACCAAAGGGAAGGACTTATCCACAGGCACGGTGACTTGCCGATGTGCGATCGCCGATATCGGCGGATCGCAATCGACACTGGCATAGACTATTATATAAAGAGGCATCGGACTTGTGCGATCTGCGATTGTGACTTGTCACATCGCAGTATCGCGTCGGCACAACACATGGAGCGGGGCCACATATATATGTATATGGGCGATCCGATGGCCGGAACCGATGGTGATATAAACCAGGTTTTATATATTTCAAAGTCTGCCGAAAGCGTTTTTTTTATGCATTTTTGTATATCTCACTTATTAAGCGAAGTACAAAGGGGAAGCACAATGCGATTTAAACCGGACCTGAAAGGGTTCCGAAATGGGAATATATAATTACACATCCGCCAAACCCATGTTTGCATTAATTTCACCATTTTTCACTGTATTTTCGCAGTTTCGTTTATTAAACGAAATGTGAAGGATGAAGGCCAACTGCGATATGTGATAGCGATTATAGGCAGACCCGATGGGAGTTTGGGGCGCGATTATGGATATTTGAAGTCTAGGAACTATGTTTTGCTGCGGAATTTCCCGTGTATTACAACGTTCTCTGTAAAACATAGAATAATTGTTTTTAAGGGATTTCAAGCGCTGATGACATCATCTGTTACGGAACAGGTGATCGTCTACCCAAAGGGTGTTATGCAATAATTATTGAACGCTCAGAAGAGGGATTCGAGCAGACTGTAGCCAGAAGTTGTAGAGCCCGAAAGAGATAACCAACAAACAGCGCGATTTGGCTTTTAAGCCATGAATGTCAAAGACACAAGGCTGCTGAGTTATTGTTGGTGGCCAAATTGTTATTTGTTGCTGAATGTTGAAAGTAATAGCAGCAAAGAAGTGAAAAGTAGCTGAGGGAGCCTTTGGGGTCACTTGAAGTTCAAGTGAAAAGCCAGAGAGTGTGAAGGTTGCAGAAGGCAGAAAGAAGCCAAGAGCTAGAGAGCCAAAGAGCCAAAGAGCCAAGAGTCAGAGCCAATAGCCAGACCCAAGAGCTAGAGCTTCAAGAGCCAGAGGGGATTAAATGGTGTCTGAACCCACTTTTTTTGTGTAGAACAGCAGGAGTTGAGTCAAAGACTTATAAAAAAGACTTACACCATAATCCCAGAGAGCCTAGTTCAATTCACTAGAGCTCACGGAGATGTAGCCCAAGATTTGTGGGTGAACTCCTAATTAATATTGTTGTCTATGTGTCTTCTTTATTGTTGTATTATCTCCACTTCTTTATTTACTATTATATGCATTTATGTATTAGTTTCAACACACTAATTTATAGCACATAATCAGTGAAAACAAATACAAGCATACACCTATAATTTCAAGCATTTCTTAATTCCACATTGGTTAATCATAAAAGACTTGGGAAAAATCAAGCTTTGGAAGTGGGAGAGGTTCTTATAAGCTAGACAAGAAGCCTAAGAGCCCCATTTTTAGATCACCTCCTACATAAGATCCGACCACAATGATTCCCAATCCGACAGTTTCTCCCTTCCATTCACAGAGTCCTGGTAGCTATTCCAACTCTTTGGAAGGCCAAGGAGAGCGAGGCTCACCATATCATCATCGACAGTAGTTATTCCCACACTACCAATCTCATCTCTGCAGGTGGTGAGCTTGTTCAGATATGTGGAAATAGTATCACCCTTCTCCATCTTGATTCTTTGAAGCTTATCCTTGAGCGCCAATTTCCTCTGGTCACTACAATTTTGGTAGAGGTCCTTCAATTTCTTCCACATTGAAAATGGAGTATCCTTCCCATGGAGACTCGAGACAATATGGTCTCGAACTCCCTCAAGGATGATCTGTCTCGCCTTTGCCACACATTTATTCCACTCATCCAACTCTTGTGCATTAGTTGAAGTTGGCTTTGGTATTTCTTGATCAATGAATTCCTTCAAGCCATTCTCTTCTAATACAGCCTCCATTCTATCTTTCCATGTTATGTAATTTGAGCTACCTTCCAAGGCATACTCAAGTCTCAAGCCATAGAACATCATTGGCCAACCTTGAAGTATGATATGAATTCAATTTGCACCTGCAACCTCGAACTTCAAACTTCAAATTCTCTTCTCAGTACATTGTTCACAGCTTTGATACCATGTAGAAAATATGTGATAGGTTAACCCGATAATGCAATATAAATCAAAGTAGAATACTATAACCTTCTACTATCAATTTGCGGAAGCTTAAAGATCGAGCTTAACAATATAACTATAAGAAGAAGAATCAATGGCACAATACACATGAAAATACTTTAGGGAAAGCCTCAGCTAAAAACCCCACCCTATTGTATTATCATACATGGTGGAAATACATAGGAATTATATAAATCCTTAGCTCCCAGTACAATCCATAAAGATGCTCACAGGTAATCTTGGCTTCTCTCCAGCCTTTCTCTTTGCCCTCCAAGCTCCTATTTCCTTGCGTTGTTCCTTGTGGATCATTTGCCTATTACCAAGTGGAAAACCAAGCCTTCAAAACTGCGCAATCCTCAAGGATGAATCCTTGACTACATGCATGAGTTTTCTCCATGAGAAAACACATGCAACTGATAGTACACTGTCCTTGAACATTAATCTCAACTGGGTCTTTCTCATAATAGACATGCATGAGTTTTTGATGAGGGAATCTTTAGTTAACTGGAGTAGCACTAGTTGAGTGCATTAATGCATCAACTAACTGTTAACTCACTATTAGTTCTTCAAACAATTTGGAACTAATTTAACTGGACTTAACTCAGTCAACTGATTTAACTAATTACAACTCAAATATAACTCAATCTTATCTCCTTAATTTAAGGGATAACTCTTGCATAACTTCATTAAAACTTCTAACTTGAATTTCTCCGACTAATTAATTTAAAATAAATTAATTAATTATTTCCAAGTAGCTCTTAAGACTAAATTCGATTTTAATTTACAATTTAATTCAAGGACAAATTAAATTGGAATATTCTTGTTGCCGTATTTCAACAGACCTATGCACTCAACATAATCTATTAATAATAAAAAATGAAGTGTGCCTAATTACACAAAGATAATCATAATAATTTCACATGTACTAACTCTAAAATAATTAAACCGCATTACAATTAAAAGATCCAAAGAAAAATATTATTTGAAAGGATTAAAATTTAAATTAACACATCAAAATTAAAACTAGTTATCTTATATATTGATTTTAATATATATTTAACATTTAACCTAATTTATATATTTATTTTTCAATTAAAATTCATATTGCATGAAAATTAAAAATCATTATGACATAATATGGTATTATTTCAAAGCATTAAAATATCAAAACTAAAAGCATGATTTTCAAAGTACTAAAATTTTTATATTAATGTATATTTTCAAAATTAACATAAATTCATATATTCAATCAAACCTAACCTATATATTCAATAAAATCTAACAAATTAAATCGGTCTATGGACACAAATGGACATAGGACAATTATGCTATTGTGAATTTGAGTGATTTAGATTTCCCAATCATCTGCATCATCACCAGCACCACTCCTCCATTTCCGAAGTGCGGAGATATTTCATTGTATGGATGTCTCTCTAAACTCCGAACAATGACAAATATTCCACACAATTCACACATGCTTTGTTTATTTTTGTTGCAACATTGACTGTCGGCTACTATTATTTTTATTTTTTATTGGAACATGAATATCTAAAGACTTTATAACTTTGAAATATTAAACTCGTGCAACTGGAAACAAATTGTTGGCTCGGCAATAATTTTATGAGAAATTAAAAAATGTTTGACATCCTCCACAACATCTCATTTTTGTACGTGAATTTCAGAGAGCTTTCATTGTGCGATGTTTTCTCCACACTCCGCACAATTCATACACACTTTGCTTGTTCATGCTACAACATTGATTATTGGCTACTATTATTTTTATTTGTAATTGGACCACGAATATTTGAAGACTTTATAGCTTTGAAACATTGAACTCACATAACTAGAAATGAATTATCAACTCAACAATAATTTTATGACCAATTTTAAAACAATTGATGTCCTGCACAAACACTCTAAACAATCTTTCCATCAATCAAATCACTCTTGATAACTAAAACATTGAGAAAGTATTAGTAGCAGCCGACAGGTCAATATTGCAACAATAACAAACAAAGTATGTATGAATTATGTGGAAGATTTATCATTGTGTGGAGTGCAGAGAAAACTCCGCACTATGAAATCTCTCCACACTTCACAATGTACTTTGAAATCTCATGCCATGCCATTTGCGTTTGAGCAGTATGAAATGGAAAAATTGTGTGGGTAACATGTGTATGTACATATTTCACATTGTATCAAGTTCTTGCACTGTGATCACACAAAATCATCATTTTTCATTCTCAGTTTTGGTTTTCGTTGATGTGCGGAGGCGAGAATAGCCACAAAGTTGTGTAAAGGTGACTTTCATTCTACGGAGGAAGCATGTGCGAAGGTGGGAGTTGTGTTGATGTCGATTTCACTGTGAAAAGTGCAAATGTGCGGAGGAAGAATGTGTGGAGGTAGGAATAATGAAATATTTTGGAGACAATTGCGGAAAAAGAGTATTCTTGAAAAATGAAAAAAACTCGTACCCCACATTTCCTTAATCAATCAATTAGTGGTAGAGGCAGAGACTATGTTGCATTGTAGTTATTACCCTCATTTCATTTATATGGAAGAATAAGCAAGTTTTTTTTGGGGTAATTTTTCACTTATATCTCAATAACAATAAATCAAATTTGGAAGTTATATTATGTGTTTGTTTATGAATATGGAGATTAAATGAAAGAGAAATATTCTACAAGGTAATTTTCCTTTTCTTGTACCAAAACTTCAAATTTTTCTTTTGCACTTTAATAATAACTATATCAACTAATCCCATCCAAGGATATCCGAAAACAATATCCACAGCATCCACATTTGTAACATGAAAATCTAATTGCAAGACATATTTATCCATGTTAATCTTAAATATTGAAAATTTTGAACATTCTCCCCCTCAACTTGTGTTCCTTGAATATGCTTTTTGGAATCTTGCAACCTTTTAGCCAAACCAACATTGATAAAATTATGTTTGTTTGTAAGGGTCTATGCATGAAGTTGGGTTACACTTTTTGGCAAGGGAGGGATCATTTTGGGTGGAAAAATATAGCTTGATCGAGCAATATTTGAGCCCTCGATCGAGCTCCTTTGTAACCCGAAGTTACAGAGGAGCTCGATCAAGCCTCTATTTGTCATTAAAAACCCTATGCTCAATTGAGCTATAGCTGGATCAAGCCTCTATTTAACCACGATAAGGGATTGATCAAGCATTTCTTAAACCCTTGATCAAACTATTTGAATTTATATCTCTAACATTCAATCAAGCATTTTAAGCACTCAATTGAGCTGTCGAGGTCCTAAAAAATAGGGTTTTATTTCTCCTTCTGTAAATTTCTTTGCAACACCATTTTGTACCCTAGCAGACTTAAGGAAAAATTTGTCCTTATGTGGTATAATTGATATGTTGGATTCATGAAGGAATCCTCTATCCAATGCCATACGAGTATGATATTTTCGAATTCATATGATACTTTTTATCTAATTTCTTCTAAAAATAATGCTTGAAATTTTTTTGGACAGTTTCAAAGGGGCATAATAAAAATCAATAACATAAAATATACATAACGCAATATTTAAAAAAATACCACTATCTTGTTTACGTGTCCTCTTCAAAAGGATACTCTTGTTTTTTGAATTTATTTAAACAGTTGAAAAATATCTTACATGAACACATGTGTCTACAAAATGCAATTGAAATATTACTTTACCAACTTCGAAAAATAATAAAAAATATAATTTTGTATAAAAAATATTTTTTAATATGCATAATTTAGTTCTCTCTGTGTGGATCATGCTTATATATATATATATATATATATATATTACACATTTTAGACTAAGTTATGCTACGTGAACGCACACATATCTCTTAAGATGTGCGAACATTTGCATGGACAAGCATCTCATTTAATGGAAAATTGAGAGATTAGTTTTCTTTGTACCCTTTATAGTGCCATAAAATTATCTATCTAACTATATTCTTTCACATTCTCCATATGGAATTTTAGTTATTTATAGGGAGAAATGAGCCACACCATATATATTATTTATTTGTTAAATGAATGATAATATTCACTTTCTAACTTGTTAGATCTTTTAACCTTGTCCATTTTGTATATTCTTCAATATTAGGTCCATTACATCTTCCTATAACATACATCTTTCCAAAAATAGAACTAAGGTTTTGAGGAATTAATTTAATTTTTAATGTTATTCTTTATGTAACTAGGGCTAGAGGTGATGATTATAAAATTATAATAACCTTTGCAATAATTCTCTAATTGGTTATTATAGCAACAATAATGAAATACCATATTCACTTTTGCATTTATTAGTACTAGTTTGACTGGAATCTAGACACTCTATCAAAATATATCTAATATGAAATCTATGTGCATGCTTAACCAAAGATATCATGTTTGTTTTTTAGTGGAACTTAGATTTATAGTTGGTTTCTTCAAATTATGCATATAAAGTTTCAAAAATCAGCATGAATGTTGTTATCCTCTATTTTCCTTAAAAAAACAACAAACATATACATCTTTTTTGTGCAAAAAATAGCTTTGATCCCACTTATAATGAACATTGATATGTAAAAGATACAAAATAAATAATTAATTTCATATATATCAAATGCACTCCTTATAAATAACACAAGAATATAGAGAACCTTCAAAGTGGAGTGACACCATCAACTACACTTTATGGGAGGAATCACTTCGAGCCATGTTTGATACAAGAATAAACACTCATTTATCCCATACAACAATATTGATATGTATTTATCATAATATCTGGGTAATACTCTTAAAAGTTGAGGAGCTTGTACTTGACGTATCCTCGCTCTTGCGAGCTTTAAGCTTGTTGGCAATGTTCCCTTTCGTGGGGAGTTTCTTAGGGAGATTGGGAACTTTTCAAGAGCTTTATGAGAGCTTGATTTGAGCACTCCCTTTTTTTGCGAGTTTGTAAAAACTCCTTACTTAGGAGCTTTTAGAAGCTTCATGGAAAGCAGGGAGCTTTTATAAGATCTTGACCAATTGAATATATCAATCATATCATTTTGAAAATTTCAAGATTGTATGTATTAAGAGGGCTTATCCTTTCTAGCTATTTAGATCTTTTCACACTCAAAATATAGGCTCATAGTGTCCTTATGTGAGCAAATATGGATTTTTTTATATCGTCATTAAAATATTAAATAAATCTAATTCATGTCTTAAATGTTTATAGCTATCTCACATTATTTTAATAAATTGATATAACAATTGAGGATCATACACAAAATTAAACACAAAATATTTAAAATGAAAATTTGATATTAGTTGAAACAACCAATTCATTCACATGAGAAATAAGCAATTATCATCATACAAAAAAGGTAGAGACAACCATGCACTAACTACTTTTGAGAACAATAATGGATACTAATACTTAACAATTATTATTGTGTTAACAAATTGATAAAATAGGATGGCGTTATACGCCGAATTTACAAAACATGTCATAATACGAAATATATATTAGATATAGTCATTCATAGTAGATGATCAATTTAATTTAATGTCACATAAACCCAATTTATGTGTATCTGAACATAAACATAGGGGTGTGAGAAAATTTAAAAGGATTAAACTTATGATCACTATTAAGTATTTAAAAGACTAAAATAGTTTAGGTAATGAAATTACTCAATTATATTTTATTTTAATTTTGAAAATCTACTTTATTTGTATATGTTTATAGATTTTTTAAAATATATTATTATTACTCTCAATTTGTTGTTTCTAGTAAATTTAAGCAAACTTTCAGCTGCAATAGATATTCATACCAAGTATCCTATATACCCATGTTCTAGAAACTCATATACAATAAGTATTTATACATTTTCAATATTATTCCGAAAGGTCTATGTTAACTACTAATTATTATTATATTATTTCTTCTTAATTATATAGTGAACATAATTTTACCCAACAACTATGAAATAAACTTATTTCAAGATTATGATCACATTACATTCATTATTCCTTTAGATATATCATAGTATGAAATAAACTTATTTCAAGATTATGATCACATTACATTCATTATTCCTTTAGATATATCATAGTAAATTTTAAAGATAAAATTTCACACCAAATCTTTATTATTATCTTATTCTTTGTCTTTTTTATTTTTATTTTTATTTTTACTAAAATTGTCCTATCTTCTCTCCTACATTTTTTTAGTGAAAACTTCAAAAAAAAAATCTTTCTTCTAGATTCCAAGACTTTTCCTTAATTCTATGACCGTTGACTTCTTTTATTTATAAATATTTTTATACAAATATCTTGTATCTTCAATTAGCCAACAATACAGTAACATTTTTTTTGTGAAAACTCAAAAAAATCTCTTTCTTCTCTTTCTTCTAGATTCCAAAACTTACCATTAATTCTGTGAACGTTGACTTCTTTTATTTATATATATTTTTGATCCTTCTTTGCCTACCAAATTACTCTACTTTATATTAATTTTTACCATGTGACAATTTAATATGTAAAATTACGCTTTACATATAAATTAATATATTTTTTAGAAACAAATTAAATATTAAAAATATATTTTAAATAAAAATTTAATTATTTAACAAAATGGTTATAATTTTCTTTTAACGATATACGAGAAACAAAATTTTTCGCACTAAACATTTTGTTTATTCTAAAGCTTATTTGATAAAAATGTCTATGAATTTTTTTAATTTTAAATTTTAGCAAAAATAAATTGTAGTCAGTTTGATGCGAAAATATATTAAGCCAATATAAAATCATGATAATATAGGATATCGAAATGCTCTTCTCATTGAATTGGCATAGGCTTACGAACTCTATAATGTGCATGGAATTTCACAAAATTGGCATAGGCTTAAGGACTCTGTAATGGGCATGGAATTTCACAAAATTGGCATAGGCTTAAGGACTTTATAATGGACATGGAATTTCAGAAATTTCACAAAATTGGCATAGGCTTCAGGACTTTATAATGGGCATGGAACTTGAAATCTTTTCGGTATGTTTATTTATTTATTTTAAATCTTTTCGGTATGTTTATTTATTTATTTTAATGGGTATAAGTAAATTTATAAAGTGTTATTTGATTATTCTTATTTATATTTATGTAAATTTATAAAGGGTTATTTGATAACTAATTTTATGTGTAATAGTGTTAGAAGAAATTTAAGATATGTAAAATGTAGGGATGTATTTAGGTTAATTTAATGTATTAATTTTATAATAATTTATGTTAAAAATGTATTTAACATATTTATGGGTGTAGTTGTTGTTGGAGTTTATTATAATTTATATTTCATTTTAGTTGGCCAGAATTCGGGCAAAAAAGTTTCAACAAATCTTGCGGAAGGAGTGTTTAAATCATGTTTTGGAAGGTGGAAATGGATTCAGAACCATAAAAAATTTCTAAGGCACCTAAAAGAATCTTATCAAAATATTGCCAAATTTTCATGATTTTATGGGAAAAAAACAATTCTACCTAAAATTCATTAAACATTTATTTGATTTTTCTTTTGTTTAGGTAAGGAATAGTGTTTATAGATTTTGAACCAATAACTTAAATTTTAATAAGTATTTTAACAATATACCTAATTATTAATTTAATGATTAAGTTAGTTTAGATTTATTTTAAATCTAGATTTATCAAGAACTGAAAATGACTAAATTTGAAATTAAAATGAATCTAAGTTGATACTTTTGCATTTGATAATAGATTTCATCAAATGACCAAATTTGAAATTAAAATAAATCTAAATTGATACTTTTGCATTTCATAATAGATTTCATCAAACTTTTAAATATATTTCATCATAACAAATACCTAAATTTATAAACTCAAATACCGTAAATTTATAAACCATAATAATTTTATAGTTTAATTTAATTTTATAAATTAAAATTTTATTTTTAATTTTATTTTATCCTACAACAGGATTATTTTATATTTATTATTATTTTACAACATACAACATGATTATTTTATATTTATTATTATTTTAAATATTTTATTATTTATTATATAAATTTGTTTACGAGAAATATAAAATTTAACCCCTCTTAATGCGTCAAGATAGGACCAAGGGACAAATCATCGTTTCCTGTGACTTTGGCTGGTGCTTTAAAGTATGATTTGTGTTAGTACTGGACAGGGTTAATAGTACTCAGAAACGACTACGTTCATTTAATAATTTATAAAATAAAAGAAACCTAACTTGTATTTTTAACGAAATGTATTAATTGCATTTCAAAGACAAATAACATTTTAAAGATAAATAAGTAATGCATTAAGACTTAGAAACTAATTAAGGTTATCATTGATTTTTATAAATCGTTGACGGGACACTTCATTGAATCCTTCCAATTGTAACTGCACGAGTAGGGATAACAGCTGTCCTCACTACGCACATTTCAGTCGCTGGGCACCCTGCGTTGAAGACGTGCCGGAGGGCGGCGTTGAATGCGTGCCAGAGGTTATGCAGATGGAATTTGACACGCAAATTGTTTGGCAAGTTGTGATTGGTAGATTAAATAATGGAATTTTTTGCAAAATTTTTAAAGTTTTGGGTTGAAATTGAAGTTTGAAAAATAAGCTGAAAAGGTGTGAACTGTCATGATGTAATGGTCTATTTTGAAAAAAAAAAAATGGGGGTGGCTAATTCCTTGAAGAAGTATTTATTAGGTCATATATACAATATTTTACATGTATCCAGCCAGATAAGCATCACATCAATCAAACATCATTGACCATATATCAATATGCACTGACCATCAAACAATTGGCTGCAGAGCAGCATCACCATAGTGAATGGAAACTGGGCGTGGCACGAATAAGCCGGCAGCCCCGCAGTTCAACCATGCACTCATGTGCAAAGATAAATTTGTTTTGAAATTCTATGAAAGATAAGTTTGTTTTGAAATTTCAAACATACTTGCCAATTTGAAACGCTGTTTTGAAATTCCTACTCTACGGGCAAGTTTGATTGAAATTCTTTCTCTACTTGCAAGTTTGATTGAGTTAAAATTATATGTTTGAAAAACTGTTTTAATATTCCATGACTAATAAGTTTGTTTTGAAATTCCAAACTCTACTTACTATGTTTGAAAAGCTGAGAAAAACCATGTTTGAAAAGCTGTTTTGAATTCCATTGCTAATAGGTTTGTTTTGAAATTCCAACCCATGACTGATGGGTTTGTTTTGAAATTCAACACTATTTGCCGGTTTGAAACACTGAGAACCATATGACCTGCTCTGGTTTACAGATTTAATTTTAACTACAGTTTACCAATCCCCCTCCTCGTTCCTCCAGGAGGAATCAGCTCGGTACAGATTGAATGCAATGACTATTTTATGCATACAAGAGACCGAATGGTGCGTGGAAGTTTATCGCTCAAGTTTTGATGATGTCGAAATAATAGTTTCAGGATACCAATTCCAGTAGACTGTCCTACTTCAGGGTTTCTGTTATTGAAAGTAAGCCTTTACTTACCTTTTGCAAGGAACTTCGTCCATTTTGCTGGTAATTCCCAATCCCAATCGCTTCCAGATCATTGCTTCTTGTGTCTCTGTGATCTAACTCTATCCATTTTATAGCGGCCTGTATACCATATTCATCAGTAACCTTTACATACGTCTGCCAGTTCGAAGATCATGAAAATATACCTTAATACTTACAAACGGGCGACTATTATCTTCCATTTGATCGGCTTATTATTCATTCTCAGTTTTCCTTCCGTTATATCAGTCGAGCGGTCATATACATGCAATAATACTTCTACTTACGCTAATGGAAGTACATTTTCCAGCAATTTGAATAGGGTAATGGGTGATCTGGTGAAGAACGCACCTCAAACAGGGTTCAACACTTCTTTCTATGGCAAAAGTCCTAACAGAATCTATGGCCTCCTCCAGTGCGAAGGTAACATATCTAAACAAGACTGTTCAATCTGTTCACAAGAAGCAAACGAGAGTGTTATACAACGCTGCGGAAATGACGTCGGCGGTCGAGTATGGATGGTTCACTGCTTCCTGCGATATGAGAAATTCGACTTCATTTCAAAGCTAGACACCGACGGGAATTATCTGGTGAACACAAACGACATTAGTAGTAATGTAAAAAGTTTTAGGAGCACCACTTCAGATCTCCTTTCCAACCTTTCTGATCAAGCTTATGCTCCTGCAAACAAGGGATTCGCTGAAGGAACAGCTGAGGATTCTTCTATTGGAACCATTTATGGTCTGGTTCAGTGTTGGAGAGATATATCCATCAACGACTGCAAATCTTGTTTGCAATTGGCAAGGTCTAACCTCTACCAATGTTGTTCTATTAAGCAAGGAGCTCAAGCTTATTTGGGAAGCTGCACGGCCCATTATGAAATATACCCCTTTTTTGACACTTCTAGTGGAGGGAATAGCCCTAGTCCATCTCCACCTCCACCTCCGTCTGCCTCCTCCAGGGCAAACCCTCCCACAGTAGCTGCCCACGCTCCTTCGGCTAATGGAACTTCACCCACCCCGTCAAGTAATCTCTCTCTCTACTGCTTCTACTTTTATCATTCGCCGCTCTTCAGTATTACACAAATTGATTGCAATTTCAATTTCTGTAAATAACATATTGCATGATCTACTGTACAGAAGGTTCTTCTTCAAAAACTTTACCCATAATATTGGGGATCGTGGGAGGCGTGGTTCTAGCGTTAATGGTCTGTTTGTTTGCCTTGCGGAGGAGATTGAAATCTGCTATTTTACCCAGGCAAATAACCCATGCGCAGAATGAAGGTAGAATCTGCACTCTGTGCCTCTGTTTCGCATGGCCAAACTTAAGCTATCTCATCAAATTAGATTCTCATTCACCTTTTTTTGGTCGAGAATGATCCAGAATCGACGCTACTCAAGCAGGAGCAAATTGTCTTCACCTTAGAAGCTCTCGCAGAAGCAACGGATAATTTTGATGAAAACAAGAAGCTTGGAGAGGGCGGGTTTGGTCCTGTATACAAGGTATGTATGTACCTATTATTATTATTAGCATATGAAATTGCATGACATAACCAAGACGAAGAGGGTTTTTCCCATAGGTTGTTGATAGGCTTAATTTTTTCAGGGAATAACCAGAGACGGAAAGGAGATAGCAGTGAAGAAGTTGTCTGTAAGATCTGGACAGGGAAAACGAGAGTTCATGAATGAAGTGCAGCTTGTAGCCAATGTTCAACACCGAAATCTGGTAAAGCTGCTTGGGTGTTGTGCCGAGGGACCCGAAAGGTTGCTTGTCTACGAGTATTTCCGGAACAAGAGTCTTGACACCTTTCTGTTTGGTAAGTCAGTTTGGACATTTTTTGGTTGAGAGAAAGATGATAAATCTTTCATACATTTAATCGGATTGATTATTTAAAAGCTTTCGAATTCTGTATTTTGTAAATACAAATACAGATCCAGAGAAGAAGAGGCATCTTGATTGGCATAAACGCTACAACATCATAATGGGTATAGCGCGTGGCCTTCTTTATCTTCACGAGGATTCACAGTTGCGAATTATTCATAGAGACATTAAAGCCAACAATATTTTGCTGGATGAGGGATTGAATCCGAAGATTGCAGACTTTGGGTTAGCAAGACTCTTTCCTGAAGACGAGTCCCATATCCAAACAAGAGTTGCGGGGACATAGTAGGATTATTTCCCTTTACCCTTCCCTAATAAAATTTATGAACAGTTCACTTTTATGTAATCGTGGGATTTAGGCACATTAAACGCCCTACTTACTTGGAGAATTTTGGTTGGAGTATGCAGCGGTTACATGGCGCCAGAGTATGCAATGCAGGGGCAATTATCTGTAAAGGTTGATGTCTATAGTTTTGGAGTGCTGGTCCTTGAGATTGTAAGTGCAAGGAAAAATAGTGATGCCAATCTTCCCGATGAAATGCAAAGCCTATTAGAATGGGTAAGATTTCATTTCACGAATGTTTTTTCTATATGAGCAACAGTGGTTGGAGATAATGGAGATGTTAAGTGAGTAGGCCTTTGCCTTGGATGTTTGTGATGCAGGCATGGAGATTATACAAGCGAGAGTGTCTTCTAGATATGATAGATTCCACATTGACCGAATCATGCGGGCAGGAGCAAGCTTTGATAGATTCCCCATTGACCGAATCATGCAGGCAGGAGCAAGCTTTAAGATGCATTCAGGTTGGGCTTCTATGTACCCAAGCAGATGCAGGCCTCCGTCCAATTATGTCTAATGTTATCTTGATGATCTCCAGCGCTTCTGTGACATTAGCAAATCCAAAGAAGCCCGCATTTGTAAAAAGTAGCGACAGCAGCCGCGGAGTATCCACAGCCGGCAGCTCTAGCAGTGGGATCCAGCAGTCACGGTCCTCTGCCACCGTATCATATGTGTCGTCTGCCTCTCCACAGAATCCTTTGGTTCCTTCCCTAAATGATGTCACCATTAGTGAATTGGAGGCTAGGTAGGCACAAAATCTTCACGGCCCATTCACCATTAGTAAATTGGAGGCTAGGTAGGTACATAATCTTCACGGTCCATTCTAAATAAAGTGGGTTTCAGACTATTGAAAAAAAATAGTAAAGTGGGTTTCAGTGGATAACAGTATTTTAATGGATGTGAAAGTGGTACTTCAACATCCATTTTGTTTCTGCACATATTTCCCATTACTAAAATCAAGTCATAGAAGGCTGGCCTTCGAGATTCAAGATTTTCGCGGAGGCACTTATTGATTAGAGCCATGGTAGTAGCTTCTTTCATACCCACACAATTCTGAAGAACATTAAATCAGTGATGCATAATAGCTGGTGGTTATTAGTGAGCAGTGCACACACCTGCTGTGCTTAATGAATGAATGGCAGATGTAATGACAGATGTATACACTTTATAAATTTTACCCAAAATTTTATCATTACCGTACCATTCAGTATATTTGAAGGGTTATTTGGGAATCTGGGATTTTAGTCGAATGCCGCTTTCTGACAGATTTGAAGAATTTCCTACGGTATTCATGCTGTCAACCATTTGTGAGGCACTGAAGTCTATTTCGTGGCAATGTTATAGTATCTTAGGCAAGTGCACTATGATTATGTTTTGTTAATTTATTCACAAAATAAAGCCGGCCTCCATTGTCGTATTATTTATTGTTCTCTTGTTTTTCTTTTACTTCATAAAATATGATCTCCCTATTGTATCTTACTGTATAAATATTTCTCTGTTTTATTAGAAAGTGCTTCCAGTTATAATGCTCTGAGTAGTGAATGTGATTTTTTTAACATATTAGGATATTTTCCAGATATCTTAATAAATTTTATTAATATGTGTGGTTTTTATATGAATAAAGTGGATGACTACTCGACCTCAAAGGTTTGGCTTATGCAAAAAAAAACCAATAGCTTCATATGAAAAGTGAAACTTTAGAGTGTGCTAAAATATGTCAGTGAAGTGGGGCGTTGAGAGTGATCATAATTGCACTTCTTTGCACTCAAGGCTCTTCGGGTGACCAACAATGTCACAGTTTTTGTGAATGGTAAGCAAAGCAACATTTCAGAAATTAGTGTTCAGCGTACACAATCAGCAATTTTACTGGATGGCTGAACATGATAGAGGCTTTTTAAAGTAGTAGAAGGGACTATACAATTTTACATATTGATAGGGAAAAAACAAAAGAGCAGATGCTTTATCCAAAATGGGTCTATTTTCTTCCTAAGGCGTCTAGAGGATGCAGATCAAGGTGGACAACATCTCCTACCAGATCCAGGACTTTTGCTTACCCGGTACATAATTTTTCTTCCTAATGATGAATATCTGGTATGTATCTTTTTCCCACTATTTTTGCCTTTCCATGTGAAGAAATTCTCATATATTTTGTCACAGGGATCAATTTCCTCACTATCCAATGTTTTCTTATCTACTTTTTGCTTCACATGTTCTATATATAGCTGAACAAGATATCTTTTCTATAACCTTTCCACTTAATGTAGTTTTGAACCTCATATCTGCCAAAACCGCTGGATTTTTTTCTCATATATATGCATTGACTGTACAATCTTTATTGATAAATATAATACAAATATATAGCTTTTTTTTCGTGCTCAAAAAGATACACTCAGAAAGGCGTGCGAACTCTTCGGCCACTTCCATATAAGCAATGTCAGGTTATGTTGCATCGCATGAATCCACACTCACTTTGCCTCGTTAGTCTACCTAAGCAGCTTTAGAAGATGATACCTTTTTCACGTGAAGTAGATTTAATGGATGCCATGTTTTGGTAAATTATTTAATTATTAAAGTACATATACAATCAAGGCAGGAATGTTATGAAAAAGATTTATCTATTTCACGGTTATAAAAAAATATGAAAGTTATAAGAAAACTTGTTTGATCGTGAGATATATTCAAGGACAATAAAAGTTGACCTGCAAATATATAAAGTTTTAAAACAAATTAATAATCTCATATATAGAGATTGATTTTAAAACAAGTATATATTAATTAAAAAAATAAAGTTGTATATATTTAGGTTTTGAATAATTTATATATGTTTTATTTTACTAGATTTTTTCTGGTTTAAAAAAATAGTAATAAAAAATATGATATTTATAAAATAAGTGTTATAAAAATGTGAAATGTAGATTTGATCATGAGATATGAGATATATTAAGAGGAATTTAAATATATATAACACTAAATAAAATTTATGGGCAGAGTTTGTCAAATATATATTTAACAAATAAATTAATACATGTATTTTAAGATTATAATTTTTTGTTGTTTAAAATACATTGTTGAATGTATAAATGGATTAAGTACCTTGAAAGGATTTATGGGGCATTCCAATTTTACAGATTAAACAACAAAAACTCAAATTAAGATTATAATTTTTTTGTTGTCTAAACATTTTTGAATGCATAAATAGATTAAGCAAACAGCGAAAACTTAATTTTTTTAAAATCTCTGTGAAATTTTGATTTATATAATGATTTTTTTCTCTTTTTTACATTTAAAAATTCATTTTAATTAATCTCAATAAATATTTAGATATTTTATTTAACTTTATAAATTATTTGTTTTATATAATTTATATTTATTAAATAATTATATATAAAATATTTATAAAAAAATTATATATATATATATAAATTTATATTTAGTAAGTAGTTAAGTTTCCTAATTTTTAAAAATTCATTTTTAGTTAGCTTCTTATAAATATATTAAGAACTAATTTTTATTGAACTTCGGTTCTCCTCCCATATTCAACCTTATGATTTTAGATTGGTCTAGGAGTCTTTGCCTTAAACTCATTTCTCTGGTACTTTACCTATGGTGTTAGGGTTTAGGAGTCATTATGTCATAAACAATAAATAAAAAAGTTTACTAAATTAAATTACATTACAATTGGGTCATGTGATGTACTCATGGAGCTTGGATTATTCTTTTGGAATAAACTCTAGTTTCTTTTGAGCACTACAAAGGGAATCAAAATTTGAGAGGTCAAAATATATTTGTTTGTATTTAATACTATGATGAAGGCAAGAAAATTGTAAAATATGGAATAACTAATTTGTGAGTGTTACTAAAAATTGATGGGTTTGTCATAAGTAAAAAAAAAAAAAAAGGCAATTTTGTTACAACTTAAAAAACATCTCAAAATATATCATATTCATGATATATGGAAAATATAGGGTCTAGGTATAGGTGGTGTTAATTACATATTAACAAAATAAAATAGGTTGTGAGGATACAAATCAACAATGCTATTAGTTATGGAATTGTAATAATGTTTAATTCAATTTTTTGTATTGAAGGGTGTGGTAAATTAGATAAATTAGATATTTTTAACTTAAAAGAAAATGTACTATTTATTGCCCTTATTTTAGTAAAGTTCAATTTTATTAGGGTTCATGTATTGGTATGAGAGTTTTTGGAAGATGTTTTAGACTAGGTTAGGTATTTATTAGCATTTAATAATAAATAATTGTGTGATCAAAATTTGAGAAAGCTCATATGTGAGAAAGAAATAATAGTCTTCCTTCAAGGAATCGATATTTGGTATCCTTATGTCATTGGGAGACACTTTAAAATCAAGATGGACATTAATGTTTGAAGTATTTTCTAAAACAAAGTCTCTCATCATTAGAACAATAAAAGTTAAGTTAAGAAGTAAAGATAAATTTAAACCCTCAAATACCCTTATTGCAACTAAGTTGTACAATGTTAAAAAAATAATCCATACTCATAAAATAGATTTCAATAGTTGCAATCTAATTTTTCTACATTTTCTTTCTAGAGGAACCAACATTGTACGAAAGAATCAAGTTTTTAAATGAAGGATTTTGTTAGTCTTTCTAGACAAACAAGAATGTAGGAAAGAATCAATTTTACTTTTCAAATATATTTTATGTAACTAGAATAAAGGATTAAGTACATCAGAGTGAGCAACATCAAGTTCATAAAAACCAAATATTCCAGTGATTCAATAATAGAGAATAAAGTAGTATACTTACATTAAATAGAATTATGAAATCCTCTTTTATTGGTGAATCTAAACTTTCTTTTATTGGTAAATCTAAACTTAAAGTAGAGAGATATATAATATTTTAGATTGAACTCTAATTCTTTAATTTTACTACGATTTACAATTATTTTATTTTGTTAAATGTTGATATTCTAAAATTTCTTATATTAAGTTTACATATTTTCAATCTAGATCTTTTTCTTTTTATCCTAGCTCTCCAATATTATTTCAATCAAAATGAGACCTAAAATATATTTACTTTTAGTTTACTTTTTTAGGTTGATGGAAATATTATAGAATGTCATCTAAAATTGTTACTCGAACTAGGAATTTGATGAGTGAGAAATGTTATCTCAAGTGAAGAGTAAGGGTTGTGTGGACTTATAAAGCCCCCCTGATACATCCCAACTTGGATGGTAGACACACAATGGGTTGTGTGGACTTATGAAGCCCCTTTGCACATCCCAAGTTGGATGGTAGGTTGACAATGGACATTTCATGGATCCCATCTAACAAGGGATCCACCATCAATCATATACATTATTATAATTCTTAGCTTATAAATTTTATCCCCAAATAAATTATAATAACTATTGATAGACACTAGACACGCTATTTTATTTTTTTGTCTATCAAAAAAAAATATCAATATTTATTTCACTCTATCTCAACTTCACTCCACCATTTTCATTTTTACAAATTCTGTAATATTATTTATATTCTTTTTTAACTTTGTATTTAAAAAATATATTTTATTTATTTTAAAAAAATCAACTATGCTTTCACATATTCTCTCTTCCCTTTTCTCATTTTCGCGTTCCCTTCCCCCGATTAAAAGATATGTTAGTTACTGTATTTTGTATTTTTTGTTATGTTGTTTTTTTAAGTAAGAAACAATTGACTTAGGTTATATTATATGTTGGTTATTGTATTTTGTATTTTTTTGTTAGGTTGTTTTTTTTTTTTTTTTTTAGTAAAAACAATTGACTTAGGTTATATTGTTTTTGTTTTTAGTCTAAAATAGTTGGTTTTTAATTAGTTTTAAAAATTTTAAATAAATTATTAAAGTTTTGAAAAAAATAAATATTAAATTTAAAATTTTGAAAATTAAAAATAGATGTTTAAATTTTTATTTTTATTTTTGGAATTTATAGTACATATATCAATGTCAATATTTATGACCAAATTTCAATCAAATCTCATGAGTTGTGAATATTTGTTTGACATGTTATTATTAAAATATTTTATATTTAAAATGTCATTAACAACTTTTATTGATAAAGACAATGTTATCATTAAACTATTTTATAGTTAAAATGAATTAGTTTACTTTTTTTTGTCAAAATGGTTTTTTTACAAGTCAATTTGAAAGAGACGTGTAACTCTTATGTTCACATAGAGTTTACATATAATATTAAAAAAATATTTCAATATTTATCAAAATTAAATTATTTTAATATCAACCAATTAAATTAGACAAATTTTACCAAACACATGATTTAACAATTTTCACCAAACTAATGAAACGAGCACAACTAACTTAATAAAGTAATTGATATGTGTGAATGAACATCATATTCCACTTATAATAATACCAATTAGCATATTAAACATATAAAATAATATATATATATATATATATATATATATATATATATATATATATATAAAATAAAATAAAATTTTAAAAATATGATTTTTTCCAAAAAAAATTAAATTAACATTTAATAAACTATTCTTTAAACACACCATTTAATGACACAGCAATATAAATTTTTTTCAATTTATTTTTATTCTACTTTCATATACATTTATTAAGTTATCTCAAGAATATTTACATATATTTATTTTTTAATTTTAATCTTTTATATTAATGTTTTTTTATTGTACAAGGCTTGTCTAGTTTGTTTTTGTAAGCTTGGCAGGGCTACATCTTTATCATATCCAATATATCACCCCATTGGGGCCGGGAGTTGAACATAGGACTTCACATCAACTAGAGCCTTAACAAAGTACTATCCAAGACTCCTGGACATCTAGCTTTAAAATAAATATTTAATAATAATATTTAAACTATCATAGCATTTCATTAATTGGTATTTTGGAAATATATTATTTTATGTTTACATGCATGCCAATTTTAATTTGAAATTGAAATTTTCAATAAATGTGAAAATTTAATTGTTAAGTGCATGTTTATATATATATATATATATATATATATATATATATATATATATATATATATATATATATATATTTAATTCAAGGTTAATTTACACTTTTCTATTAATTAGTTTTTACATAAGAAGAAGTACCTGTCCCTTAATTTAAACAAAGCTAAATTACACTAAAAATATTAAATTCAAATTAGTGTTAAAGTTTAGAGTTCCATCAATTTGAATTTCACTGATTGGTAAAGTCTTCATTGTGCAATTGAAGAACAAGGCCCTAATTTCAATGTTTATGTAAACATAGCTTTAAAAAACTATAATATGTTATACTTGCATTTACATTTGAACTACATTAGTCGTCCAAATCAAGGCTATCTATGCAAGTCAAAAATTCTATATTTTATTTCTTAAAATTTGTCACATACCCCGGCAACCTCGCATGTAATAGTAGGGAGTTAGAATTTTTTTATACAAATTACCACAAGTAATTAACCAATTCACAGCTCCACAATTCATCATTAACCATTAGAGATAATATTCATTAGTACAATAAGTAAATTGCCATCAAGACAACAAGTTGCATAACCATTGCATAACCTACTGTGGTAGTGTAATGACATAAACTGTCTCATAAATCCTTGCATCCATTTCTTGATATCCTCAGCCTTATTAAATAATCATGTACTAGGACATTATGGTTGTCACATTAAATAAAGAACCATCAACATCAAGGACTCATCATTATCAAACTGACACAAAAGGCAATCACACCATTTGAACACCAATTTACCCTGGAAACCCCGTAGGGTGAAAACCAGCAAACGTTTAATCTTATTATTAAACGCTCGTGAGGGATTTCACCCCTCACTCAATGGCTTATAAGGGATTCCATCCCTTAACCATTGTTATAAAATTATTACATTGAATTATCATTAAGTTGTCACATAACTAGCTAAAAGCTAATACAATTTCCATGTAATCTTTCGCTTACATACTGCCACATGCAACATTCCTTGTGGCATGATTGTTCTAGTAATGGACAACCCTGCAACTTGAACTCGTCTGCATGGACCAATAATCCTTTTCCTGCCATAATGTTAAACATCACTTCCCCTTTGGCACCAACCGCCATTGTTTCCTGTTAATGTAGTTGTCAACAAGCTTTGGCAACAATATTAGATACATTATTAATAATTCATCAAACAATCTCTAAAAGTGATCTTTTAACATCTACTCATCTGCATGAGTAGGCATAACATACTAGCTAACTAGTACATCTATTCAAGTAAATTCATGTTCTACTTTTCACAATGCTTATTCACACTGGTACATAACTCTCTCTAAGAGATCTAACCATTAGTTTTACAAGTCCATATTTTCTTTTTCAAAACATATAACACAATGATTATGTTTACATACCAGGTAATAACTATTGTTCTGCGCCCTTGCGCATGCGTTCCTTTCACATAGTTATTTTCCAAGAAATTAGCATAGTTTCTCTAACATACAAAGAACATACCCCCAAAACACAATGACTATTCTTTGAGCATCCAATAGCTTATTTTAATAGCCCTTATTTACGGTGTGCATAACAGATTCCCTTCTCTAGAATTTCTATGTTACTATGTACTATGTATAAAAGTGACCACCAATATATCAACTAGTTCCCTCACATGGCATCAGCCTAAACCTTCGTCCGGGAAGAGTGCTCATGGTAGCAGAAATTTGTACAGCCCTCCCCACACCACGATGTCAGATGCTGGTAGTGCATAATTCTTTCATAGGTGAGGAGGACATTTGAGCTTAATAAGACTTATCAAAAACCCTTATGATAGACTAGAATATGATCCTCAAGTAGTCACATACACAGTATGGGCATATATGTACCAATAAAACCAAATCAAAATGCAAAATGTGGCAAACTCAGGACAGAACCAGTGCTCACGGTAGCACAATCTTGTCTCACCTTTCCACAATGTCAGATGCATTGGCAGCGCATGACTCTTTTAAAGGCAAGGAGGACATTTGAACTTAAACGAGATATCAAAATACTCTTTTGATTGACCAGAATATGACCTTCAAGCAATTACAAATACCGTATGGATCTATGCGTACCAATGAAACCAAATCAAATTGAAAAATGTCGCAATAGCAGAACAATACCATTATCGGATACAGATCATGCTAAAGACAACTTGACAAATGTTACTGCTGTGAAATTTATGTACAGTTACACAATAGCGTGCTTCTTAACGCATGAAATTTCATAGGATTATAGTTCCCAACTTTAAAGGCATTGTCAGTTTCAAATAATTACTAAAAAGGGATGAAATTTGTTACCTTTGGTTTTCTCAGATTACTGAACCAGTAGTACCAATTTAGCATTGGTTCCATACGACAGATTTTAAATCACCTTACGAGCGATTATACGCCCTAGCACCTCAGTTCAGATCGCACCAATAGGTAACTTTCAAATGACAGACATAGGTGAGACAAATATTCCTAGACAACTTGCATCACACAAACCAGAAAGACAGTTTATGTCCTTGAATTGATAAATAAATACGTTTTTCCACAAAATAAATATATTTCCAAATATTCATAATGGTCACTCTCACAACCAAGACTGAATTGCTACTTAAAGCAAGTCAAATAACAGCAGCAACAACAAGAATCACTTGCCTACCTCGGTACATGGTTGCATAAAATTGCAACTCTCCTCTGACCAGTGGAAAATATTGAGGACGAGACACCTCTTCCTGCTGACCACAACGTATCTCCAGCAACAACATTAAAGAATTGAGATAATATTTTTATCATCAGCTACAGCTAATATAAATTCGTAATTGGAAACTCTCAGTACAAGGGAACTCAAATTCCCATAGGAAAACCCAACATTTTCCAAAGATTATTTTCAACACACAAGTCGTCAAGCCGTATGCTAGCTGTGCGAAATGACACGCAGTGTCAAACATTAAAACTCTAAATGAGCTCTAATCTTGAATCTTTTGCAATAGTTTTCAGAAAAGACCATCAGGCCATGGGGACTGTAGAGAGAAACCTTTAAAGGTTTCGCTATTACTGATATTAACCACTACCAATGGTGTAAGGAGTTCTTGTTATGAACTTGATTTACCCTCATTCAGTTTCCCATAGAATTCGGGTGATGGCACTAACAGGTAGCACAAGAAAAGCGAAAAGGAGATCCACGCAATCCTTAACTGCCTCCGTATAGACCACCTGTCTAGTTTTCTGGTTACCAGAAGCTTCCAAATCCAAGCCGCCATTAGCGCCATCCTCTGTCATTCTTTAATTGACAGCTTTATGGATAACAAGAATTAGTTTTTGAAACTAATTCGTAATCTTTTTTTAAAAAGAATTACTATTTCATAACTGAATAATTTACGCCAAGTTATTACCATAGGGATGTTACAAAATTTGAACTAAAATATTCAATAAAAAATTCTTCTAATACACTTATTAGCTTATAAAAATACATAGATTTTATTTTTAAAATTTTAATTTATATTTGAAAAAAATAATAATAACACGGATTTATTATTTAGTTTATAAAAATGCATATGTTTTATTTTATTAAAATTTGAATTTAGATTTTAACCCAAAAAAAAGAATTTTATATACATATTTTTTAATTTATTAAAATTTGAATTAAAATATTCAACTAATATTTTTTAATATAATTATTAAGATATAAAAAATATTGGTATAACAAAAATGAAACACATTTCATTAATAAAAAATAATGATTGCAAAATCACAATTTACAATATATTTTGCAATTAAATGTAGAAATATTTATGTTTATTTAATACCTTATATTATTAAAAAGGTGAGGGTATTATCTGTATGGGTAGTGTAAGTCAGTGTAAAACGTAATCATTTCATTTCAAAGACAAATAACATTCTAAAGATAAATGACTAATGTATTAAGTCTTAATAAGTAATTAAGATTATCATTTATTTTTATAATTCGTAGACGCGACACTTCATTGATTCCTTACCATCGTGACCGTAGAGTTGGGAAGACAGGTGTCCATTTTGTAATCCTTGTCACGTTGATAATTTCCAATCCCAATCGTGTCCATATCATTGCTTCTTGTGTCTCAGTGATCTAACTCTATCAATTTTATAGTGGCCTGTATCCCATATTCATCAGAAACTTTTACATACTTACGAAGATCATGAAAATATACTTGAATACTTAAAAATGGGCGACTATTCTCTTCCATTTGTTCGGCTTATTATTCATTCGCAGTTTTCCTTCGGTTATATCAGAGGAACGGTCACATCAATCCACTAAATTAGTTGAGCAATCAATTCACTAAATTAGTTGAGCAAAAGACTTATGTTACTAGCGTGATATAAAGTTCCATTGGCTGTAATTTAAATTTAAATTTAAATTTATCTGGTATTAAATTATGACAATTACTTAGAGTTAGCTTTCCTTGGAAAAAGGGTAAACATGAACATGAAGTCAAGGAAATAATTATAGTTAAAAAAAAATATTTTCTTGTGAAAAATAATAAGTTTTAATTTCTAAAATTAAAGATCAGAAATCTTGCAGATTTTTGTGGTCAAAACTTAAAATAATATTGTAACGATGAGATAATAAATACACATATAGTCATCTTGTGCATTGTCGGAATCGGTTGAAATAAAAGTTTGATTTGATTTTCATAAGCCATAGGGGAGAGATTCCTAATGTTGTGCGGGGACCAGTAATTGATATAGTACTAGTCCCACCAAACCACCAGTAATTGAGACTTTTGAAACCAAAATTTAAACAAAAGTAAATAACATTATGTATAAATAAGTATTAATTTATGTCCAAAATTACCCCATACATTGACTGGGCCCACAACTGTCCATAAATAGTATTTTACTACTTAATACTGCAAACCATATTGACCCAAGTAGAAAACAGCTAAAGCCATAAAGGCTTCCAAACTAGTGTATTCCAGAAGTGCAAAGCAACAGTCACTTCAACCCCCACTCATCAGAACTGTAGCTTTGCATCCCAAATAAATATGCCTACCTGCACATAACAAAAGGGAATGTATGTCAGCCGTAACTGCTGTGTTGTTCAACAACTAAACACTCTATGTTCAATAAATGACACCCAACCCAATAACATTTAAACCCACTTTGTTCAATAAATGACACCCAGACCCAATAACTACAATAAATGACACCCAACTCACTCTATTTCTCATTAAAACAGATCAAAGCACATGGATCAACAAATAATCAATTCCCAACCATTAGATCACATCAAATTAAATCCATACCACACATTCAAAATGAAGCCATTGCAATCCATGTGCATCCATGTCCACCAATTAAATTCAAGTCCCCAAAACTATAAAAGAAGTCCACCCACTGTTGAAGTTGCATCTTATGCTTTCAAACTATTCAGCAAACTTGAAGACAACATCACAAAACAGTGGCCAATATATCCAAGTTAGTTATATGAATTACAACTCATTCTTCTTACAGTTCTGTTTTCATTTATCAGATTTCTTACATGATCTGTCTGGCCATAACTGCTAGAAGGATACCTGGATGGTTTCACAAACAGCCATTGAAAGTCGTTGTTCTTACAGTTCTGTCCATATGGTTACAGTTAACCTTTTTTATACAGAGTTCATGTATGTGTTCTAGCTTATTATGGCAACACTTATTCGATCATCAGCTTCATAGTGATTACAGCTTACGTATCACAGAGGTTACGTATGTCGTGTTAGTACTGTGGTCACAACTTGTTTAGCTTATAGGAATTGAGCCTATTGAATACAGTCATATCCATCTAATCAACCAACTTGGTCATAACTCTAATTACATCTTATGCGTAAAACGTGTTGTTTTTTGTATGTTGAAAATGGATATGCTTACCTTATGAACTATGATGAAACGATACAAGCTCTGATCATAGCCTAAGCTGAGTAACTGTTTAGTGATACTAATGAAGCTTGAGACTAGTGATAAGGAACATGTATTACTAAGGGTCTATGTTTCTTACATGTTATGATAGTGTTAATTAGGGATATACCTATACAGATTACTTATAAGTTAGAATAGGTATACTAGTATGATTACGGTCAGAGTACTGGAATTGATGAAACTCGTGTATCTTACTCAATACGTGATCTAGTATGAAGCTAAGTTGTATAAGCTATATAACATAATACATTGAACAAAGGTATGTATCATATTCAATGGATCTCATTCATCTTATCACTAGTAAGCTCTATACACTAAAAGGCTCGTATTAGTATCTAAGCATGATTTTAGTTCACCCTTATCTATGAGTGAGCTAGAACAAAGCTTTGTATAATTACATATGTTATATCTATATTAAAGCTGAGTCCAGTCTATTAAGGAGATAACCAACCTGTGATACACGTACTTTATCATATCTATACATGTATTTCTTAGGTTAGTACTGATAGGTCAACCTTTAGATGATGTTACTTATAAAATATCTGTGCTATTAGTTATGCCGAGTGTAATGAGAATGAGACAAGCAAGTGATTAGGTAAACAAGCATGGTTAGAAAGAGTCATGTGTAACTACTGTGTTCTAATTCCATAGCTTGTCATAAGCTTAGATAAGGTACAAAGGTGACAGTCTAATCAATATACAACATGATATCCCGGGGTTCTTGCTTTTAGTCATTCCTATTATATAAATACCTTTTTTCTTATTGGTATATAGAGTACCGTTCTCTCCATAATCAATACATATGGATAGACTGTAATCACTGTATACGCATATCCTAATGTAACAAGCTCTGTTTCCTCATTACTTTGATTTCCATGGTTCTACTTATGGCACTGATTCAACCATTAGTAATGATTACACTCTACTCTATAGGGTAAGTACATATTGAATAGACCTGCTTATTACCTGTATTCCCTAATCTTTAACAGGTATAAGGAGAATGACGTAATTCATACATGTTTACATACCTCATTGGTTTAGCTGTATAAAGCTGTTGAAAGTAAATGGAAAATGATATTTGAAACAACTATCATAGAATCCTACTTGAATCCATATAAAAGTTGCTAAATTGATGAACTATGGATTTACTTGGAATGACATTTGCAAAATTTTGACACTACCCTATGAAAGTGAAACATTTACTCTCATTATGAAAACAGATGAATACATGGAAAAATAGCTTAATTGCAAAATTTCTTGGATCACTTTGGGTTTGGGTTATAAGAATTTATAAGCAAGTGTTACATTGTCGGTCATTTGGTGCCATTGTCAGCCTACACAACATATGTACTCCACAAAGATCATAAAGAGTTACAATTGGAACTAGTGGACTCTTCAAGGAATCTGGCACAGATAGATTTACAAGGGTTTAAAGCAAAAACACTTAGGCTATGTATCAAAACCCCCGATCCATTGTAAGGCTATTAATACATGCAAAAAACAGCATTTCAAATGAATCTAAGCCACATCAACAAGAAACAACATCAAAAACACAAAACAATTTCATCTCCATTACAAAAACAAAATCCCACTTCACCACTGAACCCTTAATTTGCAATGAGAGACTACGAAGTAATGCAATTCGATTTCCTGTAACATAAGTAATGCAATTCGATTTCCTGTAACATACATGTTGATAATTTCCTGTAATAAAGGAAAAGTATTTTTGCAGAAGTAATAAAGCATAATTTACAAATATTATAATGTCTAAATGCATGCAATAATTTTACAGGTTGTTGCATCTATGGCAAAAGGAAGTTACTCTACTCGTACAAGGAGAAGTGGCAGGAGAGTGACAAGGGGTGCGCAGCTGCGATGCACATCGTCTGATGATGACAGGCCAATAGATGTCAATGCCAACAATGCACCAGGGAACATTGTTGAGGATGACCATGTGACAACAGCTGATGTTAACACACCATCAGCCACAGAACCACCATCAACAACAGTCCAAGCGGCAAGCTCAACTAAAAAGATCAGTGCTATAAGAGGATGAACAAAACAACAAATATTAGTTGCAATTGACGACATAGAGTTTCATGGATACTCAGTTCGGGCATCTGCAAAAAAACATGGTATTCCTCCCTCATCAATACATTATTGGATAAATGGACTGACTCATACAAAACGTAGAGGGCCTCTTACAGTTATGACTGAGGAGGAGGAGGCCGAGGTGGTTGAGTGGTGTAAAGATATGGCCCAACTGGGACATGGGCTAGAGTTGATACAACTCAAATCAACAGTTGCTCAAATCTGTCAAGGGAGGCCAAACCCATTCAAAGATGGGTTTCCTGGTAAATCATGGTGGTTTGGGTTTAACAAAAGGCATCCAGAACTTGTATTGCGTACTGCTGAGGGCCTTGACAGAGATAGAGCATTAAATTTGTGCCCTGCAGTTATGCAAAATTTCTATGACACACTTTCTAGTGCTTACGATAAACATTCTTATGGAGAAGACCATATATGGAACTGTGATGAAACAGGTTTACAGGCAGGGAGGAATTGTGGCATGTGGGTAATTGCCAAGAGAGGGAGCCGAAATGTGCCAAAGATTTTGCCCATGAGCAGGGAGTGGATAACTATTTTATGTTGTGTCAATGCAATTGGTACTTCAATCCCAGGGTTTTATCTATTCAAAGGTAAAAATCAACTGAAAAACTATATACATAACTGTGAACCAAGTGCATGCATGGCCGCACATCCCCATGCATGGATGACTAAAGAACTGTTTCTAAGTTGGCTTTTTCACTTTGCTGCATCAGTACCAGGTGGCGTCTCGCCTAATAACAGACACCTTTTGATATTAGATGGCCATGGGAGCCACATGGTTGTACAAACAATTGAGGAAGCAAATAATTTAGGCATCAACCTGTTGACATTGCCAGCTCATACCACTCATAGACTGCAACCCCTTGATGTTAGTGTGTTTGGATCTTTCAAGAACTATTTCAGGTCGGAGTGCGCTGCATGGATGGCAAAGAATGCAGGGGTTGAGGTGAAAAGGTTTGAGCTAGCAGAGCTTGCAAGTAAAGATTTTAAAAGGGCTTTGACACCATCAAATATCAAGGTTGGCTTTAGGAGGACAAGAATATGGCCACTGAACTATGATGCTCTTATGCATGATACTGGTTGTAGCCAAGCGTTTCATGTGGATGGTCAGGAAGAATGGAATGCCCAAACAGGTGTTGAAGTGCAAGAAGTAGATGACCAAGATGATGTTGTTGCAACTGGTAATATGATTTCCTTGTCTCAAGGACACTTATATGTTGAAGATGATGAAACTGTACGTGAAACACAATATAACAATGAACAAATTCGCAGTAACATGGAGATTGTTCCACCAACTCAAGAACATGAAATTCTTGTTGCTGATATTGTTAATGATATTGTTGAACATGCAGTTGAAAATGACCAATTGACATTGCCAATCCAAGTAACCCCACCTTCATGGCTAGCAGAAGCAACGATCAATATGAATGCACATAGTGTCTCAGCAACCAATGAAGAAAGCATGAACATGCCCTCACAACCAGCAGAATTGAACAGTGAAATTGTTCATTTTTTTGTGGACAATAGATCAATGGAAGAAGATGAAGGACATAATGAGGCATCAAATGAAGATAATGATATAGTTCAATCAGTTCCAACAGATACTGAAAGGGAAGTACCAAGCAATGACATGCAGGTGGGAGGGGTGGAGAAGACACTTGGACGGTTCCTAAAGCTACCAGTACAAAGAGTATCAATGAAAAAAAAGCAAGGTGCATCGGGTAGTCTTCGTCTGGGCCGAAGCTCACAATTACTCACCTCAGAGGACTATATAAACCTGTTAGTTGAGTCTGAAAAAAAGAAATTTGAAATGCAAGAATTAAAACAGAAAAAGAAGGATCTAGTCAAGGAGAAGAAGGCAGCAAGGATTGTTGCAACACAACGTCGAACAGATGAAAGGATTGAAAGAGATAAAGCAAGGCAAGTTAAGGACCAACAAAAGCAAATGGCAAGACAGGAAAAGGAAAAACAAAAGGCACAACAAATGCTTGAAAAGGAACAAGGGATGATCAATATGGTTGACAATGATACAAGAATAGCTAATGAAACCATGATTATTTCAAACTCATTGGACTCCATTGCAGATAATACACCATTATTCCAAGATCTCATAAACATTCAAGTGCCTCACTATCAAACTGAGGGTTTACCCACTTGCCTTATTCCTACCAGAGTTGGTGCCAATTCTATGTATGCTCATTACACACCTCCACTTAATGCAGGGGTCAGTAGTGCAAATGTGAGGTATGGGTACTCAATACCTCCATGGTTGGAAGCTGCAAATTGGAGTCAATCATATGGCAGCAATCAACCATTTCCTAATCAACCCTTGACAGGTAGGCCAACCTACCTGGCTCAAGAAGGTAACTCGGGGAGTTTTGGCACTCAAGATTCTCAGGGCCATAAAGAATAGGAGTGTCATATGTTTTTGGTTGTAACCACATTATGATGTGGATTTTGGGTGGATTGTGTCTTTTTCTTGTCACAGAAACATTCTGGCTTACAACCTAGGTTGTTTTATTGCTTTGAAACGCTAACAACATTATGGTTCTATGCATTCACTACATTGAAAAGCCAACAACAGCTTGGTTGGTTGTAAAGCAATTTTATTTGCGAGCTAAGCACAAATGATATCAGTCCACAAAAGATGCTACAATGATAACTTAGATACTTATTCCCCTTTTGAAATTGCTATGTCAATTCATATTATGTCTTGGGGCATCTTTTTCCACTGCAAAGATGAACAATATTTCACAAAGTAAATCACTTAATACTTCACCATTAGCTTCAAAATGATGCTCCCAAGACTGATAAGTGATTTCTTATGGATATTAAACCTTAGAAAATTGATTTCTTCTTACTGAAACAAGTACACCAGATCTCGAAAAGCATATTTCAGATATCAGAAAACATATACCAGACCTTAGAAAAGCACTTGGAAAGCCACCAACAGAAAAACATATGACTTTATTAGCCTCTTATGGTAAATGTGCAATGGTCTTGGGCTTATTATTATTGTCTTATGGTATTTATTAAGTCACAGTAGCAATATGCTTCAGATCTAATTATTCATTGCAGTCAACAAGGATCATATAAAGCAGGCCACTGTAAACAGTTTTTAAACTTTGAAAGAATAACCTAGATCTAAGTAAGCTTACCTACAACATCTAGAGCTAAGAGAATGAGAGGGAGGATATGTCGATGTTGGGTCCCTATAATACTAGTGATTACCCCATTACTATTGTAGTTATACCCCTTATTTATATTGATGTACCCATGTAGTGCCCATATTGTTACTATTGTGCCACATAGAAGCCCACTATTGTTATTGTTGTGCCCTACAATATTATTGTTATGTAGGCTTTGATTGTATTGGGACCACTTAGACTCCTATATATAGAAAGGAGGTATTTTCATTTGTATCATCCAAGAATTGTTCATTTATGTAATGTAAAGGAGGTTGCCCCCTCGAAGAGGCTGAATTCTAAGTCGTGGATCTCTCTTTTCTATCTTTTTGTGAGCTGGTTTCATAACATTTGGTATCAGAGCTTTGGATTCTAGGGTTTCGCTGCTCCAAACAGGTCATCGTGGAATTTTCGCTATAACTTTTTTTCTGTGATGTTTCAGAAGTCGCAAAACAAACCCATTTGAGAAGAATTGGCGCTAAACCTTGGGTCCGAATTTCAGAACTTTTCTCGCGATATTTTCGGAGATATGATCTGAGGAAGTTGGTCTTTTTGCAGACTCCTGAATTACATTCAAAACAGGTGACCTGGGGAAAATCGTCATAACTCTCTCTCTGAGGATCGGATTGAAATTTCGTAAAAAGGTACATAAAGAGGACGGACTGTAGTTTCTTGTGGGTGAGTTTCAGATTCAAAGGTTGAAACAGTGACTCGTGGCACGTCGTACAAGTTCGCTCTACTGAACCAGTCTAAAAGCAAGTCACTGTGGGAGATTTCACATAACTCTTCCTTGGAGAATCCAATTTGGCTCAGACTTGTGGCATTGGAAAGAGGACGCAGAAGGCTACTACAGATAGCAATTTCAGAACTGGATGATCCGAAATTACAGAGATACATCAGATTCAATATCAGGCTTCTATAAAGTGAAAAAAGGTGTGTAGTTTTTTTTTAAATTTTTGTGTAAGCTTGGTTTAACGGAATTCAAAGGGCATAGTAAAGCATTATTATCGTTAACTGATGCCCCGAGGAAAGAAAATGCAAACACCTAGTAAGGAACCTGAAAGCTCTAGCATGACTCATGAAGAAGAGGAAGAAATGCTACATGATATATCAAAATTACAAGAACAAGTGCAACAAATGTCACGCTCACAAAAGCTAACAGAAGCTAAGATAAGTGGCGTGGAATCTAAGATAAATGGCGTGGAATCTAAGGTAAATGGCGTGGAATCTAAGATAAAGGGCATGGAAGCTAAGATGGATGGCATGGAAGCTAAGATTGACGCTAAATTTGATGGCATGGATGATAAGATGGATGAATTGAAGAAGTTGCTACAAGAAAGGGTCACTAATGGTGAAAAGGTAGTAAAGGAAACTCATGATGAGAACAAAAGAAATGTTAATCATGATTCCATAGACTCTAATGTTGGATCGAAGACTCACCATGTTCCAAAAATCGATATGAGGAAGTTTGATGGCAAGGATCCCGCCACATGGATATTACAGATGGAGCAATTCTTCGATCTCAATAATGTGCAAAACACACAAAAGGTACGTATGGCAACTTTATATTTGGAACCAAATCAGTTTGTATGGTATCAATGGCTTTGTTCTCGTAAACAATTTATCACTTGGGCAATTTTTACGGAAGAATTGATAGCACATTATGAGGATACAAAAAGCAACACTTTTTTTAGCCAATTGATAAGTCTCAAACAAAAGGGTTCAATAATGGAGCACATTGAGGAGTTCCAAAAATTGAACATAAGGGTAAAAGATATTCCAGAGGAGCATAGGATTGATGTGTTCATAGGGTCTTTAAAGGATAATATCCAACATGATGTGCGCCTTTGGGAACCTGATTCATTAGAGAAGGCATTCAGGTTAGCAAGAAAAATGGAAAGCAAAATTATGGCAACTAGGAAGCATACCATTCACAACTATAAAGATGGAAGTGTTGTTGCCCATAGTCTTCCACAACCTACAAGGTTGACACCACAACAATTGGAAGAAAAAAGAGCAAAAGGGCTTTGTTACAATTGTGATAGCAAATACACAAAAGGTCATAAGTGTGCTGAGAAGAAATTATTCTACATAGATTGTGAAGAGGAAGAAGAAAAGGAGCAAGAAAGGTCAAAAGAAGAGGATATATTCCAGGAACAAAGCCTAGATGAAGAACAAATAAATCCGACCATATCTTGTAATGCATTGGCGGGAATTACCACTCCTCAAACCATCAAGATAGAAGGACAAATCAAGAAGAAAAAGGTAATAGTGTTGATTGATTCAGGAAGCACCCACAATTTTATTCATTGTAGGGTAGCAAAAGAATTGAATTGCTTCCTATATCCAGCACCAGAGTGTCAAGTGATGATTGCAAATGGAGGAACAATAAATTGCTCTGGAAAGTGCCATAATATCAAGCTATCCATGGGAGAATATGTATTGACTAGCCCAATGCTTTCCATTCCAATGGGAGGTGCTGATGTTGTACTAGGAGTCCAATGGCTACAATCCTTGGGTACAATAGCTTTTAATTTTCAAGAACTTTTCATGAAATTTTCTGTGGAAGGAAAGGAAGTTGAATTAAGGGGTATTGCAGGGAAACCAGGAAAGATAATCAGCTCTAATGGTATGACAAAGCTTCTAAAAAAGGAGCAAAGAGGTGTAATTGCACAATTATGTTCGCTAGATGTTTCCACATTGGAATCATCTATTTCTCCAGATCTCCAAAAAGTCCTGGACAATCATTCCAAGGTATTTGAGACTCCCAAAGGTCTCCCACCTATGCGTGATCATGATCATGCTATTCATCTGATTCCAGGAAGTGTTCCTCCAAACATCAGGCCGTACAGATATCCCTATGTCCAAAAAAGTGAAATTGAACGTATGGTTGCAGAAATGCTAGAGGCTGGTATAATTCAACCGAGTCAAAGTTCTTTCTCTGCTCCAGTAGTATTGGTGCACAAGAAGGATGGATCATGGCGCATGTGTCCGGATTATAGGGAGCTCAACAAGCTCACTATTAAAGATAAGTTCCCCATTCCTGTCATTGATGAATTACTGGATGAATTGCATGGATCAATTTACTTCACCAAGTTGGATCTTCGTTCAGGATATCATCAAATCAGAATGAAGATTGAAGACATTCCGAAAACGGCATTTAGAACTCATGAGGGTCATTATGAATTTTTGGTCATGCCTTTTGGCCTTACCAATGCACCTTCAACATTTCAAGGTTTGATGAATTCAATTTTCAAACCATTCCTTAGAAAATTTGTGTTAGTATTTTTTGATGATATACTAATCTACAGCAAGTCTTGGAAGGATCATGTTGAACATGTTGACAGGGTGCTACAACTATTGGAGGAGAAACAATTATATGCAAAAAGATCCAAATGTTTCTTTGGAGTCCAGGAGGTGGAATATTTGGGTCATATTGTATCTCATGAAGGAGTTAAGGTAGACCCTAGCAAAATTAAAGCCATTAAGGAATGGAAAATCCCCACATCCATAAAGCATCTGCGAGGATTTCTTGGGTTGACAGGGTATTATCGCAAGTTTGTTAAGAATTATGGGAGAATAGCAGCACCTCTAACAACATTATTGAAGAAAGATGCATTTTCATGGACTCCGGAAGCAACAAAGGCCTTTGAACATCTTAAAGAGGCAATGTGCCAAGCACCGGTCTTAGCTACACCGGACTTCACAAAAACCTTTATTGTGGAATGTGATGCTTCAGGAAATGGAATTGGTGCTGTTCTAATGCAAGATGAAAGACCCATTGCTTTTGAAAGTCGTCCAATCAAGGGAAAGTTTTTAAGCAAAGCTATTTATGAGAAGGAAATGTTGGCAATACTCCATGCACTTAAGAAATGGCGACCCTACCTAATGGGAAGACACTTCAAGGTAAAAACGGATCATGATAGCCTTAAATACTTTTTAGAACAAAGATTATCCTCTGAAGAGCAACAAAAGTGGGTCACAAAGATGTTGGGTTATGACTTTGAAATCATCTACAAAAAAGGGAAGCAAAATGTGGTGGCAGATGCACTCTCAAGAAAGGATGAGGATGTGGAAGCATTGTTGTGCGCCATTTCTATTATCCAACCAGATTGGATAAACGAAGCAAGGGAGGAATGGAAGAATGACGAAGAAGTGTGGGCACTTATTCGAAAGCTACAACAAGATTCCAGTACGTCTGATACATTTAGCTGGAAAAATGATTCGTTATGGTACAAAGATCGCTTATACCTCTGTAAGAATTCCCAGCTAAAACAAAAGATTCTTATGGAATTGCACACTTCTCCCTTAGGAGGGCACTCAGGATTTTTAAAAACTTACCACAGGGTTAAGAAGGAATTTTTTTGGGATGGCCTTAAATCAGATATTCAAAAGTTTGTGGCAGAATGTTTGGTTTGCCAACAAAATAAAGTTGAAACAATTAAGACACCGGGTCTATTACAACCTTTATCCATTCCAAGCCAACGTTGGGAGGAGGTTTCAATGGATTTTATCACAGGTTTACCCAAGTCTGAGGGAAAGAGTGTCATCATGGTGGTAGTTGACAGACTTACCAAGTATGCACACTTTTGTGCATTATCACATCCATTTAAAGCCAGTACAGTTTCTACTGCATTTATGGAAACAATTCAAAAGCTACATGGAAACCCAAAGATTATTGTAAGTGACAGAGATCCCATTTTCACTGGAAATTTTTGGACAGAATTATTTTCTTGTCTTGGTACTCAGTTAGCTCATAGCTCATCTTATCATCCTCAATCTGATGGGCAAACTGAGATAGTAAACAAATGTTTGGAAGGATATCTTCGTTGCTTTGTATCTGATAAACAGACACAATGGGTCAAATGGTTGCCTCTGGCTGAATGGTGGTATAACACTTCCTTCCATACAGCAACAAAAATGACCCCATTTATGGCACTTTATGGGTATCAACCACCATCCATCACATCATATTTAAGAGAAAATTCTAAGGTTCAGGCAGTGGAACATCACATCGAACATCAACAACAAGTCCTCCAACTCTTAAAGGATAACCTCGTGTTGGCACAGAATAGAATGAAACAACAGGCAGATCAACATCGCAGTGAAAGAAGTTTTGATGTAGGTGATTGGGTATTCCTACGGCTACAACCATATAAGCAAATGTCCCTCAAGCAAGCTAAGAAGGATAATAAATTATCACCAAAGTATTATGGTCCGTACAAGGTGTTGCAAAAGATTGGTACTATGGCATACAAATTGGAGCTTCCTGCAGCTTCTCGATTGCACCCAGTTTTCCATGTTTCATGTTTAAAGAAGGTTATAGGCGACAAGCTCCCAGTTCAAACAATATTGCCAGAACTTGACGAGGAAGGAAAAATTATATTGGAACCGGAAGCAGTCACAGAAACAAGAACTCGACAGCTACGAAATCGATCAATTTCAGAGTATCTTATCAAGTGGAAGAACTTATCCGCTGAAGATTCCACATGGGAGGATGAGAATTTTATGCAGAAGTATCCAGAACTACTCAAGCGTTGAGGACAACACTTTTTTGAAGGAGAGGGGCATGTTGGGTCCCTATAATACTAGTGATTACCCCATTACTATTGTAGTTATACCCCTTATTTATATTGATGTACCCATGTAGTGCCCATATTGTTACTATTGTGCCACATAGAAGCCCACTATTGTTATTGTTGTGCCCTACAATATTATTGTTATGTAGGATTTGATTGTATTGGGACCACTTAGACTCCTATATATAGAAAGGAGGTATTTTCATTTGTATCATCCAAGAATTGTTCATTTATGTAATGTAAAGGAGGTTGCCCCCTCGAAGAGGCTGAATTCTAAGGCGTGGATCTCTCTTTTCTATCTTTTTGTGAGCTGGTTTCATAACAGTCGATGTGATCCTTCATACACCTGTATAGTGGCATGGTCCATTGCAACAACATGAAGGGAAACTGAAAAGGAAGCTAGGGGTGACGATCCCTGAGAGTAGGACGATGCCTGAAATGCTTTAGATCTAGCAGTTCTTTTAGATGATGAGGAAGTAATCGTCAACAAGAAGAAACCATCCAGTTAGGTTCCATGTCTCATATCCTGCTAGGTCCCTTACTATAATTTGACCTCTGCCCCGACAAAAGACAGATTAAAGAGGACAAATACCTACTGAACTGCTTGGGATCTATCAATTTTTTCAAATGATGAGGAAAGCTGAAGCAATCATCCACATCCACACAATCTCAAAATCATTAATCGACATGCTTACTAAGTTCATTCACATCCACAAGCCTATCTCCAAGATGATGGTGTGGAAGGAAAAGTAAATGTTAGCAACCCTCAACTGAAAGTAGCTAATTTAGAAACTAAAATCCATGCACAAAAGTCACCTTTATGCTAATTTTAGATCTGACTTCTATAAAATTCCTTCTCTACTTTAATAATGCAACAATTTTGGAACGATGATAAGTATAGGAACGATATATTATGCAAGAGTTAATATTCCCGAAGGGTAGCTAGAACATGTTGTGTTATATGAAAAATACAAATCAGAATGTCAATGTAATGTTTTGCAATGAGATGAGATGAAAACATGCAAAACTCAAATAAGAAAGACAAAAAGAGAAACCAATGAAGTCTGCCACCCAATGGATGCAAACATAATAGTTAGACCTGAAACCAATGGCTCAAAAAATACACCAACCTCTAAAATATTTAAGAGAGATGATATCAGTCCACAAAAGATGCTACAATGATAACTTAGATACTTATTCCCCTTTTGAAATTGTTATGTCAATTCATATTATGTCTTGGGGCATCTTTTTCCACTACAAAGATGAAAAATATTTCACAAAATAAATCACTTAATACTTCACCATTAGCTTCAAAATGATGCTCCCAAGACTGATAAGTGATTTCTTATGGATATTAAACCTTAGCAAATTAGTACACCAGATCTCAAAAAGCATATTTCAGATATCAGAAAACATATACCAGACCTTAGAAAAACACTTGGAAAGTCACCAACAGAAAAACATATGACTTTATTAGCCTCTTATGGTCAATGTGCAATGGTCTTGGGCTTATTATTATTGTCTTATGGTATTTATTAAGTCACAGTAACAATATGCTTCAGATCTAATTATTCATTGCAGTCAACAAGGATCATAGAAAGCAGGGCACTGTAAGCAGTTTTTCAACTTTGAAAGAATAACCTAGATCTAAGTAAGCTTACCTACAAGCACATACTTATGTAAAATATCTTAAGTCTCAAACACATCCATCTTCTATTGAATACAGAAAGAAGTTAATACACAACAATAGCTCAAAACCAAAACTGAACTAAACTTAAAGCCTACACAACATATGTACTCCACAAAGATCATAAAGAGTTACAATTGGAACTAGTGGACTCTTTGAAGTCATTTTCTTCATTTTTGAAGTAATTATTATTTAAATTTGCTGAATAAAACCTGAAACACTGAGATAATAAGACACAGAGCTACAAATAAATTCTCAACCATAAATAAGTAAATAAATCCAACAAATCTGATTTTAATATAATCAAATATGTAGTCATATATAGTTCTAAAATAATTGAGCTAATAATTGTTCCAAGGAAACGAACAAAATGCATGTGATAGACAAAATTGAATGGCATAGGCAGACATGGGAGATAGTCTTTAGGAACCTAACCCAAGCTACTGCAAGCACTAATAAATTATATGGAATGGTACAGAAGCTCGAAAGGTAGTCGAAACAATAAAAGATAAGTCAATAGGGCCAGATTTGTCAAATTACATGAGTTCAAACATAAAATAATCTCTTTGGGCACATCTAAACTCAAAATCCGAAGCACTTAAATTGAAGGATGTGAAGACCAAGATTTTCATGTCATTCAATCGCTTATTCAAATCCAGTATTACCATCCTCTTGCCTATCCCATGTTTTGGAAACTCTTTGACGATGATAAAGAGTGTAAGGTTGTTACTATTGCAAACCTATCATGGAGGAATTTGGTTACACAAGAAAATTCCCATAAATGCAAAGGATATCCAAGGAGGAATAGGATGTCATTAAAACATTCTCTGTTCACGCTCCAATATTGAAAGGCAGCCTATAATATGGCAGGGACCTGAAGCCTCACAATCTCCTGGTGGATAAGCGAAGAGGTGTAGTAAAAATAGCAGATCTTGGCCTCGGAAGAGAATTTACAATTCCTATTAATAAATATACACATGAGGTGAGTGCTTTAACTACATTTTCCACATTTTCTACTGTATTTTGTAGAATTTTTGTCCTCGCTGATTTTAGAGACGGTTTGGTTCTAGTTTCTTGGTGAATAATATCTAATTTTTAGCACTAAGGTTAGAGGTTTCGGGTGTTCAACTTCTTGTTGGATGATTTGGCCTTTTAGGATCAACCCTTTGCAGAGCATGTCAGACTCACATTTTCAGTATTCATATTTTGGGAATAGTCCACATTTGCTTCTGGGTTTAACAGGAAATTTGGTTGTTCTTGATTTTGGTCGTTTAGGTTTCATAGTGTATACCATTTAACTTCCAGGTATAAGGGAAGAGGTTTAGGGTTTTTGGACATATAGGATTACTGTCATAGGCTGAGGATTCACATCATATTTGTAACCCTTTTCTTTCTAGAGTGGGGACGTAAGACCAGGTTTGACCCTTTGCTTGGCCTTGCAGAAGCAACCCTTTACAGAGCTTGTTAGACCTCTTGATCAAACAGCATAAAATTTAATGCAATAACAAGTTTGGATTCAATTTCGGGAGTTACAGTGCTGAGTGGGTTATTGCTTGTAACTTTATATATCCTCTTCATAAAACTTACCTACATAGCTTTCTATATTACAAAGGAATAAAAAAGGGTTGAGGGTGGAGAAATCTTTCTTATCATTATCATGACAAGGTTCTTTCTCCTTTGACAAACTAGTGGGCTCGTGCTACAGATTGTCACTCTCTGGTACAGGGCTCCTGAAGTTCTTCTGGGGGATACTCACTACTCTACACCTGTAGACATCTGGTCTGTTGGTTGTATATTCGGTAAGAATATTTATACAGATTACTTGGATGTTTCAATTTGTTGAGTCATATGTCTACTGGGGTGTCTGACATGGAAACTGTTCTCAATTTTGCAGCTGAAATGGTCAGACTGCAAGCCCTGTTTATATTTAGCACCATTATATCAGAAAAAAGCACAAGACCTTAACACCGAAAAGCTACAACATCATTTCCGTATGTTCCGAGTCTCACACTAGCTGCAAGCTTTGGAGATGGCAACCAAAACCAAGCTTCCATTAGAATCCAATTTTCTTAATTTTAAACTTCTTGTCACACCAAAGCCAAGGCTCTCAGCTAGCATTAACTAGTGTCCATACACCATAATATGTAGCTCAAAAAAGTTAAAAAGGAAAGAAACATCAGCAATAATTGAGTTATTTCTGTTATAAAAAACCCCAAGGGTAACTTCCAAAAACAAAATTCCAGTAAGGTTACAACATAATGCCAGAAAGGTTACAACATAACTGCTCTGAAGAGTGGTACTCAAAGCAGCCAATAAATTATACCTTCAACAAAACCAAAGGGCTACTACTCAAAGCTGCCAATAAATTATATCTTCGACAAAACCAAAGGGCTGCTACGAAGTAACAAACCTGCTTTTAGAAATGTTTGTGAAGCCTTTCCAAGAGAAGAGAATAGAGATGGGAATAGAGACTTATAAAGCACTTAAATTCAATACGCAAGGTAAAAGATAGTGCTATAAGACGATAACTTGGAGATTCTGAAGTACAACAACTTTTCAAGATTTTCAGGTTAACATTTGACAAAAAAAAAGAGACACAACAACATCCCATGGCTTAATTGACAAAACCCAAAACCTGTCTCCAAATTTAACAAAAATTCCAATAAACCAGGTGAGGTGTTGAGAAACACACGGTGAGGTGTTGAAAAACACTTCAGAAAATGGCTGGTAGGATTAAAAGCCTATCGGATAGAAGCCATAAGTCCAAAGCTCGCCGAAGCCATAAGTCCAGAGCTCGCCACACATTCGGCGGACCTTGTCCAACACCCCGCCAGACCTGCCACACCTGCAACAAGTGGGAAAAATTAGCAAATGAGCAAATGGAGAAAAAAAAAACCCAAAAAACCACACAAATACCACCAAAACCTACAATTACATGTAAATTAGTACTGGCTCCTCCCCAAACAGCAAATGGCGCGAATTAAACAACCACCCAGGAAACCCTAAACCACCGGCGGTCTAGACTGAACAGCAATTGCAAGCAGAAAACCACAAGAACAACAGAAACCTTGTTCCAACCATGGATTTGTGCAAGCAAGCAATGGCGGACATGAGCTCAACCATGGTGGACATCATGCGCAGGTAATGGAGCCCTCCCACGCCATCGTCGGCGGAGGGCTTTGAACAAACACCGGACCCGAACAGAAAACCCACAGGCAAACCACACATCGTGGTGTAAAGGCAGAAACGAGCGGGCGGGAGGTCGGCAGGTGAAGTTTTAATGGTTGACACGCTGCAAAACAGGTGGCTCTCCAAGCTGGACGCGTGTCATACACCGCCGCGTGCCGTCCACGTGCTTGTCCTCCAGGTGGAGGGGAGGGCGCATAGGTAATGGCATCCATCCCCTACATATTTTCCAAAACAACGTAAATTTGAGCCATTAAACCGATAGAGAAGTCGAGGAAATTGCCATATTCTCAAAATCGTGGAGTTGTTTAGTCACAAATTCCTTAGGGTCTTGGTGCTAATTTCACCTCGATCATGCACATATGTCATTGGTGGTTCATAATATCATTTGCAAAGGTTTTTAAGTTTTGAATTCTATTTTTTTTTTTTTATGGAAAGCAAATAATAATCTGTATGTACAAAAATAAGATGATATGAGGAAATGTTTGAAAGAAGAGCTTGATAAAATAAGTTTAATATTTTTTTTTAGTAATTAAGTGTAATATTTTATGTTGCACAAATATTTATTTGTTACTAAGTTTTACTTATTAATTCAATTTTTTACTTTGTTTAACATAGACCGTTAAAGAATTGAGGTTGAGGAGCCAGAACGTATCTTGTTATTTATTTATTAAAGAATTTAAACAGAATTGAAAGAAATAGTTAAATAACTCCTGAAACAGTTACAAACGGTTCCCATCTGTTTCCTAAAAATGGAAAAAGGCAGAATCCTCAGGGGTTAGAGGAAAAAGGAGACAGAGGAAAGAAAGCAGGAAATATACTACCCAGATTTTCCTTGAGCTGGAAGAAGAAGTAACTAGTGGGAAAACTGTGGACAAGAGTTGAACTGGTATGCGACTTGAGGCTGGACTGTGGTCCTGATGCCCAAGATACCACAATGTATCTGACTTATTAATTGTCAGGAGCAGGAAGAGCTCAGAAGGGGATTCTGGACATAATCGCCAGATCCGTGGCTGGATGGAGAGACCTTCCAAGAAAAGAGAGTAGTTATACAATTATAAACACGCAGAAACATATAAGTAGTGCATTTTGTGCTTTAATAATCATTGATTGAAAAATATTACTTTTAGTCAAGAACATATAATTATCAACAGAACTAATTACTAATTACTAATTATATTTTGTTTTTTCTATGGCTAGATATGCATTATGTCTCTTACATTGTTAGTTATAATCTAATTGTTCACATGTACATTGAAGAGTCATAATGAAAGGAATGCCTGTAACTTTAAACAGTTTCAAGAAAATAACCCAAAACCCTTTTGGGACAATTTTATCACCAGCAACTAAGAGAAATTAATGACAAGAACAGTTTATGGTATATTTAGAATAAATGCTACATTATATCAGAACCATGAAATGCACTTTAATTGAACGCATAGAGATCACAGAGATTAAGCCAAAAAATACTCATTCCAACAATTATAAATGTTTCTATAGACTGCCAGGTGCAAACAAGAAGTCAGATACCGCAAGCCATTTCACAAACAAATTAGACAAGGCTTACTTTAATTATATAAGATCAATGACCAAATTGCGAGGGTTTTTCATGGCTCTCGGTCGCTTTCCGAAGAAAGGACCGAGTGCCAACCGCCCACACATTTGTTTAGTTTCTAGGGTACTTAAACTGAGAATAAAATCGCCAAACAAGAAAATGAAACCTCTTAAAAAGACTGTTCGAGTCATAACAATTAAAAAATGGAAATACTGCAAGCCGGGTTAAAAACACTTAATAAAAATAGCCAAACAGTTCATTGAGACATTCCATCTCTATTTACTCGAAGGCAAAGCGCAAACCCTCATCTAGCAACTATAAGTTTAAGCGTTCGCTGAGCCTCAGCATGAGGCTGGCCTCTAAACCTCAGGAACTAAATTACATCAAACAAGTGGAATGCTTTCATAAATTAACTGAAGTCTGAAGGTAATACTTTATCTTGTGAGCCACCTGAGGATTTGGTGACAAAACCAACCTGTGACCAGAAGACAATAACCCGTATAAGGAAGACTCCCAAACTCTGAAATTCTTTGGAATTTCATGGTTGAAACAATACCTGTGATTACACACCTAGAGTTAAATCTTGTGGGAAAACGAGAATAATAATTGACATAGATAGAATCATATTAAAAGGTTCCTCATTACTTGCGTAGTAGGAGTATCGTATGAAAAGAAACGATGAACACCTATAAATTCTATTATAGTTGTTAGTGACTCTTCTCAGGCAAAGAAAATCAAGGAAGAGCGATCTTGTATTTGTATAGAATCTTACCTCCAAGGGACCGCAACTTTTTCCCCATCTCATCCTTTTTGGGGTGTACAAAAGCATCAGACAAAGGAACTACCTGCACCAGAGAACCAACTGATAAGGAGGAATCATTATGATCTGGAAACAAAATCATCTAAAGGACATTAACGGTAAGAAACTTCTGGTACTTTACCTTGGCACTTGCCAAACCCCGGCGGGATGAGGAGGGCACAATGACGCCATGATTTTCCTTCGAACCCTTGACAGGTTGTAGAGTCGAGCTACAAGGTTTGCACATTACCAAATGGAAAACGAACAAAGCAGAAATCTTGAAGTATGTCACACGTTTAACCTAGAAGTGTGAGGACCGTTGGATCCTTAGATCCAGATCCCACGATGGTGGGTCGACTCGGTGATCGAGGTTGCAGACTGTTTTGGCAAAAACATTTAGTGAATTAATTTCAAACATTTAAAGTTGGAGCCACGGGTGTCAGCTCCACCCTCGGTCCACTCCCACTTCATTAAAAGCGCTACTGTATCGATGCATTATGCCATTAGGAGTATATCAAATGCGAAGGAATATCGTGGATATGCAGGACAATCCTCATTCAATTTTAAATAGTCACATAACCTTAGTTAATAACCCTTGTAATGTGCTAGTAATATAGTTGATGGAATATGTGTTAAATAAGGTTTTTTTTTTTAATTAATATTTTTATTTATTATTTTTTTTTTTATTACATGTGTTAAGGTGTTACAAATGGTATCAGAGCCCAGGCTCACACACTGAGACTTCTGGGATAGATAAATACACATATAATATATATATATATATATATATATATATATATATATATATATATATATATATATATATATATATATATATATATATATATATATATATATATATATATATATATATATAATAATAATAATAATAATAATAATAATAATAATAATAAACAACTGAATAAATGTGAATGTGAACACAGAGATAGAGGTTAGCACCCAAAGAGCAGAAATGTGGACGAGCCCTAGACTATCGAACCACCCGAAAGTACCTTATGTAGAGGCCAACCCAAACATATGGATACAACTGGGAGAAGAATCTCAGCAAGCCAATGCTTCCCTGCTTGAAATAGTGCAACAATTACGTGCAGAAATGATGAACTTGATAACAGATAACGAATGACTAAGGCAGGAACAAGAAAGGATCCTTAAAAGCATGTCTGGCCGACAGAATCAACAGGGACCAGATCCCATTATGGAGGATAGGGAGAAAACCCCAACAGCCCATCATGGAAAAGATAATGCAAAGTCAGCAGAAAGACACATGGAGGATGAAGAGGGACATTCAGATAATGTTTCCAACCAAAGAAAGACAAAAAGACTGAAGGTGGAATTACATGGTGAGTTCAAAAAAAACAAAACCATCACTCTTTGAAGGAGAACCTGAAGAGGCAGTTGATGCATGGCTAATCGACATGGGAAAATAATTTCATATTTATGAATATACTAACAAACTTAAAGTACAACTGGTAGTTTTCAAATTAAGGGGTAAGGCCACCCTTTGGTGGGAAGAAATCAAGACTGTGAGAAAAATTGACGAACAACAAGTTACGTGGCAAGAATATTAGAAACATTTTAAGGATAAGCATTTATCTGAGCATTATTGTGATGAAAAAGCAAAGGAGTTCCATGAGTTAAGGTTGGGAACCTTGACCATGGATGAATATGTGAAACGATTTACTTCCCTGTTACGATATGTCCCATAGATGCAGGAGTAAAAGGCCAAAATTCAATGATTTATTAGCAACCTACTGAACTTTATGAAGGAAAAACTAGAATTTGATTATGTTAGATCAATGGATGATTCAGTGCGAAAAGCCTGTATTTGTTATCAGCAAATGAAAGAGAAGAGTGAGGGGTACAAAGGAGCAATAGGTAGGAGAGGGAGGAATTTACTCCCAAACAGACAAACGAAGATCACTAATGGAAGGAGTATTAGGCAAAGAACTTTCGGTAATTTTCCAAGGAACCAGTCAAAAGTCACAACTTACACCGAGAATAGACAGTCAGAGGGAGTTAGTAAACTTGCTAATGACCAACAACCAAAACAACCTCTACAATGTTGGGGATGTGGGGAATCCCATTACTACAAAAATTGCTCGCACAGAGCCTGAATAGATCAACTTTCAAATATGTAAGAAGCCTCCACAGTTGGAGATGTAGCAAGGAGTATGCCCATAATTAATGTTGTTTTAGATGATCATCAAGCAGAATACTAGCCCACCATGATCGAGTGTGAAGGTATGATTGCTGATCAACCTGTTTCTGTTTTGTTTGATCTGGGTGCTAGCCTAAGCTATATTAGTCCTAAAGTGGTAGAGAAATGTCAGTTGCAAAGTAGCAAGTTTAAGAAACCTTGGTTAGTTCAGCTAGACACCGGGACAAAAAGAAGGGTATCTGCGAAAATAGAAAATTTTCCTATAACAGTTTTAGGATGGTCCATCCATGTTGACCTAAGTGTACTCCCTTTAGGTTCATATGATGTACTAATAGGATGGACTGGTCGGAAGGGCGTTGGTCCTTGTCGATTGTAAGGGGAAATCTGTAAGTTATCTCACGGAGTCAGGACAAAGAAAGGAAACACAAGGGACAAATAAAAACATTAAGTTACGCCCTATTACTGCTAACCAGTTAGGAAGATGTATTAGAAAGGATTGCTAGATTTATGTTGTCCAAGTAAGATACACCAATTATAGGAGTAAAATGACTTCGTTAGAAAATATCCCTGTGATTCAGGATTTTGTTGATGTGTTTCCTGAATCCATTCCTAGATTGCCACCTAGGCGTGATATTGATTTCACAATTGAATTGATACTTGGAGCAGCTATTGTTTTGAGAGCTCCTTACCGCATGAGCATGCCTGAGCTAACAGAACTCAAAATGCAACTTCAGGAACTTCTGGATAAAGGGTACATTCGCCCCAGTGTATCCCTTGGGGAGCCCTCATGTTATTTGTGTGAAAGAAGGATGGAACCTTAAGAGTATGCATTGATTATCGTCAGCTAAATAAACTGATTATAAAAAAAATACCCTTTACCACATATTGGTGATTTATTCGATTAAGTACAGGGGGGCAGTGTATTCTCAAAAGTTGACTTAAGGTCTGGTTACCACCAGATCAGGATAAAGGATGAAGACATTTGCAAAACTGCATTTCGAACTCGTTAAGGCCATTATGAGTTCATGGTACTGCCTTTTGGCCTTACAAATGCTCCAACTACTTTCATGAGTCTGGTGCACAATATTTTTCAACCATTTATAGATAAGTTTGTAATGATTTTTGTTGATGACATACTAATTTATTCCAAGAATCAAGAGGAGCATGAAAATCACTTGAGAATAATATTGCAAATTCTACGAGATAAACAGCTATACGCTAAGTATAGCAAGTGTGATTTTTTCAAAATTCAAATACAATATCTGGGTCATGTTGTATCGGCAAAAGGAATAACAGTGGATCCGGAAAAGATCAAAACCATTATGGAATAGACTACCCCGAAAAACGTTGTTGATATTAGATCCTTTTTGGGCTTAACTGGCTACTACCACTGATTCATTAAAGTTTTTTCAGAAATAGCTTTTCCTATGACCTCGCTATAGAAAAAGGGGCATGCCTTCCAGTGGAAAGCTCAATGTCAACAAAGTTTTGAGCAGTTAAAATAATTACTTACTACTGCACTTGTGCTAAAAGTAGCAGATCCGAAAAAATCTTTTGTGGTTTGCACAAATGCAAGTAAGGATGGTGTCGACAGGGTATTAACACAAGAAGGGAAGGTTATAGCCTATGAATCACTCAAATTGAAAGATTATGAGCAACAATACTCTGCATATGATCTTGAGTTGACAGCGGTGGTACATGCACTCAAAATGTGGCGACACTACCTCCTAGGAAAGAAATTTTTGTTATTAACAGATCATAGTAGCGTTAGAAACTTCTTTAACCAATCTAGTTTAAATGCTCGGCAAGCCAAATGGACCACATTCTTGAGCAAGTTCGACTTTGAAATGAAGCACCATAAAGGAAAGGAAAACCAGGTGGCCAACGCATTAAGCAGGAAAGTACATTGCATCTATGAAATACAGTTTAGTCAAGTATGATCTAACCTTCCTAACATCATCAGAGAAGCATGCCTCAATGACCCGGAATATGCATTCCTTTGGCATCAAGCATTGGAAGCTCATGAGAAAGGGAAACAGTCTAATTATGGTATAAATCCAGACAAAATGTTAACATTCAAAAACAAAGTATATGTTCCTAATCAAAATTCTATCAAACAATTGTTATTGGATGAATTTCATAGGAATCCTTATGCCGCTCACCCAGGATACCAGAAACTATTTTCTACCATCAGAAAAAAGTTATTTCTGGCCAGGTTTAAGGAAGGATGTTGCGGAGTACCTATCCAAATGTTTAGAGTGCCAACTGGTGAAGGCGGAACATCAGCACCCCGTTGGTCTATTGCAACCATTACCCATTCCTGAGTGGAAATGGGAGACAATCACTCTAGATTTCATCACACGATTACCTTGCACTAAGAAACAACATGACTCAATTATGGTGGTAGTGGACAAGTTAAGAAAAAAATGCTCATTTCATACCTATAAAATCCACCTACAAAACTATGGAAATTGCAGACATATTCATGAGGGAAATCTTCTGGCTGCATGAGATACCCAGGGTGGTAATTTCTGATAGAGATGTAAAATTTACATCCACATTTTGGAAAACCCTCTTTGCTAGGTTAGGTACTCAGATTCAATTCAATACGGCTTACCATCCACAGACAAATGGCCAAATAGAGCGAGTGAATCAAGTCCTAGAGGACATGTTAAGGATGTTTGTAATGCAACAACCGCACAAGTGGGAGGACTACCTCCACCTAGTATAGTTCGCCTACAATAATGGATGTCACGAATCATTGGGCATGAGCCTTTTTGAGGTATTGAATCAGAGAAAATGCAGGGTGCCCACAGATTGGAGTGGCCCCATTAACAGGTTAGCATTGGGTCCTAACATGTTATCTGAAATGGAGAGTACATTTAAAAAGGTCCACCAAAATTTAAAATCTGCTCGGGATAGGCAAAATATTTATGAAGATAAGAAAAGAATTCATAAGGAATTCCAGTTTGGGACCATGTATATCTGAAAGTCAAACACCAGAAAAGTACCTTACAGTGGAAGGGTTGTGCTAAGTTAGCACCCTAGTACTGTGGACCGTTTCAAATCTTGGAACGGATTGGACTAGTGGCATACAAGCTAGCACTTTGAGGCCATATCCGGGTCCACAATGTTTTCCATGTCTCCTTGTTAAAAAAATATGTGTACAATCCTCAACATATAATTAATTGGGAAAATATACAGGTAATAAACGAATTGAATAGGTAACATATGAATTGTTGTTTTGTAAATTTTTGACAGCAAATTGTAATTTGTGCAGGTCGAACCAAAGGGAGAGTTTCTGGTAAAACCTCTTCGTATTCTCGATCAGAGAGAAACCATATTGCAGAAATGAGCCATCACCTAGGTTAAAGTGCATTAGAAGCACTTTGGCCTGGAAGAGGCTTCCTGGGAAGAAGAGGAAACTATGCAGAAAGCCTATCCGGCATTATTTTCTTAAAAAAACCACTAGGGATGGTGTTCCTCACGGGGGGGAAGCTGTAACACGCTATGTTGCACAAACATTTATTTTGTTACCAAGTTTTACTTATTACTTCAAACTCTTACTTTGTTTAACATAGATTGTTAAATAATTAAGGTTGAGAAGCCATAACATATCTTGTTATTTATTTATTAAAGAATTTAAACAGTTTGTTAAAGAACTGAAAGAAACAATTAAATAACTCTTGAGACAGTTACAAATGGTTGCCCATTTGTTTCCTCAGAAGGAAAAAGAGGTAGAGTCCTTAGGGGTTAGAGGAAAAAGGAGGCAGAGGAAATAAAGCAGGAAATATACTACCCAGATTTTCCTCGAGCTGGAAAAATAAGTAACTAGTGGGAAAGCTATAGACGACAGTCGAACTAGTATGCGAATTGAGGCTAGACCTTGGTCTTGATGCCCAAGATACCAAACAGTATATGAATTATTAACTGTCAGGAGCAGGAAGAGCTCGAAGGGGGATTTTAGACGTAATCGCCAGATCCATGGCTGGGTGGAGAGACCTTCCAAGAAAAGAAAGTATTTACACAATTATAAACAAGAAGAAAGAGATAAGTAATACATTATGTGCTTTAATAACCATTGATTGAAAATAATTACTTTTGGTCAAGAACGGATAATTATCAGTAGAACTAATTACTAAGTATATTATGTTGTCTTCTATGGCTAGATATAAATTCTGTCACTTACATTGTTAGTTATAATCTGATTGTTCACATGTACATTGAATATTCATAATGAAAGGAATGCCTGTAACATTAAACAGTTTCAAGAAAATAACCCAAAGCCCTTTTCGGACAATTTTATTACCAGCAACTAAGAGAAATTAATGACAAGAATAGTTTATGGTCTATTTAGAATAAATGCTACATTATATCAGAACCATTAAACACACTTTAATTGAACGCATAGAGCTCACGAAGATTAAGCCGAAAAATACTCATTCCAACAATTATAAATGTTTCTATAGACTGCGAGGTGCAAACAAGAAGTCAGATATCGCAAGCCATTTCACAACCAGATCAGACCAGGCTTACTTTAACTGTATAAAATCAATGACCAAATTGCGATAGTTCTTCGTGGCTCTCAGTTGCTTTCCGAAGAAAGGACCGAAGCCCAACCACCCATGCATTTGTTTAGTTTCTAGGGTACTTAAACTGAGAATAAAACCACCAAACAAGAAAATGAAACCTCTTAAAAAGACTATTTGAGTCATAACAATTAAAGAATGTAAATATAGCAAGTCGGGTTTGAAACCCTTAATAAAAATAGCCAAATATTTCATTTATTCGTTCCATCTTTGTTTACCCAAAGGAAAAACATAAACCCTCATCTAACAGCTATAAGTTTAAGCATTGGTTGAGCCTTGGCACGAGGATGGCATCTAAACCCGAGGAACTAAATTACATCAAACAAGTGGAACGATTTCATAAATTAACTGAAGTCTGAAGGTAATACTTTAGCTTGTGAGCTACCTGAGGGTTTGGTAACAAAACTAACATGTGACCAGAAGACAATAACCCGTATAAGGAAGACTCCTAAACTTCAAAATTCTTTGGAATTGCATGGTCGAAACAATACCTATGATTGCACACTCGGAGTTAAATCTTGTGCTAAAACGAGAATAATAATTGACATAAATAGAATCATATTCAAAGGTTCCTCATTACCTGCGTAGGAGGAGTACCGTGTGAAAAGAAACGACGAACACTTGGAAAGTATATTATAGTTGTTAGTGAAAACTTAGGTGGATATAGGAGCGGCTCTGCAACTCTCTAACCTAGGGTTTTGGATTGTAGTCTGTGCACTGTTACCCACTCTGACAGGGAGCAGTGCCCTTTTCACTGATCTAAGGTAGTGGGGGCTTGTCCTGGCCCAACAGATGAAGCAAGTGGGGGCCAATGGGGCCCCTTCCTACAAACAGATAATGATGGACAAAGGTAAAAGCCCATTGGAAGGAGTGGAGATCACGGGTTCAAACACTACAAGAAAAAATGAGCTCAGGAAAAAGACAAAGTTGGATGGCAATACAAAGGAAACCTAGCATCCAAACCAGACAAAAGCCATCAAAGTTCTGGTAGGAAAAGACAAACCAAATCCCACTTGAGAGAAGGTACCTCGAGGAGCAAGAAAGAGTACCATAGAAGCGGAGGCAGCTGAAACCTCCCCCCTGAATGGCTCCGATCGAGGAGGACTAGCCACTGAAGACAAACAATATAGAGACCAAGGGAGGTGCAAGCCAAAAACCACATAAAGCCTGAGGGTTATCATTACCAACCCTGAACTACAAGCCTATAGGGATCATATGGCTATTCATGCAGTGATCTACAAGTTTATGGGCTTTTGGCCCACAGAAAAAGCCTTATGCCAACGGATCAATCTAACTTGGAAGCCGAAAGAAGATGTGAAACTCCACCTGGGGCCAACGTTTTTTTCATGGTTGTCTTTGCAAACCTTGAAGACAGAGACCGCATCTTTGATGGAGGCCCTTATTTTTATGCCTCTGCAAGCCTTTACATGAGACCCTGGAAACCAAATTTTGCACTAGAACAGGAAACATTTAAGCATGTTCCTGTGTGGATTCGCCTATTTTCCCTCCCCATCGACTACTGGAGACCGGCGGCGTTGGAACAAATCAGCAACAAACTGGGCACCTTCATCCAAGATTCCGAAGCTACCCTCCAAAAAAGGTACACCTCTTGCGCTAGAATCTGTGTTGAAATGGACGTTTCAGGTGCTCTTCATGAAGGTCTATGGTTGGAATATAGAGATGAAGTCTTCTTCCAAGCCATAGACTATGAAAAAATACCCTTCAGATGCAGAAAATGCCATGAACACGGCCATCTGATCCGGGAATGTCCCCTGAACAAACCCATAGAGAAGGCTAAGGATCTCCCAAGCAAAAATCAGGATGGTTTCGTCTGACCCATGGGTAGACACCGAACCAACAGAAGGAACCAACCGAAGACAGGAAACACCAACAAAGGGTCTATGAACACATTTGAGGTGCTTGGAGAGGAAACTGGTGCAGATGAGGATACCCAAATACCAGCATCTGAGCAGGAAACCCTAGAAACGACCAATCAGAATGCCCAGATGCCGACTCTAATCTCGACTAATGACTTTCTCCTAGATCTAGGATTGAGGAAAGACGCAGAAGGGGACGAGGAATTGACATTAAGTGAAGTGGGCACAGAGGATCAGGATCTAAATGAAACTCTAGAAAAAGAAGGAATGGACATTAATACCATAGTTGAGAAATGGAGACAAAAAGGAGTGGATCACATTCTAGAGGAAGAGATTGACAGAGACAACTTCCTCTTCCTATCAAGGCAGGATGTAGCCCTGAAAGGGCAGAAAAGGGGTCTGGGCGCGACAAAGGGACCATGCATCAAGGCACAAAACCTACACCAAACACATTCTACTACAAAACATAGGAAGAAATGGGGTAGAAGAACAAACAATGAAGTGCTCCATGAGCTCGGCCAAATGCTCATCAACTCGGGCAAGGTGAAAGCCCTTGAGGCTTTCCCATTCTCCTCATAATACCTATTTAAATATGAAGATACTCTCATGGAATGCAAGAGGGCTAAATAGCCAAACCAAACAAAGATTATTGAAAAAGAAAGTCACAAAGGAAAATCCGGACATTGTTTTCCTGCAGGAAACCAAATGCTCCAGGCTAAAGCTGGAAGGGATAAGCAGAAACCTGGGAAAGAGAATGGAGCACACGGAGGTAGAAGGTAATGGTCTGGAAGGGGGCTTAGCCATCTTCTGGAACCCCCACTCCCTACTCCTCCTAAATGTCGAGGCCTCCAGATCTTTCATTTCCCTTGAAATGCAGATCCTGGGAGAAGCTGGCACATACTTATTCACAAATGTTTACAGCCCCCAAAGGCTGGAGGTGTTATAGACAATTTTGTGCCTTGCAGCATCAGGCATGAATTGTCAATAATCCAAGGGATCCAAAGTCCCTAAACATGATGTTCCTACCCCTAGAGGAACAAGGTCAGCAAGCCAACAGCTCTCAGATCAGTTCTCCACCTGAAAACACTCAAAAACAAGCAATCCTGAAATCAAAGCAGGTGCTCCACTAGGTTTCTGCGCTGAAACTCAGCTGCTCCATGGTGTACCTGCGTTGCAAAGCAAGTGGAACAAAGGCCACCTGCGCTGAGCGAGATGGGACAAGTGGCACAATGAGTCATTGCTCTGGAATCTTCCAAAAATGACACTTGGATCAGGGATTTCGCCTTGTGATGAGTCAGAGGCTCTGTTTCTCTAAGTGGAAGCAAGGTTCTCCAAGTGGACTCAAGAACTGAAGATCAACTGAAGAGAGAGAGGACACAAGGCAGCTACACATCAGTTGCAAGCTGACTCATCCTTTCTCAATTCATCTATATATTGAGCTCTCTCCTATGAGCTCAAGAGGCTGGAATTTTGTGCAAAGTAATGATATGCTGTTGGTTTCACTATAGAACTATTGGGTGATTGCTTGAAGGAGGTGAAGAGGAGAAATTCTTTCTGCTGGGAGGTGTTGCTGGATTGGGGCCTTCAATGGTTGTAACCTTCTCAGAACTTTACTTCTTCTATTAATAAAAGCTATTGAGGTTCTTCTATATGCACTTGTTTCAATGATGTGTTGTGATAATTGTATATTTGATTTATGCTAATCCTTGAATCAGTTATGATTGCATGCTTCTTGTAGTTTCCTTCTTGGTTATTTTGCAGGATCTCATTGTAGCTAGGCCAGCAAAAGAGCAAGGAGCTGGGAGCAAGCAAGCAAAGAGAAGAGTTTGGATTCGACATTAAGCGCAAGGCAACGGTTAGTGCATTTCTTCATTCTCTCTTGCTTTCATAAAGAAGTAAACCTTAAGTAGTTTTCTTTACAGTTGTTGCTAAGGTACTATCACCCTTAGAGTGGGATAGGGTCATCCGAATCGGATACTTTTCCCTACAACAAACTGGCGACTCCACTGGGGATCGTATCTGTTTGATTGTTTGTAGTATTTTGCTATTCATTTCCTGAACAAAAGAGTACCAAATCGAAAAGCTTTTGACTATATCAAAAGCGAAGTAGAGGGCAGCTACTCTAGCTCATTTCTGAGCATGTTCATGATTTGAAGAGCTGATCTACAAGGATCCTTGTAAGCTCTTAGTGATAGCTTTTCACCTTCCTTGTCATCCCTTAGTGTGTGCTTGACTGATAGCTTCTTATTTGAGCAAAAACTGTGAATTTTTGAGAAAATTGTGACCCGGAAACTGTGAAAACGAAACTTTCGTTTTCCAAAGCAGGTAGTACACAGGCTACCTGCTTTGCAACGCAGGTCCCAAAGGGGCTACCTGCGCTGAGAGCCAGATTGGCTGTGCAGCACCTGCGTTGGCCCAATTTTGCCTTGTGAAGTTGAGGTTTCCTCCCTTTTTCCTGTCTGTTTTCACTATATTTTTTGCAGCCAGTTACCAGTCTTGCACCTATCTGAAACCAACCTTACTTGCCATCATTCCGCCTCTGTTATATATCGAAATTGTACTTGTTCTTTTGTATTTCTTACGTCATTTACAATTTCCCATAACGAAAGTGAACTAGTCTTGCTTTTGGCCTCTTAGATCTGAACCTGTGTTAGGCATTTTGCTGGTCTAAAGAGTTAGCTTGTTTGCTGTCCATAGCTGATTAGTCTTTTCACTTTTGTCATTATGGTTTGATTTCATGTATTTCCAGTGATTAAACAAGTAAATCTTAAGGTGTCTATTGATTTTGGACTAGCTTGTTTACTTTCGCTTTAAATCGAAATCAAAGTTATATAACAACTTTCTTTTTGTAACCCATCAACATTAAGAAAGGGAAAAGAAAATACATGCATTGTGCATTTTGCATTTGACTGTTTGCATGACGATTTAGGAAATTTTGCATTAGTGTGTGCTCTATGATCTGTGAGAAAAGATTTGCCTTTCTTCTCCCTCAGTAGTTAAGATTTTTCAAAGTTGAAAGATTGAAAAGTTTGCTTCTCATCTTAGACTGCATTCAGGAATTTGTTACATACATCTTGTGGTGATCCTTAAAGGCAAACTGCTAAGCAAGATCAACATTAAAATAAATTCAATTTACATAACAACGCTTTGTAACATAATGCAAACACATAGAGGTCTAGGTAGAGACGTGTTCCGGCGTCGTTAAACTTAGTGACTGTCGATCTCTACGAAGGTGGGTGATTCCTCCTGAGAGTCGGTGGCACTAATACGGACTTGTGCTCCCACGTACCGTCGCGTATATATTGGGAGACCCCTATAGGAACAAAGCCTTTATCCATAGGAAGCCGTGTCGGCCGCCCTACTGATCGCAATGCAGTGAACACAACATTCACGAAGATTGACCACACGTACCGTAAAACGTATTCCGTGGTTTTGCGAAAGGTTTGGCACACCCTCTGCCTAGAACTCCAGAGCAGTTTCTTTTGGCCTTTTTCAAACTCTATAACTGAAAAAGTCCAACCGAGCATTTGTCACTTCGGGCTCGTTAAAACATCGAAGGAGACTAGAGTCATCTTTAGCTTTTTCTAGACTCTTAAAACATGAAAAAGCAAAGTTGTGTCTAAAGCGTCGTTAATAAAATTTATTTTAATCGGAACATAATCACCTGTTATTCCCACGTTGATCTTTCAGTTGAAAAGTATGGAGCCCACCAACCAAGGAATTCACCTTGGTGGAAATCCCAATCCCTTCTCCTCTTGGGGAGATGTTGGTGCGCCTCATATGGCCACATTGTCACTTCCAGGATTGACAATTGGCCTACCTGTATGGCTCTTTTCAACTAATGTAGTTCAAATCGCCACTAATCCTGAGCAGTCGAATCAACAGTCAGACCAGTCTAGAGCTACCCACCAGCCTTCCACTTCTTACAATTCTTCCTCTGATCCTTCATCTTCGCAAGGTAGAGCCGGCAAAAGTCAGCCTCCCAAGGAGAAGAAGGAAAAGAAGAAGAAAGAAAAGAAGCAGAAGGGGCCTATGGCGAAGGCGACTGGGGGCAAGCAAAAGACATCTGACAAAAATCCACACACTGCACCGACCGGGCCTAAATCGCCATGTGTCATTTGCAAAGGGACCCACTTCCATCGTGATTGTCCTTGTATTCCCCGGATACTAAGGGACTGGTCCCCCAGGTTGCACAATCCGGTAGCATCAACCTCTGGTAGTCATGTTGATTGCAGTCCATCAACTAGCGAGAGTGAAGGACGAAAAGGGAGACCAAGATCACCCTGTATGTTGTGTGAAGGCGATCACGCCATTCACCGATGTCCATTCTTAGATGAGGCGAAGAGAGTTTTGGAAGATCGTCCGGTATCACCGTTACGACTTCCTCCTGGATACCAAAAACTTGTGCCTAATCCCTCGATAGTTGAAAATCCAGCTGGCCCGCTCAAGTGGTCAGCTGAAGTGTCTGTCATTGAGAATGAACCTACTGAATCCAGACCAGACGAAAGTCCAAAGGTTGAAACGGCAGTTGACCCGGTTCTTCCTTCAGAGGTTTCATCCTCAAATGACACCGTCGTTGAAGATTCATCTTCAAATGACACCCTCACTGAAGAGGATAAGGATGACACCGTCCATATTCTTTTCATCAACACGGACTCTGATGAGCATCAGGGCAATGCGCCCATTCCTTTATCGCAGGAAGGAACATCGTCAGGGTCGTATCCGGCCGTGTATTCGGTCCCACCTCCAAGCAACCTGGTTATATCCTTTGATTGGAATCAACTAGGCAGACCCCGGTTACCAGCCAGTATCCCATTCAGAATCATCGTCCAAATCTACAGAATGGTGATGGCTGGAACTATCATTGATGAAGGGGCATCTGTGAGTATCCTTTCCTCTATTGCTTGGAAAGCACTGGGTTCCCCGGCGCTTTTACCTGAGATGAGAAATCTATCAGGTTTTGATAAAGGAACCAGTCACCCGTTAGGGATTCTCCCCAATGTTCCCATTACATTGAAAGGGAAGACAGTTCATATGAATGTCATGGTCGTCCAAGGACCCTTGGTGTATAACTTACTCCTTGGACGAGACTATATATATTGCATAGAGGCAATAGTGTCCTCACTCTTTAGAGTTATGTGTTTTCCGCACGAAGGAAGAATGGTCAAACTCGTAGACCAACTTTCATTTCCAGGATCACGCATCGCAAATAGTCAAATACCATCCCTTAATGGTTTATTCACTCAAGGAATGCCTCCACCCCCGGTTCTACTTCCCGATGAATGCGAGTGATTCGGAAGAAAGAACTGGGACCCAGGGGGCATGCACCCTGGCCTGCCTTGGGCAGAGGAAACCTTGGGTATAAAGTTAATTTCCGCAGAAGAATATGACTAGTCCGTACCCCGTCCGAAAGAAGGAAGAGAGGGTTGTTCTAGAATAAGATTCTTTTGTCAAAGTTATGTGAGTGATACAAAGTTCGCTCCCTTTGTCTAAAAAAGTAGGCTCTCCTAAGGGAGGAGATCCATTTGTGTCGGCAAGTAGCCACCATCTTTGAAGTCAAGCCTCACCCATTAAAACATATGTTTTGAAGGATAAGTAGGGGCAGTCTCCAAAGAAAGAGATGAAATTGCTGCAACAAGTAGTCACCATCCTTAGCAACCTAATGATAGACATCGCCGAAAAGAGAGTTTAGTTTGCGGCAGCAAACAGAACCATTTTTCGGATAATAAGTAAGAGGCAAACCTTCCTCCGTAACACCAATGTTTTATCTCTTGCGATCTTACGAAAATATAAAAGTGAACTGACGAGAAGACAAGTACCGTCGGCACCGAAAAATAACGAGAAGACAAGTATCGTTAAAAATATAGCAAGACGACAAGTAGAAGAACAGAGGTGGGACAGAGGAGGGGTAGCCTTGAAATTATACTTTATACCTGGGGGCATGCGAACCTTTTGGAGTGCAAGCACGGGACGACTATTTATTTTTTAAATTTTTAGGTCCTCCCTTTAAACCTGTAGGTCTAACCCGTTAAACTTGTAGGATTAGCCGTTTCCAGCTTGCATAAAGAGAGGATGTGGGGCAAAAGTTAAAACTTGCCAAATTGGAGTAGCTAGTGAGGTATAGCTCCTTAAATAAGAATACCTCACCTGAGGCGTTCCTTGTATTAAGACTGGTATAATCGAGCAGTTTTAGCAATGTTCATGCTCGTTAAAAAATAAATGCAAGACCCGAGCAGTTTTAGCGCATAGTTCATGCTCGTTAAAAAATAAACATAAGTTGTGAGCAATCTTCCCCTAGAGTTCAAGCTCACCCAAAAAAAATGAACCGGTAAATAACCTTGGTAAATGTAACCTTTGACTGCCATATTAAAAAGCCCTTGGTCGTGTTTATATGCCATCACCTCCATCCGTTCATTTGGCCAATCATTCATCTCCATATGATTGTTTACCTTCTTTTGAGGAACAGCTGCGAAGAGTGATTTCACTAAGCCATCCTTGTGACACTGCCGTGATTGGAATATTCCAACCTGTACCTGGAATCTGCTGCTACCCTGTTCATCACTCGTTCCTCAAAAGACGAGTCTTCTTTGAGCTCTTTTCACTGACTCGTAAAATATGAAAAGTTTGCCGAGTTTTGGCCTTCCAGCTCGTTAAAGCGACCTGAACGCTATCCCTCCTCTGGATTTTAATCTTTTTGGACCTGAGGGATTATTGCACAAAAAGATCGAGCGCTTGTTTTGTTCGGCTCGTTAAAAGTACCGAAAACTCATCCCTTCTGTATTGTTTTATACTTTTTCGGACTTAAGGGATTAGATGACGAAAAAGGAATTCTGGAGTTAACTTTATGTACCTTTTCAGACTCTCTAAAAGTGAAAAGGACCGAGTTATCCTTGTCGTTAGACTCGTTAAATTTATTAAATAGCGACAAACTTGTCTTTAGACGAGAACGAGTTTCCCTATCGCTAGGCTCGTTAAAACATAGCGATGGGCTTGCCCGAAGGGCAGGTTATAGAACAAGCATATGTTATCCTCCTCAAGCTTGACAAAAATAAAGAGGTACTGGTCAGCAATGACTGGGGAAAAATTGGGAGAACCTCACAGCTTTAATGGTAGCAAGTCGCTCTTGAACATGACACTCTGTCCTCCGTATCACATCGGGTTGGGTTGTTTCATTCACCGATCTCATCACCATGGTCCTCGCCACACCATCCATAGTTGGGGTAATGCTACCGATCCATCACATCAGTGTCGTTATATGTTCAAGAGATGTTGTTCTGCAAAGAGTCAACCGTGTCCCATCCACTGCCATACATTATCCTTCATCCATTTCATGACCGCCACCCTGAATCATACATCACAGTTTGTTTTCACCTCATCACAATCACTAGCTCCGTTCCGTGTCAATGATGTGGGATTCATTAAGGTCCTCCTTTGACGGATCGCTCCTTGTCGACATCAGCTCATTATCCAAGGAGTTGATCTAGGAACAACCCCTTCAGTACTTTGAAGCTTGCATGCCTCAATGGCAAGTTTCTCACTTCCGGCGACAGGTATACATCAATGACCTTCGACCAGAAGATTTTGCATGGTGGTCGACGCCAAGTCCTTTATTCCCACCATGTGAATTGTACTGCTGTACCTTGAGGGTCATCATCCTTATCGGTGATTCCTCTCGCGCTTGTTAACGGTTTACATCATTGACCGGTAATCAAGCGATGTCTTTCCATGTTCGACTTCAAGAAATTCTCACATGGATCGACTTGTACATCGAGTGAAGATCGGAAGAGATTGAAGACCCCGGATCTAGTTTCATCCATCCAGGCTGCGATATATATTCAGGATATAAAGACATTTGATATGTACATCATTGCAGCAGATGATCATCCTTCTCAAAGGATGATAATTTCAGCAGAGAATTATCAGTCTACCATCAGACGATCGTCTGTTCTATGTACCAAAATGAATTTATAAAGCTGAGCATGGGAATGCCCGCCTCAGCTAGATCATGAAAAAGTATGAAAAATAATGTATTGTATTGTACTTATTACAGGACACTTCTCAGCAGATTGAATGAACTTCAGATCCTCCTAATAAAGCATTTCACCCGATAAACGACCTCATACTTTAGGGGGCATCTGTTATAGACAATTTTGTGCCTTGCAGCATCAGGCATGAATTGTCAATAATCCAAGGGATCCAAAGTCCCTAAACATGATGTTCCTACCCCTAGAGGAACAAGGTCAGCAAGCCAACAGCTCTCAGATCAGTTCTCCACCTGAAAACACTCAAAAACAAGCAATCCTGAAATCAAAGCAGGTGCTCCACTAGGTTTCTGCGCTGAAACTCAGCTGCTCCATGGTGTACCTGCTTTGCAAAGCAAGTGGAACAAAGGCCACCTGCGCTGAGCGAGATGGGACAAGTGGCACAATGAGTCATTGCTCTGGAATCTTCCAAAAATGACACTTGGATCAGGGATTTCGCCTTGTGATGAGTCAGAGGCTCTGTTTCTCCAAGTGGAAGCAAGGTTCTCCAAGTGGACTCAAGAACTGAAGATCAACTGAAGAGAGAGAGGACACAAGGCAGCTACACATCAGTTGCAAGCTGACTCATCCTTTCTCAATTCATCTATATATTGAGCTCTCTCCTATGAGCTCAGGAGGCTGGAATTTTGTGCAAAGTAATGATATGCTGTTGGTTTCACTATAGAACTATTGGGTGATTGCTTGAAGGAGGTGAAGAGGAGAAATTCTTTCTGCTGGGAGGTGTTGCTGGATTGGGGCCTTCAATGGTTGTAACCTTCTCAGAACTTTACTTCTTCTATTAATAAAAGCTATTGAGGTTCTTCTATATGCACTTGTTTCAATGATGTGTTGTGATAATTGTATATTTGATTTATGCTAATCCTTGAATCAGTTATGATTGCATGCTTCTTGTAGTTTCCTTCTTGGTTATTTTGCAGGATCTCATTGTAGCTGGGCCAACAAAAGAGCAAGGAGCTGGGAGCAAGCAAGCAAAGAGAAGAGTTTGGATTCGACATTAAGCGCAAGGCAACGGTTAGTGCATTTCTTCATTCTCTCTTGCTTTCATAAAGAAGTAAACCTTAAGTAGTTTTCTTTACAGTTGTTGCTGAGGTACTATCACCCTTAGAGTGGGATAGGGTCATCCGAATCGGATACTTTTCCCTACAACAGGAGGATAAGCTTCAGCTGATGGAAAACCTATCCAAGCTACAACAAAGACACTCTAATGCTAAGGCCATCTATGGCAGCGATTTCAACATGATTACCTCTCTGGAGGAAAAGAAGGGAGGGCTTTGTACCCTAAACAGAGATGTTGAGGCCTTCATTTCTTTCATCAGAACAGCTAACCTGGTGGACATCCAACCCAAAAATGGCATATTCACTTGGAATAATAAGAGAGGAGGGGACAAGCTTATCGCATCTAGGCTTGACCGGTTTCTGATCTCAGATACCATTCTCCTTGAGGGAGTCACGGTGGAATCTGATATTTTTCCATCTGGAGGATTGGATATTTGGCCCATCTCTTTGAATGCAACTATCTTTGGTACGCCTAGAAACAGACCTTTTCTCTTTGAAAAATTCTGGCTCAGTCATCCGGTTTTCACCACCAACATCCAACTATGGTGGAACGAGCACTTGGACATTAGAGGTACCAAAATGTTTTGGCTCCAAGCCAGATTGAAGCACCTAAAGGCAAAGCTACGAACGTGGAACCAAGAGGTTTTTGAAAACATTTTTGAGGACAAACAAGCCCTGGAGGATCAGATGGCTTTAATAAACAACAACTGGATCAAGGGGGACATCTCCCAAAACTCCATTAACACAGAGTGTGACCTCTTGCAAAAGTGGAATGAGAGATGTCACCAGGAAGAGACACTATGGAGACAAAAATCCCATATACAATGGCTGAAAGAAGGGGAGAAAAACACCAAAATTTTCCATCGATCAGCAATGGATTATAGATGCACTAATAAGATAACTAAGCTTACAAATGAATAGGGGACCTCCTTTTAGTCTCATCAAGATATTTCCTCCATCCTCAGGAACCACTTCAGTCTTATTGCTATAGAATCGGACATCAACAGATAAGAGGCTATCAATGCAATCATAACCTCTATTCCCAAGATGATCACAGACGAGTAGAACAGATCCTTAGATCGCTCGGTTACCCTTCTAGAGGTAGAAGAGGCAGTCAAAGACATGGCTAATGGCAAGGCTCAGGGACCAGGTGGCTTTACCATTGATTTCTTCAAAACGTGCTAGGACATTGTGAAGCAGGACATATGGGCGGTTGTTGTAGGGAAAAGTATCCAATACGGAATGACCCTATCCCACTCTAAGGGTGATAGTACCTCAGCAACAACTGAATACAAAGCTATTCAAGATTACTTCTTTATGAGATGTAAGAGAGAGGAGAAAGGGATCCACTAACCGTTGTCTTCCGCTAATGGTTGATCCAATCTTCCCTCTTTGCTGCTTGCTCCCAGCTCCTTGCTCTTTCACTGGCCTAGCTACACAAAGATCCTGCAAAAGCACAAGAAAGGGAAACTACAAGAAGCATACATACATAATTGATTCAAGGATTAGAATAAATCAAATATACAAGCATCAATACACCATTAAGACACATGCATATAGAAGAACCTCAAATGCTTTATTAATGGAAGAAGTAAAGTTCTGAGAGTGTTACAACCATAAGAGGCCCAATCCAGCAACACCTCCCAGCAGAAAGAAATCTCCTCTTCACCTCCTTCAAAGCAATCACCCAATAGTTCTATGCACAAACCAACAGCACTTCCTTACATTCACAAAATTCCCGCCTCTTAGACCTCATGAGAGAGCTCTATATATAGGAGATTTGGAGAAAGGATGAGTCAGCTTGAGGCTGGCATGAAGCTGACTAGTGTCCTCTCCCACTTCAGTTATACTTCAGTTCTTGAGTCCACTTGGAGTTTCTTGCTTCCACTTGGAGATCTAGATCCTCTTACTCATCACAAGGCGAATTCCTTGATCCAAGTGTCATTTTGGAAGCTTCCTGGGCATTTGACACCTTGCAGAATGACTGTGCCACTTGGCCAATCTCACCCAGCGCAGGTAGCCTTCATTGCTTTTGACATTCAGCGCAGGTACAGAGTGGAGCAGTTGACATTCAGCGCAGATGCTCAGTGGAGCAGTTGACATGATCCAGAAATAGCTTGTTTTTTAGTGTTTTCAGGTGGAGAACTGATTTTCAGTGCTGTGGTTTGCTGACCTTGTTCCTCTAGGGGTAGGAACAACATGTTTAGGGACTTTGGATCCCTTAGATTATTGAAATTTCATGCTTCATGCTGTAAGGCACAAAAATGTCTATAACAGTTGCCCCCTAAAGTATGAGGTCGTTTATCGGGTGAAATGCTTTATCAGGAGGATCCGAAGTTCATTCAATCGCTGAGAGGTGCCCTGTAATAAAATACAATACAATACATTATTTTTCATTCTGCTTTCATGATCTAGCTGAGGCGGGCATTCCCATGCTCAGCTTTATAAATTCATTTTGGTACATAGAACAGACGATCGTCTGATGGTAGACTGATAATTCTCTTCTGAAATTATCATCCTTTGAGTAGGATGATCATCTGCTGCAATGATGTACATAACAAATGTCTTTATATCCTGAATATATATCGCAGCCCGGATGGATGAAACTAGATCCGGGGTCTTCAAACTCGTTCGATCTTCACTCTAAGTACAAGTCGATCCATGTGAGAATTGCGCTGAAGTCGAACATGGAAAGACATCGCTTGATTATCGGTCAATAATGTAAACCGTTAACGAGCGCGAGAGGAATCACCAATAATGACAATGACCCTCAAATTACTGCAGTACAATTCACGTGGTGTGAATAAAGGACTTGGCGTCGAACACCACGCAAAATCTTCTGGTCGAAGGTCATTGATGTATACTTGTCGCCGGAAGTGAGAAACTTGCCATTGAGGCATGCAAGCTTCAAAGTACTGAGGGGGTTGTTCCTAGATCAACTTCTTGGATAATGAGCTGAAGTCGACAAGAAGCGATCCGTCAAAGGAGGGCCTTAAAGAATCCCACATCAGTGACACGGAATGGAGCTAATGATTTTAGTGGAGGTGAAAACAATCTGTGAAATATGATTCAGGGTGGCGATCATGGGTGGATGAAGGATAATGTATGGCAGTGGATGGGGCACGGTTGACTCTTTCTGAACAACATCTCTTGAACATATAACGACACTGATGTGATGGATCGGTAGCATTACCCCAAATGTGGATGGTTTGGCGAGGACCATGGTGATGAGACCGGTGAATGAAACAACCCAACCCGATGTGATACGGAGGACAAAGTGTCATGTTCAAGAGCGACTTGCTACCATTAAAGCTTTGAGGTTCTCCCAATTTTTCCCCAGTCATTTCTGACCAGTACCTATTTATTTTTGTCAAGCTTGAGGAGGATAACATATGCTTGTTCTATAACCTGCCCTTCGGGCAAGCCCATCGCTATGTTTTAACGAGCCTAGCGATAGGGAAACTCGTTCTCGTCTAAAGACAAGTTTGTCGCTATTTAATCATTTTAACGAGTCTAACGACAAGGAAAACTCGGTCCTTTTCATTTTTAGAGAGTCTGAAAAGGTACAGAAAGTTAACTCCAAAATTCCTTTTTCGTCATCTAATCCCTTAAGTCCGAAAAAGTATAAAACACTACAGAAGGGATGAATTTTCGATAACTTTAACGAGCCGAATAAAACAAGCGCTCGACCTTTTTGTGCAATAATCCCTCAGGTCCAAAAAGATTAAAATCTAGAGGAGGGATAGCTCTTCCGGTCACTTTAACGAGCTGTAAGGCCAAAACTCGGCAAACTTTTCATATTTTACGAGTCAGGAGAAAAGAGCTCAAAGAAGACTCGTCTTTTGAGGAACGAGTGATAAACAGGGATAGCAACAGATTCCAGGTACAGGTTGGAATTTTCCAATCACGGCAGTGTCACAAGGATGGCTAGGTGTAATCACTCTTCGCAGCTGTTCCTCAAAATGGGTAAACAATCATATGGAGGTAAACGATCGGCCAAATGAACGGTGGAGGTGATGGCTGCAGCAAAACACGACCAAGGTCTTTTTACGGTTGATCAGGGTACATTCTTAATGGTTATTTACCGGGAAGTTCATTTTTTAACGAGCTTAAACTTGCTCGGTTTTGCGTTTATTTTTGAACGAGCATGAACTTTGCCAAAACTGCTCGTTCTTTTGCATGCCCCCAGCATCATAATAACGCATGTCAAAGGAGGGTGCCCCCCAAGCTTCATTGCATTCAACTTGGTGGTTGGAATGAAGGTTTACCTTTGAATTTTGAAAAGGGGATTTGTTTCATTTTTTAATGAGGTTGACATAATAAAAGAACTATCCTCATGACTCCTTGTTTCATTTTTTAACGAGGTTGACACGAGATAAGAACCGTCCTCGGGGCCCACTGTATTTACAGTATTTCCATTAGGGCGATGATCCATGCTGACAAAATGTTTAGGAATCTTCCGAATCCATTAGATATAGAAGATTTCATATTGTAGGTTTCCACTGTGGCCACTTCCGCCAGATTATTTGCAGGTGGTAGGGCAAAAGTACCCATTAAGGCAGGGTCTTTTAGGAGACCTACTCCAATATTTTGGAGCGATTGATTACTTTCATGGATCATTGTAATGCTTCCCGTAACTTGTGAACTGTTGGGGAGAAATGTTTGTTGGTCGACGACTGTAATTCCTCCTTGAAAGGGAAATGCAATCTTCCTGAAGTAGGTCGACACAACTGCGGCCATGGCGTATATCCAGGGCCTTCCCAGTAGGATGTTGTAATCGAGATTTCCATCGATTACTTCAACATCAACTTCTACTGTTTTGCCCCCCAGTTCAACTTGCAAGTTACTTAAAATCCCGTATGGAGTGTATGATCGTCCATCAAATGCTTTTAATGTCGTTGACGATTTTGACAAGGGTGGTGAGCCTAAATTTTTCCAGCAACTCATCGACATAAGACATGTAGATGCCCCCTCATCAATAATTGTTCGATGAACAGTTTTGTTGAGGGCTTTCACTTGAATAAGGAAAGCTAGTTGAGCTGGTAACTGAGGGTCATATCCTTTATGATCAAAGGCCACAAGATTGGAATCCATTGGGCCAATCCCACCTATCGCTGATAATAAAGTTTGCTCTTGGGAGAGGAAATTTTGCGGTACCTCAAGTGTCGACATAGCGGATGGCGATTGGGCCAAGTCCTCAACTATATTGTAATTCTGTGCTATTTTTGCACGAGGATTAAATGTCGATTTGTGTACCACTCCCTTTTGCGACTTTATCGTTTGTTCAGGAATGATGGGTGGCACAACTTTGGTTAAAGTTTTCGTCGAACTACTAGGTTTTTCTTTAGCCTTGTTATTCGACCGCTTTGGATTCCTGTAATCTTTATTCCTTGTCAAAGCATTATTCTGCTGCTTTGAGGTGGACAACATAAGCACTTGGGATCGGGAAGCATTTCGATTAGCAACCAGATTTTGGCCTGGGTTAGGAAATGGATCAGTCAATATTGTTGGGGTTTTCGAACTCTTAAAGAGCTTCTTAACTTCAGCTATATGTGGACAATCTTTCGTCCAATGATCCTCATCGCATATATGACACCCTGTCGGGGGTTTCCCTTTCCTTTTCTTTTTCTTCCTGCCCCCTGGTTGCTTCAGTTGTTTGCCCTTGTCGGTCGACATGGCATTTACTTCTGAGGCAAGAAGTTCCTCATTTGCATTTTGACTAGAAATTTTGCGTTTGCCAGTCACGCCATTACTGGCGTGAGAGTCAGTATTCGATTTAGGAGGGGGAGGAATTGAAAATTCAGGTCTAGGGGCATCAGGTATTTTGTCGTAGAGCGTGCCAGACTGAGTATATACTAAGTCTAAATATTGAGCGCGAGCAATGACTTGCTCCTCTGTTACGACTCCTCCCTTGGCCACATCTTCTGTTATAGCCGGAAGTAACGACTTTATAAACCATTCAGCTAACAGCTGATCGGGAACGTATGTTTTTAGCATCCTACGACGACGTCGCCACTCATGTATATGATCAGATATGTGAGTGGCCGTTGTCTGTTTGAAGTTGGTAAGGAGTTCTGTTCCCGTTTCATACCTTATCGGTAATTGAAAATGGGTTAAAAAGGTTGTGGCTAAGGTACTGAAGTTGTCGAACGAAGCTCTAGGCAACTCAATGTACCATTTTGCCGCTGGACCCGTTAACGTCCTCTGAAAGAGGCGAAGTCTTATCGAATCATCATTCAGGGTGTTTGATGAACACCATAGATGGAATGTCATCACATGATTTGATGGATCTTCACCTGGATTTCCATTGAATTTAGGAATGTCCGATGGAAGTTTATGCGGAATCGCTGGCCACCAAGGGGCATAAGCAATTGGATCATTCGTCAGCCGGTTTAGATCTGGTAATTCTAGAGTTGCTACAAAGGGCAACTGTTGGTTCAGGTTAGGCGAATCATATCCAAGATAAGATGGTATCGCCTGAGCAATGGGTCTTTGCAGACCAGCATAATGCTGACAACTTTGACAAGGTTGATGGGTATAACCATTATAGCATGGTTGCCCATTACTTACAAAGACTTGTTGCTCAGGTCCTTGATACGATTGCTGGAATGGCGGTTGTTGAGATTGAACCAGCTCTGGTTGTTGGACCATTTGCTGTTGACCAATACTGGATGATTGACCAAGATGAGGAGTCACAGTACTTGTTTGAGCCTGAGTCGCTCCAGATAAGGAGGCACTACCCTGAGATTGTGATTGAGCCGTTGAGACAAGAGGTTGTTGTATTACAACAGGTAGCGCTTGTACTTGCGACGCATTCACCATAGCAGGTGTGGTGGGAATATTCGACACAGGGTGTACTGGTTGCATTGAATATACAACTCCTGATCGTTGAGGCAGTATTGGTACCCAACCGCTGGATGTAATTCCAGTTTGACCTGAACCTTGTTGTAAACTCCCATATGGTTGTTCTCTAGGAGGGAACAATGAAAGAGCATACTGCCCTCCATACGGTGGAAATCCAGTATTTAAAGGGTAAATTGGCCTTTGAAGACACATTGGATCAATTTGTTGAGTTTCAACATAAGAAATATCAGATGATAATCCGGATGAAGAAATAGGAACTAACCACGTTGTCGTCCCTGATGGGACTCCGGCTTGTTGTTGACAATTTGCCGGGACAGATGGTATACCAGCGAACATCGTCGGAGTAGCAGCAGGAGGTTCTGCTGCCGCTGTGTCGGACGACACAGTCCTAGATGTCGACGGTTGTTCAGACATATCTAGTCTATCCAAAAGATTTCTTAGCAATTCTACAAGAACTTACGATGCCAAAAGACTAACTTCGAAGATCAACGCAGGAATAGGAGGTGATTTATGTTCCGTTTAAAATGAATTTTATATGACGACGCTTTAGACACAACTTGCTTTTTCACTTTTTAAGAGTCGAGAAAAAGATAAAGATGACTCTAGTCTCCTTCGATGTATTAACGAGCCCGAAGTGACAAATGCTCGGATGGACTTTTTCAGTTATAGTTTTTGAAAAAGGCCAAAAGAAACTACTCTGGAGTTCTAGGCAGAGGGTGTGCCAAACCTTTCGCGAAACCACAGAATACGTTTTACGGTACGAGTGGTCGATCTTCGTGAATGCTGTGTTCACTGCATCGCGATCAGTAGGGCGGCCGACACGGCTTCCTATGGATAAAGGCTTTGTTCCTATAGGGGTCTCCCAATATACGCGACGGAACGCGGGAGCACAAGTCCGTATTAGTGCTATCGTCCCTCAGGAGGAATCACCCACCTTCGTAGAGATCGACAGTCACTATGTTTAACGACGCCGGAACACGTCTCTACCTAGACCTCTACTGTGTTTCGTTATGTTTCAAAGCGTTGTTATGTAAATTCAGTTCGTTTTAGGTTGATCTTGCTTAGCAGTTTGCCTTTATGGATCACCACGTGATGTATGATACAACTCCTAAATGCAGTCTAAGAATGATAAGCAAGCTTTTTTCAATTCTTTCAACTTATGAAAATCTTAACTACTGAGGGAAAAGAAAGACAACATCTTTTCACACAGATCATAGAGCACACACTAATGCACTTTTTCCTAAATCAACATGCAAACTGTCATAATGCACATGCACAATGCAAGTATTTCTTTTCTCTTTCTTAATGTTGGCGTAATGCAAAAAGAAAGCTGTTGTATAATTTTGAATTTAATTTCAAGTGAAAGCAAACAAGCTTGTCCAAAATCAAAAGACACCTTAAGATTTACTTGTTTCGACACTAGAAATATATAAACTCAAACCATATGACGAAAGTAAAAGCTAAATCAGCTATGAACAACAAACAAACTAACTCTTAAGATCAATACGACACTTTATCACAGGTCTAGATCTAAGAGGCCACAGCGAGACTGGTTCACTTTCGTTATGGGAAACTGTAAATGCACAAGAAATACACAAAGAACAAACACAGTTTCTTTATACAACTGAGGCGGAATAGTGACAAGGAAAGTTGGTTTCAGATAGGCCTACTGACTAGTAACAAACAGCAAAAACAAGAGTAAAAACAGGGCAAGAAACAGCAGGAAACCCCAGTAGCACAAGGCAAGACTGGTCCAGCGCAGGTGGAACACTGTCTGTTTGACCTTCAGCGCAGGTAGCCCCTTCGGGAACTGCGCTGAAATGCAGACAGCCTTTGTACAGCCTGCACTGAAGAACGAAACTTTCGTTTCTGGTGGTTTCCGGGTCACAGATTGCTCAAAAATTCACAGTTTTTGCTCAAATCAGAAGCTATCAGTCAAGGACACACTAAGGGATGACAAGGAGGATGAAAAGCTATCACTAAGAGCTTATTAGAGTCCTTGTGGATCAGCTCTTCAAATCATAAACTTGCCCAGAAACTGAGCTAGAGTAGCTGCCCTCTACTTTGTATTTGAAGGATTCAAACATAGTTCGATTCGGTACTCCCTTTGTTTATGAAATGAATAGCAAAAAACACAAACAACCAACAAGATACGCTCCCCAGCGGAGTCGCCAATTTGTTGTAGGGAAAAGTATCCAATACGGAATGACCCTATCCCACTCTAAGGGTGATAGTACCTCAGCAACAACTGAATACAAAGCTATTCAAGATTACTTCTTTATGAGATGTAAGAGAGAGGAGAAAGGGATCCACTAACCGTTGTCTTCCGCTAATGGTTGATCCAATCTTCCCTCTTTGTTGCTTGCTCCCAGCTCCTTGCTCTTTCACTGGCCCAGCTACACAAAGATCCTGCAAAAGCACAAGAAAGGGAAACTACAAGAAGCATACATACATAATTGATTCAAGGATTAGAATAAATCAAATATACAAGCATCAATACACCATTAAGACACATGCATATAGAAGAACCTCAAATGCTTTATTAATGGAAGAAGTAAAGTTCTGAGAGTGTTACAACCATAAGAGGCCCAATCCAGCAACACCTCCCAGCAAAAAGAAATCTCCTCTTCACCTCCTTCAAAGCAATCACCCAATAGTTCTATGCACAAACCAACAACACTTCCTTACATTCACAAAATTCCCGCCTCTTAGACCTCATGAGAGAGCTCTATATATAGGAGATTTGGAGAAAGGATGAGTCAGCTTGAGGCTGGCATGAAGCTGACTAGTGTCCTCTCCCACTTCAGTTATACTTCAGTTCTTGAGTCCACTTGGAGTTTCTTACTTCCACTTGGAGATCTAGATCCTCTTACTCATCACAAGGTGAATTCCTTGATCCAAGTGTCATTTTGGAAGCTTCCTGGGCATTTGACACCTTGCAGAATGACTGTGCCACTTGGCCAATCTCGCCCAGCGCAGGTAGCCTTCATTGCTTTTGACATTCAGCGCAGGTACAGAGTGGAGCAGTTGACATTCAGCACAGATGCTCAGTGGAGCAGTTGACATGATCCAGAAATAACTTGTTTTTGAGTGTTTTCAGGTGGAGAACTGATTTTCAGTGCTGTGGTTTGCTGACCTTGTTCCTCTAGGGGTAGGAACAACATGTTTAGGGACTTTGGATCCCTTAGATTATTGACATTTCATGCTTCATGCTGTAAGGCACAAAAATGTCTATAACAGCGGTCGTCGAGGACTCTAGAAGATCCTCCTCCATACTCAAATCCCTAAACTCCACTTTTATTGCCCTCATCCCCAAGGAAGAGGTTGCCTGCACACCTTCTAAATTTCGACCAATAGCTCTCTGCAATGTGTTGTACAAGATCATCTCCAAAGTCATGGCCAACAGGTTAAAGCCTATTCTCCCCTTGATTATCTCAGAAGAGCAGTCCGGTTATGTGGAAGGCCGACAAATTATGGACAATGTCTTATTGGCACAGGAAATGATCCACACCCTTCAATCTCAGAAAAAGGCTGGAATGATCATTCAACTAGACCTCTCAAAAGCTTATGATAAGGTCAGTTGGAATTATCTTGAAGCTATGTTGGAAGCTTTTGGTTTTGCCCAGCGTTGGATCAGATGGATTTTGGCCATGGTCAAATCTCCCAGCTTCTCTATCTTGGTCAATGGTGCCCCTTCGGACCCCTTCTTCCCATCCAGAGGCATTCGTCAGGGTGATCCTATCTCCCCTTTCCTTTTTGTTATCTTAATGGAAGGCCTAAGTCACATCATTAAAATGGCTAAGGATAGGAATGTCATCAAAGGTCTCCAACCCCTGAATCATTATCCTGCAACCACTCATCAACAATTCATGGATGACACCATGCTGCATGGTACCCCTTCAGTCAAGGAAGCCCAAGGTTTCAAAGCCATTTTGAACCTATTCAGCCAAGCATCTGGTATGGATCTTAACCTGGATAAATCCTCTATTTTTTTCTTCCATACGCACTTGGCAGTCCAGAGGCACCTCACTAATATCCTAGGGTTCAAAAGACGAAGCCTTCCATCTAAATATCTTGGAATTCCTCTCTGACAAGCCTTGGCAGAAACTCCACTGGGAGTATTTGCTCTCCAGGCTAGAGGACAGGGGCAATTATTGGACCAACAGAGTCTTGAACTTTGCATGAAGACTTGTAATGACTAAGGCGGTTCTTCAAGCCATTCCTCACTATATGCTTTCTATTCTCCCAGCTCCAAAAATGGTGCTCCAGAAAATTAGGAATATTCAAAGGGCCTTCCTTTGGTCTGGCAAAGCGGATAAACAAAAATGGGCTCTTGTAGCCTGGGCTAAGTTATGCAAACCCAAAAACCTAGGGGGTTTAGGGCTGCAAGACCCGGACACTGTCAACAAAGCTTGTGGAGCCAAGCTTTGGTGGCGCTGGATCAAGGAACCCCATACACCTTGGGAAAAACTGTGGAAGGCCAAATATGCCAAGAATTGGAGGACTGAGGATCTGATCAGAATGACAGATGCCCCTGAAGGTTCCCCTATTTGGAATTTGGCCAGAGCTAATAGAAACCTCATTTAGGATCACTGCTTTTGGGAAATTCGTAATGGCAACAAAGCTTTATTCTGGGAAGATGCATGGCAATAGATACCTAAACTGGAAAACCCCATTTATCTCACCCTACAGAGATGGTTTCAGGAAACAGGCAAGATAAAAGTCCATCAGTATTGGTCTAGCAACAATGAGAACTAGCACTGGAGGAACTGGAACTTAGAGCCTCCCCCCCCAAAGGATGACATGATAAACCTCATCAGCACCCTAATCTCCACTTTGGATAAGATAATGATTCGGTACACTTAGGAGGAGGACCAACTCAGGTGGGGAAAACTTGAAGGGGGAACCTTCAACCTCAAGGAGGCCAGAATGTATCTCGAGCACAGGGACCTCGAAGACAAAGTAGCTTGGTACTCTAATGTCTAGGACAACACACTCTGGCCAAAAATAAAGTCTTTTCTATGGCTTCTCATGCATCACAAAATCCTCACCTGGGAGAATTTAGTGAAAAGGGGCTTTATTGGGCCATCCATATGCCCCCTCTGTGAAAAGGAGGAGGAAACAATGAACCATCTCCTTAACGACTGTGACTGGACCAATAATCTTTGGGATTGGATGAAGGAAATATTCAAACAAACAAACAGACACAGGGATTCTATTCAAGACTCCATTGCGAATTGGCGCACCAAGTATTCCAGTTGTAATATGGTTAACACCCTTTGGAGGCTCTGCCCCAGTTTTATAGTCTGGACCACTTGGAAAGAGAGGAACAGATGAATTTTTCAAAAAGAAGCCAGGTAGCTTGAAACCATCAAAACAGTAATAATGCAAAGTTTAAAAGAGACTGCCCTTACCAACTGCAAAGCTGAGCAGGCCAATTTTCTCACCCCTAATGATTCACGCATCCTGCTGTTGTTTGGCATGAATGGTCTGTCGGGTAATTGGGCTCAAGCAAACCACCCTCGGCCAGCTCCCTCCCCTTCAGCCTAGCTACCCCCCATCCCGGGGTTCTGCAAATTGAATTTTGACGGGGCCTCCAAGGGCAACCCTGGTCCTGTAGGGCTTGGAGGCATCATCTGTAATGACAGAGGAGAAATCCTTCACATTTTCTACAAAGCATTTGGGGAGGCCACCAACAATGAAGCAGAATTCGCAGCCCTGGAACAGGGGTTGCGCGTCCTCATTCGTCTAGGTAAAGGCTCTGTAATAGTGGAAGGAGATTCTCTCTTGGCCATCACTATGGCGAGCAGAATGAAAAATGGCATGCGGCCAGAGAAAGTCACAAAGCACTGGAGATTAGCCATGGTCACAACACTCATTGTGAAACATCTCTCCTCCCTCAGCAGCATTGTTCTACAAGCAGTTAGGTGAAAGGCGAATGTCTTAGCGGACAACCTTGCCAACCACGCGGTTGATCATCCGATGGAGATCATTGACACTTGTTGGCAAGACATCATAGGAAACGATCTTAGGAATCAGTGCACTCTCATCTCGAGGTAAGACCTTACTGGAGGATCGAGAGCAGAGGACGGGCTGCAAGATACGGCTCATCAGTAACTTATGCGGACTAACCATACACTTAATGCCAATCGGAGGTACCACTGACAACAATCCAATGGGGTACCTGAGGTAGGGTGGAAGATCACCCAAAAGGACAAAGGATATCGGACGGGGAGTATAATCTACAAAAAGAAGGATCGGCACAGCCAGCCAGAAGCAGATGAGGACACATGGCATTCAACCAGCAATGACAAGCATGGCAGAGTAATGGCTCTGAATCGAAATCATGAGAAGGTGCATGGAAATCCAAACAAGATTTATTATGACAAGAACAACAGATCTCAGAAGGCGGAGCGAGAGATCTCAATCTAGAACATTCAACTGCTAGCTATAACTAAGGTAATCCACCAGGAAACCAAGACATCGCATTCTCCTCGCTCGATTCCTGGCAATTTAAACTCTATCAGGAAGCTCGCAGTCCCTTCAACCCACACCAACACCTACAACAACAAAATGGCAAAGGAGGGCAGTCGCAATAAGTCTGCTAACCGAGACCTGGAAAAAGCCCATGAGGCTTATGAGACCTCGGTCTCTAGGAAAGAGAATTGAAAAATTGCAATGCTTGAAGTTGCAGTCATCGAGGAAGAAGAAAAGTTGGACATTCAAGCAATGGAGAAGGAAATAGACTGGATCGTAGACCCAGGCACCACGGACACCAGAGCAACGCAATTTGTTACAACTCAAAGCGAAATGTGGCGCATGAAAACCATGCTGGCCAAAGCGCTCAGCATGCAGGCAGAAGCAATAAAGGATGCGCACTAGGCCACTTCGCTCATTTCAACTGGAAACGCAGCAAGGTTAGACGCCATGGAGTTCAACATTAGTGCTTTGACTCAGGAACTCAGAATGTTGTCACATAATCTGGGAGCTCTCACCAAACTCCTCAAGCTCTCCATCCATCAGGAAACAAATATTGTTTTTGATGTCCCGGCGGAGGAAATCGACACCAGCAGCCCCACTCCTTGAAGGATTTTGAAGCCAGATATAGTTACTGCAATGGCCGCCCCAAGTAACACCAACAAGGATTATGTGGTATTGGAGCTATAATAGCTTTAAGGCTCTTTGTTTTTCTCTAATGTCTCTTTCTGTCTTAGTTATGAGGTCCTCCAAACCCTCTCTCATTTTGTGTCCTATGTTAGGAAGCCCTGTGTGGTTAGCCTCTGTTCTAAAGTTGCGGGATCAGGTTCTGCTAGTCATTTTGGTTGAACAAGCTAGAAGTGCTTTCTATGTCTATTCATACAGACTTTTTGTATCTTATGTAATTTTGAATATAATATACATTTGTTGATTTACAAAAAAAAAATATATTATAGTTGTTAGTGACTCTTCTCAGGTAGAGAAAATCAACGAATAACGATACTATAGTTGTATATAATCTTACCTCTAAGGGCGCACAACTTTTTACCCATCTCATCCTTTCTGGGGTGTGAAAAAACATCAGACAAAGGAACTACTTGCATGAGAGAACCAACTGATCAAGAGGAATCATTTTGATCTGGAAACAAAATCATCTAAAGGACATTAACGGTAAGAAACTTCTGGTACTTTACCTGGGCACTTGTCAGACCCCGGTGAGATGAGGAGGCCATGACGATGCCATGATTTTCCTTCAAACCCTTGATAGGTTGCCTGAAGTATGTCACACATTTAACCTGGGAGTGCAAGGACCATTGGATCCTCAGATCTAGATCCCACGATGGTGGGTTGACTCGGTGATCAAGGCTCTAGATTGTTCTGGCGAAAGCATTCAATGAATTATTGTCAAACATTTAAAGTCGGAGCGACAGGTGTCAGCACCACCCTCGATCCAATCCCACTTCATTAAAAGCTCTTTTATATCGATGCATTATGTCATCAAGAGTATATCATATGCGAAGGAATATCGTGGATACACAGGACAATCCTCATTCAATTTTAAATAGTCACATAACCTTGTTTAATAACCCTTCTAATCTGCTATTGATATAGTTAATGGGATATGTGTTAGATAAGTTTTTTTTTTTTTGTTACATGTGTTAAGGTGTTACATTAAGATTGAGTTTCAATTGTTTAAATTATATTTTTAAGAGTATACTTTTATTTAATATATTGACAAATTGTAAATATAGATTTTGTGATTTTATAATTAACATTTATAATCATAAAAGAAAATCTTGGAATTTAAAATGTATTTATGTGAAATAGTATTATGTAAACAATGAGATTCAAGATTCAAATCTCTATGGATCAAACCGATTAGGAAAAAAATAGGAATTCAATTATTTTTTAATATATTTTTTATAATTTTTATTTTATTTTTAATATAAAATAATTTCATTTTGTGAAATTTAAGGGAATTATTTTAAAAAAATCTATTAATAATTATTTTAGTAAAAAACTTGAAAAATTAATCCACAACAAAATTTAACTCAATTCCTATGATCCTTCTAAAATTACAATTGAATTTTAAATGAAACTAATTTAAAAAACATGTTTCAAAAATAAACCCTTAATATGTTTTAATTCAAGTGTATTTCAATTAATATTTTGTTCATTTGTTAATTTCATTTTTTTAATTGTGATTTTTTTTTAAAATGTACTAATTTTTAAAAATATATTTTTTATTTCTTTTCCTTCCTTTTTCTAGGTCACTTGTATTTACGAGTAATGGAATATTTATAAATATTAAAAAAAATATTATTTAATTTAGTGATAAAGCCACAACAAATTTGATTAAAAATGTCATGAGTGAGTGAAATTGGTTTTACATGCGTTAATTAAGAGATATCTAGCCATTTAATCCACCGGTACAAAATTTTGGTTAGAATCTTCTAGATGTTTATGGGTTTGGTCGGAATTGTAACACCCTCGGTTACCTTAGTTTTAATTTCCGTCTTTTACAAACATTTTAAACGTTAAGCAAATACCTCTTATGGAGGTTAACATGTTATTTTGTTAGTTAGGAACCTAAGTGAGTTAGAACTTACTTTTAATTCTTATTTAAAAGAAATGATTAAGAATTTACCAAAATATGTGCTATTTGAGCAAAGAAAAGTTGAGGGGGACAACTAGAGTGCCTAACTCCCAAGAAACAGTTGGAGGAAACAGTTACCCCATACTACAAGGGACTTTCTTTAAGGAAAGGATCCAAGGAAGAGGAGGGGGTTGGTGTTTTTCTTTGGAAGAAAGTTAAGAATGGAGAATTGGGTTGAGGTTGTGCACTGCCCAAGGGCTCAGTTCCTGATCTGGTAAAGACCGGTGGAAAAGCTCAACCTCTATAAGAATATTCAGATCGAGCCGAGGAAGACTTTGAGTGCCTAGCTTAAGCTTGAAAGGAAGCTCTTGACTATAACCATTGTTTTGGTAGTTGGGAGAGCTTAGGGGGGAGAATGGTGAACAGACCATTCTCGTTGGCAAGGAGGTGTGGCCGTAGCTTGGGAGCTTTCTTCAGTAAAATGCAGATAAGTATTCTGAGCACATATTACAATTTTTTTAATTGGTAATTTTTAGAATAATGAAATAATATAAAAGGAAAAATCACTACTATAGAATGCATTGGAATAGAGTTATGAAGAGTTAAGGGATGAAGTAGTTTTTAGATTTACCACTTTATGGTATAAGTAGATAATTGTTTGGGAACAGAGTATGAGAACTCCTTATAAATAAAATAGAACCTATCTTTCTACTACTTGTACAATGTTGATCCTTTTATGTGTAAATCAATGGTAATGCAATAACATTATTGTGTTGTGATAATTTAATGATTATATAACAAGATTGAATTTATCTCCTTAAAGTCGTGAACAATACTAAAAATAAGTAAACTAAACCCTGACAGTTCTTTTTAGTAAACATTGGAATTATGAAATGATTTAGACAAGACTAATGAGTTTTAGAAAATGCATTCTTCATACCAATTAATAAAGAGTTACTGGTATCAACACATATATTATACAACAGTATATTATGAGTGCAACACTGATTTATTACTGAAGGAAATATAATGATGCAGGAGCATCGACATTAGCCAGCAATGTGGAGGATTGTCCACATGTTGTGGCTCATCACAGTTAAATTCATTTACTGTTACCGAGAAGGATGACTTCTCAAATTGTTAGTTATTGTAATAAATAAGGCATTGTTTTATTTAGATTGGGGATAAGATTTGTTAGCTTAGGTGGGCATGAAAGCTAAGAGATAGAAGATTGCTGTTAGATCTCTTGGAAATAGAATATTATTGTTAGATTTTGTAGAGAAATTATGAAGTTAAAAAGGGGAAAATATAATCGTGTACGAGAGGGAGAGTGAGGCTGGGTGTGGAGCGAAAAGCTCAAAGTGTATTTTGGATTGTATCAAAACAGAGGTCATCATTACAGTGTAATCTGGCAAGGCCGAGACCCTATATTTTATATATGAAATAATCCAGTGTTTGTGCAGTGCTTTGTTTATGCGGCCGTGAAGGCTTTGTATGTGATTGTTTTTTGTTCTCCATACAATGCGATCTGCCTGTATTGTTATTAATAAATTGTAAAGAATTCTTGTGCTCAAAGAAAATCCAAGTTAATTAGAGTTCGCGAACGGAAAGGCCCATTTACACAGCGAATTGACGCCGGAACCCCCTTAGCGGAGTACTGGGCGGACTTGAAAGATTATTCAGATTGATTGTGGACCAAGTCGGTTCCGGAATTACCATCGCATCGGCATATCGGCGATGATGGAGCGATATCATATCGGAACCTTTAAGCGATGAGTGCGGACCCGATATAATATATATCGGGTTGAATTGCTAGATCGGGTCCGGATCTATATCGGCAGACGCATATATGTGTATATCGCGTTGAGCGATCGCTGATCGCGACGAAATATTATTGGGCGGAGGCGGATGCGATAGAACCATTAACTGTGGCAAAGTGGAGATCGGGTCCGCAACCTCATCGGGGTCATCCAGACTGCGGCATGTGTTTATGGTTGTAACAACCGATATCGGACCTGCCAAAAATTGCAAAGGTATATATATAATTTGAAGTCCGGGCGTTTTAAAAAAAAAGCGGGTTTTTGTATGTTTCCATATAGTTTTATATATATGTGGGCGCGGGTATAGAAAGGGGTTATATATATATATATATACATATGATTCCCATGTATTTATGATGGGTCATTCCCGATTCATGTAATATGGTGCTTGCGAGCTTTAAAGCTTGGGTGGTGGCTTCCGATGGGTGATTAAGAGCGCCGATAAAAAGGTGGCTTTGATTCCTCATATGTCCATGGTCATAAAAGGCTTAAAGCCTTAAGCGCTTCCGATAAAGCCTGTAGGTTGTTACCACAGGTCAAGGGCCGATTTTTATTAAGAAAAGGGGATTTTGGGTAATATTCAAGACTACCTTTTCATCATATAACAAAACTATAGTAACTATAAAATGCCAAGAAAAAGGGAAAAAAGTAAGCATTGGCTACTTAGGGTAGTGATAATGTGTTAGAAAAAATGATAATGCACCCTCGGTGTAATGTTACGATTCAACTAGAAACAGACATAGCAAACCTTAACATAAACTAAAAAGAGAGAAATCTTACTACCAACGTTGTTTACATTGAATAAACAGTCTATAAATGCAAGGAGGGTAGCCATTGGGCCCATTCCGCTAAATTGCGGATGTGCCACTTCACTATTAAAAATACGAAAATGAGGAAGTGATATTGAAACAGATTGTTCCAGATCTCATGAGGAAAATGAAAAAAAATGCCTATAATTTTAAAAAGAAGTATAGACAGAACGCAAATCCCTAATTGACAAGAAGCCATAGTACAGGGCTACATTTTAAATTATTACCCAATTTGGGAAAACTATAAATTTGAAGATTAAAACATTTAAATCCATCTTCAGCAAGCCATTAAGGGCTGATCAGTATAAACACAGTAATTAGAAAGCAAGACCATCAAACCCTGGAGTGTAATCATCTGCCACCCAAGTATATATATACATATATATAAATCAAATTAACAATTGCCTCTGAGTAACCAAGAACCAGAAGAAACAGATATAGTAATAAAAGAATACAGTGCCGAAATGTATTTATATAGCATCAACCCTGAGGGTCACCAAAACCATCAATCAAGTAGAAACTAACATTTTATACAACGACCCTATATAGAGCGAAGTATCCGAATGGATAGGAGTAAACCCTTAAGGGTTTTAGACAAAAAAACTTATCAAACTTCCCAGAAATAAAAAGAGGTTCGACCAACCTATGTAGTGGGGCAGAAACGAAGGGTGGTACCCTGATGGTTGTCCTTCGGAGAGCCGCATGAGAACTTGAATCCTCCCTTGCATCAAAACCATACAGTCTTAGTTATGTTCATATATATTTATAGCAGAAAAAATAAATAACACCCCAATCTAAGAATGCAACAGGAAGATTTTACCTGGGCCAACTGCTTGCAATGGAGGGTCCTTTTGCTGTGTAGAACTACTCCAAAGAAAGAACCTAAAATAGGAACAATGCCTAGATCCGGTGAACCATACAAATGGCAGAAGAGATAACTAGTTGATGGTGTGAGTTGCCTCGTAGCAGAATAAAGAGAAGAAGTGGCGGCCATCACCATTTGCAGTAAAAAAACTAGGGTATCAAGGAGGGATCAAGTCGTATTGTAAAGAGAATACCCTTCACCCATGAACCTGTGTAGTCTACGATAGTTGAAGTATTCCATTTTACCTGAGCATGGCCGTAACCATGGTCTGGTAAGAACTGTAACGAAGGGATGAACATAGCTAGCCTCTCTGCAGAATCACCAGAAAAAATGACAGTGAACATCGAATACCCAATGGGTAGGTACACTTATCCAAAGCAAACAAATCCAAGCTATTGAGAGCCTCTTTCCAAGATCGACGGTGGAGGGAATTCCATGCGAATTGCTAAGATCGTGGACAGATGGAGGCTGGTATCTCAGGATCGAGAACCATCCAAAACCATAGCGAGGGTTAGAGCCGTGGGCTATTAAAACTTTAACTAGTGCATTTAAGACCCAAACCACCAAGTGGTAACCAAATTTCAAGAAAACATTTGTTTATAAAGGTCATTAACGTTAGGTAAGACGAGAATGTAAGGTTAAGTACTCACTTACCTTTTAATAAATGATGACACATTAATTCAATAAATGATATTACATAATAATAATAATAATTACTGTGTTAAGTGCGGGTAGATGTGTTACAAATGGTATCAGAGCCCACGTTTCAACTCTGTGGCCTTAAGGAAAATACGTTGACAAAACATTTTTGTTTTAGAGAGGTGAGCAGAGCATGCGCAAAGGAGCGTCATCTACACCATCATGAAGAATGGCCACCGAAACAGAATTTACACCACATATGGGAACTAATCTTGAGGTATGGGTGCAGTTAGGAGAAGGCATTCGCAGTAATACATATACAATGCTACTGGAAACTATGAAACAACTTCAAGATGAAATGGAAAATATGAGGGAAGATAATGAGAGATTAAGACTCGAACAAGAAATAATATTGAAGAGTCTTTCTGACAAACAGAACCAAAGGAATCCAAGTCCTAGTTAGGAGGAGGAAAATATAAACAAAGAACACCAACAACGAGCGAAATATTTCTGGTTAGAGAATGAAGAAGGGTCAGAAAATGTATCAGGTCGTAAAGGTAATAAGAGACAAAAGACTGAATTACTGGGAGAATTTAAAAATATCAAACCCCTGATGTACGATAGAGAAAAAGAAGAAATTGTTGAAGCCTGGCTAATTAACATGAACAAGTACTTTCAGATCTATGAATACGAAGATAATCTAAAACTAGACTAGCCCTTTTCCAGCTGCAAGGAAAAGCTACCTTGTGGTGGGAGGAAGTTAAAATGGTATGGGCAGTGGATGAACAAGAAGTTACATTGGAGCAATTTCAAAAGTATTTTAAGGACAGATACCTTACTGAACGATTTTATGACTAGAATCCAAAGAATTCCATGATCTTAGATTGGGGCAACAAACTATGGATGAGTTTGTGATCAAATTCACGTCATTATTAAGGTATGTACCTTATATACATGAGGGAAAAGCTAAAGTGCAATGATTTGTTAGTAGTTTACCAGCTTTTATGAAGGAGAGAATAGAGTTTGATAGTCCAAAAACCATGGACGAAGCTATACGAAAGGCTAGAATCTACTATCAACAAATGAAGCAAAAAAGGAGAAAGTAGCAAAGGTTGGATGGAAAAAAAGGGACAGAAGAATGCATTCAGTCCTAAAAATGCAAAACCTGGAAATCCCATAAATATGTTTAGAAAACCTCAGAATGGAATGCCAGGGAAAAATCAGGCGAAACCAAGACAACCTGTTGAGAGTCAAGATACAGAAGCCTCCATTAAACCTGAGGGCAGCCGACAGCAGAGGTTGTCGTTGCAATGCTGGGGTTTGCAGAGAACCCCATTATTACAAAAATTTCCCCCACCGTACTAGAGTGGGACAAGTGGCAAACGTTTAGGAAGCTTCTACAGTTGGAGATTTGGCCCGAAGCATTCCTCGAATAAATGCAGCATTGGAGGATAACCAAGCCGAGTATCAGCCTTCTATGGTGGAGTTTGAAGGTACAATTTCTAATCATCCTGTATCCATTCTAATTGACCCAAGAACAAGTTTGAGTTATGTTAGTCCTAAGATAGTTGAATTATGTCACTTAAACTCTACCAAGTTTAAAACCCCTTGGTTGGTCCAAATAGCCACTAAGGCCAAGTGTAGGGTTTCTGATAAGGTAGAAAAGTGTCTCTTAGAAATAGCTCGGAAGCCAATAAGGGTAAATTTAAATATGTTACCCTTAGGGTCTTATGATGTACTGATAAGAATGGACTAGTTACAAAAAAATTGGTCAGTTGTTAACTGTAAGGATAAGTCGATAAACTAACTCTCTGAGGAAGGGGTTAGACAAGAAATTTAGGGTATTTGAAAAACTGTTAAATTACATCCTATTACTGCCAACCAGTTAAGTAAATGTATTCAAAAAGGATGTAAAGTGTATGTTGTACAAGTTGGTTACACCAATTCAAAGACAAAACAACCACCTTAAGAGACATATTGGTTATTCAGGAATTTGCAGACATTTTTCCTGAGGAGATACTGAGATTACCGCCAAAAGGAGATATCGACTTTACCATAGAATTGATACCAGGAGCTGCTCTGGTATCGAAAACTCCTTATTGAATGAGCATACCTGAGTTAACTGAACTCAAGATGCAATTGCAGGAACTGTTCGATAAAGGGTACATTCACCCAAGTGTGTCACCCTGGGGGGCGTCTGTGTTATTTGTAGGGAAAAAGGACGGGACCCTACGACTGTATATTGATTATAGCAAACTTAATAAGTGGACTATAAAAAATAACTACCCACTGCCAAGAATAGATTATTTGTTTGACCAAGTGAAGGGAGCCATTGTCTTCTCCAAAATAGACCTATGGTCAGGTTATCATCACATTAGAGTAAAAGAAGAAGATGTTTGCAAGACAACATTTAGAATGTGTTACGGGAATTACGAATTCATTGTATTGCCTTTCGAACACACTAATGCACCAACAACCTTTATGAGTCTGATGAACGACATTTTTCATCCTTATTTGGATAAATTTGTTTTAATATTCATTGATGATATACTAATTTACTCTAAAAACTTGAAAGAACACCAAGAACACCTCTGAATATGTTGGAGAGACGGAAGAGACAAAGCATGAATTCACAAAAAGCATGAGTTGCCACTCTTCTATTGATCACACAAAACATGATGATTACAATGAACCTAGTGAAGGGTATTTAAACCTTTTCCAACTAGATAATTGCCTAAAATATCTTAACATACAACTAAATGAATCACACACTCAAAGTCGTCTATCACTTAACTCAACTTGACTCAACAATCAAACACTCAACCACTCAATCACTCAATTAACTAACACTCTATGTTTAGCTAACTCCTCATGCAAGAGTAATTATGTTATTTTAACACTCCCCCTTAATTACGATTGCTAAACTAAAATATGACTCATGGCAACTCAAACATGCCTGCTGGTCTATGTCTCAGCGAGGCTTACAACACCCAAGTTTCTTCTATGAAACTCAAACACATCTTATGCTAATGACTTAGTAAATATATCAGCCAATTGATCACTAGATTTACAAGGCTTCAAGTGAACTTCTCCATTGCTCACAAGTTCTCTAGTAAAGTGATATCTAGTATCAATATGTTTTCTCTTTTGGTGACACGCACTATTCTTGGATAGTGCAATTATTGAGGTTTTGTCACAATATATTGTTGTTGATCCTTCTTGTTTCTGCTTGAGTCCATCAAGTAATCTTCTTAACCACATTGCTTGACATGCTACTGATGTTGCTACTACATATGCTGCTTCTGTTGACGAAATTTTCATAGTGGGCTACTTCATAGATGCCCATGAAATCACACTTGAACCAAAGTGGAACACAAAACCAAAAGTTCTCTTCCTATCATCCAAACTACCTGCAAAATCGTTATCTGTGTATCCAATCAAATCCTTCTTTTCTGTGCTTGCATACATAATGCCACAATCTCTAGTTCATGCTATGTATCTTAGAATTCGTTTTCCCGCACTCCAATGTGTGTCTTTTGGAGTATCCATAAATCTGGAAATCAAAATCACTCCTTGCATGACATCCGATCTTGTAGCTGTGAGATACATGAGGCTACCAACCAATATTTTGAATAAATTTGGATCGACATCTGATCCTTCTACATTTTTTCTTAACTTTGTACTTGTTGCAACTGGTGTAGGGACATTTTTGCAATTTTCCATCCTGAATCTTTTCAACAAATCTTTGGAATATTTATTTTGACAAATAAAAATTCCTTTTTCAGATTGCTCAAATTCTATGCTAAGAAAATATTTCATTAGACCAAGATCTGTCATCTCAAATTCTTTCATCATGGCTACTTTAAATTCATTTATCTCAAAATCACCTGTAAAAATCATGTCATCAACATATAAGCAAACAATCGAAATCTGTCCATGCTCATTTACCTTTGTGTACAAGGTAGGCTCAATGTTGCTTCTGCAAAATCCATTCTTAATCATGTAGCTGTTAATTTTGGTATACCAAGCTCTAGGCGCTTGCTTCAGTCCATAGAGCGCTTTCTTCAACCTGTAAATTTTCTCTTCATTACTCTCAACTTCATATCCTGAAGGTTGCTGCACATAAATTTCTTCTTCTAGGATTCCATTCAAGAAGGATTGTTTCACATCCATCTGATATACTTTCCACTTGTTCTAAGTTGTTGTGGCTAGAACTGCTCCAAAGTCTATTCCCAGTTGCTGCGAGAATCTTTTTGCTACAAGTCTAGCTTTGAATCTATCAATTTCACCTTTCTCATTCAACTTTGTCTTGTACACCCACTTCACACCAATTATATTTTTTTCCTTTGGCAAATCAACCAAATCCGATGTGTCATTCTTTTCAATAGCTTCAATTTCTTCATCCATGGCTTGCACCCAATTTTCATCGTTCATTGCTTCTTCAAACGAAGAAGGCTGGAATGATAACAATGCAAAATTTGAACTAACATCCAAATCATCATAAATATCTTTCAAACTTCTCATCTTTCTCTTACCATTGCTTGATTCATCACCTGATTGATTGCTGAGAGAATCTTGACCTGTTGATCTACTTGAGGATCCATGCTGCTCTGAAAATCTTGGAGTCCTTATTGGTGTGTCTCTGTTTGGTGTCTTCACTTGTGATTCTTGCTGCTCCTTTTCTGCTACATCATCTTCTTCCATTAGTGGCACTTGTGCATCAACTGTTTTGTCTACAATTCCATTCCATGACTCTTGTTCCTTGAACACAACATCTATGTTAATTATGGTCTTCTTTGTGATAGGGTTATACAATTTGTAAGCTTTTGATTTCTCACTATATCCAATGAATATGCATTTTTCACTTTTATCATCCAATTTTCCTCTTCGCTCCTTAGGCACGTGTGCATAATCTACACATCCAAATACTCTAAGATGAGACATGCTGCAATACATACCTGACCATGCTTGCTCTGGTACTCTGTTCATCACACTCTTTGTAGGAGATCTGTTGTTCACATAAATAGCACATGCCACTGCTTCTTCCCAATACTCATTAGACAAGTTTTTTCCTTTCAACATGCTTCTTACCATGTTTATAATTGTCCTGTTCTTGCTCTCTGCTACACCATTCTGCTGCGATGTGTACCTGGTTGTAAATTGTCTTCTGATCCCATGTTGTTTGCAGTAATCATGGAATGCCTTTGAGTCATATTCTCCACCGCGATCTAACCTCAATACCTTGATCTATTGATTACTTTGGTTCTCTGCTAAGGTTTTGAATTTTTTGAACTTTGCAAAAGTTTCAGGCTTCTACTTAAACAAGTAAACCCAAGTCTTTCTGTTGTAGTCATCAATGAAAGTGAGGAAGTAGCAACTTCCACCAATCGACTGTGTCCTCATAGGTCCACACAAGTCTGTATGCACTAGCTCAAGAGGTTGCTTTGCTTTGTATGCAACTCCCTTTGGAAAACTTTCACGGTGTTGTTTTCCCAAGATGAAACACTCGCAAGTACTAGCAGGCTCTTTGATGGGAGGTAATCCTTTGACCATTTGTTTCTACTGCAACAATCTTAAACTAGAAAAGTGCAAGTGTCTAAATCGAAAGTGCCATAACCAATAATCATCAGAACATGCAAATGTAAAAGAACTCACTTGACCACTGTAATTCAAAATTATAGGAAAGAGTATGTTCCTCTTCATCTGCACCTTTGCTATCAACTGCTTGCTTGGGTGCTTGTCATATATAACAACTTCTTGACCTTGAAAGATAACTTTGTATCCTTTCTGTTTCAATTGTCCAACACTTAACAAATTATGTTTGAGACTAGGAACATAATATACCTCTGAGATTGTCTTTGGCTCCCCCTGCTTGGTCAGAATCTTGACCACTCCTTTGCCATCTACTTTCACAGTCTTGTCAGTCCTCGAATTTACCTATGTTTTCACAGATTGATTGAAATTTGCAACCAAATCCTTGTTTCCTGTCATGTGGTTACTGCAACCACTGTCTAACAACCACACACTAGCAGAAGGTTCATGCATGTTATGACAAGCTAAGAACATGGAGTTATAACTCTCTGTAGGGACATTAGCTCTCTGGTTCCCTTGATCAACTATCTTCTTCCTGCAATCACGAGCATAGTGACCAAATTTATTGAAATAAAAGCATCTCACCTTTGATTTTTCAACTCTTTGATTATTGTTGAAGCTTCTGTAGTTGCTTCCACTTGCATGTTCATGCTCTTCTCAGCTATCTTTCTGACCACCATATCTTCCACTTTGTCCTCTGCCTCTCGATCTATTTCTATCTTGACCTCTGTCTCTTGAAATAGAAACCTGACTTTTGAAAGTGGTCTCTAAAGTGGAATCCTTATTTCTGTCTATCCTTGCCTCGTGCGATAGAAGTGATCCCATAAACTCATCAAATATCAAGGATGCCAAATCCTTGGCTTCTTCTATGGCTGCTACCACAACATCAAATTTGGTAGACAAAGATCGGAGGACCTTCTCAACCACTCTTTGATCTTTTACATCTTCACCATAAATATTTGACTGATTTACAATAGTTATGAGCCAATTCATGAAAGAACCGTTGTCCTCTGTCTCCTTCATCTGCAAACTTTCAAAATCTCTCCTAGTATTCTGCAACTTAACAATATTGACTTTGGCCATACCTTTATAGTTTGTTGCCAAAGTATCCCATGCTACTTTTGTTGAAGACGTGGTCATAATCTTTTGGAACACTGCTAGGTCCACTCCTTGTTGAATAAGCTGCAACACATGTGAATTATTCTTCTTGTCTTTCTTCCATTGTTCCCTCTCTGTATTACTGAGAGCTTGTTCTTCTTCTTCGTTCTTAGGTTCTGAAAACCCAAACTTGACATAATCCCAAACATCATGTGCCTGCAACATGATCGTCATCTTAATGGCCCACACATCGTAAACTTTCCCTGTAAATGGTGGGAACTAGGGTTGGAAATTTGAGAAAGCCATCTTTCTCCAAAATTTTCTCTTCAAAAAGAATAAACCCTAAATTTCTCTTCTTCTTTAAAAAAAAGAAAAAAATAAAAAAACCAAAATTTAAGTTTTTTTTATTTAATTTTTTTTTTCCAAAAACCTTATTTATTTATTTTTATATCAAAATATATTTTTATAAAAAATTCCTTATATATAAAAACAAAAATCTTTCACTACAAGTTTATAAAACTTTAATTAAAAAGTCACGTTCAAAATTTTAAAAAAATGTCTCATAAAAACCTTCACTTTACTCTTAAAATAAACCTTCACGTTAGTCGTATGAAGTCTTAATACCAAGTCTTACAATTTGCTTTTGAAAAATCTTAACAAGCTTTTGAATTTTTAACAACTTCTGAATTTTTAATGCGCTGTATGTGTTGTATGAAAGACCTTTTCTCTCGTTCCTTCCTGTACAGGCTACTACAACAGGTGCGACAATTGTGGTTGACGCATTTACGGTTTTAGCTAGCGGCGTCTAGGGCTGCGACCCTCACTCTATCCAGAATAATTCAACGGCTGACTGCTCAACAATCGACAAGCTATGACTTATCACTCAATGGCTACGCTAAAACTTTCAACCCTTTACCTGGGAATCTGCAGGCTGCCATTACAAAATTTTTGACAGTTCTTCTCGAGCTCTGATACCAATTTGTTGGAGAGACGGAAGAGATAAAGCATGAATTCACACAAAACATGAGTTGTTGCTCTTCTATTGATCACGCAAAACATGATGATTACAATGAACCTGGTGAAGGGTATTAAACCCTTTCCAACTAGCTAATTGCCTAAAATATCTTAACATGCAATCACACACTCAAAGTCGTCTATCACTTAACTCAATTTAACTCAACACTCAAACACTCAACCACTCAATCACTCAGTTAACTAACACTCTATGTTTAGCTAACTCCTCATGCAGGAGTAATTATCTTATTTTAACAAATAGTACTTCAAGTCCTAAGGGAAAATCAATTGTATGCCAAATACAGTAAATGTGATTTTTATAAAAATTAGATTCAGTATTTAGTTCACATTATATCCTTAGAAGGTATAGCAGTAGATCCGGTAAAGATCGGGACCATCATGAATTGGACAATTCCCAAAAATGTAACCAATATTAGATCTTTCATGGGCTTGGCCGGTTATTACCAATCATTTATAAAAGGGTTTTCAAAAATTTCATACCCTATCACTTCTCTACAGAAAAAGGGAAAGGCCTTTCGCTGGACAGAGGAATTTCATTGTAGCATTGAATTGCTGAAACAATTAACCACGACCCCTATATTAGGAATAGCAGACTCAGAGAAGGAATTCACGGTATGCACAGATGCTTTTCAAGAAGGGGTTGGAGGTGTGTTGATGCAGGAAGGGAGAGTGATATCCTATGAATCTCGAAATCTTAAAGATCATGAGAAAATATATTCATCTTATGACCTAGAATTAACAGTTGTGGTCCACGCCTTGAAAATGTCGCGACACTACCTATAGGAGAAGAAATTCCTTCCAATGATAGATCACAGTAGTTTGACCTGTCTCTTCAAACATCCAAACCTAAATGCTCGACAAGCAAGATGGACAACCTTCCTAACCGAATTTGATTTTGATATTAAGCACTTGAAGGGGAAGGAGAACCGCATCGCAGATGCTTTAAGCCGAAAAGTGCATCACATGTATGAGATCTCATTCAGTAAGGTGGAAAGTAAGTTTTTAAGTCAAGTTAAAGAAGAAGCTATGAAGGATCCTGAATATTATTGTGTCTGGCAGCAAGCTAAGAAAACAGTAAATTCGGGGAAACTGAGCGACTATAGTATAAACTGCGATCAGATGTTGACTTTTAGAGGAAGAATCTTTGTGCCAATTAAAAAATCTATAAAACAATACCTACTAGACAAATTTCACAGAAGCTCGTATATGGCACATCCATGCTATCAAAAGTTGTTTTCATCAATCAAAAAGAATTATTTTTGACCTGGGATGCAGAAAGATATTGTAGAATATCTAGCTAAATGTTTAGAGTGAGAGGAGATTAAAGCAGAACACCAGCACCCAGCTGGTCTATTGCACCCACTCCCTATTGCTGAATGGAAATGGGACACAATTACATTGGATTTCATAAATGGATTGCCCAGATCCAGAAGAAAAAATTATTCCATTATGGTGGTGGTGGATAAATAAGAAAAAAAACTCATTTTATCCATGTTAAGTCTACTTATAAAACTGTGGAAATTGGTGATATATTCATGAAGGAAAATTTTAAATTACATGGGTTACTCAAAGTAGTAATATCTGATAGAGATATTAAGTTCACCTCTACTTTCTGGAAATATTTATTTGCAGGATTGGGAACTCAGAGTTAGTTCAGTACTACCTTTCACCCGCAAACGGATGGGCAAATTGAATGAGTGAACCAAGTGTTAGAAGACATGCTTCGAATGTACGCAATGAAACAAGCTTCTAAATGGGAGGAATACCTCCACTTAGTAGAATTTGCCTATAATAACAGATACCATGAATCCCTCAAAATAAGTCCCTTCGAAGCATGGAAAATTTTAGGGGCTAATATTCGTAGGTGGGTTAATTTTCCATGATTTTTCCATAAAAAAGATTCACCAATTTTCATTTTTTATAAAAATGGTTCGCCCAAGTTTTACAATATAAAATTATTTTACCTTAAAAATTGCTAGCATTATATAGAGACTATATATAAAATCATTATAAATTTGAATAATTTTACAAATATATCAATAAAATTTGTATAGTTTGCATATAGGGACTAGTGAGATTCACTAATGTTTTTAAACTTCAACATAATTTTCCATCCTTAAAATTTCCCCTACTTCGAAGTATTGTATGGGAAGAAATGTTGAACTCTGACAAACTGAAGTAATCCCAAAGATTAATTAATTTTAGGACCTGACATGCTGATAGAAATGGAACAAACATTAAAGAAGGTGCGCCAGAATTTAAAAGTTGCCCAGGATAGGCGGAAAGCATACGCTGATAAAATAAGAACCTATAGGGGGTTTGGAGTGGGGGATCATGTATATGTAAGAATAAATCCTAGAAAATTCTCTTTAAAATGGGGGGGATGTACGAAGTTAGCTCCCCATTACAATGGACCTTTTAAACTTTTTTGAAAGAGTTGGGCTTGTAGCTTATCAGCTCGCTTTGCTAGGTCACCTACGAATTCATAATGTGTTCCATTTATCATTACTTAAAAGATATATATATGACCCCAGGCATGTCATTAATTGGAAAGACATACAGGTAAAGGAAGAAATGATAGTATTTATTCTTTCCTTTTCCTCTCCTTTGTCTTATTATTATTATTATTTTTATTTCTCCAATCATTGTAGTTAAATGATTGATTAAAAAAAATGTATGATGAATTCAAGTAGAACCGGATGGAGAATTCCTGGCCGAACCCCTGCGTATTTTAGAACGGAGAGAAATAATGCCTCGGAAGCAAGCTATCATCCAAGTTAAAGTGCAATGGAAGCACTTTGGCCCAAATGTACCTACTTGGGAAGATGAAGGCTTTATGAGATAGGCTTATCCAGTGTTGCCTCAGTACTAGGAGAACACTGAGGATGGTGTTGCACATAAGGAGGGGGGGGGGGGGGGGGGGAGTTGTAACACCCCCATTTACCTTACTTTTTATTTCTGTCTTTTACAAACATTTTAATTGTTAAGAAAATACCTCTTATGGAGGTTAACAGGTTATTTTGTTAGTTAAGAACCTAAGTGAGTTAGAAATTAATTTTAATTCTTATTTAAAAGAAATAATTAAGAATTTACCAAAATATGTGCTATCTGAGGAAAGGAAAGCCGAGGGGGACCACAAGGGTGCCTAACTCCCAAGAAACAGTTGGAGGAAACAGCTACCCCATAGTCCAAGGGACTTTCTTTAAAGAAAGGATCCAAGGAAGAGGAGGGGGTTGTTGTTTTTATTTGGTAGAAGGCTAAGAATGGAGAATTGGGTTGAGGTTGTGTGTTGCCCAAGAGCTCAGTTCCTGATCTGGTAAAGACCAGTGGAAAATCTCAACCTCTATAAGAATATTTAGACTGAGTCCCGGAAGACTCTTAGTGTAACCATTGTTTTGGGAGTTGGGAGAGTTGGGGGGAGAATAGTGAACATACCATTCTCATTGATAGGGAGGTGTGGCCATAGCCCAGGAGCTTTCTTTAGTAAAATGCAGATAAGTATTCTAAGCACATATTATAGTTTTGTTAATTGGTAATTTTTAGAATAATGAAATAAGAGAAAAGGAAAAATCACTACTGTAGAATGCATTGGAATATATTTCTGAAGAGTTAAGAGATGAAGTAGTTTTTAGATTTACCAGTTTATGGTATAGGGAAATAATTGTCTCAGAACAGAGTATGAGAACTCCTTATAAATACAATAGAACCTATCTTTCTATTACTTGTACATTGTTGATCCTTTTATGTGTAAATCAAGGGTTATGCAATAACATTTCTCTGTTGTGGTAATTTAATGATTATATAACAAGATTGAATTTATCTCCTTAAAGTCGTGACCAGTACTAAAAATAAGTAAACTAAACCCTGAGAGTTATTTTTAGTAAACATTGAAATTATGAAAAGATTTAGACAAGACTAATGAGTTTTAGAAAATGCATTCTTCATACCAATGAATAAAGAGTTACTGGTATCAACACGGATATTATACATCAGTGTATTATTATAGAAGGAAATATAACAGAATTGTAGTAACTGTAAAATGCCAAGAAAAAGAGAAAAAGAGTAAGCATTGGCTACTCAGAGTAGTGATACTGTGTTAGAAAACATGATAATGCACCCTCGGTGGAATGTTACGATTCAACTAGAAACAGACATAGAAAACCTTAAGATAAACTACAAAGAGAGAAATCTTATTACCAACGTTGTTATACATTGAATAAACAGTCTATAAAATGAAACGAAGGTAGCCATTGGGTCCGTTCCACTGAATTACATATGTGTCGTTCACTATTAAAAATACGAAAATGCGGAAGTGATATTGAAATAGATTGTTCCAGATATCATGAGGAAAATAAAAAAAATTGCCTATAATTTTAAAAAGAAGTGTAGACAAAACGAAAATACCTAATTGACAAGAAGCCATAGTACAGGTCTACATTTTAAATTATTACCCAATTTAGGAAAACTATAAATTCGAACACTAAAGCATTTAAATCAAGGTTCGGCAAGTCATTAAGGGTTGATCAGTATAAACACAGTAATTGGAAAGCAAGACCATTAAACCCTGGAGTGTAATCATCTGCCACCTAGGTATATATATACATATATATAAATGAAGTTAACAACTGTCTATGAGCAACCAAGAACCAGAAGCGACAGACAGGGTAATAAAATAGTACAATGCTGAGATGTATTTATATAGCATCAACCTTGAGCATCACCAAAACCAGGAATCAAGTAGAAACTAACAGTTTATACAACGACCCTGTAGAGTGAAGTACCCGAATGGATAGGAGTAAACCCTTAAGGGTTTTAGATAGCAAACTTATCAAACTTCCTAGAAATAAAAATAGGTTCGACCAACTTGTGTAGTGGGGCAGAAACGAAGGGTAATACCTTGATGGTTGTCCTTCGGAGAGCCACATGGGAACCTGACTCCTCCCCTGCATCAAAACCATACAATCTTAGTTATGTTCATATATATTTATAGCGGACAAAATAAATAACATCCCAAGCTAAGAATGCAACAAGAAGATTTTACTTGGGCCAGTTGCCTACGATGGAGGGTCCTTTTTCTGGGTAGAACTACTCTAGAGAAAGAACCTACAACAGGAACAATCCTTGGATCCATTGAACCATGCAAATTGCGGAAGAGATAACTGGTTAACGGTGTGAGCTTCCTATGAGTAGAATAAAGAGGTGAATATCATCCATCATCCTCTACAGTAACAAAAGTAGGCTATCAAGGAGGAACGAAGTCGTGCTACAAAGAGAATAACCTTCACCCATGAACCTCTGCAATCTATGATAGCTAAAGTATTCCATTTTACCTGAGCATGGCCGTAATCATGGTCTGGTAAGAAATGTAACAGATTGATGAGTGGAGCTAGACTCTCTATAGAAGCACTAGAACAAATGTCAGTAAACCTCAAATACCCAGTGGGTAGGTACACTTATCCAAAGCAAACAAATCGAAACCTTTGAGAGCCTCTTTCCAAGATCGATGGTGGTCGAACTTCCATGCAAATTTCTAAGATCCTGGATAGATGGAGGTTGGTATCTCAGGATCGAGAACCATCCAAACCCATAGCAAGGGTTAGAGCCGTGGGTTAATAAAACCTTAACCAGTGCATTTAAGACCCAAACCACCAAGTGGTAACCAAATTCCAAGAAAATATCTATTTATAAAGGTCATTAACGCTAGGTAAGAAGAGAAGGTAAGTTTAGGTACTCATGTACCTTTTAATAAATGATGACACATTAATTAAATAAACGATATTACATAATAATAATAAAAAAAATCACTGTGTTAAGTGCGGGTAGATGTGTTACAAGTGGTATCAAAGCCCAAGTTTCAACTCTGTGGCCTTAAGGAAAATATCGTTAACAGAACATTTTTGTTTCACAGAGGTGAGCAGAGCATGTGCAAAGGAGCGCCATCTACACCATCACGACGAGTGATCACCGGAACAAAATTTACACCACATATGGGAACTAATCCGGAGGTATGGGTGAAGTTAGGAGAAGGCACCCACAGTAATACAGATGCAATGCTACTGGAAACTTTGAAACAACTTCGAGCTGAAATGGAAAATCTGAGGGAAGATAGTGAGAGAGTAAGAATCGAACAAGAAAGAATATTGAAGAGTCTTTCTGACAAACGGAACCAAAGGAATCCAACTCCTAGTTGGGAGGAGGAGAATAGAAACGAATAACACCAACAACAAGTGGAATATTTTTGGTTAGAGAATGAAGAAGGGTCAGAAAATATACCAGTTGGTAAAGGTAATAATAGATAGAAGACTTAATTACTGGGAGAATTTAAAAATATCAAACCTCCGATGTATGATGGAGAAAACGAAGAAACTGTTGAAGCCTGGCTAATTAACATGAACAAGTACTTTTAGATCTATGAATATGAAGATAATCTAAAAGCCGGACTCGCCATTTTCCAGCTGCAAGGAAAAGCTACCTTGTGGTGGGAGGAAGTTAAAATGGTACCAGAAGTGGATGAACAAGAAGTTACATGGGAGCAATTTCAAAAGTATTTTAAGGAAACATACCTTACTGAATTATTTTATGACGAGAAAGCCAAAGAATTTCATGATCTTAGATTGGGGTAGCAAACTATGGTTGAGTTTGTGACCAAATTCACATTGCTATTAAGGTATGTACCTTATATACGTGAGGAAAAATCTAAGGTGCAGCGATTGGTTAGACGTTTACTAGCTTTTATGAAGGAGAGGATAGAGTTTAACAGTCCAAAAACCATAGACAAAGCTATATGAAAGGCTGGAATCTACTATTAGCAAATGAAGCAAAAATGAGAAGGTAACAAAGGTTGGATGGAAAGAAAGGGACAGAAGAATGCATTCATTCCTAAAAATGCAAAACCTGGAAATCCCAAAAATATGTTTAGAAAACGTCAGAATGGAATGGCGGGGAAAAATCAGGTGAAACCAAGACAACCTATTGAGAGTCAAGCTACAGAAGCCTCCAGCAAACCTGAGGGCAACCAACAACAGAGGTCGTCGCTGCAAGGCTAGGGTTGTGTAGAACCCGATTATTACAAAAACTGCCCCCACTGTACTAGAGAGGGACAAGTGGCAAATGTTCAGGAAGCTTCTACAGTTGGATATTTGGCCCGAAGTATTCCTTGAATAAACACAGCCTTGGAGGATAACCAAGCCGAGTATCAGCCTTCTATGGTGGAGTTTGAAGGTAAAATTGTTAATCATCCTGTATCCATTCTAATTGAACCAAGAGAAAGTTTGAGCTATGTTAGTCCTAAGATAGTTGAATTATGTCACTTAAACTCTGCCAAGTTTAAAACCCCTTGGTTGGTCCAGCTAGCCACTGGGACCAAGCATAGGGTTTCTACTAAGGTAGAAAATTGTATGTTAGAAATAGCTGGGTAGCCAGTAAGGGTCAATTTAAATATGTTACCCTTAGGGTCCTATGATGTACTCATAGGAATGGCATGGTTAGAAAAACATTGGTTAGTTGTTAACTGTAAGGATAAGTCGATAAAATACCTCTCTGAGGAAGGGATTAGACAAGAAATTCAGGGAATTCAAAAAATTGTTAAATTATGTCTTATTACTACCAACCAGTTAAGTAAATGTATTCGAAAAGGTTGTCAAGTGTATGTTGTACAAGTTGGTTAGACCAATTCTAAAGACAAAATAGCCATCTTGACAGACATACTTGTTATTTAGGAATTTGTAGACATTTTGCCTGAGGAGATACCAAGATTACCGCCAAAAAGAGACATCGACTTTACCATAGAGTTGATATCAGGAGTTGCTCCGGTATCGAAATCTCCTTATCAAATGAGCATACTTGAGTTAACTGAATTGAAGATGCAATTGCAAGAACTGTTGGATAAAGGGTACATTCGCCCAAGTGTGTCACCCTGGGGGGCCCTTGTGTTATTTGTAAGGAAAAAAGACTGCACCCTAGGACTGTGTGTTGATTATCATTAGGGGAATTTTGAGGTCTAAAATGGGCCTCCTAAGAAAAATTTACAATGAAAATAAAATTTATAAGAACCAATAGGATTCAAGATAATGATGTCAACCATGGGGGATGATTCACCATTTTTGGAGTAAAAAAGTAAAAAGATTAAAAAATAATAAAATAATAAAACTACTTTTTCAACTCCTATTTTCAACTTATCTCCCTAAGGCTTTACTCAAATTTTGAGAAGGAGTGCTCATTGGATGAAAAATTTAATTCCTCATCCAAGGAGTACCCATTTTACATACTTTCGATGGACCCTACTATATGAAAAATGAGAAATGCATGAAAAAATGTGATTGCAATAAAACATTTCATGTATTTTTCATTTTTCATGCAGTAGGGTCCATCTAAAGTACGCAACATGGGTACTCCTTGGATGAGGAATCAAAATTTTCATCCAAAGAGTGTTGTCGCTCGAAATTTGAGTAAACCCATAAAGAGATAAGTTGAAAATACGAGTTGAAAAAATAGTTTTTTCTTTTTTCCCTCTAAAATTTGATGATGTACTCTAATCTTATTTTATTATTTCCACTATTATTTTGTAATTTCCTTAGGAGGCCCATTTTAGACCTCAAAATTCCCCTAATGAGACAACTAATAAGTTGACTATCAAAGATAAGTACCCACTGCCAATAATAGATGATTTGTTTGACCAAGTGAAGGGAGCCACTATCTTCTCCAAAATAGACCTGTGGTCAGGTTATCATCAAATCGGAGTAAAAGAAGAATATGTCTGCAAGACAACATTTAGAACACGTTACGGGAATTACTAATACATTGTAATGCCTTTCGCACTCACTAATTCACCAACAACCTTTATGAGCCTGATGAATGGAATTTTTCATCCTTGGATAAATTTGTTTTAATATTCATTGATGATATACTAATTTACTCTAAAAATTTGAAAGAACACCAAGAACACCTCCTAATAGTACTTCAAGTCCTAAGGGAAAATCAATTGTATGCCAAATACAATAAATGTGATTTTTATAAAAATCAGATTCAGTATTTAGGCCACATTATATCCTTAGAAGGTATAGTAGTAGATCTGGAGAAGATTAGGACCATCATGAATTGGAGAATTCCCAAAAATGTAACCGATATCAGATCTTTCATGGGCTTGACTGGTTATTACCCACGATTTATAAAAGGGTTTTCAAAAATTTCATACCTTATCACTTCTCTACAGAAAAAGGGAAAGGCCTTTTGCAGGACAGAGGAATGTTAGCGCAAAATTGAATTGCTGAAACAATTATTAACCATGACCCCTGTATTAGGAATAGAAGACCCAGAGAAGGAATTCACAGTATGCACAAATGCTTGTCAAGAAGGGGTTGGAGGTGTGTTGATGTAGGAAGCGAGAGTGATAGCCTATGAATCTCGAAATCTTAAATATCACGAGAAAAGATATTCGGCATACGACCTAGAATTAATAGTTGTGGTCCACGCCTTGAAAATGTCGCGGCACTACCTATTGGGGAAGAAATTCCTTCTGGTGACAGATCACAGTAGTTTGATCTATTTCTTCAAAAACCAAACTTAAATGCTCGACAGACAAGATGGATAACCTTCCTAAGCGAATTTGATTTTGATATTAAGCACTTGAAGGGGAAGGAGAACCGTGTGGCAGATGCTTTAAGCCAGAAAGTGCATCACATCTATGAGATCTCATTCAGTAATGTGGAAAGTAAGATTTTAAGTCAAATTAAAGAAGTAGCTATGAAGGATCCTGAATATGATTTTCTTTGGCAGCAAGCTAGGAAAATAGTAAATTTGGGGAGATAAAGTGATTATAGTATAAACTGTGATCATATGTTGAATTTTAGAGGAAGAATCTTTGTGCCAAATCAAAAAGCTACAAAAAAATACCTAGTGGACGAATTTCACAGAAGCTCGTATATGGCACATTCAGGCTATTAAAAGTTTTTTTCAGCAATCAGAAAGAAATATTTTTGGCCTGGGATGTGGAAAGATATTGTAGACTATCTAGCTAAATGTTTAGAGTGTCAGCAGGTTAAAGCAGAACACCAACACCTGGCTAGTCTACTGCACCCACTCCCTATTCCTACATGGAAATGGGACACAATTACATTGGATTTCATAACTCAACTACCTAGATTCAGAAGACAAAACAATTCCATTATGGTGGTGGTGGACAAATTAAGCAAAAAAATTCATTTTATCCCTGTTAAGTCTACTAATAAAACTATGGAAACTGCTGACATATTCATGAAGGAAATTTTTAAATTACATGTGTTACCTAAAGTAGTAATATCTGATAGAGATGTGAAGTTCACCTCTGTTTTCTGGAAAGTTTTATCTGCGGGATTAGGAACTCAGAGTCATTTTAGTACTACCTATCACCCACAAACGGATGGGCAAACTGAACGAGTGAACCAAGTGTTAGAAGACACGCTTCAAATGTACGCAATGTAGCAACCTGGGAAATGGGAAGAATACCTCCATTTAGTGGAATTTGCCTATAATAACAGCTACCATGAATCCCTCAAAATGAGTCCCTTCGAAGTACTATATGGGAATAAATGCCGAACTCCGACAAACTGGAGTGATCCCGAAGATAAATTAATTTTAGGACCTGACATGCTGATAGAAATGGAATAGACAGTAAAGAGGGTGCGCCAAAATTTAAAAGCTGCCCAGGATAGGCAAAAAACGTACGCTGATAAAAAAATAACTTATAAGGAGTTTGGAGTGGGGGATCATGTATACGTAAGAATAACGACTAGAAAAATATCTTTAAAATAGGGGGGATGTACGAAGTTAGCTGCCTGTTACTGTGGACCTTTTCAAATTTTGGAAAGAGTTGGGCATGTAGCTTATCAGCTAGCTCTGCCAGGTCACCCACAAATTCATAATGTGTTCCACGTGTCATTACTTAAAAGATATATATATGACCCCAAGCATGTCATTAATTGGCAAGACGTATAGGTAAAGGAAGAAATGATAGTATTTATTATTTCATTTTCCTCTCTTTGTCTTATTATTATTATTGTTGTTTATTTTTACTTCTCCAATCATTGCAGTTAAATGATTGATTAAAAAAAATGAATGATGAATGCAGATAGAACTGAACGGATAATTCCAGGTTGAACCCCTGTGTATTCTAGAACGGAGAGAAATAATGCTCAGGAAGCGAGCTATCATCCAAGTTAAAGTGAAATGGAAGCACTTTGCCCGGATGAAGCTACTTGGGAAGATGAAGGCTTTATGCGAAAATATTATCCGACTTTGCTTCAATACTGGGAGAACACCAAGGACGGTGTTGCCCATAAGGGGGGGCAGTTGTAACACCCCCGGTTACCTTAGTTTTAATTTCCGTCTTTTACAAACATTGTAATTGTTAAGCAAATACCTCTTGTGGAGGCTAATAGGTTATTTTGTTAGTTAAGAACCTACGTGAGCTAGAAATTACTTTTAATTCTTATTTAAAATAAATGATTAATAATTTAAGAAAATATGTGCTATCTTAGGAAAGGAAAGCTGAGGGGGACCATAAGAGTGCCTAACTCCCAAAAAACAGTTGGAGGAAACAATTACCCCATACTCCAAGGGTCTTTATTTAAAGAAAGGATCCAAGGAAGAGGAGGGGGTTGGTTTTTTTCTTTGGCAGAAAGTTAAGAATGGAGAATTGAGTTGAGGTTGTGTTCTACCCAAGAGCTTAGTTCCTGATCTGGTAAATACCAGTGGAAAAGATAAACCTCGATAAGAATATTCAAGACGAGTCCACGAAGACTCTGAGTGCCTAGATTAAGCTTGAAAGGAAACTCTTGACTGTAACCACTGTTTTGGGAGTTGGGAGCATCGGGGGGAGAACGGTGAACATACCATTCTCATTGGCAGGGAGGTGTGGTCGTAGACCAAGAGCTTTCTTCAGAAAAATGCAAATAAGCATTCTAAGCACATATTACAATTATGTTAATTGGTACCTTTTATAATAATGAAATAAGAGAAAAGGAAAAATCACTATTGTAGAATGCAATGGAATAGAGTTCTGCAGAGTTAAGGGATGAAGTAGTTTTAGATTTACCAGTTTATGGTATAGGGAGATAACTGTCTGGAAACAGAGTATGAGAACTCCTTATAAATAAAATAGAACCTATCTTTCTACTACTTGTACAGTGTTGATCCTTTTATGTGTAAATCAATTGTTATGCAATAACATTTTTGTGTGATAATTTAATGATTATATAACAAGATTGAATTTATCTCCTTAAAATCGTGACTAGTACTAAAAATAAGTAAGCTAAACCCTGACAGTTCTTTTCAGTAAACATTGGAATTATGAAATGATTTAGACAAGACTAATGAGTTTTAGAAAACACATTCTTCATACCAATGAATAAAGAGTTACTGGTATCAACACAGATATTATACATCAATATATTATGAGTGAACTACTGATTTATTACAGAAGGAAATATAATAGAATTGTAGTAACTGTAAAATTCCAAGAAAAAGCGAAAAATAGTAAGCATTGGCTACTCAAGGTAGTGATACTATGTTAGAAAACATGATAATGCACCCTCGGTGGAATGTTACGATTCAACTAGAAACAGACATAGAAAACCTTAAGGTAAACTACAAAGATAGAAATCTTACTACCAACATTGTTATACATTGAATAAACAGTCTATAAAATGAAAGCAGAGTAGCCATTGGGCTCATTCCGCTGAATTACGGATATGCTGCTTCACTATTAAAAATACGGAAACGAGGAAGTTATATTGAAAAATATTTTTCCACATCTCATAAGGAAAATATTAAAAAATTCCTATAATTTTAAAAAGAAGTGTAAACAGAGTGCAAATCCCTAATTGACAAAAATCCATAGTACATGGCTACATTTTAAATTATTATCCAATTCTGGAAAACTATAAATTCAAAGATTAAAACATTTAAATCCATCTTCGACAAGCCATTAAGGGATGATCTGTATAAACACAGTAATTTGAAAGCAAGACCATCAAACCCTGGAGTGTAATCATCTACCACTCAGGTATATATATACATATATATAAATCGAATTAACAACTGTCTCTGAGAAACCAAGAACGAGAAGTGATAGACAGAGTAATGAAAAAATACAGTGCTGAGATGTATTTTAATAACATTAACCCTTAAGGTCACCAAATCCAGTGATCAAGTAGAAACTAATAGTTTATACAACGACACTGTATAGAGTGAAGTATCCGAATGGATAGGAGTAAACCCTTAAGGGTTTTAGACAACAAACTTATCAAACTTCCCAGAAATAAAAAGAGGTTCGACCAACTTGTGTAGTGGGGCAGAAATGAAGGGTGATACCTTGATGATTGTCCTTCAGAGCGCCGCATGGGAACTTGACTTCTCCCTTGCATAAAAATCATACAGTGTTAGTTACGTTCATATATATTTATAGCGGTCAAAATAAATAATAGTCCAAGCTAAGAATACAACATGAAGATTTTACCTGGGCCAGCTGCCTGAGATGGAGGGTCCTTTTGCTGGGTAGGACTACTCCAGAGAAAGAACCTACAAGAGGAACAATTCTTGGATCCAGTGAACTGTCCAAACGGCGTAAGAGGTAACTAGTTGACAGTGTGAGCTGCCTCTGAGCAGAATAAAGAGAAGAAGTTGCTGCCATCATCGTCTGCACTAACAAAACTAGGCTATCAAGGAGGAATGAAGCCGCACTACAAAGAGAATACCCTTCACCCATGAACCTGTGCAATCTACGATAGCTGAAGTATTCTGTTTTACCTGAGCATGGTTGTAACCATGGTCTAGTAAGAACTGTAATGGATGGATGAGCGGAGCTAGCCTCTCTGTAGAAGCACTGGAACAAATGACAGTAAACCTCGAATACCCAATGGGTAGGTACACTTATCCAAAGCAAACAAATCCAAGCCATTGATAGCCTCTTTCCAAGATCGACAGTGGTAGGACTTCCATGCAAATTGCTGAAATCGTGGACAGTTGGAGGTTGGTATCTCAAGAGAACCATCCAAAACCATAACGAGGGTTAAAGTTGTGGGTTAATAAAAATTTAACTAGTACATTTAAGACCGACCAAAACCACCCTGTGGTAACCAAATTCCGAGAAAAAAGCCTGTTTATAAAGGTCATTAACGCTAAGTAAGAAGAGAAGGTAAGTCTAGGTACTCACGTACCTTTTAATAAATGATGATACATTAATTCAATAAACAATATTACATAATAATTTTTTTTAATAAATGATGATACATTGATTCAATAAACGATATTACATAATAATTTTTTTTCATAAATGATGATATATTAATTCAATAAACGATATTACATAATAAATTATTATTTTTTACTGTGTTATGTGTTAAGTGCGGGTAGATGTGTTACACGAATCTTTTCCTAGTTTGTGGAATTGGCTCTGTGTTATTGTTACAAATGTTGTAATTAAACGTATTTGATAGCAGCCAGTGAAAAAAAGCATTCCCTATTAAACTAACAAAAGTCTAAACCATCTTTTAAAAAAAAAAAGAAAACCCAATCAAAATACTTCAAATGAAAACATGGCACATCAGAGAATACCATAAGAGGGAATTGGCAGACATGCCAAAAAAAGACAAGATGGAATTTTTCTTTTGCTACGAGGAAGGAAATAAAAAAAATAAGGGTAAAAATAATAATAAATATTAAAAAAACACCTTGCAATCAAACGTTTTTTATATATCAATTTTAAGCAGGGGCTTCTGTCACAAGCTTGCTACTTGCTGTGTCTCTTCGTTTGTCTCTGATAGCCAACTCCTGGTGAACCAGTGGTGAACATACTCAGAACTTTCACACTCTCACGGCCTCAACAACGGCTTCCTCACCTAAGAACGACCTTGGCATCCCTTTGTTCCTTTGGCAAACTTCGGATGAAAGCTCAAAGACAACTACTACCATAGAAAAGGTTGGAAAGATGAATTTGTCACAGGTAGAAAAACCAGTTCCTAACTCCTTTCTTGTCAAAAGAAATATAAGATTCAGGATCCTATTAAGCCTATCTATAGGTTCCCAGCATTGTTTCCCAAAGAAGTAGCCACATCTTCAAAGTCTAAGGCTACAGAAAAAATAACCATTGCATCCTTATTTAAGGATGAAGAAAGAGAAGAAAAAGAACAGAAAGGTCTAGATACACAGATCTTTCCCATTTATGAACCTCTTGAGCACATGTTCACTAGATATCCAGCACCTGACATTGAAGGAAAAGGCAAACTTCCCGAAGCACATACCTTTTTCCTAGAATCCCATAGAGAGGAATATTGATAACATGAGTGTTGGCCAAATCCGGCAAATGATTGATATGATGTATACAGAATATAAACTCATGTCTCTTAGAGGGAAAAGTGAAATTGATGCTTGCAGGACCATCATTCAGTGTTTTACAGGAACACTCCTCAGGTGGTGGGAGACAGAATCATCTCCAAAGCTTATTGAAACAATGGAAGAAAAAGTTCTTAAAGATGAAAAAGGAGATGTCATACACAATTCTGATGGCACTACTACCAGCAATATGATAGGAGCACTGACATTAATGATCTTAGAACATTGGTGTGGAAGCGAAACATAGATTGCTGATAAAAATGAAGTTATTTTGATGAATTTAAAGTGCCACAAAATGTCCCAGTTCGAATACTTCCATAGAGATCGGATGCAGATGTATATCTAAGGGATTGTAGTAGTGTGTTCTTAGAACATATTTATTAGCTGCATTTTGGTTTTCTCCAATAACAATTCCTTTGAAAGGAGGAAATGTAGAAGGAGTTTCAACTTTTGTTCCATCTAATGTAGTCCAAGCATGCCTATTTGCTGAAGTGCTAGTTGAACTAGTAAAAAAATTTAATGGAGAAATATTGTCTTTCCAAGAATAAAAACATATCCATGTATTATTCATGTCCATAAAATGTTTCCAGTCTTCAGCTAATTCTTTCTTCTCTTTGGGGGTGTAATTTGTATCAAATTCATCAGCCTGAGGATTAGTGTACAGATCCCAATTTAACATTGCTTTCATCCATTGGGCACTAATCTCAGATTTCAGGCATCCATCCATGAGAGAGAAGAATTTATGCATCTCCATTACTGCAGGATTTTTGCGGTCATCAGGGATTGGGAGAAATCTGCAATCTGGTATGAGGCAGTTTGCATGCTCAAGGTATCCTAGACCATATCTAGGTTTAGCAGGTCTCATCAGGCACATCATCTCAGTCAGCCTCGAGTCTTTTCCTTCTAATGTAACAATCTCATGCATCATAAGTACATGATCAGCATCCTGCTCATGAGGGAAAGGAATGTCTGAGCATTTGGGATTCGGGCATGGATTAACAGATGTTGAAGGAGGGGCTATGCCAGATCTAGGATTGTGGTTGGCATGGATTGCAGTTTCTGCAAGTGTAAGCAGATTGATCCTTTCTTGAAATTCTGAACATTTGACTTCTAAAGAGGAAAAATTTACAAGCTGTGCTAACTCAAACAAAGAATTATGTCTACAAGAAGATGAATTGGAACAAGCAATATCTACAGTGGAAGGATCTCTGTAATATTTGGACTGTCTACAGGTGATATCAATACCTCGACAGTCAATGGTGGATCTTCTGGGAAAAGATATGATAGCAGAAGATGGGTGTTCTGTAATATCAGCTGAGGTGATTTTCTTTGGTATAAGAGGCTTAGGATTATTCACTACCTAGTGTTATGGAAATGTCAAGTCTTCCCAACGGATTGTCTGATGCTCTATTTTCTGATTTTTCACATCAGTCACGACAACAACACTTGAATTTGAGTCACGACTGGGTGTATGGATGGCTGGCCACAGAGTATTGGTATGACGAAAACAACCTTTAGTCTGAATGGCAATATTATTTCTCTTTTTGTGCATATCGAAACCAGTGGTTTGGATATGAAATTGATGCTTGCAGGACCATCATTCAGTGTTTTACAGGAACACTCCTCAGGTGGTGGGAGACAGAATCAGCTCCAAAGCTTATTGAAACAATGGGAGCAGAAGTTCTTAAAGATGGAAAAGGAGATGTCATACACAATTCTGGTGGCACTACTACTAGCAATATGATAGGAGCACTGACATCAATGATCTTAGAACATTGGTGTGGAAGCGAAACAGAGATTGCTGATAAAAATGAAGTTATTTTGATGAATTTAAAGTGCCACAAAATGTCCCAATTCGAAGACTTCCATAGAGATTGGATGCAGAGGATATATGAGGTTAAAGATTTAAAGAACCTGTTATGGAAACAGGTATATCTTGCAGCCTTGCCATCCAGATTTGTAGACTACATTAGACTACAAGAAGTTTTCCAGTTACCTTTTGAGTCCTATACATGGGGTGAGATTTATGCACATATTACAAAGACACTGGTAAGTCTTTGTACCAGCTCAAAGGTAAATAAATCTCTGGAGAAACCTTCCAGACTGCCAGATAAGAAGTCCATCTGCAGCAAGTATGGACTCACAGCAGATGATCCTTTGGTAAAAAGGAGAAAAGCAAAGAAAAGAGCAAAAAGAGAGTTCAAAGAAACTTTCTACAAGAACCAGAAAAATTATCCAAAGAATAGAAGGAGATATCCCAAGCAAAGACAAGGCCAAACCTCCAGAAGAAAGGGATATTATAAATATGTTCCAAGAACACACTACTACAATCCTTTAGACATACATCTGCATTTTGCAAAACAAGAAAAGTGGAACAAGATTACTTGTTGGCTGTGTGGACAAAATGGCCATACTTCTTCCAGATGTCCACAAGGTGAAGAGTCAAAGAAAAACAAAGGAAAGAAATCAGAAGCCTTTGTTCAGAAAGGCAAACAAGTCAAGCAGGAAGGAAGAGGACCAATGATATGCATGAAATGTGGTTCTCACACCCATAGAATAGAACGCTGCCCAAATGTTGTAATCAGAGACATAGCTCAGCAACATCAGATTGAAGAATCATCTTATGATTCTTTTAGTTCTTCTTCTGCAGAAGAATTACAAGCTCATATCGAGAAATATTTAGATTCTGATACTTCAGAATGTTTAGGTTCTGACTTTGAAGAATGTGCTTGTCAAGTTCAATATGAATTTGACTCTGAATATTATAGTGAATCCAGTGAAGAAGGGGAAAGCTAAAACCACAAAAAGAAAAAGTTCTCATGGCCGCCACTGAAGAAGATGAATTGAAGATCCTATCCCAGATACGAGCCATGGAGGATGGAGAAATGAAGAATTGCCTAACTGAAGCATTCATGGACCAATTAAAATCTAAAGCTTCAAAAGATTCAGGTAAGAAATCTTTATTTATTGATGCTTCATATGAAAGAAATACAAAATCATTTCAAAGGCATCAACAGAAACCTGACAGGATGAGATCACTCACTCTAGGAGAAGTAAGTCATGAGATTCATAATCTTAAGACATAAATTTCTGCTATGAAATCCCAAATTGCAGAACTAAAAAAGGGAAAGCAGAAAATTGATAACGAGGAAGAATAAGATCAACCATGGGATACTGCTCAGTATAGCAGTAATCAAGAAATCCAAGTTGCTGAAGGAATAAAAGATCCAAACTTTGGATTCAAAGAGATGAGACTCTTAACCATCTCTTATCAGCAACATCATGTCAAGATTGACTTCTGTATAAAAGGGGAAATGTTTGAAATGATTGCGCTCATTGATTTAGGTGCAGATATAAATATCCTCAATATAAAAACTATTCCAGCTAAATATTGGGTTGCTGCAGAAAGAAGAGTAATAGGTTTGGGTAACAAAAAGCTTGTGTATGAAATACCCAAAGCCTCTCTCTATTTTGAAAACCAATGTATTAATCTGAAGTTTGCAGTTGCAGACATTCCAGTCAATTGCATCCTTGGAAATGTCTTTTTGGCAGCAGTAGAACCTCATGGTTCACTCAGGCTTAGAGGAGGAAAAGTTGGTTATTTCATATTTGTCCCTACATCTAAAGGGACAAGAAAGAGGATTGAATTTCCTTATATTTCAAATCCCAGAATCTCTACTATGGTCCAGACCATACAGAAGTTGGATAGAGCCGAAGCCAGACTTTCAGATCTGAAGGATCTGAAATCTACCATCAGAATAGAGGAATAGCTGAAACTGCCCCAGGTAACAGGCAAGCTTGAAAATTTGAAGAAACAGATAGAAAATGAATGCTGCTCTGAAGAACCTAATGCATTTTGGCATAGGAAGCAGCACACAGTTGAGCTCCCTTACAAGGAAGGATATGCTGGTAAGCCTTGTAAGAGCCGAGCAATACCCATGAGCAAAGAGTATAGAGATCTCTGTGAGAAAGAGATCCAACAGCTCCTTGACAAAAAATTAATCAGAGAATCAGACAATCCTTGGAACTGTTATGGGTTCTACGTGAACAAGAGAGCTGAACAGATCAAAGGAATCCCAAGGTTAGTCATTAATTACAAACCTCTGAATTCAGTCTTAGCAGATGATACCTATCCCATACCACACAGAGGAGACTTAATTATAAGGATAGCAGGAGCTAAGATCTGGTCAATGGTTTCATCAAATGTGTAGATAGAGAAATTTGGATAATAGTCAAAATAGACTGGGCCATTAGAAAGTGGAGCAACTATACCGCCAATTAAGGAATCAATATACTTGTTGTGTGTCAGGTCTCGGACAGTAGCTAACACAAAAGTATGTAATCCTTTATGTGTTAAAGGATTGATTCCTACTCGTATGCATCCTAAATGCAGATAATTTGTTTTCAGTCTTTTGGCATATGCCTGTAACTCTTTAGGATTTAATAGAGAAATAATCGAGATATTATCTAAGTTTTCTTGGATTTTACTCACAGATTCTTTAATGCTTATCCTAGTGGCAGCTTTTAAATGAAATACAGAAATATCATTATATACTTCTGAGGGAGCTATAGCAGGTAGTTCCCATCGGGCTGAAGGCTGGGGTTCTTCATATTCAAGTTCAACAGAATTTAACACACGACTGGAACTTGTAGCAAACATATCTCTTAAAGGATTTTCTTCAACCTGAGACTCTCTCTCTTCTAATTCACGGAAGGAAACAAATTTCCGGAATGAATCCATTCTTGTATGAGTATAAGATTTAGAATACCGACCTTCTGAACTAGACGTTACTGGCTCTGATACCAATTTTAAGTAGGGGCTTCTGTCACAAGCTTGCTACTTTTTGTGTCTCTTTGTTTGTCTCTGATAGCCAACTCCTGGTGAACCAGTGGTGAACCTACTTAGAAATTTCACGCTCTCACAGCCTCAACAATGGCTTCCTCGCCTAACAACGGCATTGGCATCCCTTCGTTCCTTTGGTGAACTTCCTGTGAACTTCCGATGAAAGCTCGAAGACAACTACTACCACAGCAGACAATAAAATGCGCAAGGTATTCTTATGCGGAAACTGGTATACTCATTTTATTGCAGAAATGGATTTTAGAATTACAGAGAAGGATTACAGAGAGATTCTTTACAAAGATTGACTATCTTCACATTTATCGGACTTTATGCCATCCGCAAGGAACGAGCAATACCAAAGGCTACCTGGCGAAGGATAGGCTCTGCCTCAGAATATGACTGGACTCATATACAGACTTCTAATGATTCGGCCACTTTAGGTTCTCACCAGTGTCTAGCAGTGATGCGCAGGCTCCCAAATCACCTAAGGACTTGAGTGTTTCTCATGATGCAAGCAAATCAGACTGAATGTCCACAGATGCATATCAGGAGAGACTCTCGACTCAATGACTCTCTAAGACTCAATCTAAGTCAGACTCCGAATGCCAATCTGAATGCGAATGCCTCAACAATGAGCCTTACCCTCATTATATAGAAAATGAGAGGGGAAAAGCATTACTGTAGGCTATCAGTGGACTGACCGAAAGGTGGTTGGAATCATTTCTTTCAGGTAATGCCAGAGCAACATCCGCACAAAGATTCCAGTCCGGAAAAGTAAATCTTACGGAAAGTGATTCCGACAGAGCAAGGTGGATACTTTTTATCAAAGCCCACAAGAAATATAATACCGACAAAACAAAGTGGATGCTTTTCATATATCAAAAGCTCACGGAAAAAATATAGTGCTATTTATTATTTACACAGTGGAGGCTTTAGTACAGCAAAGCCCATGGGAAATCTGGCCACAATTTAGCCCTTGTGACTGGTACTCATTATTACAGTATGGATGCTTTTTACGGAAATCCCATGTGAACCGTCAAAATACTATTAGCCCAGGGAATCTATCTCTTCTATACAACATTTCATCCCAGGCTTTTGTGTATATCCTGTGGACAATCATCAGTTTCCCTAGAACTATCTGGTATTGTACTTTAGTCAAAACAAGCCACTCCAAATGTTCTCTCATGTATTCTTCAAGTGAATTATTATAAGGAGGTGACCTATAAGTTGACCATTCACCTTCTGTCATGTCTTTTACGGTTCTGTAAATAGGGTGAATGCACTCTTCGAGATGTTGTTCAATACATAGGTTGCAATGGCTTCTGCAATACTGCTCATGCCATACTGGGTCCATTGCGGTTCTACTAACACCATAATCAGTCCACCAATCCTTGAACCATTTACATTGCTGATACCCTTGATAATGGCCAATTGTGTTGAATTTCAATTTTGTATAGTGTGTTCCCACCTTGTCGTCAACATTGAGGAAGTCCCACCAAAGCTGTTTATATTCTGCAAAATGTACACCGTATCTGGGAAAATAATCTTTGGGTCATTTCTTGGCCAACGGGCAGCAGGTTGAGTCCGAAAATGTCCTGGTTCATTCCAGAGATCTCTTGTCCTATAGATGCAGACATATCTTTCATGAATTCCCGTGCTGGGTCCCCCATGGTACCAGATGGTAGAAATATCATGAAAATTCTGTTCTAAAGCTCGTTGTGCAATGTCAGCATCTCTCCGTGCTTTATCATAAATCATATCATGAATCCACTTGCTCCCTTTAGGGTATACTTTCCTTTCTGGCACAAAGTTTTTGATGTCAGTGTGAGGTTGCAAGTTGGCGTCCAATACTTTCGTATTTCTGAGCTACCAAGTGGGTTTCCAATTTCTTTTATATTCTTCCCAGTCTTGATCATCTGGGATAGTCCTTAGTACCTCCTTTCTATGATTTTGGTCCCACTCTATTACTATCATCATGACATGATCTCGGACTTCAATATATTCCCTGCTGAGAAAATCAGAGAGACTGTTCTCTTCAGCTTTAATGTGTTCCACTTGAAAATCAAAGTTTGCAAAAAGAGCTTGCCATCTGGCAAACTTTGCTTCTCTGGCCTTCTTGATGTCCTTCTTCAATACTTTCTGCAAAGCTGATGCATCAGTTCTGAGTAAATTTTTTTTATTAATAGGATATACCTCAAACTTACTGATACAATTCCATGTTGCCTTGACTTCTTTTTCTACTGTGGAGTAGTTCTGCTCGGCTGGATTCCATACTCCAGATGCAAATTGAACTATTTGTTCATCCTTTCCAACCTTTTGCTTTAGAATTCCTCCCCATCCAATATTGCTTGCATTTAATTCTACAATCTTGAATGCAAGATCATCAACAACATATAAAATAGGTAAAGGTTTTACCTTGGCCTTTATGTTTTGAACTGCCTTTGTATGGACATCTGTCCAGTCTGGAGGATTCTTCTTCAATCTTTTATTCAATATCCTTCTGTCAGTTGCACAGTCCTGATAGAAGTTGCTGACATAGTTGAGGCAGCCTAAGAACCTTTGCAACTGATTCTTATCTGTTATGACATCCAGAAATTTATCTTCGTATTCTAATGCATGTTTTTGCAGTGAAATTTGCCCATTGCAGATTGTGTGTCCCAAAAATTTGATAGTGGTTTGGAAAACCTCTATATTTTTCTTGCTAAGCACTAGCCCGTTATGCTTAACTAAATTCTTAAATATATTTACATGCTTAAGATGATCCTGAATATTTTTAGAGAATATCAATACATCATCTGTATATACAATAAGCCAGTCAAAATACGGCTTAAAAATATTGTCCATTACCTTTTGGAACTTTGATGGCACATTCTTTAGCCCAAAAGGCATCACATTCCACTCGTAGTGGCCAGCTGGAATGCTGAAAGCAGTCTTGAACTTATCTTTTTCTGAAATGGCGACTTGCCAGAATCCTGCCTTCAGATCAAACTTAGAAAAGATCTTAGCTCCTGCTATCCTTCTAATTAAGTCTCTTATGTGTGGTATGGGATAGGTATCATCTACTAAGATTGAATTCAGAGGTTTGTAATTAATGACTAACCTTGGCATTCCTCTGATCTGTTCAGCTCTCTTGTTCACGTAGAACCCATAACCGTTCCAAGGATTGTCTGATTGTCTGATTAATTTTCTGTCAAGGAGCTGCTGGATCTCTTTCTCACAGAGATCTCTATATTCTTTGCTTTTCTCCTTTTTACCAAAGGATCATCTACTGTGAGTCCATACTTGCTACAGATGGACTTCTTATCTGGCAGTCTGGAAAGTTTCTCCAGAGATTTATTTACCTTTGAGCTGGTACAAAGACTTACTAGTGTCTTTGTAATATGTGCATAAATATCACCCCATGTATAGGACTCAAAAGGTAACTGGAACACTTCTTGTAGTCTAATGTAGTCTACAAATCTGGATGGCAAGGTTGCAAGATATACCTGTTTCCATAACAAGTTCTTTGAATCTTTATCCTCATATATCCTCTGCATCCAATCTCTATGGAAGTCTTCGAACTGGGACATTTTGTGGCACTTTAAATTCATCAAAAAAAACTTCATTTTTATCAGCAATCTCTGTTTCACTTCCACACCAATGTTCTAAGATCATTGATGATAGTGCTCCTATCATATTGCTGGTAGTAGTGCCATCAGAATTGTGTATGACATCTCCTTTTTCATCTTTAAGAACTTCTGCTTCCATTGTTTCAATAAGCTTTGGAGATGATTCTGTCTCCCACCACCTAAGGAGAGTTCCTATAAAACACTGAATGATGGTCCTGCAAGCATCAATTTCACTTTTCCTTCTAAGACACATGAGTTTATATTCTGTATACATCATATCAATCATTTTCTGGATTTGGGCAACACTTATGTTATCAATATTCTACTCTCTACGGGATTCTGGGAAAAAGGTATGTGCTTCTGGAAGTTTTCCTTTTCCTTCAATGTCAAGTGTTGGATATATGGTGAACCTGTTCTCAAGAGGTTCATAAATGGGAAAGATCTGTGTATCTAGACCTTTCTATTCTTTTTCTTCTCTTTCTTCATCCTTAAATAAGGATGCAATGGTTATTTTTTCTGTAGCCTCAAATTTTGAAGATGTGGCTACTTCTTTGGGAAACAATGTTGGGAACCTATTGATAGGCTTAATAGGATCCTGAATCTTTATATTTCTTTTGACAAGAAAGGAGTTAGGAACTGGTTTTTCTACCTTTGACAGATTCATCTTTTCAACCTTATCTGTTAAACGAGTTATAAGATCCTTAGTTGTATCCAAATGATCAACTAATTTTTCTTCTACTCCTTCTATCTTGGATAAAGATTCTCTTGCATAAGAACGAATAAGACTGGAATCAAACTGTACATTATTCAGACATTTATTTATATCATTAATTGAAACTTGAACAGTATCAATTTGTTCTTTGACCTCTGCTGATTTGGCTCCATTGATTTCTTTCCTCTGTTTTTCTTTGACTCTTCACCTTGTGGACATCTAGAAGAAGTATGGCCATTTTGTCCACACAGCCAACAAGTAATCTTGTTCCACTTTTCTTGTTTTGCAGAATGCAGATGTAAAAGGTTGGAAAGATCTGAAGGATCTGAAATCTACCATTAGAATAGAGGAACAGCTGAAACTGCTGAGGTAAGAGGCAAGCTTGAAAATTTGAAGAAACAGATAGAAAATGAATACTGCTCTGAAGAACCTAATGCATTTTGGCATAGGAAGCAGCACACAGTTGAGCTCCCTTACAAGGAAGGATATGTTGGTAAGCCTTGTAAGAGCCGAGCAATAGCCATGAGCAAAGAGTATAGAGATCTCTGTGAGAAAGAGATCCAGCAGCTCCTTGACAGAAAATTAATCAGAGAATCAGACAGTCCTTGGAACTATTATGGGTTCTACGTCAACAAGAGAGCTGAACAGATCAGAGGAATCCCAAGGTTAGTCATTAATTACAAACCTCTGAATTTAGTCTTAGCAGATGATACCTATCCCATACCACACAGAGGAGACTTAATTAGAAGGATAGCAGGAGCTAAGATCTTTTCTAAGTTTGATCTGAAGGTAGGATTCTGGCAAGTCGCCATTTCAGAAAAAGATAAGTTCAAGACTCCTTTCAGCATTCCAATTGGCCACTACGAGTGGAATGTGATGCCTTTTGGGATAAATAATGCGCCATAAAAGTTCCAAAAGGTAATGGACAATATTTTTAAGCCGTATTTTGACTGGCTTATTGTATATAGATGATGTATTGATATTCTTTAAAAATATTCAGGATCATCTTATGTAAATATCTTTAAGAATTTAGTTAAGCATAACGGGCTAGTGCTTAGTAAGAAAAAGATAGAGTTTTTCCAAACCACTATAAAATTTTTGGGACACACAATCTGCAATGGGCAAAATGCACTGCAAAAACATGCATTAGAATTCGCAGATAAATTTCCGGATGTCATAACAGATAAGAATCAGCTGCAAAGGTTCTTAGGCTACCTCAACTATGTCAGAAACTTCTATCAGGACTGTTCAATTGACAAAAGGATACTGAATAAAAGATTGAAGAAGAATCCTCCAGACTGGACAGATGTCCATACAAAGGCAATTCATAACATTCTCTTTCTCACAGAGATCTCTATACTCTTTTCTCATGGGTATTACTCGGCTCTTAAAAGCCTTACCAGCATATCCTTCCTTGTAAGGGAGCTCAACTGTGTGCTACTTCCTATGCCAAAATGCATTAGGTTCTTCAGAGCATCATTCATTTTCTAACTGTTTCTTCAAATTTTCAAGCTTGCCTCTTACCTGGGGTAGTTTCAGTTGTTCCTCTATTCTGATGGTAGATTTCAAATCCTTCAGATCTGAAAGTCTGGCTTTGGCTCTATCCAACTTCTGTATGGTTTGGACCATAGTAGAGATTCTGGGATTTGAAATATAAGGCAATTCAATCCTCTTTCTTGTCCCTTTAGATGTAGGGACATATATGAAATAACCAGCTTTTCCTCCTCTAAGCCTGAGTGAACCATGAGGTTCTACCACTACCAAAAAGACATTTCCAAGGATGCAATCAACTCGAATGTCCGCAACTGCAAAATTCAGATTAATACATTGGTTTTCAAAATAGAGAGAGGCTTTGGGTATTTCATACAGAAGCTTTTTGTTACCCAAACCTACGACTCTTCTTTCTGCAGCAACCCAATATTTAGCTAGAATAGTTTTTATATTGAGGATATTTATATCTGCGACTGAATCAATGAGCGCAATCATTTCAAACATTTCCCCTTTTATATAGAGGTCAATCTTGACATGATGTTGCTGATAAGAGATGGTTAAAAGTCTCATCTCATTGAATCCAAAGTTTGGATCTTTTATTCCTTCAGCAACTTGGATTTCTTGATTACTGCTATACTGAGCAGTATCCCATGGCTGATCTTCTTCTTCTTCGTTATCAATTTTCTGCTTTCCCTTTTTCAGTGCTGCAATTTGGGATTTTATAGCAGAAATTTCTATCTTAAGATTATGAATCTCACAACTTACTTCTCCTAGAGTGAGTGATCTCATCCTGTCAGGTTTCTGTTGATGCCTTTGAAATGATTTTGTATTTCTTTCATATGAAGCATCAATAAATAAATATTTCTTACTTGAATCTTTTGAAACTTTAGATTTTAATTGGTCCATGAATGCTTCAGTCAGGCGATTCTTCATTTCTCCATCCTCCATGGCTCATATCTGGGACAGGATCTTCAATTCATCTTCTTCAGTGGCGGCCATGAGAACTTTTTCTTTTTGGGGTTTTAGCTTTTCCCCTTCTTCACTGGATTCACTGTAATATTCAGAGTCAGATTCATATTGAACTTGACAAGCACATTCTTCAGAGTCAAAACATAAACATTCTGAAGTATTAGAATCTGAATATTGCTCGATATGAGCTTGTAATTTTTCTGCAGAAGAAGAACTGAAAGAATCATAAGACAATTCTTCAATCTGATGTTGTTGAGCTATGTCTCTGATTACAACATTTGGGCAGCATTCTGTTCTATGGGTGTGAGAACCACATTTCATGCATATCATTGGTCCTCTTCCTTCCTGCTTGACTGTTTTTCCTTTCTGACAAAGGCTTCTGATTTCTTTCCTCTGTTTTTCTTTGACTCTTCACCTTGTGGACATCTGGAAGAAGTATGGCCATTTTGTCCACACAGCCAACAAGTAATCTTGTTCCACTTTTCTTGTTTTGTAGAATGCAGATGTATATCTGAAGGATTGTAGTAGTGTGTTCTTGGAACATATTTATAATATCCCTTTCTTCTGGAGATTTGGCCTCGACTTTGCTTGGGATATCTCCTTCTATTCTTTGGATAATTTCTCCGGTTCTTGTAGAAAGTTTCTTTCAACTCTCTTTTTGCTCTTTTTGTTATAGACATTTTTGTGCCTTACAGCATTGAGCATGAAATGTCCATAATCTAAGGGATCCAAAGTCCCTAAACATGTTGTTCCTACCCCTAGAGGAACAAGGCTAACTAACCACATCAATTCACAGAAGTTGTCCACCTGAAACCACTCAAAAACAAGTCAATTCAGGATCATGTCAACTGCTCCACTGAGCATCTGCGCTGAATGTCAACTGCTACACTGGCTACCTGCGTTGAATGTCAACTCCAACACTAGCTACCTGCGCTGAGCGAGTTTGGACAAGTGGCAGGCTCATTCCTCAATGTGTCAATGCTCAGGAAGCTTCCAAAATGACACTTGCCTCAGGGAATTCGACTAGTGATGAGTAAGAGGTTCCAAATCTCCAAGTGGAAGCAAGAACCTCCAAGTGGACTCAAGAACTGAGAGAGGGAGAGGACACTAGTCATATCTCAAGCTGACTCATCCTCTCTCCAAACATCTATATATGGATCTCACCTCCATGAGATCTGGAGGCTGGAATTTTGTTATTGCAAAGAATTGCTGTTGGTTTGAGACTGGAAACATTGGGTGCTTAATGCTTTGAAGGGAGCTGAAGAAGGAATTCCATTCTGCTGGGAAGGAGATGCTGGATTAGAGCCCTCTGGGTTGTATCTCTTCCTGAACCTTGTTATCAATCAATAAAGCTATCTTGGTTTTCTCCTATATACTGGTGTATTTGTATGATTGCATTAGTGTATTTGATTTACTTCTAATCCTGAATCATTTGTGAATATGAATATCTGCCTTTGTGTTGTGTTCTTCTCTTGTCGCAAGTAGCTGTTCTCTTGTCACAGGTAGCTGTTCTCTTGTGATCTCGCGGGAATCAAGTAGCTGTTCTCTTGAGCAAGCGAGGAGGCAAGTAGCTGTGAACACCCAAAGAGAAGAGGATCTAGATCGAGGGACAAACAGAAGACAACGGTAAGTCTATCGATCTCCCCTCTTTCACATTTCATAAAGGAAGAAACCAGAATAGCCGTATCTGTTTGTTGCTAAGGCACTGTCACACCTTAGGTGGATAGGATCGTCCTGCATAGGCATTTTTCCCCACAAAAAATTGGCGACTCCACTGGGGACATTGCTTTAGTCATTTTATTTGTGTTTACATCATTGTTTGCTTCATAGACTCAACAGCAACAATCGAACTGCTTCTGCAAAGTAGACTGTTGCTGCCTTGATCCTTCACTGGATTTTGTCTATGATCTGAACAATGGACTCACAAATGACTTGATGATCCTTTGTGATAGTCTTTAGTACCCTCTCAAAGCATCCCTCTGATTATACCTTGCTTGTGTTTCTGATTTGGCCTGAAACAGTTGATTTTTGAGCATTTTGTGACCCAGAACCCAGGGGAAACGAGAGTTTCTCCTTCAGCGCAGACACTGTGAAGGCAGTCTGCATTTCAACGCAGGTCCCGTGAAGGCTACCTGCGCTGAATGTCAACTCCACAGTGTTGGACTTGCGCTGAACCAGTTTAGCCTTGTGCAGCTGGGGTTCTCTGATCTCTGTTGCCCTGTTTTGATCTCTGTTTTTTGCAGCCTTTAACCAGCATAGGTACCAGTCTGATAACTCCTTTTCTTTGCTTAGATTCCGCCTCCTTTTGTACAAAAATACTGTGAGTGTTTTTATGTGTTTTTACGTCATTTACAGTTTTCCTTTGCATGAGTGAAATAATCATCCTGTAGCCCTTGATTCAGATCTGATTGACTGTGATCTTAGGAGAGGGTTCATTGGCTGTTTACAGTTGATTATCATTTTCTTTTGCTTATTGGTTTGAGTTTGTCTCTTTTAAGTGTCGAAACAAGTATTCATTTCGAAAGTCGCAAAGTGATTGTAATCTCTTCTACCCTTGTTGTTTTCGAAAAAGTAAACTTGTTTGTATTGGTCATTTAAAAGCAAATTCAAAGTTGTACAAAAAGCTTTCTTTGTAGGCATCTATACTAAGAAAGTGGAAAACAAACACCTGCATTGTGCATTTGCATTTTGATAAGTTTGCATGATTGATTTAGGAAAGAGTGCATTAGAGTGTGCTGATTGCTCTTTGAGAAAAGATAGTGTCTTTCTTTTCCCTTAGTAGCTAGGATTTTCAAAGTTGAAAAGATAATAAAGCTTGCTTATCATCTTAGACTGCATTTAGGAATTGTACCATACATCTCGTGGTGATCCTGAAAGGCAAACTTCTAAAAAAGATCAACTTAAAATAAACTGAATGAACCTAACAACGCTTTGCAACATAACGCACAACATAGAGGTCTAGGCTAGAGACGTGTTCCGGCGTCGTTAAGCCTAGTGACTGTCAATCTCGTGGAAGGTGGGTGATTCCTCCTGAGGGATGATAGCGCTAGTACAGATTGTGCTCCCACGTACCGTCGCGTATATATTGGGAGACCTCTATAGGCATATATCCTTTATCCTTAGGAAGCCGTGTCGGCCGCCCTACTGATCGCAATGCAGTGAACACAGCATTCACGAAGATCGACCGCCCGTACCTTAAAAAGTATTCTGCGGTTTTGCGAAAAGTTTGGCACACCCTCTGCCTAGATCTCCATAGCAGTTTCTTTTGGCCTTTTTCAGACTCTATTACAGAAAAAGTTCATCCGAGCATTTGTCACTCCGGGCTCGTTTAAAACATCGAAGGAGACTAGAGTCATCTTTAGCTTTTTCTTGACTCTTTAAAAGTGAAAAAGCAAGTTGTGTCTAAAGCGTCGTTAACAATTTATTTTAAACGGAACAATCACCCTTTAATCCTGCGTTGATCTTTTGGTTGAAAAGATGGAGCACACCAACCAAGGAGTTTCCCTTGGTGGAAATCCTAGTCCCTTCTCCTCTTGGGGAGATGTTGGTGCGCCCCACATGGCCACATTGTCGCTTCCAGGACTGACAATTGGCCTACCAGTCTGGTTCTTTTCAACCAATGTCGTTCAGAATACCACCATTCCTGAACAGTCGAGTCAACAGTTAGATCAGACAAGAGTTGCCTCCCAGCCTTCCACTTCATCTTCCTCCCCTCCTTCCTCTTCGCTTGACGGAACTGGTCGAACAAAAAACCGGGTTCCTAAGGAGAAGAAGGAGAAGAAGAAGAAGGAGCCTAAGGCGACTGGGGGCAAACAAGTGTCATCTAACAAAAATCCACACACAGCACTCGTAAGGCCTAAATCGCCATGCGTCATATGCAAGGGAGACCACTTCCATAGAGATTGTCCCTGTATCCCCCGGATACTAAGGGACTGGTCCCCCCGTTTGCACAATTCGGTAGCATCGACCTCTGATAGCCATGTCGACTGCTCACCGTCAACTAGTGGGAGTGAAGCCCCAGGACAGAGCGGGAAAGCTAAATTTCCCTGTAGACTGTGTGAAGGCGATCACGCCATCCACCGTTGTCCCTTCTTAGACGAGGCAAAAAGAGTTCTGGAAGATCGCCCGATTTTACTAGCGCATCTCCCTCCTGGATATCAAAGACTCCTACCAAGTCCCTCACTAGTTGAGAACCCGGCTAACCCGCCCAGGTGGTCAGCCGAAGCACCTGTCATTGAAGATGAACCGTCTGAATCCATACCTGACGAAAGTCTAAAGGTTGAAACGGCAGTTGACCCGGTTTTGCCTTCAGAGGATCTATCTTCGAATGACACCATCACAGAGGAGAATAAAGACGACATCGTCCAGATTCTCTTCATCAGCACTGACTCTGATGATGAAGGGGGCAATGCCACCATTCCTTTATCGCAGGAAGGAAGTTCATCAGAGCGCTATCCGGCCGTATACTCGGTCCCACCACCAAGCAACCTAGTTGTGTCCTTTGACTAGAACCAACTAGGCAGACCCCGCTTGCCCGCTAGCATACCATTCAGAATTATTGTCCAAATATACAGAATGGTAATGGCTGGCACAATTATTAATGAAGGGGCATCTGTGAGTATCCTTTCCTCTATTGCTTGGAAAGCGCTTGGTTCGCCTGCGCTTTTGCCTGAAATGAGAAATCTATCAGGCTTTGATAAGGGAACCAGTCGACCTTTAGGGATCCTCCCCAATGTGCCCATAACATTGAAAGGGAAGACCGTTCAAATGAACGTGATGGTCATTCAAGGACCCTTGGATTATAACCTACTCCTTGGACGAGACTATATATATTGCATGGGAGCCATCGTCTCATCACTCTTTAGAGTAATGTGTTTTCCGCATGAAGGAAGAATGGTCAAGCTCGTGGACCAACTTTCATTCCCCGGATCACGCATCGCAAATAGTCATATACCATCCCTAAATGGTCTATTCACGCAAGAAGTGTCTCAACCCACGGTCCGTCCTCCTGATGAGCGCGAGTAATCCGAGAGGATATGACTGGAACCCAGGGGGCATGCGTCCTGGCCTGCTTCGGCAGGGAAACTTTGGGTATAGGGTAGGTTTCCGCGGGAGAATATGACTAGTCCGTACCCCGTCCGTAGAGGAAGAGGGGTTGTTCTAGAATAAGATTCTTTTGTCAAAGTTATGTGGGTCGGCGGTCGTCGTCGCTCACCGTTGGTAGACATCGCCGAAGAAGTGTTTTATTCGTAGCCGCGAACGAGACAATCTTTGGGTAACCTGAAAGAGGTAAGCCTCTCTCGTTAAAACAAATGTTTTGACGGAAAAGAAGTAGAGGTAACCTTGAAACTCTGTCTTATGCCTGGGGGCATGCAAACCTTTTGGAGTGTAAGCAAGGGGCGGCTATTTATTTTTTAAATTTTTAGGACCTCTAACCCTTTAAACTCGTAGGATTAGTCGTTTCCGAACTTGCATAACGAAAGGATCCGGGGCAAAGCTTACGTGAGATGAAGCTCCATAAAAAATAGCATCTCCAATGAGACACTCTTATCATATGACTGGTATAGACGAGCAGTTTTAGCATAAAGTTCATGCTCGTTAAAAAATAAACGCAAGATCCGAGCAGTTTTAACGCGGAATTCATGCTCGTTAAAAAATAAACATAAGCTTGAGCAGTGTTTTGGCGCATTCAAGCTCTTTAAAAAATGAACCCATTACCGGTAAAATAACCATTGTGTACGTAACCTTATCAGCCATAAAAGCCTTGGTCGTGTTTGCACCGTCACCTCCACTTTTCATTTGGCCGACCGTTTACCTCCATATGATTGTTTACCCATTTTGAGGAACAGCTGCGAAGAGTGATTTCACCTAGCCATCCTTGTGACACTGCCGTGATTGGAAAATTCCAACCTGTACCTGGAATCAGCTGCTAACCCTGTTCATCACTCGTTCCTCAGAAGACGAGTCTTCTTTAAGCTCTTTTCAACTGACTCGTAAAATATGAAAAGATTGCCGAGTTTTGGCCTTCCAGCTCGTTAAAGCAACCGGAAGTGTTATCCCTCCTCTAGACTTTAATCTTTTTGGACCTGAGGGATTATTGCACAAAAAGATCGAGCGCTTGTTCTGTTCAGCTCGTTAAAACTATCGAAAACTCATCCCTTCTATATTGTTTTATACTTTTTCGGACTTAAGGGATTAGATGACGAAAAAGGACTTTTGGAGTTAACTTTATGTACCTTTTCAGACTCTCTAAAAATGAAAAGGACCGAGTTATCCTTGTCGTTAGACTCGTTAAACCACTAAATAGCGACAAACTTGTCTTTAGACGAGAACGAGTTTCACTATCGCTAGGCTCGTTAAAACATAGCGATGGGCTTGCCCGAAGGGCAGGTTATAGAACAAGCATATGTTATCCTCCTCAAGCTTGACAAAAATAAAGAGGTACTGGTCAGCAATGACTGGGGAAAAATTGGGAGAAAATCGAGAAAACTTTGATGGTAGCAGGTCGCTCTTGAACATGACACTTTTCCTCCGTACCACAATCGGGTTGGGTTGTCTCATTCACCGGTCACATCACCATGGTCTCGCCATACCATCCATATTTGGGGTAATGCTACCGATCCATCGCATCAGTGTCGCCATATGTTTAGGAGAAGTCGTTCAGAAAGAGTCAACCGGGTCCCATCCACTGCCATACATTATCTTTCATCCATTCATGACTGCCACCCTGAATCATATGTCACAGATCGTTTTCACCTCCATTAAAATCATTAGCTCCGTTCTGTGTCACTGATGTGGGATTCATCAAGGCCCTCCTTTGACAGATCGCTTCTTGTCGACATCAGCTCATTATCCAAGAAGTTGATCTAGGAACAACCCCTTCAGTACTTTGAAGCTTGCATGCCTCAATGGCAAGTTTCTCACTTCCGGCGACAGGTATACATCAATGACCTTCGACCAGAAGATTTTGCGTGGTGTTCGACGCCAAGTCCTTTATTCACACCACGTGAATTGTACTGCAGTACCTTGAGGGTCATTATCATTATCGGTGATTCCTCTTGCGGTTGTTAACGGTTTACATCATTGACCGGTAATCAAGCGATGTCTTTCCATGTTCGACTTCAGCGCAATTCTCACATGGATCGACTTGTACTTAGAGTGAAGATCGAACGAATTTGAAGACCCCGGATCTAGTTTCATCCATCCGGGCTGCGATATATATTCAGGAAAAATAAAGACATTTGATATGTACATCATTGCAGCAGATGATCATCCTACTCAAAGGATGATAATTTCGCCAAAATTATCAGTCTACCATCAGACGATCGTCTGTTCTATGTACGAAAATGAATTTATAAAGCTGAGCATGGGAATGCCCGCCTCAGCTAGATCATGAAAGCAGTATGAATCATAATGTATTGTATTGTATCTTATTGCAGGTCTCCTCCCAGCGAATGGATGAACTTCGGACCCTCCTGGATAAAGCATTGCACCCGATAAACGGCCTCATACTTTAGGGGGCAACTGTTATAGACATTTTTGTGCCTTACAGCATTGAGCATGAAATGTCCATAATCTAAGGGATCCAAAGTCCCTAAACATGTTGTTCCTACCCCTAGAGGAACAAGGCTAACTAACCACAGCAATTCACAGAAGTTCTCCACCTGAAACCACTCAAAAACAAGTCAATTCAGGATCATGTCGACTGCTCCACTGAGCATCTGCGCTGAATGTCAAATGCTACACTGGCTACCTGCATTGAATGTCAACTCCAACACTAGCTACCTGCGCTGAGCGAGTTTGGACAAGTGGCAGGCTCATTCCTCAATGTGTCAATGCTCAGGAAGCTTCCAAAATGACACTTGCCTCAGGGAATTCGACTAGTGATGAGTAAGAGGTTCCAAATCTCCAAGTGGAAGCAAGAACCTCCAAGTGGACTCAAGAACTGAGAGAGGGAGAGGACACTAGTCAGATCTCAAGCTGACTCATCCTCTCTCCAAACATCTATATATGGATCTCACCTCCATGAGATCTGGAGGCTGGAATTTTGTTATTGCAAAGAATTGTTGTTGGTTTGAGACTGGAAACATTGGGTGCTTAATGCTTTGAAGGGAGCTGAAGAAGGAATTCCATTCTGCTGGGAAGGAGATGCTGGATTGGAGCCCTCTGGGTTGTATCTCTTCCTGAACCTTGTTATCAATCAATAAAGCTATCTTGGTTTTCTCCTATATACTGGTGTATTTGTATGATTGCATTAGTGTATTTGATTTACTTCTAATCCTGAATCATTTGTGAATATGAATATCTACCTTTGTGTTGTGTTCTTCTCTTGTCGCAAGTAGCTGTTCTCTTGTCACAGGTAGTTGTTCTCTTGTGATCTCGCGGGAATCAAGTAGCTGTTCTCTTGAGCAAGCGAGGAGGCAAGTAGCTGTGAACACCCAAAGAGAAGAGGATCTAGATCGAGGGACAAACGGAAGACAACGGTAAGTCTATCGATCTCCGCTCTTTCACATTTCATAAAGGAAGAAACCAGAATAGCCGTATCTATTTGTTGCTAAGGCACTGTCACACCTTAGGTGGATAGGATCGTCCTGCATAGGCATTTTTCCCCACAACACTTTTCTTTGCTTTTCTCCTTTTTACTAAAGGATCGTCTGCTGTGAGTCCATACTTGCTGCAGATGGACTTCTTATCTGGCAGTCTGGAAAGTTTCTCCAGAGATTTATTTACCTTTGAGCTGGTACAAAGACTTACCAGTGTCTTTGTAATATGTGCATAAATCTCACCCCATGTATAGGATTCAAAAGGTAACTGGAAAACTTCTTGTAGTCTACAAATCTAGATGGCAAGGCTACAAGATATACCTGTTTCCTTAACATGTTCTTTGGACATACAAAGACTTACCAGTGTCTTTGTAATATGTGCATAAATCTCACCCCATGTATAGGACTCAAAAGGTAACTGGAAAACTTCTTGTAGTCTAATGTAGTCTACAAATCTGGATGGTAAGGCTGCAAGATATAGCCTAATATTTGGACTATCTACAGGCGATATCAATACCTCGGTGGTCAATGGTGTATCTTATGGGAAAAGATATGATAGCAGAAGATGGGTGTTCTGTAATATCAGCTGAGGTGATTTTCTTTGGTATAAAAGGCTTAGGATTATTCACTACCCAGTGTTCTGGAAATGTCAAGTCTTCCCAACGGGTTGTCTGATGTTCTATTTTCTGATTTTTCACATCAGTTAGGACAACAACACTTGACTTTGATTCACGATTGGGTGTGTGGCGGATGGCTGGCCACAAAGTATTGGTATGACAAAAACAACCTTTAGTATGAATGGAAATATTATTTCTCTTTTTGTGCATATCGAAACTAGTGGTTTGGATCTGGAGCTGTAAGATCTGGTCAATGGTTTCATCAAATGTATAGATAGAGAAATTTGGATAACAGTCAAAATAGACTGGGCCATTAGAAAGTGGAGCAACTATGTCGCCAATTAAGGAATCAGTATACTTATTGTGTGTTAGGTCTTGGACAGTAGCTAACACAAAAGTATGTAATCCTTTATGAGTTAAAGGATTGATTCCTACTCGTATGCATCCTAAATGCAGATAATTTGTTTTCAGTCTTTTGGCCTCTGCCTGTAACTCTTTTGGATTTAACAGAGAAATAGTCTGGATATTATCTGAGTTTTCTTGGATTTGACTCACAGACTCTTTAATGCTTATCCTAGTGGCAGCTTTTAAATGAAATACAGAAATATCATTATATACTTCTGAGGGAGCTATAGTAGGTAGTTCCCATTAGGCTGAAGGCTGGGGTTCTTCATATTCAAGTTCAACAAAATTTAACACACGACTGGAACTTGTAGCAAACATATCTCTTAAAGGATTTTCTTCAGCCTAAGACTCTCTCTCTTCTAATTCATGGAAGGAAACAGATTTCCAGAATGAATCCATTCTTGTATGAGTATAAGATTTAGAATAACGACCTTCTGAACCAGACATTACTGGCTCCGATACCAATTTTAAGCAGGGGCAATGGTTTGTTTCACCTAATGTTCTCAGGTACAACACATTGTGGCAATTTTCCATTTCGAAGTGCTCTTTTGAAAACCTTGCATATTACTTTCTTTGGCATATTTCTATGGGTTTCAGATAAATTTACATATATTTGTTCCAAGTCTTGTCCAATCCTCTCCATATTCTTCCGAAACTGCAATTGTTTACATATTGGACATTTTTTCTCAGGTATGTCCTCTATCTTGGCGAGGTAAATTGTTATAGGGTTTTTCTTGGATAAGCAATTATGTTTATTCTGTGATTTTTGCTAGCATGAATTTTTACATTTTTTTGTTTGTAATCGTAATAGTTGTTTTAATCTATGTACATTGACCCTATGATTTTTTTCTTTTGTCATTGGCGTAATACCATATTGCAATTTGTCTTCATGAGCATGTGCATTTTTTTACATAGGTCCATGTTGTGTGTGCAGTGACGTTGTTTCTATTGGAAGAATTTGACAATGTACATTGCTTCTGTTGTTATTTACATCTATTGACAAAGGCGCATAATGGGTGTGAAATGCATCTATTTCAAACGACACAATATTGTATGTTTGACTTGAAAAGTTGCTGCATTGGTAGTAATTTACAATGCTTCTAGTTATAGATGACCATTCTTGTATGTTTCCTTCAAATAATATTGCTTACCATTGCAAACAAAAAGGCCCGTATTCTATTCCACATTTTTCATATGGCATTTCCATATTGATAAGGTATGTTTTCCAATTTGCGACCTTTTTTTCAGTTTTTATCACATCATTTGATAGATATTTTTGTAGACAATGCAATGTCGTGTTTGCATTTCACATGATCGAATTGGAGAATGACTGCACAATGTAAAGTCTTAAGGTTTCTACATCAAAGTCAAGTGCAATCAAAGGAAAAAGTGCAAAGAGCATGCTATCTCCACAAATGGATATAGTGTTTGTTCCATTATGTAATATATGGCCTTGCATTTTATCATTCATTATTTCCCAATAGATTTGTAGATCTTTGCTAGGAGGAGAAAGGTATTCATTGCATATTACAATTGATCGAGATATTTTTTTGTACAACAATGGTTCATAGTGCCCATTATAGGGTTTTTTTTATCATGGAACAATATATGCAATGGATTTGTTGTTTTGTTTGAATTGAATAGAAAATACCTTTTTTTTGTTAATGGCCAAATTCCTATTGATAAATTCAACCATTTGGCTAGCTAGCATATGTAGAATGTGTCTCCCCATAGTCCTCGTTCATTCTCAATAAGACCATTTTAAGCGGGAAGACACATTCTTTGAAAATATGTTTCGATGTAAAAAATTCCATGAACTTGATACAGGAAATCAGGTGCTAGCTCGTAATTGAATGATTTCAGTGCTTCTATGTGACCTTGTTCAAGGCACATCAAGAAGTGGTGTATTGTGCCATTTCGCAATTCAGTGGACGTATATTGAAAATGCAAAAGGACTTCAATTGCATTGAAAAGACAATCACTTGGATTGTATGAAAATGTTTGAAGTCTAAAAATATTGTTGGTGTTCAAGACATCATCAATAGTGGCATCATTGTCACATTTGTTTTTTGGTTTGTGACTATCAACATCAATTATTTCAGACATGTTTATATAGTTATTTGGTGAAGGTTTTTGTGGAAATTGGCTAACTAAATGCAATTGTCTTGTTGTTGCAAGATTTGGAAATTTGGAACACGATAGGGAAGTTGTATTTGCAATGAAATAGAACCAGGAGAAAAGTGGAATACAACGTCCAACTAACTTGACATTCTTACTCCCACGTATTTGTAAGGAAACTCTGGAAAAGAAGACAATGAATTTTCCATATAAGTTTCTATATGTGGAACCAATGTCTTATGACATACAACGAAAGCATGAGGGAACCTCAAGAAAGGAAAATGACGACAAATGAATGCACTAACCCTGACATGGTTTCTCATTCTCATTTGCAATATTTTATTGCATCTTAAAAGAAATACATTATTGGGTAACAAAGTATCTTGAATTGTTTCTTTCTCCATCATTGTGATGGCAACATATGGTGAAAGTCAATAAAGGATGAAGCATAGATTCCAAATGCTATGCAAATCATTTTCATACATTACAAGATTGTAAGGAAATTCAAGTTTCCCTGTGGATTGACAATTTCTTGTTATGTTGATCATTGTTGGTTGTATTTTCTTGTTTCTTGTACTGCTATTGGTATGTATCTATAGTCAAGAGGAGCCGTAGGAAATCACAAAATCCATGTACTTTAGCAAACTATCAAGAAGATAAACAATGTCGTTGACAGGAACTACAAGTTAAGCTATATGGTTCTCATTCGCCTAAAACAAGACTTCGTAACAATGTGATTACACATAATGTGTAGGCCATGAATATAGTTTTCAAGTGTTGTCTATGATATATGAAAGTAATGTTAAAGTTTTTTTAAAAGAAATTTAGTTTAAGTATTGAATTTAGTTTGATAGCTCACTGCACTACAATTATTTTAAAAATATGCCATCAAAATAAATTCTTCATTCTGAAATATTAAATAAGGGTACACTAATGTATCAATTTGTTTGAAATTATTGATGGAAAATTAAGATTCTTGTATTTGGATGAAATCAAACAGGATGTTCTACTAGTTTGGGAAGAGAAGGATTGAACCTTCAAGCTAGACTAGGCCTTTGTTCTACACCGGTAACCAGCTGCAAAATTTGGATTTTTTAATGTGAATGGAGTTTTATATATTTTTATAATTTGTTGGTCTCTTCAAGCATAAGTTCAATTTTTCGTTTCATGTTTGCAGACATATTGGAGAGAAGGCTAAGCTGGTGGTGATAAAAGAGTACGAGCATGTTCCTCAGTTGGAGAAACCCTGCACCGAGTTTAACCAGACTCTGCTCAAGTTTCTGCTCTTAGATGGATAATTAAATGCACAGAAGGTTGTGCGGATAATTAAATGCATAGAAGATGGATACCATGAAGATGATTTTCATGGTTCTTTTTGCTGACAAAATTAATCAACTCGAAAATTTTGGAGAGAACAACTGATAAGGTGTGGCCACAAAAAGGAATTGTTATAAGCTAAATATGACTACCGCTTTGTCAAGAGGGATTTATTTCAAATAGATTGGGTTTCCTAAGAAGCACAATACCAAATTCCAGTATCTGTCTCCTTTTCTTTTCTTCCAGTTTCGAAGTAGTCTTCACCATCTATTAAAACTGAGAGCATAAAAGAAAACAATAGGAACAAAGGAAAAGACTTGGCATTGTGAGATGCAGGAACTTATGAATATCTATATGTTCCTGAAAAAACCTAACCTTTTAACCATGTTTTTCTGGAAATTGTAGAAACAACGAATTTTAATTCTTTATTGTCCTAGTGAATTTTTAATTTTCAAATATCAGATAATACTATTATTAATTTTGTTTTTAGGTGGGGGCATGTAGGAAAGGAGTAACACACAATGATAAAAAGGGACTTAAAAAAGCTACCAAACAACTATACTTTCCATTACAACCAAAGAAATAAGATGAAATGAGTATTATAGTAACCTCTTATCCAACATAAGAGATTATAGGAGATCTAATTGCAAATAAATATTTTTAATTCTTAATTAAAAGCAATCTAGAGAAAAGATCCCAAATAAAAAACTATAGAATAAATTAGGACCATTATCTTTAACAAGTCCAAAGGACTTAACCCGACCTTGTTTCTTACATCAACATATAATAAGTTAGATTAGGCTAGGCAGTTACCAATTCACCATGTTGTAAAAAAAATAATTGAAGTAAATTTTAAAATATATTGATGATGTAGGCAGAGCCTAAGACAATTTTAGAATTCTATAAACTCAAATTTACCTATATTTAAGTGGACTGAAACCAAGTAGAAGAAACATATACAATAGGTTAGCATATATAGACGTATATAGATGGGGAAATGGTTTCTCATAGAATAATTCAATATATGGGGAATAACTATGATAAAAAAGCTTGATACTTAGTTGAAATTGAAAGAAATTTGAATAAAGTCAAGGCCACAAAAATCAGAGTGTTATGAAACAAAATTAGTTCATTATTGACATCAAAAATGTTACAAATAATTACAAGAGTTTATTGGAGGATGGAGATTGAGAGATTAAACTCACTTCAAAGTAAATTTAAAATTCTTTCACATGATCTAAGAGATTCGAAGGAACTACATAATACACATCAAGAAAATAATGTTTTTCCATTAGACAATTATAAAATAAAATATTAATCTTCCGACATGGTAAAGGAAATTGAGGATCTGAAACAAAACAAATTTGGACTTTGGGAAGAACATTCCCTCCCATTGTAAAATTTTGTAAGAATTGAATGAAAATGTTTCTCAATTTGAAATTTATCTCATATATTTCAGTATATTGTTGTAAACGTTGACTTTAATGTCTTGGGAAATGATGAATGTTTTGATGTGTTGTCGGAAAGAAAACTTCATTAAAGTCTCGAATTGTAGAATCACAAAAGAAAATTCATGAAAAATATTCTATCTACAAAGAAACTATAGTTCAACTAGAAGAATCCATCAGCAGGGAAATTATTTATATTAGTGATTTAAAATCAAAAGTAGAAAATGAAAAGAATGGAATTAATTTCCTAACTGTAACTAAAAAGAATTTAGAAAATATTCTTTAAGAAGTATTACTTCAAGTTACTTGGAAACAACATTTGATTAAATCTAAACATCAAATTTGACACCAAATTATAGGAAAATTGAATAAGTTCAAGATATACCTTGAATTAATCCAATAATATGGAAGTCACAATTGTTAATGCAAAGATTTTAATATTTTAATATGGGCAGATTGTTACTCAAAATGAGAGAAAAAGTTGAAGACACTAAACAAACTATTCAATTTGTAAATTAAAAAAGGGTAAGTGAGGTGGAAGAAACATTCCAAATTATATCTAATTATGGATATAATTGAGCTAATATTAAACATTTCAATTTCTAAATTAAAAAAAAGGTAAGTGACGTGGAAGAAACATTCAAATTATATCTAATTATGGATATACTTGAGCTAATATTGAACATTTCCATGGTCCTTGAGAAGAAGAAATTAATATGGGCTCTTCACTTGAAAATTGATGCAGTGAAAAATTAATTGATAGTTCGAGAGATCAATTTGGCTAGATTCACCATTTACAATTTCTTTGGATAATATCAAAGATATTTTTGTTATATTAAGAAAATGTATACGAGAATGCCTTAATATCTTAAGAAAATGTATACAAGAATGCCTTGATATCTTGCAAGGATGATATAGGTTTTTTCAAAGAAGGAAAAGAGTTAAGTTCATTAGGAAGTGATTTCTCTATTTAATTTTTCTTACAAAATTTTGATGAACAGCCTCCCATGCCTTTCCATTTCCATAGTGAAATTAACGTGTTGTATAGGAAAATGTGTGTTGGGTATTTTTGATGGGGAAAATACCAAAAACCAAGAAAATAAAACACAGAGGCAATGCTCTGTTTTTCTTTACTCCAGGATCTTTTTGTGCACAGGAAGACTTAAAAAAATTCACTGAGAGACAGAGTATTTCACCATCATAAAACATTCTATTCATTAAAAACTGATACAAACTTCATCCTCTTTTTCTGAGAGGGATTTACCACTGTAAAATCCTTTTTATATTCACTGCTGTGAAAAACAACTTACTGCTGTAACAAAAGTTTACATAAGTTTACTGCTGTAAAAAAAATTTACACAGGCTTACAAAAATGCGCTCATGGATATTACAAAATCTTCAGCACACAAAACATTCTCATTTCACCACCGTTCCATTACAAAAGTCAAAACAGAACTTTACAAAGTATATTTTGAGCACTGCTGTGCATACATCTCTGGTTCTCTCTCGCTGCTGCGAACACCAGTTGTTCTATTCCTCCCGTGTGCAACAACCACACAATAAAAGTCAACACACAAAACATATATATATGAGCTCCCCTTTTTTTTGTATTACATTTTATAAAAAAAACGACCATACCTATCTTTAAATGCTCCATACCTTTTACATAAAAAAAACTTACGTGCTATATAAAAAAAATATATTGAAACGTGCCCATACCCATATTTAAAAGGGCCACCTAAATCTACGTATCAATATTAAATTCCATAACTCTTCTTCTACGGCGGTCAAACTCAAAAATTTAATCCACGCAAGCCTTTTAATGCACCTCGTATGCAGCTTTGGTGGATCAACGGTTGAGAGCGATGGAGTAAATCCGACGGTGGAGAAAGATATCGGAAGCCACTTTAATGCTGAGCTTTACCTCCTGATATGTCAGAGATGCTGATGTCAGGTGAGAGCCACGCGTCTTCACCAAATCGCATCGGAGCCAAAAATACGGAAACTGCTTTTCGCTGGATGGTGGTGCGATATGCTCTGGGCGGTTTTGTGGTTTCGTTCGGTGGTTTTTGGAGTAGTACGTGCGCGTTGAAATTACATTTTCAACACTCCCCTTTAATTTCAACAGCTGGGCATTCGGTCATACCGAGACACTTCCTCAAAAATTCAAAGCTTTTCTGATCAAGTGGCTTTGTCAAGATGTCTGCAACCTGTTCTTGAGTCCTGCAATGTTCTAGGACAATTTCTCCATTGTTCACCAATTCTCTGATGTAGTGAAACCTTGTATCAATGTGTTTCGTTCTCTTATGAAACACTGAATTCTTTGACAATGCAATAGCTGAGCTATTGTCACAAAAAATCACTGTCGCTTTTGCCTGCTCTTGGCCTAAGCTTCTCAACATTCTCCTCATCCACACTGCTTGACATGCTGCTGCTGTAGCTGCCACATATTCAGCCTCTGTTGTAGACAATGCTACAATGGACTGCTTCTTAGAAGCCCATGAAATGGCTCCTGAACCCATATGAAAAACATAACCGGAAGTGCTCTTCCGATCATCTACACTTCCAGCCCAATCACTATCGGTGTAACCAACCAAATCTGAATGTTCTGAGACATTATATAAAATTCCAAACATTTTGGTACCTTTGACATACCTCAAAATTCTCTTTGTTGCCTGCCAATGTGCCTCCTTTGGCCTCTCCATGAATCTGGAAATCAAACTAATAGCATACATAATGTCAGGCCTAGTAGCTGTTAAATACATAAGGCTGCCCACAATGCTTTTGTACATGCTAGGATCAAAATCCTTGCTGCTGTCCTCTCTGCTGAGTTTTAATCCCATCACTGTGGGAGTGATTGCTGCCTTGCATTCTTCCATCTTAAATCTGCCCAAAACTTGATTTACATATCTTGCTTGAGATATAGAAATTCCTTTTTCATTTTGATCTACTTCTATGCCTAAGAAGTATCTCAACAAACCCATGTCAGTCATTTCAAATTCATCCTTCATGACTGATTTAAAGTTCTCAATAAGATAAATATCATTTCCAGTGAAAATAACATCATCTACATACAAGACAACAATTAAAATTTTACCATCCTTTTCCTTGATGTAGACTGTGGGTTCTCCTTCACATTTGTCAAATTCATTATCCAATAGATATGAATCTATCCTGCTGTACCATGCTCTTGGCGCTTGCTTCAGCCCATAAAGAGCTTTCTTTAATTTGCACACTTTGTGCTCTTCACCTTTCTTCTCATATCCGAGAGGCTATTCCACATAAACCTCTTCCATTAACACTCCATTTAGGAATGCTGATTTCACATCCATTTGGTAGACTTTCCATTTGTTTTGTGCTGCTATGGACAGCACTGCTCTCACTGTTTCCATTCTTGCAACCGGTGCGAAAGTCTCCTCATAATCTCTTCCATACTGCTGCTTGTAGCCTTTGACAACCAACCTTGCTTTATGCCTTTCAATCTTGCCTTCAGCATTACTCTTGGTCTTATAAACCCATTTAACTCCAATGACTTCTTTGCCTTTTGGTAGCTCAACCAAATCCCATGTTTTGTTTCTCTCTATGGCATTCATTTCCTCATCCATAGCTTCTATCCATTTCCTATCTTTGATTGCATCTTCGAAATGAATAGGATCATCAACATGACAAAACAAGGCAAATAAGGAATTCATTCCTTCTTCATAAATTTCACTTAGATTTCTAAACTTCTTACCTCGTTCACTTGGTGTGCAAGTGCTTGAAGATGCACTTGACTTTCCTCCTTGTGGTGTGCTTGGAGAAGCACTCTCATTTATCCTCAATGGTGTCCCTTGCTGTCCTTGTGTTGGCGTTGCTGTTTGGGGATGCATTTCAGCCACCTCATCATCATCTTCATCATGAGACAAACGGTTTTTAACATTCACTGTTTTCTCTATGCTTCCATCCCAAGCTTCTTCCTCAATGAATTGAACATCTCTGCTAACAAAGAACTTCTTGGTAGATGGGATGTACAGCCTGTAGGCTTTGGATTCATCACTGTATCCAATGAAGATGCATTTCTCCCCTTTGCTGTCCAACTTCCTCCTTAGCTGATCCGGAATGTGTGCATAGGCCACACACCCAAAAACTCTCATGTGGGTGACTCCTTGCTTTCTCCCACTCCATGCCTCTTCTGGCACTTTGTTCAAGACTGCTTTTGTAGGACACCTGTTCAATATATAAACTGCACAATGTACAGCTTCAGCCCAATACTCATTTGGCAAATGCTTTGCCTTCAACATGCTCCTTGCCATCTCCATGATGGTTCTGTTCTTCCTTTCAGCAACTCCATTTTGCTGTGGGGTGTACCGAGTTGTGAACTGTTTATGTATTCCATTTTCTCTACAAAACTTTAGGAATTCATTTGAGATATACTCACCTCCTCTATCAGTTCTCAATACTTTTATGTGCAGCCCGCTTTGGTTCTCCACAAGTGCTTTGAAATTTTGGAATTTCTCAAAGACTTCACTTTTGTTCTTGAGGAAATATATCCAAGTCTTTCTTGTAAAATCATCAATGAATGTCAAGAAATATAGGCTGCCAGCTAATGATGGAGCTTGCATTGGTCCACACAAATCTGAGTGGATAATCTCTAAGGGTGTCTTTGCCCTTATGCTCTTCCCTGATGGAAAACTCTCTCTATGTTGTTTGCCCAATATACAACCTTCACAAAGGTTGTCCGGCTTCTCTATCAATGGTAATCCCTTTACCATTCCTTTTCTTCTCAATAAGTTTAGACCTCCAAAATTTAGATGCCCGAATCTCAAGTGCCATAACCAGTTCTCATCCTTTGGCACGCTTTGGAAGGCCTCTTGGGTGACTGCTACCATTTCCCTTTTGTTCTTCATGTCTGCCCTGATCCGGAGAGGGAACATCCTGTTCCTTGTCATCTTCACTTCAGCAATGCATCTTTTGCTGGGTGGTATATCCATGATGGTGCATACATCATTTTTAAAGAAAACATTATACCCCTTATGGACAAGCTGTCCAATACTCAAGAGATTACATCTCATTCCGGGGACATAGTATACATCTGCTATGGTTTTCCTTTCTCCTTGCTTTGAAAATATTTTTACTTCTCCTTTTCCCATAACAGGCACTTTACTATCAGTTCCTAGTGTGACTTCTGATTTCACTTTTTTATCTAGGGCAGAAAAGAAGGCTATGTTTCCTGTCATATGGTTGCTGCAACCTGAGTCTAAAAACCATATGTCCTCACTATGTGTTTCAGCCATGTTACAAGCTAACAGGACATTGTCTTGACTGTTGTTTTCTCTTGTAACATTTGCATTTTGTCTGTTGTTCTTATCATGTTGTTTCTTTCTACAATCACTAGCATAATGTCCATACTTTTTGCAATAATAGCATTGAACATTAGATTTATCATACCTTTGTCCTTGAGCCTGATATTGATCTCTTTGTTGGCTGCTGCCTTGACCTTGGTTCTGATTTGGATTGCTGCCTCTTCCTTGTGCATTTGATGGGCTGTTCCTTCCACCTCTGTTCTGGCTTCTGCCTCTTCCTCTTCGGTTTCCTCTGCCTTGACCTCTTCCTCTTCCAAAGGACATCTGGGTCTTGAAGGCTTGCTCAAGAGATGAGTTTTCATTCCTACTCAACCTCTGCTCATGTGTTATCAGTGATGCATGTAGCTCATCAACTGAATAGTTTGAGAGATCCTTTGTCTCTTCAATGGTGGTGACTATGGCATCGAACCTTGAGGGTAAGACCCTCAATATTTTCTCCACAATCCTTCTATCTTCAATGGTTTCTCCATGAGTTCTCATTTGTGTGATTACACCAATCACATGAGTGAAGAATGAGTCAATGTTATCTGACTCCTTCATGTTCAAGTTCTCAAAATCTTTTCTAAGCAATTGTAGTTTTGCTGTCTTCACTCTCTCCATGCCTTGATAGGCTGTCTTAAGGGTTTCCCATGATTCATTTGTTGTCTTAGCTGCTGCTAACCTTGGAAATATACTCTGGTCTACTGCTAGATACAACAACACACGGGCTTTTGAATCCTTCTTCCTATTGCTCTTCAGCAGATCCTTCTCTCCCTGAGTTAATGCATTGAACTCAGTTTCATCTACTGGTTCTTCAAAACCATCTTCAACTATTTCCCATAAGTCTTGGGAAGCAAGCAAGGCTTTCATAGTTATTGACCAGTAGTCATAGTTCTTCCCATTAAACTGTGGGAGCTGGGTATTAAACATACCCATACCAGTGCTTGTGCTAGCCATTCCTTGACTGTGTATTTAAAAACTGACTGTCTCTTCAATAACAAACAAGATAGCTATGAAGAATACCTGAATCCTTCGTTGTCTGAGTCTTCTGTCTGCCTGAGAAGTTTTGCTGCAGCAACAACCTTCTCCCTTCAGCTTCTTTAACTTCTTTAAAGAGCCTGGACCAGCTCTGATACCACTGTTGGGTATTTTTGATGGGGAAAATACCAAAAACCAAGAAAATAAAACACAGAGGCAATGCTCTGTTTTACTTTACTCCAGGATCTTTTTGTGCACAGGAAGACTTAAAAAAATTCACTGAGAGACAGAGTATTTCACCATCATAAAACATTCTATTCATTAAAAACTGATACAAACTTCATCCTCTTTTTCTGAGAGGGATTTACCACTGTAAAATCCTTTTTATATTCACTGCTGTGAAAAACAACTTACTGCTGTGACAAAAGTTTACATAAGTTTACTGCTGTAAAAAAAATTTACACAGGCTTACAAAATGCGCTCATGGATATTACAAAATCTTCAACACACAAAACATTCTCATTTCACCACCGTTCCATTACAAAAGTCAAAACAGAACTTTACAAAGTATATTTTGAGCACTGCTATGCATACATCTCTGGTTCTCTCTCGCTCTGCAAACACCAGTTGTTCTATTCCTCCCGTGTGCAACAACCACACAATAAAAGTCAACACACAAAACATATATATATGAGCTCCCCTTTTTTTTGTATTACGTTTTATAAAAAAAACGACCATACCTATCTTTAAATGCTCCATACCTTTTACATAAAAAAAAATTACGTGCTATATAAAAAAAATATATTGAAACGTGCCCATACCCATATTTAAAAGGGCCACCTAAATCTACGTATCAATATTAAATTCCATAACTCTTCTTCTACGGCGGTCAAACTCAAAAATTTAATCCACGCAAGCCTTTTAATGCACCTCGTATGCAGCTTTGGTGGATCAACGGTGGAGAGCGATGGAGTAAATCCGACGGTGGAGAAAGATATCGGAAGCCACTTTAATGCTGAGCTTTACCTCCCGATATGTCAGAGATGCTGATGTCAGGTGAGAGCCACGCGTCTTCACCAAATCGCATCGGAGCCAAAAATACGGAAACTGCTTTTCGCTGGATGGTGGTGCGATATGCTCTGGGCGGTTTTGTGGTTTCGTTTGGTGGTTTTTGGAGTAGTACGTACGCGTTGAAATTACATTTTCAACAATGTGAAAGCAAACTATCATGACATGAAAGGAACAGAAGGAAGTTCAGTGATATAAATGAATGAATTAATAGCTACAATGATTACCGCGAGTAGAAACCATATATTGTAAGAGAAAACACAATCAAATTAAATAATGAAAGTGTTAAACGGCATCAAGAGGCCTCACCAATAACAGAAGGTGTTATCATAAAGGAGCCTGAACAAGGCAGGACTTTAGGAACTAAAAGGTTTATGCCTAACCCAAAGAAAATGCAAAAATACCAATGAGATGAAGACTATGGATATATTGTACATAGACTCTTTTTCTGTTCTTCCAGTTTTGAAGCAGTCTTGACCATCCATTAAGACCGAGAGGAGAAAAGAAAACAACAGGAACAAAGGAAAAGATTGGGCACTGTCAGATGCGGGCACTTACAAATATCTATATATTCCTGATAGAATCTCACCTTTTAACTATGTTTTTTTGGAAATTGTAGAAACAACTAATTTTAGTTCTTTATTGTCCTCGTGAATTTTTAATTTTTAAATATCATATAGTATTACTATTAATATTATTAATATTATTTTTGGGTGGGGCATCTCAGAAATGAGTAATATACCATACTGAAAAAAAAATGAAAAAGCTGCCAAACAACCAGACTTTCCACACATTCCAAACATATTCAAGTCTACCTCTTCAGCATATAGATTGAACCCCATTTTATTCCGTAAAAACATTTCCATAAAGCATATAAAATAAAGAATTTTGATATAACATGGATGCTCGTTCAGATAAGAGGATTAACATATATCTTTTGGGAGCATAGAGGACCTACGAGCACCATTAAAAAGTTTTAATTTCCAATCACAATTTTCCAACAACAGACCAGAATGAGAAAGTTCAGAGGAAAGAAAAGGAATTTCTGAATAACCCAGTTGGACAAAAGAACCCCGTTAAAAAAAATCAAAATCAAAATAATTTCTCAGTGATAAGATCAAATTAAAATTGGGTTGACTAAATGAAACCTTAAACCAAGAAATTACTCTTTGATGCAATTAAACTGATAAATAAAAGGAGTGCACGTGGTTAAAGGTAGTACATAAGGAGGGACACAAGCAATATATTACAAAGTTTATTTGCAAAAGAGTGATATACACATTATGATTTTCACTGAACACTCCGATCCAAGAAATAGGGGTTTTCCACAAACCAATCCAATAAGATTATGAATTAAGAGCAGAAATTCAACAATAAATCAGAAAATAATAGAGAAAAGAAACTTAGAAGCAAAGCAAATCCTAATAAAGTATTCTTTTACTCAATGATCCAATTGGGAAATAAAACAATTCTAAGTAACCTGATTGGGGCAAAGGGCATTTCCCAACAAATGGGAAAAAACATTGAGATTTCTCAATGATTTGAATAACTGAACCAACCATAGGGCTAGATCAAATAAAAAAAAAAACATCTAGAACAATGAAGTGCACAATAATTGCATGCACTGAACATTAGTTTATTGTTCGCGGCCATACAAAGGTTAACTTTGTTTTTCTCTGAATCCTGAACGTATTTAATTCACAATCAACATATCCTTATATCATGGCACAGGTTCGATCCTCAGATGTTAGAAGATGTCTTGGCTATCAATGAAGACAATGTTGTTGAAATTCAAAATAAAGGCATTAAACAACCACTAATTATTTTGAAGCCCCTATTCATGATGATAATGATGGTTTTATAGATGAAGTATTAGAAGAATACTTTCAGAAACAACTGGAAGAATATGATAAGGAGTTGTTGGCTGCCCTCCAAAAAAGGGACCAACTATACCTTTCTCTAGAAGATGACAGGGTTTTTTTAAAGAGATTGCCATAGATCCACAATAATAACAACCTTGCAGTCCCATTGGGGGCAATGGCACTGGTGTTCTTGATCAAGAATCGAACAATTCAAAGAACGATGGAATTGATGCTATGAAAGATGATCCTCTTGAAATCATTAAGGAGGTTGTTGTAGGTTTAGCATAACTATACGAAAAAAAACACTAATGAACACCTTGAACTATATTTATTCATTGCACAAAGTTAAGAAAAGTCATATTTCCTGTGTTTTGATTGTCCTCCAGATTTTGATGAAGAGGTTGGCCCTGACCATAAGGACAAAAAGGATATAAGCCAACATATTTTGAAAATGCGAGTGACGGAGAATCCCCACAATGGCTTTGATAAAAATTCAAATGGACCATGCTTCGAAAAGCCCCTAGGATTTGATGACAGTCATAAAAACAAATGGGATGAACCAAGAAGGGAGCAGTCTAGTGGCGCACATGATCAGGGAAAGTGGTATTCTGATGCCATAAAGAACGAATTTGAACAATCTGATAAATATGACAGAGTTGGCCAGGAATTGGTTAAATACTATAATGATGTCGAAAACGAGTGTGCATTTGACTTTGCAAATGATGAAGCCCTTGGGATGTTATTAGAGCAAAAGCGGCAATGCTATTTTGCAAGTTTTGAAGGTTCTCGAGTATATGATACTGAAAAGGAAGTTGTTGTTGAGAAGGTCAATCACCATGATAGCATGAAAAATGAGTTGGAACCTCAACTTGGTCCAAATAATGACAAGGACCTTGAGCCAGAAGTTTTTGATGGTGAGAATAGTGATTCTTTCGCTGAAGATATGGATTTAGACTCGAAAATGAGATTTTCACTTGCTTTGGATTCCCACGTGAGCATAACTGAAAAGATTGAAATGAAATTCAGATTGGGGAATAAGAACCCTCGATTATTTATCGCGGGCCATTGTGCAAGAAGAATTCAGAAGGCGTGAATGAAGGTCTAGGCCAACACCTCAAGTTGCACGATGAAAATGAGAGCTCACTGTATAACGAAGTCTCTTTTGTTCCAAGCAATCAACCAGGATGCACAATAATAAACTAAATAAGTGTGTTGAGCCGACCCATGTGTGGAAACCCTCGGTTGACCTGCGTTGTTTAGGACAAGTTTGCAAACCTGTGGCGGAAGGACATAGCCAAGGTAGCTATAACTGAACACTCCAATCCAAGGAACAAGGGTTTTCCACAAACCAATCCAATAAGCTAATGGATTAAGAGCAAAAATTTAACAATAAACCAGAAAAGAATAGAGAAATGAAACTACCCTCTGGTGCTTGTACAAAGCTTAACTGCCACAATTTAAACAGCGCTGGCATAGACATATATCGATATGAACAAACAAGGCATTGCAGGGACAGGAAACAGAGCATGAAAGCCGATAAAACAGAAAACATCGATAATTCAAATCAATACTGTGACAAGCCATACATTCAATCAGTTGCACAGATGCTACAACTGTTTTTTCACAACCAATTCATGCTATCTTTGTTTTTCTGGTGATTTCGCTCAATACCAGTTCTGCTATTTGCTACAAGAGCTCCTTAGCAAACAGTTCCTGCTACCGCTGTTTTTTTGTGATTTCCATCAACAAAAGGTGGAAGAGTCTGAAGTCAATAATCATGCATTTAATTACCAAATTGATAGATCCTTACACCCAGCGTACTCTCACAACGAAAAAACATTCTGGACAAGAAAGGAAGGAAGGATGGGCTGGGCATTTAAGTTTGCAGTTGAAACATATAATGCAATTAGTACCGGATGGATTGTAATTGTTTAATGACAAATCCCAAAATCAAACACAGGCTATGAGCCACGAGCATGGGAGAAAGGCAGTGTAACGAAGATCGAATCAGAGGAGGGCCATTGTTAGACCTGGAAGTTGTCACGCGAAGTTGAGATCAATTGTCGGATTGCCGTGATCTTGGTCATCAGATACGGAGTGTCACGCCCCTAAGCCTACGGTGGTCTTTCAACCGTGCCGGCGAGGTGCGGCACCACCGAACACTTTCTTTTTAACAATACTCGTGCACATGGACTACGCCTAATTCACTTGTCCTTACTTAGTTTGTGTTTCGCAACCAAGTAAAATGCGTTTATCCTTTATACTTAATGAAGCCCATACTCATTCATTATCCAAATGCAATTAACCAAGAACATCAACAATTGCAACCAATTATAAAGGGAGGGGCAACTCCCGAACAGTCTGCCCAACAATAATATATTATAACAGTTCTTCAATAATGCATCATCAAGTATACTTGGCAAAACTCCAAGTCTATACTTAGAATAATTTACAACCAAGGCAAAGACAGCCTTTACAATACATGTGCCAACCTCATACGGTAGGAGGGTGCTCACTCGAGACACCAAGAACTCCTCCTTTAAGTTCTGCACAAATCCACCTCAAAACCGTACCTCAACACCTACACTTGACTCCCGGTAAAACTGCGCACTTCTACTGTAGAGCGCATGAGTTATGCGCACTCTACCTTATCTCTGCGCCTTCCTTTTACCCCTGTCCAATGCATAGAAGAGAGAGATGCGAAGTTGCTTGTTCCAAATGAGCTCTGCGTCCTCTAATATATACGCATGCCTGCTCAAATGTTAAGGGGTGTCCAGCCTTAAGGCTGACCCCATAAATCATGTTATAACGCCATAACATAGCCAAAGTGTAAGTCGGCTTTGCTCCATCGTGCAAGCCTCTCAACCAAGGTATAAACCTTTCGCTCTTCTTTCATTTTCGCACTAAGTATCATGTGCTCTCATATATCGTCGCATTTTATTGTCGCATAAGGTTCGGAGGTTCGTCGCACTTCGTCGCTCGCTCGTCGCATGTCTGCCCGCTCGTCGCACCAAGGAGCGCCCGCCCATCGCATTGTTCGCCTGCTCGTCGCACCCGTGTGCGCCCGCTGTGCCGCGCGCCCGTCGCTCACCTGCCCGAGTTACGAAGACCTTACATCCTCCTCCACCTGAAATCGTTGTCGTCCTCGACAACATACCATCTCGATAGCTCTCCACCAAGATCATCATCAACCATGATGTCAACTCCTCCACATAAGGCAAACATCCCTGCAACATATGTAGAATCCCATCTCCATCATGCTCCACCTTAGCAACCAACTGTCACCAAGATACTCCATACCAATGTATGTCATATATCAAATGTCCATGATCATCGACCACCCTGTCACAATCTCTCCATGCTTCTCTCCACCATGGAAGGTTGATCCCTCCAACTCAAGCTACATGTCCACCGCAACAATGTGTCAAACTCCATCATGTCATCATCACCATGTGCGAAACTACCCATGATATGCCAACAAGTGCTAACACACCTCAACCATGTGTCAACATCTCATCTCAACAATATAGTCATCTCGATTCATATGTCATCATGTGAACCTCTGTCATGATACTCCAGCATAATGCCAACACATCTCTGTACACTTCGCGACCCCATGTCTGAACTAGTTGGGTAGCTAATCCAACCATCACGCTCAATCCATGAGAGTGAACATCCTCATGTCCTCATCAGCTGTTCCTCAAACATCTGCCACATCCTCGACTCATCAAGAATCCATCTCTACAATCCATGCTCAGGTCCATGGAAACTCCATCCATCTGCAACATGTCATGATGCTTGATGCCAAGCCATCCCTGCACCATCAATCATACCTGCTCAAACATGTTTAAGGACTCACTGCCATGAGCAGCTAACAATGAGCCCCATCTTCTCTTTTCATCTAAGAAGATGTAGAGGGAGTAGAGCCTGAAGGCTCTCCCTCACTAATCAACTCAATCCATCTATCAGGATCCTCAACCTCCATCCTTTGTAGATATGCCTCCCGGTCTTCCTTCTGGATATTCGGCCTCACATATACCTCATCAACATCATCATCATCATCCTCCACCAGCTCTAGCCTTCTTGACAAATCCAAGATGCTATCTGAAAGTGATCTAATGACCAATGACTGCTCCACAAGCTTTGCCTCAACAATGGACAACCGCTTGTTCACTTTCTCCTTATCCTCCATTTGCATTCCTCCTAATTTTTGATCAGGTTTTGTCACACCAATGGTTGGAACACCAATGGGTACATCTTCCCTTCCATCATAAATGTAGAGTTTCCTCAAATGTGGTACAACCATAGCCTCAAATTGTTTCATGAATTCCATCCCCAATACAGCTTCATAGTCATCAATCTGCACTATAGTGAAGTCCACCTTCCCGGTCCATTCACCAAGTGTAGTGTCCACCTTCTCAGCTATACCAAGAATCCCCATAGGAGGAGAATTCACTGTCTTCATTTGTGCCTTTACCGGTACAAACTTCAGTCCAATTCTTCTCGCAGTATCTTCACTCATGAAGTTGTGAGAAGCCCCACTATCCACCATAGTGAGTACATCAGCACCTCCAACCTTCATCTGAACATACTCCAACCTGTTCCTTTCAGGATCTCTCCTAGAGACCACCTCCGTAGTAGCAGAAGCACCAAGTATCTGCATCATCCCTACAGAAGCACCTTCATTCTTTCCATCAGATTGTGCAATAGCAGCCACCTTTGGTTTAGAAGGACAATTCTTCACCGTATGTGGACCAGCACAAATCCAACACTTCAAAGGTTTCTTCATCTTCGAACTATCATCCGATTTTGAAGCATCTTCCTTCTTCTTATCTTTCGGTTTCTCGAACTTCTTCTTTCTATCATCAGAAGTCTCATCATAATGTTCCACCAACCTGTCAACAGCAGCAAAAGCTTCTTCAAGTGTCCTAATCTTCTGCCTCTTCACTTCATTGCGTGCCCAAGGCTTCAACCCAATAATGAAGTTAAACACCTTGTCCCTCTCCGCCATGTCAGGAAGTTCCAGAGCTGCACTTGCAAACTCCCGCTGATATGCTTGTAGGCTTCCGGTTTGTTTTATGTACTTAATCTTCGTCCTTGCTTCCCATGTTTCATCCTGAGGACTAAAATGAGTCTGCAAAGCCTTCTTCATGTCATCCCACGAAGTAATGTCATCAGCACTACCATTGGCAATCTGATCTAACCTCCTTCGCCACCACATCTTAGCATCCTTTGTTAAGAACTGAGCAGCTACCTTGACTTTTGTCTCATCATCAGATAGACCCAACCGTTCCAAGTATTGCTCCATTTCCCATAGAAAGTTGCCAAGAGTCTTTGCATTCCTTGTGCCATCATAAGATTCCGGTTCCTTGACTTTCATATGAGGTACTCCTCCACCTGAGTTGTGCCTCACTGCCTTCTTCAACACCGCTATCTCATCTGTGTCAAGAGTTTTCCTCAAGTTCACGATCTCTGCAAGACCCTGATCCCTTGATTCCTCAACCTCTTTGACCCTTACTTCAAGTTGTGTACACATAAGATCAATGTACTCATACTGTGCTCGGAGTTCATCATGTTGTACTCGGAGTTCTTCAAGCTCTTCCTTGGTCTTCAAGTTGGTTTCTTGCTCTTTAGCAAGCAAGTCCATCTTCTTATCCCAAGAAGTCTCCAAAGCCTCCATCTTTTCAATCACCTTCTCAATGAACCCAAGAGTAGTATCCTTCATCATATGACTAGACCCAGCCTGAGATTCAGTTGCCATCTCTAACAACTTCTTGCTCTTTTGCAATCTAGTTTCAACCATTCAACAGCTTCACCAAGTCACCTGCAATTAGAACCAACCCTTGTTCCACTTCGTGTGAAACGGTTTCCTTCACCTGCAGTACCTTGTCACGAGCAACCCTGCTCAAACATCAACTGTCAAATTTCCAAGTGTACAAGAGTGTGGGTACACCTACTTCAATCATTAACCTGAACACGAGCAAACCTTGCTCTGATACCACCTGTCACGCCCCCAAGCCTACGGTGGTCTTTCAACCGTGCCGGCGAGGTGCGGCACCACCGAACACTTTCTTTTTAACAATACTCGTGCACATGGACTACGCCTAATTCACTTGTCCTTACTTAGTTTGTGTTTCGCAACCAAGTAAAATGCATTTATCCTTTATACTTAATGAAGCCCATACTCATTCATTATCCAAATGCAATTAACCAAGAACATCAACAATTGCAACCAAGTATAAAGGGAGGGGCAACTCCCGAACAGTCTGCCCAACAATAATATATTATAACAGTTCTTCAATAATACATCATCAAGTATACTTGGCAAAACTCCAAGTCTATACTTAGAATAATTTACAACCAAGGCAAAGACAGCCTTTACAATACATGTGCCAACCTCATACGGTAGGAGGGTGCTCACCCGAGACACCAAGAACTCCTCCTTTAAGTTCTGCACAAATCCACCTCAAAACCGTACCTCAACACCTACACTTGACTCCCGGTAAAACTGCGCACTTCTACTGTAGAGCGCATGAGTTATGCGCACTCTACCTTATCTCTGCGCCTTCCTTTTACCCCTGTCCAATGCGTAGAAGAGAGAGATGCGAAGTTGCTTGTTCCAAATGAGCTCTGCGTCCTCTAATATATACGCATGCCTGCTCAAATGTAAGGGGTGTCCAGCCTTAAGGCCGACCCCATAAATCATGTTATAACGCCCATAACATAGCCAAAGTGTAAGTCGGCTTTGCTCCATCGTGCAAGCCTCTCAACCAAGGTATAAACCTTTCGCTCTTCTTTCATTTTCGCACTAAGTATCATGTGCTCTCATATATCGTCGCATTTTATTGTCGCATAAGGTTCGGAGGTTCGTCGCACTTCGTCGCTCGCCCGTCGCATGTCCGCCCACTCGTCGCACCAAGGAGCGCTCGCTCGCTCGTCGCACCTGTGTGCGCCCGCTGTGCCGCGCGCCCGTCGCTCGCCTGCCCGAGTTGCGAAGACCTTACACGAAGGCTCGAGTGAAATCTCCACATAATGTCGTGAATTAACGCTGCCAATTTGTGTTATTGCCTAATATCTCGTGGATAAGTACACCTACATGGTTGGTCCGAGGCAATGTCTTGCATGATTTTAAGAAATGTTATTTTAGTTAAAAATGTTTAAAACTTAAATATAAGTAATTTAATTGCTGAGGAAAGCAAAAAAGTTGACAAAATCCAGACTTGTATTTTAGTTAATGAATGGGGCGTCTGATTGTTAGAGATTTCAGCAAAATCACATAGAGAATCATTTGTCGAAGCGTTTCGAACCAACTAGTGTGGTTCATCGTCAGGACAAGTTGAGAAACAAATCTGAGCGATCCGTTAAATAGAGTATGCAGGTCCTTCAACGCCTATGTAAACAGCGATATGAACAGGGAACGGTTAAAAAGTCCTTTAACGGTTATAATATATATATATATATATATATATATATATATATATATATATATATATATATTTATTATTTTTATTATTTTAGTTATTATTATTTAATTAATTAATGATTTATTTATTTACAGTAATATTATTGTATTATATTAACCTCAAACTAATATTACTATATTAATTTTAAATTAACATTTTTGAATATTATTATCAATAATAGATTAGGATAATTTATATTTTATTTTTATATTCTTTTATTATTATTATTATTATTAATTTTTATTTATTTATTTATTATTATTATTATTAATTATTATTTTATTTTTATATCAAATTATTAAATTGTTGTCATTAATAGTAATATTATTGTAATAACCTTTAGTAATATTATAAGATTAACTCCAAGCTAATATTATAATGTTAATTTCCAATTAATATTAATAATATGAGTCTCAGGCAAAATTATTATTATTTAATTTAATTTAATTTTTAATTTAATTTAATTTTTTTTAATTTAATTTAATTTTTTTTTATATTTATTTATTTTTATTTTTATTTTTATTTTTTTTAATTATTTATTTATTTATTATTTTATTTTATTTATTTATTTATTTTTTAATATATGAGTGAAATGAATAAAATTGCAATTCTTAATAATCCAGGTCTAGGATGAATAATTAAAAGGGTGATATTACTATTACTAAACCAATGATATCAAGAGAAAACACCGACCAGCTAAATTATCAATCTTACCCAATTATCAATTCAAATTTTTAAGATATTTTGGTTCACCGACTCTCGTCGGCAAGAGCTAACGGGCGTATGATTGGGCACTAAATGCCTGGTTACATGCATTTTTGATAATTGTTTAACACATACGTGTGTGGTGATAGATAAATAAAAAATAAACGCATATGTATTGGGGGCGCATGTAGCCGGGCATTTAATGCCCAATGATATACCCATTAACTCTTGCCAACTCTCGTCAAACCTGTGAAATATTTTTTAATATAAAGATCTTCGTAAACCTGGAATAAGCCCTTTAATTTGTTTCTAGTGTTTAATTAAAAATAAATTTAACAACAGTCATTTCCTAATTATCCGTCCTACCGTGGAATGTCACGCCGATATCAGACCCGGAATTTCAAAACTAATATGCCCACACCCTCCACGGGTGTAACTTGTATGGCCAAACTTTTGGCAGCGTGAACATACTGCAGGCACTCCTGAGGGGACCTCACTTTGGAATAATGACTTGCCATTATTTAATGACAAATCTCAAATAATGATTATTTATTTTAATGATAAATTCGAAGTAACTATTATTAAATAAGATTCTTTTTTGCACCAATCAGAAATTAAATAAATTCAATTTAATAAGTAGAAAAAAAAATAATTATTTGTATGTTCTAATGTCCACTTTACATGTTTTTTATAAATTTTTGGTCAACATGAAATTAATTGAAAGGTCAACGTATTTTTTGAATACGTTATACCCTAGCATGCTGCTGGGATAATAAACGGTACGAAATCTATTAAATTGTGAGGATAAGTTAATTAATAGTTAGCACATTTAATAAAAGTAGAATTTTTTGTTATTTTTAATTTATCTTTATGATTGACATAGATTTCAAAGCAATGGGCAATAAGATGTTAAACTTGAGAGCCAATCAAATTTCTAATAAATAAATAAATTTCTATAAAAATAAATAAATTTTAATTTTTAAAATTAAATTTTATGAATTTTGCAAAAATTTTCATCAAACCCAAAATAATATAGGTTTGACAAAATCCCAATGCATTATCTATTCACTATGGCCTATATATATTAAAAACATGTTTTTCTCCAAAAGAAATTTAAAAAGTTTTGAATTAAAATTTAATAAACTACTCCTTAAACATCATTTAATGACACAACAATATAATTTATTTTTCTATTCATTGTTATCCTACCTTCATATATATTTTTTGAGTTATCTCAAGACTATTTACATATATTTATTTTTTAATTTTAATATTTTATATTAATGTTTTTTTATGATAAAAGGCTTATCTAGTTTTTTTTGTAAGCTTGGTAGGCAATCGAGACAGGAAATTAAACCGGTGACTTCACATCAACTAGTGCTTTGACAAAATACCCGATCACGTCTATCCAAAACTCTTTGAACATCTAGCTTTAAAATAAATATTTAGTAATAATATTTAAACTATCATAATATTTCATTAATTGATATTTTGGAAATATATTATTTTATATTTACATGCATATCAATTATAATTTAAAATTAAATTTTTTAATAAATATAAAAGTTAAAAAATCTAATTAGTTTTTATATTTTTATTTTTTAAATTCAAAATTAATTTATACTTTATTATAAATTGCTTTACATAAAAACCAAATACTAAATAACAACTTTATATTTTACATATTACACTTATTATCTATTAAAACTTTTGTTTTTCCACTTTTTCTCTCTTTCCTTTTTCTCATTTTCACGTTACTTTTAAACCAACCACTTAAGGGATATGCTAGGGGAGGGACGCCATTACCTGTGCGCCCTCCCCGCCACGTCACCTGCCGCCACGTGAACCCTCGTGACTACCGTATGACACCTGTCCGCCGTGGAGGTCCACGTGTTGGGCATCGTGTCATGTCCTTAAAACTCCTTTCCGCGCCGTTTCGAGGGTTTGTTTGGGGTCATTGCTGCGATGTTCATTTTTCCGTTTGTCTTTCTGCTCAGGGCCGGTTGTTGGGCGAAGCCCTCCGCCGAAGATGGCGCGGGACGGCCCCAGAACCTGCGCGCTTCGTCTGCTAACCAAGAGCTGATGTCCGCCATTGTTCGAGGTTACGCGTCCATGGTTGGAACAGGGTTTCTGGCTTTCTTGTGGTTTTCCGCCTGGATTTGTTGGTCATTTTGGACCGTTGGTTGTTTAGGGTTTCTTTGGTGGTGGTTTAATTCGCAGTTTTTGTTGTTTGGGGAGGAGCCAGTTGCAGTTTTAGCGAGTTCGAGGTCGAAGGTTTTTTTAAGAGGTAATTGCAGGTTTTGTTGTTCTGTGCTGGTTTTTTTTTTTTTTTTTTTTTTGTCTAATGGCTTATTTCTTCTCGTTGCAGGTGTGGAGAAGGTCTAGCGAAGGTGTGGCGAGCTCCGGAGAAGGTCGGCGACCATCCATGGCCTCTATCCGGTAGGATTTTAATCCTACCAGCTATTTCTGTGTGTTTTTCAACACAAAATGCCCTATTTGGAATTTTTGTAAACTTTGCATGGCAGGTTTTGAGGGTTTAGGGTTATAGGGATCTTTCATCCCTTTTTTGTGGATATTTTGATGTTCTTTGTGGCTTTTTATGCTGGTATTTGTGCACCAACACTATTTTCAGCCTCTATATTGATTTGATTCAAAGCTTTTGGTGGGAAGTACTATCCCAAGGGCTGCAAAACTTTTACCCTTCAGCCTTCAGCTACCTGGCTTGCTTAGGAGTGCGGGTCTGCTTAATATCTTACCATCACCTGAAACTCTCTCCCAGCTGTCTTGCGGAACTTTGGAGCAGCATGCAGGGGAAAATTGTTGGGTATTTATTGTTCATGCCAATCCAAAAAATTACAGGTCAATGTGAACAGAAACATTGAAGTAAAAGATTCAAAGAATAAAAATTTGACAAACTTGAGAAATAAAAAATGTGGATACTCAATCCAAGGTGGACTGCAAAATGCCCAAAATAGGAGCAAATCAAGGAAAGAAAAGATAAACTTTACAAGCGAGGAAGTTATATCAAAATTTTAATGAGCTTTTAGGGTTTGTCAGCAAATCATGTGCCAGCCCTCTATTTCCTTCCAAAAGTATCCTACCCTCAAGGAAGCCCATGCCAGAATAGAAGTCATGCATTCTTTTTGTTTTCTTGTTTGGACAGGAATTGTTTCCAGCAGATGAAAATGGTTTCTAGCTTTCAGGAATTGTTTCCATATGTTGGAAACAATTCCACCTCTTTTAGAAATGAATCACAGGAAATAGTTCTGATTTTGGAATTGGCAAATTCAAATATTTGGGCGTGGATACTAGATTCTGACCAAATTGGGAGTGTAAGTGCCACCTCCTATGGCCGACCAGATAAGCTTCTATCAACCTTTCTCAAATTCAACTTGAGTAAAGTCTTAATCCCTCCAGTTAAAACTTTCCAATCAATTCCAATAGCTCCATGTAGCTAGCAATTACACATCCATTGTACATTACTATCTCTTATACCCCTTCAATGGCAACCTTTTCTAGATTTCCTTTTGCAGCTGCATCAAAGTTCAAGCTGTAGATTTCTTCCAAGGAGGTTTCCATTGTTCTCCTGGGGACTTGTCAACTATCCTTGATTGCATAGCTCCAATAGATGTTTTCCCTATGGCTCCTTAACCTGTCCATCTTCTTGGGAAATCACTTTGTCCTCTTAAAGTCTCAGCCTAATCAGCCTCGTTTTCTTCCAAATTTTAAGAGGGTTGAGAATATTGTTTTCAATGATCCTAAAGTTCCTTTCAATCCATACATTCCAGAAGATAAATAGACTAATGATGCATATGAATTTTAGAAACTTATGTTAGAGGGAGTAGACTTCTGGTTTTGGAGGACTTCCAAGTTCCATCACTGAATTGCACTCAGGCTTGGAACATGATAAGTCATTTTCCCAAAGCTGCCACAGAGACTTTGCGATTTCACAGTCCAGAATGAGGTGAGTAGCATCTTTCTTATTCTGTTCACAACCATTGCATCTGGAGGGACCTGTGATTCCATGTTTCTTGAAGATTGACTGGGTTAGAATTCTGTTTTTGATTGCAATTTGCAATCCAATAAATGTGCTATCTCTGATCAAATCCCCTTTTTCCAAAATCTGGTCCAGAAGGAATATTTTTCTTCACTGGTAGCCCTTGAGCAATGCTTGGATGTAATAGTCCTTAACCAAGAAAGAGCATTTGTCTTTGTCAATCCAACACATTTTATTCAAGCTTTGGCATATGCAGAACTTTCCTTTGGTTAAGAGCTTCTTGAAGGATCTTTACTTTTGTTGGGTTGAGTTACCAAATAATGGTCCTGGATTTTCCTCGAAACCTCACCAATTTCTTAAAACTGGCTGTTGATTTGAAATATATTTCAGTAAGTTTCTTCTCCAATTCATCCTTTTTCTATGAGCTAACTAGATATCATGTCCAGACTTGGAATTTTGGATAGAGCCTGATGACTCTACCACTGATTATCCAAAAATCTTGTTGTTTTTTCATTGCCACTGACCCAGAAGGCATTTTCTGCAAACAAGTTTTGTTCTTTTATTGTCAAATTCCATAAACAAAAGCCTCTAGGGTGAAGAGCCTTAGAAAGAAGAATTGATATTAGAGCATTGTCTGTGTACATAGCTCTAAAATTCTGCTCCATAGTCAAGTATTTTTCTTGAATCATCCTCCAAAATGGCTTAGTCATTAGGTTTCACTTGGAAGATCCAGTTTCTGGATCCCTACTTCTCCCCGACATTTGGGGAGTGAAGCTTTCTTCTTCATGGAACAACAGTTTAACTAGGTGGCCAGCTATCATATGCCCTAGTCTTACGGTGTTGTTTTGATTCAATTGTCTATTGAGCTACATGTTATCCCTAATGTTTCTATAAGGCCAAAATACTCTATCTTTGCTGATGGAACAACCAACTTGCATTATTAATATTGGTTGTGAATATATTTGACATATCTTCCAATTATTTGGTGTCAGAGCTTAGCATACATGGATTCTATGGAATAGACTTGAAAGCTATGGACAACGATAACCACGTTTTAGAATATTGTGAGCATCAACCAGAGAGATGACGACAAAATGTTCTTACATAAAACCATCAGAGAATATTTTAGTCTAGGTCAACATGAGTTAAGGAGTCCATCTTGGGATATAAATTCAGTTAAGCAAGGAGTTCAACTTGAGCAACTGCCTCTAATGGTTTGGAATCTTGGATTTACATTGATGTACACGTATAATTTTCATTCAAACTTTCATATTTTTTGTATTATATAAACTACAATAAACTGATTTAAGTCGCAGACATAAGATTAGAGATAGATTTGCTAATAAAAAGAGCACTGGTCACAAAGGCTAGTCAAATTGAAAAGTTGTTTTATACAATGTATATAAGATATACCTCAGTTCTCATGACTGATTCATTTAATTTCATTAATTTGGTAATTGCATGCATGACATTCAAAAGATCAAAGGTTTAGTGAATTTAACGATACATTGCATATCCTGAAAGTATGCGTAATTCATTGAGAATTCTTAAACTCTATTCTTTATGACCCTGAGAATCTTGTAAGATTTCTACATTATAATAGACTATAGATGTTCCTTCTAAAATGGATTTTGGCTACAATGTCGCACACATTATGAAATAAAACAACCTAGGTTGTAAGCCAAAATGTTTCTGTGACAAGAAAAAGATACAATCCATCCAAAATCCACATCATAATGTGGTTAGAACCAAAAGCATATGACACCCCTATTCCTTATGGCCCTGAGAATCTTGAGTGCCAAAACTCCCCGAGTTACCTTCTTGAGCCAGGTAGGTTGGCCTACCAGTCAAGGGTTGATTAGGAAATGGTTGATTGCTGCCATATGATTGATTCCAATTTGCAACTTCCAACCATGGAGGTATTGAGTACCCATACCTCACATTTGCACTACTGACCCCTGCATTAAGTGGAGGTGTGTAATGAGCATACAGAGAATTGACACCAACTCTGGTAGGAACAAGGCAAGTGGGTAAACCCTCAGTTTGATAGTGAGGCACTTGAATGTTTATGAGATCTTGGAATAATGGTGTATTATCTGCAATGGAGTCCAATGAGTTTGAAATAATCCTGGTTTCATCAGCTATTCTTGTATCGTTGATCATCCCTTATTCCTTTTCAAGCATTTGTTGTGCCTTTCGTTTTTCCTTTTCCTGTCTTGCCATTTGTTTTTATTGGTCCTTAACTTGCCTTGCTTTATCTCTTTCTATCCTTTCATCTGCTCAACGTTGCGTTGCAACAATCCTTGCTGCCTTCTTCTCCTTGACTAGATCCTTCTTTTTCTGTTTTAATTCTTGCATTTCAAATTTCTTTTTTTCAGACTCAACTAATAGGTTTATATAGTCCTCTGAGGTGAGTAACTGTGAGCTTCGGCCCAGACGAAGACTACCTGGTGCACCTTGCTTTTTTTTCATTGATACTCTCTCTATTGGTAGCTTTAGGAACTGGCCAAGTGTCTTCTCCACCCCTCCCCCTGCATGTCATTTCTTGGTACTTCCCTTTCAATATCTGTTGGAACTGATTGAACTATATCATTATCTTCATTTGATGCCTCATTATGTCCTTCATCTTCTTCCATTGATCTATTGTCCACAAAAAAATGAACAATTTCACTGTTCAATTCTGTTGGTTGTGAGGGCATGTTCATGCTTTCTTCATTGGTTGCTGAGGCACTATGTGCATTCATATTGATCATTGCTTCTGCTAGCCATGAAGGTGGGATTACTTGGCTTGTCAATGTCAATTGGTCATTGTCAACTGCATGTTCAACAATGTCATTAACAATATCAGCAACATGAGTTTCATGTTCTTGAGTTGGTGGAACGATCTTCGTGTTACTGTGAATTTGTTCATGGTTATATTGTGTTTCACATACAGTTTCATCATCTTCAGCATATAAGTGTCCTTGAGATAGGGAAATCATATTACCAGCTGCAACAACATCATCTTGGTCATCTACTTCTTGCACTTCAACACCTGTTTGGGCATTCCCTTCTTCCTGACCATCCACATGAAACGCTTGGCTACAACCAGTATCATGCATAAGAGCATAATAGTTCAGTGGCCAGATTCCTGTCCTCCTAAAGCCAACCTTGATATTTGATGGTGTCAAAGCCCTTTTAAAAAGCTTTACTTGCAAGCTCTGCTAGCTCGAACCTTTTCACCTCAACGCCTGGATTCTTTGCCATCCATGCAGCACGCTCCGACCTAAAATAGTTCTTGAAAGGGACAAACACACTAACATCAAGGGGTTGCAGTCTGTGAGTGGTATGAGCGGGCAATGTCAACAGGTCGATGCCTAAATTGTTTTCTTCCTCAATTGTTTGTACAGCCATGTGGCTCCCATGGCCATCTAATATCAATAGATGTCTGTTATTAGGAGAGACACCACCTGGTACCGATGCAGCAAAGTGAAAAATCCAACTTAGAAACAGTTCTTTAGTCATCCATGCATGGGGATGTGCAGCCATGCATACACCTGGTTCAGAGTTCTATATATAGTTTTTCAGTTGATTTTTACCTTTGAATAGATAAAATCCTGGGATTGAAGTACCAATTGCATTGACACAACATAAAATAGTTGTCCACTCCCTGCTCTTAGGAAAAATATTTGGCACATTTAGGCTCCCTCTCTTGGCAATTACCCGCATGCCATAATTCCTCCCTGCCTGTAAACCTGTTTCATCACAGTTCCATATATGGTCTGCTCCATAAGAATGTTTATCGTAAGCACTAGAAAGTGTGTCATAGAACTTTTGCACAACTGCAGGGCACAAATATAATGCTCTGTCTCTGTCAAGGCCCTCAACAGTACACAATACAAGTTCTGGATGCCTTTTTTTAAACCCAAACCACCATGATTTACCAGGAAACCCATCTTTGAATGGGTTTAGCCTCCCTTGACAGATTTGAGCAACTTTTGATTTGATTTGTATCAACTCTAGCCCATGTCCCAATTGGGCCATCTCTTTACACCACTCAACCACCTCGGCCTCCTCCTCCTCAGTCATAACTGTAAGAGGCCCTCTACGTTTTGTATGAGTCAGTCCATTTATCCAATAATGTATTGATGAGGGAGGAATACCATGTTTTTTTGTAGATGCCCGAACTGCGTATCCATTAAACTCTATGTCGTCAGTTGAAACTAACATTTGTTCTTTTGTCCATCCTCTTATAGCACTGATATTTTTAGTTGAACTTGCCCCTTGGACTGTTGTTGATGGTGGTTCTGTGGCTGATGGTGTGTTAACATCAGCTGTCGTCACATGGTCATCCTCAACAATGTTCCCTGGTGCATTGTTGGCATTGACATCAGCTGTCATGTCCTCATCAGACGATGTGCATTGCAGTTGCGCACCCCTTGTCACTCTCCTGCCACTTCTCCTTATACGAGAAGTATAACTTCCTTTCGCCATAGATGCAACAACCTGTAAAATTATTGCATGCATTTAAACATTATAATATTTGTAAATTATGCTTTCATAAAAGGCAAAAATACTTTTGCTTTATTATAGGAAATTATCAACATGTATGTTACAGGAAATCAAATTACATTACCTCGTAGTCTCTCATTGCAAATTACTTCGTAGTCTCTCAATTGCCTGCCTCTTCATCAATTTAGCAACTTTTATATGGATACCTTCTAATGGGCTTCAAGTAGGATTCTATGATAGAAGTTTCAGTGTAGTTGAAGGCATTATTCAGCAATCAGTGTCCAAGGCTTTTGCTCAGAATTCCCTTATATCAAGCTGGGCTTATAAGGATGCATTTCCATGACTGCTTCGTTAATGTAAGGATAACAACTAGCATACAACCATGTATATCCAAGTTGCATGTTTCTAGTTATAAATGCACCCAAAGTACTGTCTAAATTTAATGCATTGCTGCTATAAATTCAAGTTGTCAATATCTAATTTATAAATGGATCCAAATATTGTCTATTTTAATGCATTATTGTATATAGTTGATAGTGAACACTATCCACTTAGTTACACAGCATTGAATGCTGTTGTCAGTGGTGTATGGAGTCTAGACCATCAGATCTACCATCTATTCAAATTAGATAGTTTACAGACCACTCTCATAGTGTTCAATTAGAAAGTTTACAGACCACTCTCATAGTGTTCAATTAGAAACTTTACAGACCACTCTCATAGTGTTCAATGCTGCTTAGCCAGATGGATAGTGTTTATTTAGAATTGATAAACTCATCCAAGTTGTAAAAGGTATCAGATAGTGTTCCTGTAGAATTGGTAAACTCACCCAAGCTGTAGAAGGTATCTTGATAGTTGATGCTTTTTAGTTGGCCTTTAGGCATAGAATTACTCTTCTTTTAAGGTTATATCTATTTTGATGTGCTTTAGGTTTAGAACTACTCTCTTGGTAAGATCATCTGTGTAGTGATTGTTTTTTTAAGAGTATGATAGATCAAGAATTTTGACATTTCATTAGCATTTTTAATAAAAACCCGTTGTTTTAAATTAAGGTTGGTAGTAGTACATAGGCTTACATTCCATTGCCATCATTTTTCTTGTTGGTATGCTTTCCATCTGCAAAAATACTGAAAACTCACAATGTTTTAGCTAAGACATAAGCAAGTGAAATGTACACATATATTTTGTTTCAAATATCATTTTCCATTTTTTTGTTGTTTGGCATTGCCAAAAATGTCTCAGTACTGTAACTCCTACATTGTAGTCCATAGCCACCATTCCAGGCATAGTAATTAGTTTGGAAACTCAAAAAAAATATGGTCATATGCTCCAGAAGAGTTCTATGCCTGTCATAATCACAGTAAGGCTGGGCATAAATTCTATGTTGGGAACAACTTGCAGCTGTGATCAGCCTTGGAATGGACTTATCGTCACTTTCAACATTATACAAAACAATATCTTTTAAACTACCACGTTATATCCACAATATTTTAAGTGGCTGATCCATAAGTATAAGTTTAGATCACCTGATGATCACATTGCTGGAGCTTTCTTTTCCTAACAACATGGAAATTAAGTCAATTGCCTGCCTGTTCATCAGTTTAGCAACTTTTATATGGATATCTGCTAGTGGGCTTCAAGTAGGATTCTATGATAGAAGTTGCAGTGCAGTTGAAAGGTTTCGTTCATTCCCATTACGATAGACTTTCACGTAAATCAAGATTCCCATATTGGACAAAGAAAACTTAACTGAAGACGCGTGAGAAAAGATCTTAGGTTTTTAAAACATTTATCTCATTGAATGGAGAAATTAGAGTTTGAAATAAGAAACTCTACAAAAACTCTATAAAAAGCAGTTGTGTGGTTATATGGTTTCCAATTTTTATTATCAGTCATAAAAAGTTTTAGAAAATTGAACTGAAAAAATTAAGTATGTTGAAGGCATTCATTTTTTTTAATTTTTTTATTTTAAGGAATGGTTTTAACTTTTCTAAATAGCTGTATTTAGAACCTAATTTTTATTCAATGGCTGTTTATGAAACCATCCAACTATCCTTTTAGCAGTTATGGCCAGATAGATCATGTAAGAACTCTGATAAATGAAAACAATGAAAACAGAACTGTAAGAAGAATGAGTTTCAATCGCTATTTGTGAAACCATCCAGCTATCCTTTTAGCAGTTATGGCCAGACAGATCATGTAAGAACTTTAATAAATGAAAACAATGAAAACAAAACTGTAAGAAGAATGAGTTGTAATTGATATAACTAACCTGGATATATTGGCAACTGTTTTGTGATGTTGTCTTCAAGTTTGATGAATAGTTTGAAAGCATAAGATGCAACTTCAATAGTGGGTGGACTTCTTTTATAGTTTTTTTCACTTGAATTTAATTGGTGGACATGAATGCACATGGATTGCAATGGCTTCATTTTGAATGTGTGGTCTGGATTTAATTTGATGTGATCTAATGGTTGGGAATTCGTTATTTGTTGATCCATGTGCTTTGATCTTTTTTAATGAGAAATAGAGTGAGTTGGGTGTCATTTACTTAACAAAGTGGGTTTAAATGTTATTGGGTTGGGTGTCATTTATTGAACATAGGGTGTTTAGTTGTTGAACAACACAGCAATTATGGCTGGCATACATTCCCTTTTATTATGTGTAGGTAGGGATATTGATTTGGGATACAAAGCTTTAGTTCTAATGAGTGGGGGTTGAAGTGACTATTACTTTGTACTTCTGGAATAGACCATTTTGGAAGCATTTATGATTTTCATTGTTTTCTAGTTGGGTCAATATGGTTTGCAGTATTAAGTAGTAAGATACTATTTATGGACAGTTGTGGGCCCAGTCAATGTATGGGGAAATTTTGGACATAAATTAATACTTATTTATACTTAATGTTATTTACTTTTGTTTAGATATTGGTTTCAAAAGTCTCAATTTATGGTGGTTTGGTGGGACCAGTACTATATCAATTACTGGTCTTTGCACAACATTAGAAATCTCTCCCCTAGTTATTTTTTTGTCTATTAAATACGTTTGTTTTTCCCCTTTTCAAGTTACGTGAGAAATGTTAAATTCAACCCTTGGTAATGCGTCCGGATAATGCGAAGGGACTAAAGTCTGATTTTCAAAGGTAAAATAAAATATTATATTTAGGTTAGTACTTGCAACTCGTGTATAAACATGGGTTAATAGTACTCACTGTAAAAATTAGAAACAACTTTGATGTTTATGTTTATTTAATAACTTATATTTTTAACGAGGTGAGGGCAGGCTTGGAATTTCAAATTCTTGTTGCCTGTCAAATGAAAATTTGATGACTTAGTATTTTTCACGCTTTTCATTTTACGTTTTAAGCAAATTTGTGAGTGTTGATTTCTTTTTATAAAAAAATTCTCTTTCAGTTACTTTTTGCATTTCAACCTTATTTTTCATGCCTCTCGTTTTAGGTTTTAAGCAAATTTGGGAGTGTGAACCTCTCTTTATCAAAAAACTGTCTTTCAACTACTTTTTGCATTTCAACTTTCATTAATCTCCCCGTTTTAATCTCCACGTTTTAAGCAAATTTATGAATATCAACCTCCCCTTATCAAAAACTCTTTTTCAACTACTTTTTACATTTCAAAATTCATTAATCTCCTTCCCAGAGTACTTTGTTTTTTCCTAAATTAGCTAAACGAATCAAGGCTTATTTCAACATGAAGCCTTGTGAAAAGCTAAATAAAATGGTTATGTTAAACACGCTAATTGTGAAAAATTTGCTTTAAACAAAGGAAAGGTAAATAGGAGAACAATAAGGGAGCACAACAACAATGTTGCAGGAGTCCATGAAGGTTAAATAATCTTTTCTCTGATATAGACAGGCTAATTTTGAAAAATTTGCTTTAAACAAAGAAAAGGTGAATAGGAGAACAATAGGGGAGCACAACAACAATGTTGCAAGAGTCCATGAAGGTTAAATAATCTTTTCTCTAATATAGAAAGCAAAAGTAGACATGAGAGGGTGGTGATTTGGATATTCAATATAGAAAAATTAATAATTGATTTTACTTTATAACTATTTAATATATAGAATAAATAATTAATATAAAATTATATATGTTTTTTATAAAAATAAAAGAATATATATATTTTATAATAAAAATGAAATGATATATGAATTTATATAAATTTTAATTTTAAATATTTAATAAATATGTCTAAATATTAACCAGTGATTTTGTTCTATAAATATTCAATAGATAAAGTCTTCAATCATCATAAAATTAAATTATATCTTTTTGTCCTTCTCTTTCCAAACCAAAACCATACGCCATTAAGTTTGAACTCTCTTCGGGACAGGTTCAGTCCATTCATAATTCTAGGCATTACAAACTCTCTTCTGTGCCGGTTCAGTCCATTTATAATTCTAAGGAGTACGTTTGTTTGTAGAAGTATTATCAATTTTGACGGTTGAAATTTGAAATTAAACATTATTTTGACAAGTTACAAGTGTATAACACACGTATTTTTTCAATTCCCGTCAAATACGTCTTGGAACACGAAATACGTCCTACAGAATGTCAAATTCCAGGAGGGTATCATGGGTATGGGTAATGTAGTTAGTGTGAAACGTAATCATTTCATTTCAAAGATTATCATTTATTTTTATAATTTGTAGACGTGTCGGGAAGATAGGTGTCCTTCCTACGGACTTTTCAGTTGCTGGGCACCATCCGTTGCAGTCGTGCAGATAGTGTGGGAGACAGAGCATCTGCAACTTGCGACTTTGAAACACTGAGAACAATATGACCTCCTCTGGTCTACACATTTAATTTTAAGTATAGTTTACGACCGAAACATTTGACATGGATATTATACAAGCGAGGGTGTCTTCATCTATCCACATTGACCGAAACATGCAGGCAGGAGCAAGAGCAAGCTTTAAGATGCATTCAAGTCGGGTTTTTCTATGTACCCAAGTTGAAGCAGGCCTCCGTCCAATTATGTCTAATGTTATATTGATGATCTCCAACGCTTCTGTGACATTATCAAATCCAACAAAGCCCGTATTTGTAAAAAGTAGTGACAGCAGCTACCGAGGATCCACAGCTGGCAGCTCTAGTAGTGGGATTCAACAGTCACTGTCGCTATCCACCGTATCATATGTGTCGTCTGCCTCTCCACAGAGTACTTTGGTTCCTTCCATAAATGATGTCACCATTAGTGAATTGGAGGCTATGTAGGCACAAAATCTTCACGGTCCATTGTAAATAAAGTGGGTTTCAGACTATTGATAACAAAAAAAAAAAATTGGTTTCCGTGGATAACAGTATTTTAATGGATGTGAAAGTGGTACTTCAACATCCTTTTGGTTTTTGCACATATTTCCCATTACTAAAATCAAGTCATAGAAGGTTGACTTTCCACATTCAAGATTTTCGCTGAGGCATTTATTGATTACAGCCATGCTAGTACTTCTTTGAAACATTAAATCAATGATGCATAATAGCCGGTAGTTATTAGTGATAGCTGGTAGTTATTAGTGAGCAATACATTTGTTGTGATTATAGCCGGTAGTTATTAGTGAGCATTGCAGACATTTGTTGTGATTGATGAATGAATAATTTTAAAAGATGGAAATAAAGACAAATGTATAGGGGAGAGATGTCTAATGTTGTGCGGGACCAGTGATTGATATAGTATTGGTCCCATCAAACTACTAGAAATTGAAAGATGTGCAACTAATATTTAAACAAAAATAAATAAGATAAGTGCAAATATCTTTCAATTTATGTTTAAAATTTCTCAAAATGTTTAATGGGCCCATAATTATCCATAAATAGTATCTTAATACTTAAGAGTACAAATCATATTGACCCAAGTAGTAAACAGATAAAACCATAAATCTATTCCAGAAGTACAAAGTAGTAGTGACTTCAATCTCCAATGTATCCCTAATGGATCTTCAACCCCCACAATCTCCAATTTATCCCAAATGGATCTTCAACCCCCACTCATCAAAACTAATGCATATCCATACCTGCATATAATAAAAGTGAATGTATGCCAGCCATAATTGTTGTGTTATTCAACATTTAAACCCACTATGTTCAAAAAATGACACCCAGCCCAATAACTTCAATAAATGACACTCAACCCATTCTATTTCCCATTAAAAGAGATCAAAGCACGTGGATCAATAAAAAACAAATTCCCACCCATTGAATCATATCCAAATCAATTCCCAGCCAATGAATCACATCCAAATCAATTCAGATCACACATTCAAAATGAAGCCATTGCAATCCATGTCCATACTTGCCACCAATTAAATTCAAGTGCAAAAAACTATAAAAGAAGTTCAACCACTCCTCACCAGCCCTCCATCACAGAACATATCCAAATCAATTCCTAGCCATTGAATCACATCCAAATCAATTTAGATCACACATTCAAAATGAAGCCATTGAAATCCATGTCCATACTTGCCACCAATTAAATTCAAGTGCAAAAACCTATAAAAGAAGTTCAACCACTCCTCACCAGCCCTCCATCACAGAACATTTGACACTATATTCAGGTTAGTTATTTCAATTATAACACATTTTTATTACAGTTTTATTTTCATTTCTCACAATTTTTATTTCAGTTTTCTTATAGTTTTATTTTCATGAAAATATATATATTTTTTCTATTTTTCTATATTTTGAATCATTTTCTAGTTGACTGGAAAATATGACACAACCATAATGCAGAGTGTTGGCTAGTATGGCTAGCTACAGATGAAAAAGAACAGAACTCATGCAGATAAAGTTTAAATTGAACTGAACTACATATTCTAATTCTCAAACCACAGGGATTCATTTATTTTTTTATTGAAAATAATTAAACTTTTTTCTTGAGCAAAAATAAGTCACAGAACTTGTGGAGACCAGACTTTCACATGTCACAATTTTCAAGGAGAAAAGATGTGTCAGGGCATCCAAAAATCAATGTGTGATAGACAATTGAGATCAACATCTTAACTAAAAAAGACCACAGGTATTAATTTCTTCTTTTATTGAAAATAAATATTTCATTAAACTTTTTTCTTGAGCAAAAATAAGTCATAGAACTTGTGGAGACGAGACGTCCACATGTCACAGTTTTCAAGGAGAAAATATGTGTCATGACATCCAAAAATCAACGTGATAGACAATCCAGATCAACATCTTAACCAAAAAAGGAACTGGGTGTCACTTTTTATAGTTGAAATTGCTCCTAGAGCTTCTTTCATGTTTGAAGAGTGTTATCTATAGGAATAAAAACAGTATTGACATTAGGTCTCTAAGTTGCCTAAAAACCCAAATGAGAATTCAAGGATAGCGTCAAAGAAAACAAGCAATGCAAAAGTTTATGAAGCAATACAATGAACAATAAGTAGAGGGGTCTGCTCAGAGGACCAGAAGGTGGAAGCCCAGGGAAAACAAGCAATGAAAAAGTTTATGAAGCATTATAGTCAACAATAAATAGATGGGTTTGCTCATATTACAAGAATGTAGAAACCCAAACGATCTTTTAGCAAATTCAATACTAAAAGCATGCAAATATGTGAGTAGAGGCATACATGATAATGCTATCAAAAGGAATGAAAACGGTGCAACATTGAATCATCTGTCATGCAACCTAAAAAAAAACTAACTGCAAGAAGAAGGTAATGGAGGAGAAAAAGAAGTTATGAACATAATCCCATTTGAATCAAAGTGTCAAGAAGACTTTTGTATATATCTTATGATGTAATTCATATATCTATGTAGGTTGGCATATTTGTGGATGCTCTTGCATTGTCGGATCTAGAGTTCTTGTCTCGAATAAAAAATAGAAATATTGCTTAGATCTTTGTACTTAGAGACCTAATGAAACTAAACAGTATTGACAAACATCAGGCTAAACAATTTAATTCAAATAACGGTTTATAAAAAATAACTAAATCAGATCAACATCTTAACCAGAAAGACCACTTTGTTTAGTTGAAATTCCTAGGATGTTTGTGAGTGTCTCCAAAAGTGTCAGACATTAAATGGAAACTTTGCAATTTTCAAGATTTAAGGATTAAATTTAATTAAAACAATAGTAAGGCAGTGAATTTTATAACTAGGTGCAAGAACACAACTAAGGCTACCCTCAGCAGCCAAGCAACTTGCAAAATTACCATGTCTTCCCAATCCAAACCTAGGATGTCTATGGTGACTATGAATAACAATAATGACAAACAAGAGGCTAAACAAATTAATTTAGACAACAATAACTACCAGATCAACATCTTAACTAGAAAAGGAACCAGGTGTCACTTTTTATAGTTGCAATTCCTCCCAGAGCCTCCTTCATGTCTGTAGAATGTTCTATTTAGGAATAACAATAATATTGACATTAGGTCTCTAAGTTGCCAAAGAACCCAAATGACAATTCAAGGATAGTGCCAAAGAAAACAAGCAATGCAAAAGTTTATGAAGAATTACAGTCAACAATAAGTAGAGGGGTTTTCTCAGAGGACCAGAAGGTGGAAACCTAGGGAAAACAAGCAATGCATAAGTTTATGAAGCCTTACAGTAAAAAATAAATAGATGGGTCTGCTCATATTACAAGAATGTAGAAACTCAAACGATCTTTTGGGAAAATTCAATACTAAAAGCATGCAAATATGTGATTAGAGGCACACATGATAATGATATCAAAAGGAATGAAACGGTGCAGCATTGAATCATCGGTCATGCAACCTAAAAATAAACTAGCTGCAAGAAGAAGGTAATGGAGGAGATAAATAAGTTATGAATAAGATCCCATATGAATCAAAGTGTCAAAAAGTTTTCGTATATATCTTATGATGTAATTCATATATCTATGCAAGTTGGCATTTTTGTGGATGCTCATGCATTGTCAGATCTAGAGTTATTGTGTCAAAGAAAAAATAGAAATATTGTTCAGATCTTGGTACTTAGAGACCTAATGAAACTAAACAATATTGACAAACATTAGGCTAAACAATTTAAGTCAAATAACAGTTTATAAAAAAGAACTAAACCATATCAACGTCTTAACCAGAAATATTACTTTGTTTAGTTGAAATTCCTAGGATGTTTGTGAATGTCTCCAAAAGTGTCAGACTTTAAATGGAGACTTTACAGTGTTCGAGATTTAAGGATTAAATTTAATTGAAACAATAGTAAGGCAATGCACTTTATAACTAGGTCCAAGAACACAACTAAGGCTACCCTCATCAGCCAAACAACTTGAAAAATTACGATGTCTTCCCAATCTAAACCTAGGATGTATGTGCTGACTATGAATAACAGTAAGGACAAAAATGAGGCTAAAAAAATTAATTCAAACAACAATAACTACCAGATCAACATCTTAACCAGAAAAGGAACCGAGTGTCACTTTTTATAGCTGAAATTCCTCCTAGAGCTTCCTTTATGTCTGAAGAGTGTTATCTATAGGAATAACAACAGTATTAACATTTGGTCTCTAAGTTGCCAAAGAACCCAAATGAGAATTCAAGGATAGCGCCAAAGAAAACAAGCAATGCAAAAGTTTATGAAGCATTACAGTGAACAATAAGTAGAGGGGTTTGCTTAGAGGACCAGAAGGTGGAAACCCAGGGAAAACAAGCAATATAGAAGTTTATGAAGCATTACACTCAACAATAAATAGATGGGTCTGCTCAGATTGCAAGAATGAATAAACCCAAACGATCTTTTGGGCAAATTCAATACTAAAAGCATGAAAATATGTGAGTAGAGGCAGACATGAATCATTTGTCATGCAACCTAAAAATAAACTAACTGCAAGAAGAAGGTAATGGAGGAGAAAAAGAAGTTATGAACATGATCCCATTTGAATCAAAGTGTCAAAAAGGATTTCATATATATCTTATTATGTAATTCATATATCTGTGCAATTTGGCATTTTTGTGGATGCTCTTGCATTGTCAGATCTAGAGTTCTTGTCTCGAAGAAAAAATAGAAACATTATTCAGATTTTGGTACTTAGGGACCTAATGAAACTAAACAATATTACCTAATGAAACTAAAAAATATCGACAAACATGAGGCTAAACAATTTAATTCAAATAACAAATGATAAAAAATAACTAAACCATATCAACATCTTAACCATAAATACTTTCTTTAGTTGAAATTCCTCCTATAACACATAAAACATTTTATCCAAGACATATATTGATATAATGGAAGACATACAACCAATTCCAGGTCAATTTCAATACACTGACAACAGTTTTCCAAGTACAAATACAGACATGGTATTTTAAGTGTAAAAACAAGTTATCAAAACAACAATCGCTGATAATTTTGAGGACATACAACAAATTCATTCTATAGTTTGATTTTTTAAGGATACTAAAAAAAAGGCATATGTATGAAAATCTCTTAAGCTGCTACTAACATACATGTTGATAATTTCTTGTAATAAAGAAAAAATACGTTTGGCTTGTATGAAAGAATAATTTTCAAATATTCTTAACTAAATGCATGCAATAATTCTGCAGGTAGTTGCATCTATGGCAAGAGTTAGTTATGTTGATCGTATAAGGAGAAGTGGCAGGAGAGTGACAAGGGGTGCCCATTTGCGATGCCTTTCGTCAGATGAGGACAAGACAGGTGATTTGAATGTCAACAATGCTCCAAGAAACGTTTTTTAGGATGACCATGTGATTGAAGTTGATGTTGTCACACCATCACCCACAGAGCCACCCTCAACCACAATGCAAGGGGAAAGTTAAACTAAAAATATCAACGCTATAAGATGTTGGAAAAAGAAGAAATGTTAGTTGCAATTGTCGACATAGAGTTTAATGGATATTTAGTTCGAGCATCTGCAAAAAAACCTGGTATTCCTCCCTCATTAATACATTATTGAATAAATGGGCTCACTCATACAAAACATAGAGGGCCTCTTATAGTTATGACAGAAGAGGAGGAGGTCGAGATGGTTGAGTGGTGTAAAGAGAAGGCCCAATTGGGACATGGACTAGAGTCGATACAACTCAAATCCACAGTTGCTCAAATATCTTAATGATCCGGATTTAAACAGGAACGCAATACAATACAGAGATAACCATAAACACAAAGATGCAGCGGAAATAATACTTCATTTCATTACTGTAAAATACTGAAATATGCTTACAACCAGAAATGGAAATAAACCAGCTAGGGCGATGGTAGCTTATCTATGAGAAGAGATGTGCGGCTACATGCCTCTGAACTGTTCTAAACTGAGTTACAATGAGGCTCGAAGGCCTATTTATTGTTGAGAAACAATGGAAAACCCTTAACATTCCGAAACCTAACCCTAGAAGATGAAACGCCAAATTGTGGGCCCCGTTCGGGTAAACTGGTACATCAATTTCCCGGGGTCGTAACTTTGGCATACGATCTCCGTTTGACGCGTACGATAGCTCGTTAGAAATATCTATCCAAGTACTACCACTTTGGGAGGCAACATGGGTCCATGGACCCATGTTGCCCCAGATTCCCAAAAAAACGTCGTTTAGGGCCTCAAAACGGCTCCAGAAGTTCAGGGCCCGAAAAACTGCTAAAAATAGTAAACTGTGCTGCAATTTAGGAAACTGAAAAGACTGAAAGAGACAGTTGTGGGTGTCCAAATGGGATAAGTGGGTGGCCACCAACATCCACCTGGATCATTCCTCCCCCCTTAGGAAGCAATGGTCCCCATTGCGTTGAGTTCCTCTTTGAGATGAGGAAGCTTCTGCTGAGCTGGGTCTCTGGTGAGCTGTTCTGCAATCTCTGATGTGTCCAGAAATGGTGGGAAGCATGGTCGACGATGGTCCACATTGAACACTTAGTGCAAGCGAAGGAATGGAGGAATGTTGTGCTTGAAAGCATTGTTTCCCGTAGCATTGGTATCGGTGTAAGGACCATGTCGGAGTGGTCTGAGTTTCTGATGGGTTCTGGTAAGGTGTTCTCTCTGCATATGCAACCAGACTTTGTCGCCCACTTGAAACTTGTGTGGTACCCCAGTGGGTGAGGAGAAATTGTTCCTGTGTTCTATCATGACCGTATCCCTTTGCTGCTGCTGTTGCATGGAGGAACCCTTTGCAGGGGTCATGGATGTAGCAACGATCTTCCCCTTACTTTGGGAGTGAACCAGACAGATAAATTTCCTGGTCTGGGAGATGAGCTTGTTGCCTTTCTTAGCAGTGATCAAAGATGTGGCAGTAGGTGGGGCTACCTCTGGTATCCTGTATAATGAATTATTCAAAGAAATAATGACAGCACGAGGCCTTGACTCATACATAGCATGTCGCCTCCACAAGTATGGTTGGCCTAGTAATACATCACAAACATCCAGAGGTGTAACATCACACAATACCTCGTCTGTGAAGGGTTTGATGTTGTAGGGAAGGCGGCACTGCTGGCGAACTTTCAGATCTCATCCTTCGTGAAGCCACCCGATACTGTACGGCTGCGGGTGCGGTGTAGTCGGTAGGCCCAACCGCTTCACGACCTCTGCTGAAATGAGGTTCTTTTGGCTGCCACTGTCGACAATGAATTGTAGCGGCGAACCCTTCACCCACATCTGTGAGTGGAAAAGACGCTCCCCTTCCTCTGGATTTTCGGGCTCATCTTTCTGGATCTTGGCGGTGGCAACAGTGGTGCTGGGATCCGCATCAATGATCTGTTTCCCTTTGCCATTCCCCTTGTCGGGTTCTGGCTCAGGGTCGGAACATGCATCTGATTCGGAAGCCTTCAACTCAGCCACCAGCGACTGCTTGGTCCGACACTCACTTGTGTTATGAGTGGGACTCTTGTGGAACTCACACCACTTCCCTGTGTCCTTCTTCGGCTTCATGGTGTTGTTCTTTTCTTGTGGCTTCGACGGGTTGTCTTGGGTCACCCCCCCTTGGCTTTGTCCTTTGGGCTTCGGATTTGCAGATCCAAATTCTCGCTTCTTCTGTTTGAACTTTTGCTCGATTTTGACAGCGTATCGGTATGCCGTGCCGAGCAAGGAGATGTTCAAGAACACCATCTCTTCCTGGATGTATTTGTGTAGGCAATTGCGGTATTTCAGTACTAGATGCAGCTCAGTATCTTTGATACCCAACTGTGTGCGAAGGGTATGAAAAATGTTTGTGAACTCCGGCACATCTTGGTCTCGTCCCTGCCGCAGTGTGGTCCATTTGATGTATTTGTCCTCATAGCTTCCGACAGGGTAGTACTGCTCCTTGATGGCATCCCAGAAGTCATTCCAAGTGGTTGCGGCTGAAAATAGTGAGTCTGTACTTTCATCCTTCTGCTCGCAGTAGGTTTCCCACCAGTCCTTGACGTGGGGGGCTGCTTTGAGAAGAGCGAAAACAATCTTTTCCCGATTTGAAAATTCATGAACAAAAAAATACCCATCTAGCAGATTAAACCATTTATCTACGGCATCTGCGTCTATTTGACCCTCGAAAATGGGGATTTCAAAATTAACTTGTACCTTAAACGGTGTGGCGTTTCCAGAGTAGCTGTTGGAAGGCGATGCGTCGCCTCTGGGTAGCCGCTGAAGGATCTGCGCAAAGTTATCCATCATCGCGTTCCTTTGCCACTCGAGCGCTTCTTCGAGCAAGATTTTGATAGGATCTCCTGCCCCCTCGTCTTTCTTCTCATCCGCCATGGGAGGTCGTCGAGATTTGCGAGGTTGGTCTTGCAAAGGTTCGACCAGTTCAAGCCCTAAATCCTTATATCCCGACCTCGTTGGGGACATGCAAAGAAAAACAGAGAAAAAGCAGACCGCTCTGATACCACTGATCCAGATTTAAACAGGAACGGAATACAATACAGAGATAACCATAAACACAAAGATGCAACGGAAATAATACTTCATTTCATTACTGTAAAATACTGAAATATGCTTACAACCAGAAATGGAAATAAACCAGCTAGGGCGATGGTAGCTTATCTCTGAGAAGAGATGTGCGGCTACATGCCTCTGAACTGTTCTAAACTGAGTTACAATGAGGCTCGAAGGCCTATTTAATGTTGAGAAACAATGGCAAACCCTTAACATTCCGAAACCTAACCCTAGAAGATGAAACGCCAAATTGTGGGCCCCGTTTGGGTAAATTGGTACATCAATTTCCCGGGGTCGTAACTTTGGCATACGATCTCCGTTTGACGCGTACGATAGCTCGTTAGAAAGATCTATCCGAGTACTACCACTTTGGGAGACAACATGGACCCATGTTGCCCCAGATTCCCAAAAAAACATCGTTTAGGGCCTCAAAACGGCTCCGGAAGTTCAGGACCCGAAAAACTGCTAAAAATAGTAAACTGTGCTGCAATTTAGGAAACTGAAAAGACTGAAAGAGACAGTTGTGGGTGTCCAAATGGGATAGGTGGGTGGCCACCAACATCCACCTGGATCATTCCTCCCCCCTTAGGAAGCAATGGTCCCCATTGCGTTGAGTTCCTCTTTGAGATGAGGAAGCTTCTGCTGAGCTAGGTCTCTGGTGAGCTGTTCTGCAATCTCTGATGTGTCCAGAAATGGTGGGAAGCATGGTCGACGATGGTCCACATTGAACACTCGGTGCAAGTGAAGGAATGGAGGAATGTTGTGCTTGAAAGCATTGTTTCCCGTAGCCTTGGTATCGGTGGAAGGACCATGTTGGAGTGGTCTGAGTTTCTGATGGGTTCTGGTAAGGCGTTCTCTCTGCATATGCAACCAGACTTTGTCGCCCACTTGAAACTTGTGTGGTACCCCAGTGGGTGAGGACAAGTTGTTCCTGTGTTCTATCATGACCGTATCCCTTTGCTGTTGCTGCTGCATGGAGGAACCCTTTGCAGGGGTCATGGATGTAGCAACGATCTTCCCCTTACTTTGGGAGTGAACCAGATAGACAAATTTCCTGGTCTGGGAGATGAGCTTGTTGCCTTTCTTAGCAGTGATCAAAGATGTGGCGGTAGGTGGGGCTACCTCCAGTATCCTGTATAATGAATTATTCAAACAAATAATGACAGCACGAGGCCTTGACTCATACACAGCATGTCGCCTCCATAAGTATGGTTGGCCTAGTAATACATCACAAACATCCAGAGGTGTAACATCACACAATACCTCGTCTGTGAAGGGTTTGATGCTGTAGGGAAGGCGACACTGCTGGCGAACTTTCAGATCTCGTCCTTCGTGAAGCCCCCTGATACTGTACGGCTGCGGGTGCGGTGTAGTCGGTAGGCCCAACCGCTTCACGACCTCTGCTGAAATGAGGTTCTTTTGGCTGCCACTGTCGACAATGAATTGTAGCGGCGAACCCTTCACCCACATCTGTGAGTGGAAAAGACGCTCCCCTTCCTCTGGATTTTCGGGCTCATCTTTCTGGATATTGGCGGTGGCAACAGTGGCGCTGGGATCCGCATCAATGATCTACTTCCCTTTGCCATTCCCCTTATCGGGTTCTGGCTCAGCGTCGGAACATGCATCTGATTCGGAAGCCTTCAACTCAGCCACCAGCGACTGCTTGGTCCGACACTCACTTGTGTTATGAGTGGGACTCTTGTGGAACTCACACCACTTCCCTGTGTCCTTCTTCGGCTTCATGGTGTTGTTCTTTTCTTGTGGCTTCGACGGGTTGTCTTGGGTCACCCCGCCTTGGCTTTGTCCTTTGGGCTTCGGATTTGCAGATCCAAATTCTGGCTTCTTCTATTTGAACTTTTGCTCGATTTTGACAGCGTATCGGTATGCCGTGCCGAGCGAGGAGATGTTCAAGAACACCATCTCTTCCTGGATGTATTTGTGTAGGCAGCCGCGGTATTTGAGTACTAGATGCAGCTCAGTATCTTTGATACCCAACTGTGTGTGAAGGGTATGAAAAATGTTTGTGAACTCCGGCACATCTTGGTCTCGTCCCTGCCGCAGTGTGGTCCATTTGATGTATTTGTCCTCATAGCTTCCGACAGGGTAGTACTGCTCCTTGATGGCATCCCGGAAGTCATTCCAAGTGGTTGCAGCTGAAAATAGTGAGCCTGTACTTTCATCCTTATGCTCGCAGTAGGTTTCCCACTAGTCCTTGACGTGGGGGGCTGCTTTGAGAAGAGCGAAAACAATCTTTTCCCGATTTGAAAATTCATGAACAGAAAAATACCCATCTAGCAGATTTAACCATTTATCTACGGCATCTGTGTCTATATGACCCTCGAAAATGGGGATTTCAAAATTAACTTGTACCTTAAATGGTGTGGCGTTTCCAGAGTAGCTGTTGGAAGGCGATGCGTCGCCTCTGGGTAGCCGCTGAAGGATCTGCGCAAAGCTATCCATCATCGCGTTCCTTTGCTGCTCGAGCGCTTCTTCGAGCAAGATTTTGATAGGATCTCCTGCCCCCTCGTCTTTATTCTCATCCGCCATGGGAGGTCGTCGAGATTTGCGAGGCTGGTCTTACAAAGGTTCGACCAGTTCAAGCCCTAACTCATATCCCGACCTCGTTGGGGACATGCAAAGAAAAAAAGAGAAAAAGCAGACCGCTCTGATACCACTGATCCAGATTTAAACAGGAATGCAATACAATACAGAGATAACCATAAACACAAAGATGCAGCGGAAATAATACTTCATTTCATTACTGTAAAATACTGAAATATGCTTACAACCAGAAATGGAAATAAACCAGTTAGGGCGATGGTAGCTTATCTCTGAGAAGAGATGTGCGGCTACATGCCTCTGAACTGTTCTAAACTGAGTTACAATGAGGCTTGAAGGCCTATTTATTGTTGAGAAACAATGGCAAACCCTTAACATTCCGAAACCTAACCCTAGAAGATGAAACGCCAAATTGTGGGACCCGTTTGGGTAAATTGGTACATCAATTTCCCGGGGTCGTAACTTTGGCATACGATCTCCATTTGACGCGTACGATAGCTCGTTAGAAAGATCTATCCGAGTACTACCACTTTGGGACCCATGTTGCCCCAGATTCCCAAAAAAACATCGTTTAGGGCCTCAAAACGGCTCCGGAAGTTCAGGACCCGAAAAACTGCTAAAAATAGTAAATTGTGCTGCAATTTAGGAAACTGAAAAGACTGAAAGAGACAGTTGTGGGTGTCCAAATGGGATAGGTGGGTGGCCACCAACATCCACCTGGATCACTTAAGGGAGGCCAAACCCATTCAAAGATGGGTTTCCTGGTAAATCATGGTGGTTTGAGTTTAAAAAAATACATCTAGACCTTGTATTGCATAAAACTGAGGTCCTTGACAGAGACAGAGAATTAAATCTGCGCCCTGCAGTTGTATATAAGTTCTATGACACTCTTTCTAGTGCTTACGATAAATATTCTTATGTTGCAGACGATATATGGAATTGTGATGAAACAGGTTTACATGCAGGAAGGAATTGTGGCATGCGGGTAATTGCCAAGGGAGGTAACAGAAACGTGCCAAATATTTTTCCTAAGAGCAGGGAGTGGATAACTATTATATGTTGTGTCAATGAAATTGGTGCTTCAATCCCAGGATTTTATCTATTCAAAGGTAAAAATCAACTAAAAAACTATATACAAAATTGTGAACTAGGTGCATGCATGGTTGCACATCCCCATGCATGGATGACTAAAGAATTTTTTTTAAATTGGCTTTGTCACTTTTCTGCATCTGTACCAGGTGGTGTCTCACCTAATAACAAACACCTATTGATATTATATGGTCATGGAAGCCACATTGTTGTACAAACAATTGAGGAAGCAAACAATTTGGGCATCGACTTGTTAACATTTCCCGCTCATACCACTCACATATTGCAACCCCTTGATGTTAGTGTGTTTGGCCCTTTCAAGAACTATTTCAGGTCAGAGTGTGTTTCATGGATGGAAAAGAATCCAGGGGTTGAGGTGAAAAGGTTCGAGCTAGCAGAGATTGCAAGTAAAGCGTTTAAAAGGGCTCTGACACCATCAAATATCAAGGCTGGCTTTAGGAGGACAGGAATCTGGCCACTGAATTATGATACTCTTACGCATGATACTGGTTGTAGCCATGTTATAGACATATTTGGGCACTGCAACCCCAATCACATATGTCCATAAACCAAGGGCTTCTAAACCCCTAAAAGTGTTGTTTCATACCCTAAAGGAACAAGGTCCGCTGATTACATCATCTCCCAGAAGTTCTCCATGAAAAACTACTCAGAACTGGTCAAAACTGGACCATACAGACTGCTCCATGCATAGGGTGTGATGCATCTCACCTATCACACACAGGGGGTGCGATGCATATTGGAAAGCCCTTCTATAGGGTGCGATGAACGAGAGTAGACAAATGGCAGAAGCAGTTTACTAGGTGGAAACCCAGAGAATCTTCTAGAAACTGTTCATATGACACTTGCCTCTCTGAATTCGCCTAGGGATGAGTAAGAGATCTGAAATCTCCAAGTGGAACCAAGGACTATCAGTGAAATGACACTAATCAAAATCCCAGAAGCTGACTCACTCTCTTGTAAACATCTATATATGGATCCCTCATCCTAGAGATCCAAAGGCTAGAATTTTGTAATTTGCAAGGAAGTGCTGTTGGTTTCTCTTTGAAGACATTGTTGGGTGATCTTGCTTTGTATGAGGTGAAGAGGGCTTTCATGTTGGGAGGATGATGCTGGATCAGACAGCTTGGTTGTAATCCTCTCTTCTACTACTTCTATCAATAAAGCTATTTGAGTTTTCCTCCATATGCTTGTATATCTCTGAATCTTGTATTTGTATATGCATTTATATCGTTAATGTACATCTAATCCTACATTGTTTATGGTTATAGATCTCTATGCTTTGATGGTATTTTGCTGCCTTAACTCTACATGGGTTCTTTGAAGCGGGACAAGTGAGAAAGGAGTGGTGAAAGCTCTATCAAAGGAGAGAGGAAACAAGCAAGGAGACTAGAGAAAGACTGAGGTTGGTACTCTCTGCTTCTCTCTCATCTATCTCTCATAAAGGAAAACACAAGTAACTTTAATATGTTTGTTCCTAAGATAGCTACCCATCTTAGTGGGACTAGCAGCTCTGAATGGACACTAGTTTTCCCGATAACAAAATGGCGACTCCGTTGGGGAGCGAATAGTTTGTTTGTTTTGTTACTATTGTTTGCTTTATAAACCACAGACGGAGCCTGAAGTTAATCCAGATATCCTTCGAACTGCTTTTGCTATGAAACTGCAAAGTAGATCAACGCAGCTTCAGTCAATCTCCAGGTTGGTTTATGAATTGAACATCTAGCTTGCAAACATCCTAAGTGCCCTGGTGGTAGCTCAAATAACATCATTAGATCAACCCCTATACTTTGTGTTTACTGACTATCATTAGCTAAGATTAAATCCTTGAACTTAGCCGCAAATTGTGAGTAAAAACCAAACACAGTCTCATCCCTGGACCATCGCATTGTCTCTTCTTGGCAACCTGGATGCATCGTACCTCCCGTGTGTTGCAGGTGAGATGCATCCGTGTTTCCCTATGTTACAGGTGCGATGATTGACTAAGACTGTTTCTGCCTCTAGATTTTGGTTTTTTCTTCCTTTTCTTCAGCGTTATTCAGTAGTTTTGTTGTCTATGATCAGTATATCTCCGTTGAAACCATCTTCCTTTGCATTATTCAGCCTCCATCAGAAGGAATTGTGAATGTTTTTTTATGTATTTTTCATCATTTACAGTTCTCCTTTGCAAGTAGTAGCTTAATCGAGCTGTCGTCTTTTGATTTGAAAGTGTCGCAAGTGTCATTTTCAGTCAAGAAAAAGAGTGTCACAAAGCATTCCTCTTTTAAATAGTCGATTACACTTTTGCCATTGTATTTGTTTCGAATAATTAGTATTTCAAGTGTCGAAAGCAATTTTAAGTTCGAAATCGCAAAGTGTCGTCTTGGCTTTACTTTCGTTTTTTGAAAAGAAAATTGTTAGTACTGTCACTTTGAAAGAAGATAGTTCAGATCTATACTTTGTTTTCTTTTTGTCATTCTCACATTAAGGAAACTGGAAAACAATACATGCATGTGCATTTGCATTAAGACTACATGCTGAAGTTGATTTAGGAAAAGTGCATCTAGTGTGTGCTCTCTGCTCTATGTTGAAAGAATTTCATTTCTCTTTCCTTAGTAGCTAGGATTTTCATTGCAAAAAGAAAGTAAACGACTATTTATCATCTTAGATTGCATATTTAGGAATTGTATATCTACATCACATGGTGAACCTTAAAGGCAAACTTCTTAAGAAAGATCAACTGTAAAATAAATTTCAATGAACATAAAAATGCTTTGGAACCTAACGCACAACATTTAGAAGTCTAGGCTAGAGACATATTCCGGTGTCGTAAAGCCTGGTAACTATCGCTTTCATCGTAGGTTGGGTGATTCCTCCTCTTTGAGACGACAAGTGCCAGTACGGACTTGTGCTCCCATGTACTGTCGAGTATATATTGGGATACCACAATAGGTTACATCCTTTATCCTTAGGAAGCTGTGTCTGCCGCCCTATCGATCGCAGTTCACTGAACATAGCATTCGGGAAGATTGAATGTCGTACTGTAAAAAGTATTCTCCAGTTTTACGATTGGTTTGGTAATCCCCTCTGTTTAGATTTCCAGAGTAGTCACTTTCGTTCCTTTTCAGACTCCTTAAAAGAAAAGGTCCATCTGAGCACTTGTCACTTCAGCCTCATTAAAAATCGAAGGCGACTAGAGTCATCTTTAGCTTTTTCTCGACTCTTAAAAATTGAAAAAGCAAGTTGTTTCAAAGCGTCATAAAATTTATTTTAATCGGAATAACGTCACTATTCCCTCGTTGGTCTTTAGGTTGAGAAATGGAGTCTACCAATCAAGGATTTCCCCTTGGAGGAAATCCTAGTCCCTTCTCTTCTTGGGGGATGTTGGTGCTCCACATATGGCTACATTGTCCCTTCCAGGACTCACAATTGGCCTGCTAGTTTGGCTTTTCTCGACCTCTGTCATTCAAAACACCGCAATTCCTCAGCAATCCAATTAACAACCAGATGAAGTTGCTCCCCAACCTTGCACTTCATTTGTTTCTCCCTCTCCTTCTTCCTCTTCTCTTGGTGAAACTAGCAATGCTAAAAACCAAGTAACTTAGAAGAATAAGAAAGAGAGGGAGAAGAAGAAGAAGAATCCAACAGCAAAAAGGGGGCAACTGTACATCATCTGGCGAAAATCCACACACTGCACCTTCCAAACCTAAATCTCCATGTGTCATTTGCAAGGGAGACCACTATCATCAAGATTGTCCCTGCATCCCACGGATCTTGAGGGACTGGTCTCCCCGCTTGCACAATCCGGTGTCTTCAACCGCTGACGATCATGTTGAGAGCACACCATCAACTAGTGAAAACGAAGTCAATGGAAAAAAAGGAAGATCCAAATTTCCTTGTAGACTGTGTGAAGGTGATCATGCCCTCCACCATTGTCCCTTCCTAGACGAAGCTAAAAGAGTCTTGGATAACCGTCCTGCTTCACCGCAACGACTTCCTCCTGGATACAAGAAACTCTTGCCGAGTCCATCGCTAGTTGAAAATCCGACTGACACACCATTGTTGTCAGTCGAAGCACCTATCATTGAAGATAGACCCTCTGAGTCCACACCGGACCAAAGTCAACAGGTCGAGACGGCAGTCGACCCAGTCTTGTCTTTAGAAGGTCCACCTTTAGATGATACTGTCACCAAAGAGAATGAGAACGACACCATTCAAATTCTTTTCGTTAACACAGAATCCAATGAACATGGGGGCAATCTAACCATTCCTTTACCACAGGAAGGAAGTTCGTCATGGATTTACTCGGTTGTTTATTCGGTCCCTCCTCCAAGCAACCTAGTCGTTTCCTTCGATTGGAATCTACTAGGCAGACCCCGCCTACCATCTAATGTACCATTCTGAATCATAGTACAAGCTTACAGAATGATCATGGTTGGTACTATCATAGATGAAGGGGCTTCTGTGAGTATCCTTTCCTCAACTGCTTGGAAAGTGCTTGGTTCGCCATCGCTTCTGCCTGAGATTCGAAATATGACAGGCTTCAACAAAGGAACTAGTTGACCGTTGGGGATCCTTCCAAATTTGCCTATAACTTTGAGAAGGAAAACCGTTCATCTAAACGTGATGGTAGTCCAAGGGCCTCTAGATTACAATCTACTCCTTGGGTGTGACTACATTTATAGCATGGGAGCTATTGTTTCCTCACTCTTTCGAGTGATGTGTTTTCCGCATGAAGGCAGAATGGTCAAGCTCGTAGACCAGCTTTCATTCCCCGGTTCAAACACAACTACTAGTCAAATGCCATCCCTAACTGGTCTTTTTGCACAAGGAATGTCTCATCAATATCCAGTCCGTCCACCTGATGAGCGCGAGTGATTCAGTAATTGTGACTGAAACCCAGGGGCATGCGCCCTTGTCTGCTTCGGCAGGAAAACCTCGGATATAAGGTAGGTTTCTGCTTAGGAATATGACTAGTTTGACAATCCTATCCGTTTAGGAAAATGGATCAGACTGGAAAAGGATTTCCCCGTCAAAGGTTATGTGATTGGCACTGACAACAGTCACCTTTGTCCATTTCGATGGACATCGCCAAGGAAGTGTTTTATCTGCAACGCGGATGGAACAATCTTGCTAATGCAAGAACTTCCATATGGTGACCTGGAAACTCTACTTTATACCTGGGGGCATGCAAACCTTTTTACATGCAAGTGAAAAGCGACCATTTATTTTCTTAGTTTGTAGGCTCTTAACCCTTTAAACTCGTAGGTTGGTCGTTCCTAGCTTGCATAACGAAAGGCTCCGGAGCAAAGTTTCGAATGGTGCAAGCTCCCTAAAAAATGAACCTATCGATGAGACATCCTTATTATACGACTAGCACGAGCAGTTTTACGCAAAGTTCAAGCTCGTTAAAAAATAAACCTCGCCATGAGCAGTTTTACGCGAAGTTCAAGCTCGTTAAAAAATAAACCTAGAAATGAGCAAGTGTTCCCATAGAGTTTAAGCTCATTAAAAAATGAACCCCACCTTCAGTAAATAATCTTTGCAATCACATAATTATCAGCTTTTGAACCTTGGTCGTGTTCTTACCATCACCTCCACTCTTTTTTAGCTGATCATACGCCTCCATTTGATTGTTTACCCTTTTGAGGAACAGCTATGACGAGTGATTCTATTAGCCACCTTCTTTACACTGCTGTGATTGAAAAGTTCCAAACCTTACCTGGAACCAGTTGCTATCCAAAAACATCACTTGTTCCTCAAAAACGAGTCTCCTTTAAGCTCTTTTCATCTGACTCGTAAAATATGAAAATATTGCCAAGCAATTGGCCTCTCCAGCTCGTTAAAGTGATCGGAAGTGCCATCCCTCCTCTAGATTTTAATCTTTTTGGACCTGAGGGATTATTACACAAAAAGATCGAGCGCTTGTCTTGTTTGGCTCGTTAAAACTATCGAAAAGTCATCCCTTTCGTATTATTTTACACGTTTTCAGACTTAAGAGATTACATTATGAAAAAGGACCACTGGAGTTGCCTTTCTGTCCCTTTTAGACTCTCTAAAATTGAAAAGGACCGAGTTATCTTTGTCGTTAAACTTGTTAAAATAATAGCGACAAACTTGTCCATGCAGACAAGAGCGAGTTTCACTGTCGCTAGGCTCGTTACAACATAGCAACAGGTTTGCCCGAAGGGCAAATTATAGAACAAGCATATGTTATCCTCCTCAAGCTTGACAAAAATAAACAGGTACTGGTCAACAATGACTAGGGAAAAAGGGAAGAAAACTTGAATAGCTTCATTGGTAGCAGGTCGCTCTTGAACATGACACTTTCACTCTGTCACCATGATTGAGTCGGGTTGGGTTATTCCGTTCACCGGTCATATCACCATTAGTCCACTGTACCATCCACCTTGGGGTTAACGCTACCAATCCATTTCAGTGTCGTCAGTATGTTCAAGAGAAGTCGCTCAGATAATTCACCAACCTAGCTAACGTCTCATCCGCTACAATACCTTCACTCTCCATTTTTCATGACCACCACACTGAACCTTATATCATCAGATCATTTTCATCTCCACAAAATCATTTGCTCCGTTCCGTGTCATAGATGTGGGATTCATTAAGGCCCTCCTACGACGGGTCACTTATTGTCAACATCAGCTCATTATCCAAGAAGTTGACTTAGGAACAACCCTTTCATTACTTTGAAGCTTGCATGCATCAATGGCAAGTTTCTCACTTCCGTCTATAGGTTTACATCAATGGCCTTCAACCGAAAGATTTTACGTGGTGTTCGACATCAACTCATGTATTCACACCACGTGAATTGTACTGTGGTACCTTGAGGGTCATCATCATTATTGGTGATTCCTCTCGCGCCTGTTAACAGCTTACATCATTGGCTGGTAATCAGGCGATGTCTTTCCATGTTCGACATTAGGACATCTTTTCACATGGATCAACTTGTACTTTGGGTGAATATTGAACAAGTTTGAAGACCCCAGATCTAGTTTCATCCATTCGGGCTACGATATATTCAGGAAAATAAAGACATCAAATGTACATCACAGCTGCACAGATAATCCTCCAAACTAAAAGGATGATGGCTCTACCAGAATAATCAGTCTGCCATACAGACGATTGTCTGTCTTATGTACATGAATATGAATTTATAAATCTGAGCATGGGAATGCCCGCCTCAGCTAGATCATGAAAATATTATGAAGATAATGTATTGTATTGTATCTTATTACAGGTCACCTTCCAGTTCGAAAAACCTCAGATCCTCATTATAAATAATTTCACCCGACATCAACAGATTTGCGACCTCATGCTTTAGGGGGAAACTGTTATAGACATATTTGGGCACTGCAACCCCAATCACATATGTCCATAAACCAAGGGCTTCTAAACCCCTAAAATTTTTGTTTCATACCCTAAAGGAACAAGGTCAGCTGATTACATCATCTCCCAGAAGTTCTCCATGAAAAACTACTCAAAACTGGTCAAAACTAGACCATACAGACTGCTCCATGCGGTGCGATGCATCTCACCTATCACATACAGGGGGTGCGATGCATACTGGAAAGCCCTTCTGTAGGGTGCGATGAGCGAGAGCAGACAAATGGCAGAAGCAGTTTGCTAGGTGGAAACCCAAAGAATCTTCTAGAAACTTCTCATATGACACTTGCCTCTCTGAATTCGCCCAGGGATGAGTAAGAGATCTGAAATCTCCATGTGGAATCAAGAACTATCAGTGAAATGACACTAATCAAAATCCCAGAAGCTGACTCACTCTCTTGTAAACATCTATATATGGATCCCTCATCCCAGAGATCCAAAGGCTGGAATTTTGTAATTTGCAAGGAAGTGCTGTTGGTTTCTCTTTGAAGACATTGTTGGGTGATCTTGCTTTGTATGAGGTGAAGAGGGCTTTCATGTTGGGAGGATGATGCTGGATCAGAAAGCTTGGTTGTAATCCTGTCTTCTACTACTTCTATCAATAAAGCTATTTGAGTTTTCCTCCATATGCTTGTATATCTATGAATCTTGTATTTGTATATGCATTTATATGGTTAATGTACATCTGATCCTACATTGTTTATGGTTATAGATCTCTATGCTTTGATGGTATTTTGCTGCCTTGACTCTACAGGTGTTCTTTGAAGCGGGACAAGTGAGAAAGGAGTGGTGAAAGCTCTATCAAAGGAGAGAGGAAACAAGCAAGGAGACTAGAGAAAGACTGAGGTTGGTACTCTCTGCTTCTCTCTCATCTATCTCTCATAAAGGAAAACACAAGTAACTTTAATCTGTTTGTTTCTAAGATAGCTACCCGTCTTAGTGGGACTAGCAGCTCTAAATGGACACTAGTTTTCCCGATAACAAGCCAGGCATTTCATGTGGATTTTCAGGAAGAAGGGCATGTCCAAACAGGTGTTGAAGTGGAAGAAGAATAAATAAACAAGATGATGTGGTTTCATCTGGTAATATGATTTCCCTCTCTCAAGGACACTTATATGGTGATGATGATGAACATGTATGTGAAACACAGTATAATCATGATCAAATTGATAATAACATGGAGGTCGTTCTACCAACTCAAGCACATGGAACTTTTTTTGCTATATTGTTAATGACATTGTTGAACATGTAGTTGAGAATGAAGATGTATTTGAAAATGACATTGATGATATTGCACTAGGAAGAAACAATGACCAATTGACATTTCCAAGCCAAGTAACCCAACCATCATGGCTGGAAGAAGCCATGATTAATTTGAATGAACATAGTGTCTCAAGAAAAAATGAGCAAAAGCATGAACATTCCTTCACAACCAACAAAATTGGACAAATGGAATTTTTCATATTTTTGTGGACAATAGATCAACGAAAGAAGATGAAGCACATAAAGAGGCATCAGACAAAGATAACAATATATTCAATCAATTGTCTCAGATACTAAAAGTCAAATGCCAAGCAATGACATGCAGGTGGGAGGGGTGGAGAAGTTACATGGTCGGTTCCTAAAGCTACCAGTAGAGAGAGTTTCAATGAAAAAAAAGCAAGGAACATCGGGTGGTCTTTGTTTGGGATGAAGTTCATAGTTACTCACCTTAGAAGACTATATAAACCTATTAGTTGAGTCTGAAAAAAAAAAAGAAATTTGAAGTTCAGGAATTAAAACAGAAAAAAAGAAGAAGAAGGATTTAGCCAAGGAGAAGAAGGCAATAAGGATTGTTGCAGCACAACATCGAGCAGATGAAAGGGTTGAAAGAGAGAAAGTAAGGCAAGAGAAAGACTAAAAAAAAAAATGGCAAGACAAGAAAAGGAAGCAAGAAAGGCTAAACAAATGCTTGAAAAGGAACAAGGGATGACCGAAATGGTTGAAAATGATGCAAGCACAATTGATGAAACCAAGATTATGTCAAACACATTGGACAATATTACAGATAATACACCATTATTCCAAGACATCATAAACATTTAAGTGCCTCACAATCAAAATGGGGGTTTACCCACTTGCCTTATTCCTACAAGAGGAGGTGTCAATTCTATATATGCTCATCACACACCTCCACTTATTGGAGGGGTTAGTAGCTCAAATGTGAGGTATGGGTACTCAATTCCTCCATGGTTGGAAGGGGAAATTTGGACTCAATCAGATGAAAACAATAAACCACATCCTAATCAATCCTTTTTAGGTAGGCCAACCTACTTGGCTCAAGCAGGAATCTCAGGGAGTTTTGGCACTAAAGATTCTCAAGGCCATAAAGAATAGGGGTGTCACATGTTTTTGATTGTAACCACATTATGATGTGGATTTTAGATGGACTGTCTCTTTTCCTTGTCACATGAATATTCTGGCTTACAATCTAGGTTTATTTATTTCATACTATATGCGGCATGGTAACTGAAATTGATCTTAGAAGGAACATCTATAGTTTATTATAATGGAGAATTGTGACACAGTGACATGAGAATGCAAATAATAGCTTTTATTATTTTTCCACATACCAATTGATTAACAACACATTTGTAACTTCTCTTATGCTTCTACATTTATTGTTTCTATTATGCTTCAAAACGAACCTTACTTAAAAGACAACATTTTATAACAACAGAAATCCTGCTCTAGACAAGAAGAAATGAATAAAAAAAAGCAGACAAAATATAAAGGAAATGGATTATTACCACTAAACTGATCCAAATAATGCATCAAAAAGGCAAGAGAATAATTAAATGAACATTTCCCATCCCAAATCAAGCCCAAGAAAGTGTCGGTCTTGACACATTATAGACTAGAAAACCAATGCACATATTAGCTCTGGATCAAACTACAATAACCCCTTAAATCCAAAATCAAAACCCATTCAAAATGAATTTCCATCCACTTTGAGTGCCATCAAAACAAACATTACTTTAAAGACAACATTTTATAACAACAAAAATCCCGCTCTAGACAAGAATAAATGAATAAAAAAAAGAAGACACAATATAAAGGAAATGGATTATTACCACTACATTCACAAACACTACATAACTCAACTAACAACACATAAATGACAGTCAAAAGTTTTAAAGCAATGCCAAGACCAATTACAAACTTGAAAGAAAAATAGTTTTCACATTAATATTTAAAAAGGTGTTACAGAGATATTAGCAACAATTAGAAATAGCTCATTTTGAGGAAAAAAAAATACATGTCAATCCAGAACATCACATCTGGGATTTGTACTTGCAAAAATATGTTTTTTCTTATGGTAATTTTCACTTGAAAATTTAAGATAGGCAATCAAGCCATCATACTATTGAAGAAGATATCAATAGTTGACTTGGGAAATATTCTCATTGCTTCTAATGTCAAACTAAGGATGAAAACCAAACTAAATTCTACTAAATTGAGCCAAATAATGCATCAACAAGGCAAGAGAATAATTAAACGAACATTTCCCATCCCAAATCAAGCCCAAGAAATTGTCAGCCTTTACACATTATAGACTAGAAAACCAGTGCACAAATTAGCTCTGGATCAAATTGTAATAACCCCTTAAATCCCAGATCAAAACCCATTCAGAATGCATTGTCATCCACTCTGAGTGCCATCAAAATGAACCTTACTTCAAATCTGACAACATTTTATAACAACAGAAACCCTTCTCTAGCCAAGAAGAAATGAATAAAAAAAGTAGACACAATATAAAGGAAACAAATTATTACCTTTGCATTCACAAACACTACATAACTCAATTAACAAACCAAAAATGACAGTCAAAAGTTTGAAAGCAGCGCCAAGACCAATTACAAACTTGAAAGAAAAATAGTTTTCACATTAATATTTAAGAATGTGTTACAGAGATATTAGCAACAATTAGAAATAGATCATTTTGAGGAAAAAAAATACATGTCAATCCAGAACATCACATCTGGTATCTGTACTCGCAAAAAGAGAGCATAAAAACTCCAAGATAAGAGTATAGCAGGAAAAACTAAAAGGAAATCCTACATGTCTCTTCTCGAAGATAGGAGGAAACTGTTTAAACCAGTAATGATCAAATTGTAACAATCTACTAGGAGTATAGGCACCTGTATCGCTTAAACTTTAGCTACTAATGTAACACAGTGAATAGAAAAACATAGATTAATTACCAGAAGATGTGGTTTTCATTCAGAGTGGTGGGAACATTAAACTCACCATCAGTGATCACCGGTAAAGTTTGGGTTAGACCTAGGTGATAGGGGGATGCTAGATTAACAATACCCTGGGTAAAAACTCTAAGGGGGGTAAGAGCTAGAGTGAGCGGGATTGTCTCACTTAGTAGGTTTGGCTGGAGTTAGTCAAGGAACCCCAAGTCAAGTTTAAGGGGTAAATTGTTAGGTAAACTTGACTCATGATAGAGTCAAAGTTGACCAGGTTAAACAGTGATGGTTTTGGGGCACATGGTATTGTGCACCCATAGTATTCTGCCCATGGTATTATATGTAATGGAGCTTATAAAAGGCTGGAAGGACTTCATTGTAATGCAAGACCTGGAGGTGAGCGGTGAAGGCTCACTTGGTGTGATTGGCCAGGGTTTTGGCCAATGCTAATAAGATCTAATTAGGTTGGGTTTTTCCCCAGATTTGGGGTTTTCCCGGATAAACATTTGTGTTTATGTGTTTATGGTTGTTGCTGGCTATTTTTATATTTATTTCTCTCAGTAATTATTTATGTTATGTAGTAAATTTATTAACTGTAAACACCATGAATGAAATTAGGGACTGAGGACTAGTGTTCCATTAAACATTTTCATATTAGCAATAAGTCATATCGCGTATACACTGAGAGAATTACAAAACTGGAAATCAAATTGAAGATTATGCAATAGTCATATATGAACATATCTATAGAACAACAGTAGAATCATTTCCACGTGTATTACGAATCTCAGTAAGACATTAATAATGTGTGTATCTCTACAACACAATTACATAATCGATAAACTCCGTGCCATGACATACCATAACATGAGCGATCATTAAACATCACAATTGTTAACTGATGTCTGTTCACCATTAAAATGAACAATGAAAGGAGCAAATCAAATTCAAACTCTGAGTAGTTATTTACATCAAACGGAGAATCAAGAACAAGTACATAATTCTTCCATATAAAAATTAAATCAGTTGCCATTGATAACGGTGGTGCGCAAAGCTAACAGGGGAAATAAGAACAATAATAAATCTAACTGAAGCATTGAGAAATCATTCACCTCATACAGAATTAAAAATAAGTACAATCCTTCAAATGTGAAGGCTAAATCAGGGTCTCAAGAAACTACAATAACCCCTTAAATCCCAAAGCCCCAATTCGATTCAACGATAGTAGAGGGTACAACAAGACCAAAACCCAATAACCCTGCAAACAAACTGCAATAACCCGTTTTATCTCAAAGCCCCAATTTCGATTCAGTGATAGTAGAGGGCACAACAAGACCCAAACCTAATAACCCTAAAAACAAACTGTAATAACCCCTTAAATCCAAAAGCCCCAATTTCGATTCAGCAAAAGTAGAGTGTACAACAAGACCCAAAACCAATAACCCTGCAAACAAACTACAATAACCCCTTAAATCCCAAAGCCCCAATTTTGATTCAATGACAGTAGAGGGCACAACAAGACCCAAACCCAATAGCCCTGCAAACAAACTACAATAACCCTTTAAATCCCAAAGCCCCAATTTTGATTCAACGATAGTAGAGGGCGCAACAAGACCCAAACCCAATAACCCTACAAACAGAGCTAACAGAGCTACGTAAACATAGCTAACAGAGCTACGCAAATACAACTAATATAGCTAACAAAGCTAAATCAAGTGTTGATAAACACAAAACTGCAAACAGAGCTAAATTAAATTCTCAACAACGAATTGAAGTGTTAAAGAACACAAAGTGGTTGGCTAGTAGGATTTAGAATCCTATTGGAGAATCGCAGAAGCCACCACAATGTCCAAATGTCTCCCCAAACGTCGCTAGACTTCTTCAACGTTGGCGATACACATTACTTGCAACAAAAACAGAGAAAAGTGAACATTAAACACAAAAATTGCAGCCAATTTTGCCAAAAACCCAAATGAATTCACCAGTCGACCACCACTGCATGTTGACAACCGAACTTGCTCGAATCTCCCACTGGCTCCTTTGCAAACAAGGAAAAGTGTCGAACGAAACTCCCAGTGGCTCCTTCGCAAACAAGGACCAGCATCAAACGAACAACCACAGAGCCCCCACAGACCAGGGGAATAGACAAATGCAAAACCACAAACCCAAAACCAACCTCTGCAAACAACAATGTCGGTTGAGCATCGCTACAATGGCGGACCGGGTGAACAGACAAAGGTGAAATGATAAACCCAACACCAACCTCTGCAAACAACAATGTTGGCTGAGAAACGCTACAATGGCGGACCAAGTGAACAAACAAAGGCGAAACCACAAACCCAAAACCCAACTCTGCAAACAACATTGCCGACACCTCATCTCAGAAATGGAGGACTAGGCGAATAGGAATTGGAGCCAAAACTGGCTGTCGTTGGTGGAGCAAAATGCCTATATATCGGGCTCGAACAATGTAACATAGGACATGAAACACAACTCACGAAACCACCCGCAATAAACCCTAAACCCCTCGAGAGTGCGAATATTAATGACTACCACCAACCACGACATGTAGCTACGTACAATAGACACCTGTCATACGGAATATCTAGTGGAGTCCACGTGGATTGCCAACATGAACGAGAGATCGCATAGATAATGGCGTCCCTCCCCTACATTTTATAATTTTTACCCAAAACTTTATGATTACTGTACCATTCAGTATATTTGAAGAGTTATTTGGGAATCTGGAATTAGTAATCTAATGTCTCTTTCTGACCAATTTGAAGAAATTCCTACGGTATTCGTGCTGTCAACCATTTGTGAGGCACTGAAGTCTATTTCGTGGCAATGTTATAGTCTCTTAAACAAGTGAACTATGATTATGTTTTGTTAATTTATTAGCAAAACTAAGCCCGCCTCAAGTCTATAATTATTTTTCTTTTACTTAATAAAATACAATATTCGTATTGTATCTTACTTATAAAATATTTCTCTATTTGATTAGAAAGTGCTTCTCTCGGTAGTGAATGTGAATATTTTTAATATATTAGGATACCGATATCTTAATAAATTTTATGAATATGTGTATTTTTATATGAAACGAAGTAGATGACTACTCAACCTCGAAGCTTTGGCTTATGTCCAAAACAAACACTTTCATAAGAAACGTGAAACTTTAGATTATACTATAAAGTATGTTAGTGAAGTGAAAAGTGAAAATTTAGATTATGCTAAAATATGTGAGTGAAGTGAAAAGTGAAACTTTAAATTATGCTAAAATATCTCAGTGAAGTGTTAAAGATAAAGTAGAAAGGGCTATGCTTCAATCATATTAAATTTAAATTATTATAGTATATTAAAGAAAGTTATAATGAATTATTCTTTGAACATAAATATATTAAATATTAATTATGTTGGTGGTTAGGTGTTTTTTTATATGTTGTTAGAGGATTAACACCAATAGATTATATATCATTTTACTTATGACTTGGGGTCTAGGGAGCTTAGTTTTTTTGGGAAATATTAATGTCGATATGCAGAATTACTTTTTCATCTACAAGGGTTTAGGATTCCAACTAAATGATCTTTCTAGTAGCTTTTGAACTTGTTAACCCACTCTATGTTGAGGCTCATTACAAGTATAGATAGTTAAGCTAACAAGTTTGGATTCATCGAACTAGATAGAGTCAAGCTAACAAGTTTGGATTCATTGAGCTTAGTAAAGAGAATGGGCCCAATTGGCCCAAAATAATGAATAGAATAGGAGAATAAGTGTTAAGTGGGTCCAAAGGCACCTTGCTCATCATGCATGGTTCTTTGTGCTATTAATTCAATAAAGGTGGGAGGTGCCTCTGTGGAACTGTACTCCAATCAAGTTAACATGTATCAACACAACATCATACTCAGAAAATTGGTGACACACCACATCATAATTAAACAAGGAGTGATTACATTGTTTCCAAATCCAAAAAGGCACTTTGATTCTGAAAATGATCCAAGCAACCTAAAACTCCTTAGCCCAAGGAAATAGATCACCTAGCATAGTAACTTTTCCATATAGGGAGGTTGACAAAAATGGTTGACTCACAAATTCTAATAGGCCCAAGAGTTCTTAGCAAGAAATAGAACCATAATACATGTTTTTAACAATTTGAGGTGGCCTCATGTCAAACATGATACATTTTGTATGCATTATACATTTTCTTAATACTTTTGAGGCAAATAACCAACCTGTTTTCGTTGAAAGAAAGTTCTAAATGTTATTATGCCAAACTTCAAGGTAGGGCTTAGGATAGTCATGCTTTATGTATCGCGTGTGAAAACTATGGCCTTACCCCATTTCTAGTTGTGTCACTAGGTGTGGGGCAATGGGAGGCCAAGATCACATCAAGGGTGGTCTAGGATGAGACCTTGAATGTTATTCAAAATAATTTTGTGAGTGTTATTCAACATAAATTTTTGTTTTATGTTTTCCCATGCAATCCACTTGTCGCATGAATTTTTAAACAAATAATTGGAACACTAAATTCTTCTTTTAAAAAAGTGTAGAGTCAAGAATTGTAAGGATTAGGAAAAATGTTTCCCTAGCCAAAATCAATATGGACCATCATAGGCCATGCTTATTAAAAGGAAACCCACTAAATCTAAAACAAGGCTCCTTCCAACATAATAAAGGTTTGAGCACCTGTTAGGCCCTCCAAATAATTTGTAAAAGGAAAGAGTTGTCAACTTTGACCTTGAAGGGGGTTAGCACTATGGTATGTAAGGGGATCCCTTTATAAGAATATTTTTTAGGATCCATCCTTGCCTAATGAGATTTCTTAAAAGGATTTTGCAAGCTTCTTGGTCTTCAACAATTCAAATCACCCATTTAGCATAAATCACCCACCCCTACATTCTAGTTTTGATAATCCTTAAGCCAACCATTTTCAAGGGGCTACAATAAAGATTCCAATTGGTTTCATGGAAATTAGGCCTTTTCGTAGGCTTATTCCATCAAATTACGAAGAGATTTTTCCAATTAGTCATAGGTTACCTTAGAAGAGACCAACAATGGGAGCCTATCCATGCAAGTAGCAACCTTTGGCTTTTTGTGTAGCACTAGTGTCTTGACCAATATGATAATAGACCTTAAGGTTGAGTAGAAAATGTTTAGGAACTTTATAGTAGCCTCCTAGGATTGTTGATCCTAAGTGATAATTAGGAAGGATTCATTAGTGAAGTGGCCATCAATGAGTTTCGCCCCAACCCATGCACCGCACCAAAAAAACAGGTCAAGAAGAGGAATTCCATGAACTTGCCAAAGGGAACCCTAGAATAAATCAAGTAGCTGAGAGCTTCCAACATTATAACATATAGTTTGGGAGTTATGAAACAACCTTGTTGAATGGAATTAAATAGGTCATTTTTGAGGTCTAAAATGGGCCTCCTAAGCAAAATGTACAACCAAAATAAACTTTATAAGAACCAATAGAATTCAAGATGACGATGTCAGCCATGGGGGATGATTCACCATTTTTGGAGTAAAAATGTACAAAGGTTAAAAAATAATAAAATAATAAAACTACATTTTAAATTCGTATTTTCAACTTATCTCCCTAAGTTTTTACTCAAATTTAGAGCGAGAGTACTCGTTGGATGAAAAATTTAATTCCTCATCCAAGGACTACCCATGTTGCATACTTTCGATGGACCCTATTACATGAAAAAACGTGATTGCAATCACGTTTTTCATGTATTTCTCATTTTTCTTGTAGCAAGGTCCATCGAAAGTATGCAACATGGGTACTCCTTGGATGAGGAATCAATCACATTTTTCATGTATTTCTCATTTTTCTTGTAGCAAGGTCCATCGAAAGTATGTAACATGGGTACTCGTTGGATGAGGAATCAAATTCTGCATCCAACGAGTGTTTCTGCTTGAAATTTGAGTAAACCCATATAGAGATAAGTTGAAAAAATAGTTTTGACTTTTTTCCCTCTAAAATTTGATGATGTAATCTAATCTTATTTTATTATTTCCACTATTATTTTATAATTTCCTTAGGAGGCCCATTTTATACCTCAAAAATCCCCTAATGTTGATGCCTTTAGATTTGCAGCCAATGATAGAGAGATAGGGAAAAGTGTTGGAAAATAGGGTTTCAAACTTAATGAGGAAGATAGGCCTAGACTTGATGGTTTTAAACAAGTGAAAAATAAAGGGAACCTCAAATCTATCATGTGCCTTCTAAAAATAAATCTTGAAAACAAATCTAGACCATAAGAACACGCCTAGTCCATGCACTCCCACATAGTAACAACATTGTTTATAATGTATTAACCTAGGATTTAGTGAGTTTGTTTTGATTGAATAATTTTAGGGAGGCTAAGTTCAACCTTTAGCTTGGTTAATTTACAAGCCTCCTAGTGTACAATAATTTGAGAGGTCATGAGATCAAACCCACCAAGAACCATTGCAAGGTAACTTGAGTCCCATCAAGGGATGTTTAATATAAGCAACAAGTTTTGATAGGTTTTGGATTGGGTAACAAGTTTAAAAGTAATGGCCCTCCCAATGGAAACTAATGGGTAATTTTTGTATACATAGGGAATTTAGAACAAATAAATTGTGGAGGCAAGAATTTTAACTTTAAATAAAGAAATAAATATATGCTTTACCCACAGTGCAAGGGCTTCGGCCAAAATCTTGTAGGAGGTGTTGAACAAGGTCATAGGTTTCCATTTCATGGTTATCTCAAGATCCCCAAACTTGGGGATAAACTTATGGGCCCTTGGTTAATATTTTAACTTATAGAATGTTGGTGAAATGCATCCTGTACACAAGGGGGGTTAGGATCATGAAACTTATAATTATCCTTGTATAATTCATAGGGAAAACCATTGAACCTAGAGGCCTTGTCATCTATCATTGCATGAATCATTGTAGCTAGCTTATCCAAAGTCAAGGCTAGGTCATTAGATTGTTGTTTCTCCATTGAAAACTCTTAGAGCACAACATCAAAAGCCTTCAAAGTAGCATTTTTCCTTCCATGAAGAGACCCTAGGATTTAAAACCATATAATAATGGCTAATAAATTTATGCTCAATGTAAGTTAGGTTAGTTTTCCAATACTTGACAGTTTTAAGGGGAAAGATGGCTTCCTTTGCCTCCTTGGTTGTTAAGGCTTTGAAAAAGGATTTGGTGTCCTTGGTATCGTATCTAAGAAAATGAAATTAGGTGCACAAATGAAAATCTCTTACTCAACAAACAACTTTTATCGATACAAGATAGCAGATTTGCATAGCCTAGGCTTGCATTTTTTTAGTGTAAAGAACTCGTTGCATATTTTCTAGAATCCATTTTAGCTCCATGTGAACAAAGAAAATATGGATTCCCTAACCTGCTTGGGAGTTAGGGATTTGAAAATGATTTGGTGGTGTTGTCACAAAATTTAAGAAAATGCAACCAAGTATGTAGCCAAGTGCCTCTTTCTTGGTGAGTAATTTTTACCCATATGAGATTGTAAAGCTTGGTAGCCTATGCTTTCTTGTTATCATCATAAGGGGCATATTGTAAATTTTTTTATAATAACTTGTAGTTGTGATTAAAAATAATTTGGCAATTCCTTAACAACAATGACTTAGGAAGGCCATAGTGACCTAGGGATGAGATTGCACAATATGTTAATACAAGCTAAAAAAGAAAGGGTTTTGAGATGGGACATGTTAGCACTTCGTAGTTCCTCCAGGCTAAGGATAGGAACCTAAAGGTAACCACAAAACCACTTTGAAACTAGAATCTATCCCTTCTAGCTTTAGAGAGGGCTCTCTCTGTTTGAATTTTCAGTCACCTAGACGAATGATTTCCTTAGGTTTTTAGGCTAGATGTTAAGATCAGATGGGAATAAGATTTAACAATTTTCTAGTAAGGAAGAGGGAAAACCCATTGGGCATATGGTCATACAAAGTTGATTGATTTTCCAGTGAAAGGATGAAGGGATGAGGGATCTTTCGATAGAAGAAAGGTAGGTAGCCCTTCTGGTGTTTTCAATTAAACTCGATGTAGAAGGGTGAGCAGAGGAATGGTGGAAAAATGACATATAAAGCATCTAACTGAAGGATGAATTCTAAATGTCATTAAAGAAGAAAACATTAATTGTTCAGTAAGATATAACATAACACTTTGACAATGAGTTCTGAGATAAATCCTTGCTTAACCAAACATGAATACATACATTCAAGAATGATGATAACAGAGAGAAAACTTACAACATGAGAAAGTACATCACCATTATAAACTCACACAAGAATCCCTGTAAAATCAAACCTCATTCTTCTTTATTCATTGAAAAAATATTAGAGAAGTACAATGCACAATGTTTCTTCTCCTAACCCTAACCAACCCTTTGCTTCATCAAAATTATATCATAAATAGATAAAAAAAAAAAAATTCCTTCTTTAGGAACTGAATTCCCAAAAAAGATTTCAGTTTCTGCCTTTAGTAGCAAATATAGAATGACTTCTCTAGAAACTAGGAACTATTTTGAGTAAGGTTTTCTCAAACAAATTTCATTAAATACAATGCCTAAATAAAGTTTCAAAGCTCCTAAACACCTCAATACATTTAACCATGACCATAAAAATTAATTACATAACATTTAGACACAAATTTTATGGTCAAATGGATGACTGTGTGGAAGCACAACGCCACTTCCTACTCCAACAGAAACACAACACAAAAGCGCAACAAGTTGATGTTTTGACTTGTTCTGACCACTTTACGAGCCTCTGAATGAGTCATGCATGTAGAAAATAACTTGGACATCATCAACTTCCCCTTCAAAAACCTCTTTTCATTCTGTAAAGCTTCCACCTTTCAAAAACTCCACCTATAGTAAAAGTGCAACACTTGTGTGAAAGTGAAACATAACTTTTCTTTTGCGATTCTAATTAATGTTGATGTCTCAGGGAAAAAAAGAACAACAACAACAACAACAACCTGTTGGTGATGTTAACAGCCTTGAAAGCCATTCTCAAGTCCCCACTCACCAAAAAGATGCCAAAACTTCACATTTCCATGAAACCCTAATGCATTGTCAAAAATGCACCATGGATGTGTGAACTTCTCCCTTTGGAAAAAGTTTCATAAGTTTCAAAAATCTTACTAATGGTGCTCCCAAAGACTTGATGCAGAATATAAAACTCTCAACCTCCTTATCCAAGCCCATTGAAATAGTATAATTGGGCAAAAGGGGAAAATAAAATTGTTTCAATTACATGCTTCAAGACTCAGACTTTGGCTACCTTAGCCAACAAATCAATATTTCCTCTTTCCTGCTCTTGTATTTCCTGCAATTGGTGTTTAGGAGCCCTTAACTCCTTCCTCAAGGTGAGGTTTTGTCTACAGATGTTCTTGAGCTTCCTATCTAATGGAAAAGTCCTTTTCAGCGTATACTTAGCATTTGACAATGCTGGCTCACACATGTTCAAATGGTCATATATCTTTTTCCTGACCCTTTCATCTTGTTTCTTAAGCTTAGCAATTTCACTTTGAGATTTTTTCAACTGCATTTTGAAACTATGAAAAGTATGTTGCCCTTCATCTACCTCAACCTTCTTCTATTTTGTAGTGATTCTTCTTTCTGTAGTTGCAACTTTCTCATTAAAGACTTAGTCACAAGATGATCTGAATTTAAACAGGAACGCAAAAAATTACAGATATAACCATAAATACAAAGATGAAATAGAAATAAAATTTCATTTCATTAATATCAAATACTGAAAATTCTTACAAACAAAATGGAAATAAGACTATCTCGGGTGATGGTAGCTTATCTGTGAGAAGATATGTGGCAGCTACATGCCTATGAACTATGTTACAATGAGGCTCCAAGGCCTTTTTATTATTTAGAAACATTGGAAACCCCTAAACATCCAAAAGCCTAACTCTGGGAGATGAATCGCCAAAATTGTCGGCCTCGTTTGGGTAAATTGGTACCTCAATTTCCCGGGGTCGTACCTTTGGCATACGATTTTCGTTTTGCCATCACAATAACTCGTTTTGAAGATCTCGGAGAGCAGACCAAAAAAAAATTATCATTCTCATTTGAGGGAATTTTTTCCTCTCCATTTTCCCTAAAAATGTCGTTTAGGGCCTCAAAACGACTCTAGAAGTTCAAGACACGAAAAACTGCCAAAAATACTAAATTGTACTACAATTAAGGAAACTAAAAAACTGAAAGAGACAGTGTTGGGGGTCAAAGTGGAATAGGAGGGTGGCCACCAATATCCACTTGGGTCAGTCCTCCCTCCTTAGGAAGCAATGGTCTCCATTGCGTTGAGTGCCTCCATGAGATGGGGAAACTTCTACTGAACTTGGTCCTTGGTGAGCCATTTGCCTTGGTGCAGGAGTTAGCTAGCTTTGACAACTTGATAGAGTTGGATCTTTTGTTGGTGAGTGTTCTTGACCTGTGTGTCCATAATCCGATCAGTTGTGGAATGTTCCATGTAGCCTGGGTTTAACTCTGTTGGTGTGAGTTGTTCTGCAATGTCTGATGTGTCAAAGAATGGTGGGAAGTATGGTCGAAGGTGGTCCACATTGAACATTGGGTGCAGGCCAAGGAATGGGGGAATGATGAACTCAAAATAATTGTCTCACATAGCCTTGGTAATTATGTAAGGACCATATCTAAGTGGTCTAAGATTCCAATGGGCTCCGGTAAAGAATTCTTTCTGCAAATGCAACTAGACTTTGTTGCCCACCTGAAACTTGTGTGGCACCTGACGTGGATCATGTCATTGCTTATACTTGGCGTTTGACTTCTCCAAGATGTTGTGAACCTGTTGGCGAATGTGTTGGATGCATTGGATGCGTTCAATAAATCTGGTTGCTTTATCAGCGTCAGACAATACATGTATGGATTATGTTTGTGTAGTCGCATGAGGCAGACAACATCAATTAGGCACAATGGTTGAAATCCTAGACCCACTTGAAAGGGACTGTAACCAGTCGAGCTATGGAGAGCTCTATTATAATTGCATTGCACATATGGAAGAATCTCACCCTAGGTTCGAGGATGCTTGGAGTTGTACATGCGGAGTATGTGCACTATCATCTTATTGATGACCTCCATCTGTCCATCAGTTTAGGGATGGAAGGCAGTTGATTTGGTGAGCTTGGTGACCAATAGTGTCCAGAGGATTGACCAAAATGTGCTTAGGAACCTGCTATCCTGATCTAATATAATGGTTTATGGGATCCAAAAATGTACCCATACTCATTCAAATATGAGTTTGGCAGTGTCCTCTACTGTGATACTCTTCTTGCAAGCCGCCAATATAGCCATCTTAGAAAACCTGTCTATGACCACAAATACACAATTATTACCATGCTTGGTAGAAGGGAGGCCAGAAATATAGTCCATGGAAATGGATTCCCACGATTGGCTAGGAGGAGGCAGAGGAGTGTACAGGCCTTAATTCTTGATGGTTGGCTTGGTGATGGCATAGGCAATACTGGAGCTGATATATTTCCCAACATCCAGTCAGAGTATGGGCGAATAATAGTACTTTTATAGTACAACCACAATTTTCTCCACACCGAAGTGTCATGCGACCCTACTGTAGTGCACCTCCCAAATCATCTTGGCATGCTTGCTTGAAGGAATAAAAGGTGTTGCAGGTAGCATAATAATGCGCCCTAGAGGTGGAAATCAAGAACTTTCTTCCGAGATTCTAGCATCTGGTATGTCAAGGTGAAGTCTAGATCATTTTTGTATAGTTGCGGCCATCTGGAGGTCTCGTTACTACAAGAGTTGAGAATAGTAGTTAGTCCTGCAACTCGGCCGACTGAGGCAATCTGCAACATGATTTGTGCTACCATTTTTGTATTTAATGTTCAAGTGGAATTGTTGCAGATATGTAGACCACTTTTGATGGTGATCGTTCTGCAACTTGCCTTGTGTCTATATAGAATGAAGAGGTTGGTGATCGTTGTTGATGAACGTCTCCTTCCGCAGAATGTAGTGATTACATTGTCTGCAAGCCTGCACGATGGAATACATCTCTTTATCATAGGTTGGGTACTTCCAAATTGTATGGGAAAGTGTCTCACTATGATAGGCCACAGGATGCCCGTGCTGTGTGAAGACTGCACAAATAACATAGTCTGAGGTGTCTTTCTCGATTTCATATGGTTGTTGCAGGTCTAGCAGTGTGAGTACTGGTGCAGAGCAGAGATGGTGCTTCAACTCAATGAACACCTTACGTTGGGACTCAGACCAGGAAAACTTTGCTTTTGCCCCGCCTTTAGTATTCTAACTCAAAGGCCAATTGATATGGGAGAATCCCAACATGAAACTCTAATACAAATTTTCAAGGCCCAAAAAGCTACGAAGCTTCGGTAGAGTGGTCGGGGCTATCCATTCTCGAATGACTTGGATCTCGGTCAGGTCCACATGCATGCCACGCTCATCTATGATGTAACCCAAGCATTAGACCTGACTCATGCCAAAGGTGCGTTTCTCCAAGTTGGCACACAGTTTGTGCTACCGAAGGGTTTGAAGGAAATGTCAAATGTGTTGCAAGTGTTCTTCCCAACTCTTTTTGAAGATGAGGATGTCGTCCAAATAAACCACAACAAACGAGTTTGTGAATGGCCACACGATGTCATCCAATAGCCTCATAAAAGTAGCAGGGGAATTTGTCAACCCGAAGGGCATAACCAACCATTTAAAATGGTCTTCCTTGGATTTAAAGGTGGCCTTCCATACATCTGTGTGCTCTATTGTAACCTGGTGATAACCATACTTCAGATCGATCTTGCTGAAATACTTGGCTCCCTTAAGTTGGTCCAGCAGGTCATCAATCCATGGGATTAGATAACTATTTTTGACAGTGATTTTGTTTAGTGACCAATAATCAATGAATAGCCTCTAGGTCCCACCCTTCTTCTGTACAAGTACAATTGGGATCCCACAAGGCAAGGAACTGCGTCGGATGTTCTCTTTTTGCAGCTACTCCTAGATCTTCTACTCGATCTCTTTATTTTCTAGAATGGAGCAGCGATATATCAGCCCGTTGGGTAGAGGTGCTCTGGGAGTTAGATCGATTGAATAATTGACCTGACAATGCAAGGGTACCCTTAAGGGTGAGGAGAAGATGTCCCTATATTATTCCACGACTGTATCCACCTGCTTCTGCTACTTGGAGGAACCATTCTTGGGGGCCATGGATGTGGCTAAGACCTTCCTCTTACTTTGAGAGTGAATAAAAAAGAAAACAAATTCCCCAGTCTGGGAGATGACCTTACTGCATTGCCTAGCAAAGATCAAAGAGATGGCGGTAGGTGGGGCCACCTCTAGTATCCTATATAACTTAGTGTACTCAAAGAAATAGTAACAGAGCAAGGTCTAGACTCATATACAACATGCCGCTTCCATAAGTATGGTTGTCCTAATAATATATCACAAACTTCAAGAGAAGCAACATCACATAGTACCTCATCCATGAAGGGCTTGATGTTGTATGGAAGGCGACACTACTGGCTCACGCGGAGATCTCTTCCTTGGTGAAGCCACCCAATGGTATACCAATGTGAATGTGATGTAGTCGGTAGGTACAACCGCTTCACGACCTCTACTGATATGAGGTTCTTTTGGCTCCCGTTGTCGACAATGAACTGCAGTGGAGAACCCTTCACCCACATCTGTGAGTGGAATAGGTGCTCCCCCTCTTCTCTATCTTCAGGATCAATCTTTTGGATCTTGTTGGTGGTCATAATGGCACTGGGCTTTGCGTCAATGATCAACTTTATTTTTTCATTCCCCTTGTTAGGTTCTAACTTAGAGTCAGAACATGCATAGGACTCAAAAGCATTGAGCTCAGCCACCAGTGACTACTTGGCTCGACACTCACTCGTGTTGTGAGTGGAGATCTTATGGAACTCACACCACTTTCCCGTGTCCATATTTCTCTTTGTGGTGTTTTTATTTGCTTGCAGCTTAGGCAGGTTATCCTGGGTCGACTGGCCTTTGCCTTTCCCTTTGCTTTGCGATTTGGTTGCGCCTTTCCCTTGTTTCGGATTCGTAGATCCAAAGTCTTGCTTTTTCTATTTAAGCTTCTACTTAATATTGACATCATATTGATACGCCATGCTGAGCGAGGAGATGTCCAGGAACTCCATCTCATCTTGGATGTACCTATGTAGGCAGCCGCGGTACTTGAGTACTAAATTTTTCTCATAATCATTGATACCAAACTTCGTGTGAAGGGTCTGAAAAGCATTGGTAAACTCCAGAACGTCTTGGTCCCTTCCCTGTCGCAGCGTGGTCCACATTATAAATTTATCTTCATAGTTCCCGATAGGTTAGTACTATTCCTTGATGATGTCCTGAAACGAATCCCAAGTGGGTGCGGCAAAAAATAGTGAGGGTGTACTTTCATCCTTCTACTCACAGTAGGTTTTCCACCAGTCCTTGACATGGGGGGTGACTTTGAGAAGAGAAAAAGTAACATTTTCCCGGCTGGAAAAATAATGAACAAAAAAATATCCTTCTAACAGATTTAGCCATTATCTATGGCTTCTGCATCTATCTGACCCTCAAATATGGGAATGTCAAATTTTACTTGTACCTTAAAGGGTGTGGCGCTTCCAGAGTAGCTATTAGAAGTAGATGTGTCATCCTTGGGTAACCGCTAAAGGATCTGGGAAAGTTTTCCATCATTGTGTTCCTCTCTCGCTCGAGGGCTTCTTCGAGCAAGATTTTGAAAGGGTCTCCTGCCCCCTCGTCTTTCTTTTCTTCCCCAATGGGAGGCCATCGGGATTTGCGAGGTTGGTCTTGTAAAGTTTCGACTAGTTCAAGCCCTAACTCCTTATATCCCAACCTCGTTAGGAACATACAAATGAAAACAGAGAAAGAGCAGACCGCTCTGATACCACTAATCCAAATTTAAATGGGAACACAACAAATTACAAATATAAGACTCTCTTACAACAAATTACAAATATGCTTACAAACTGAATGGAAATAGGACTCGCTCGGGCGATGGTAGCTTATCTCTGAGAAGAGATGTGGTAGCTACATGCCTCTGAACTGTGTTACAATGAGGCTCCAAGGCCTATTTATTATTGAGAAACGATGAAAAACCATAAACAACCAGAAACCTAAACCTAGGAGATGAAGCGCCAAAACTGTGGGCCCCATTTGGGTAAATTGGTACATTAATTTCCTGGGGTTGTAACTTTGGCGTATGATCTTCATTTTGGTATCATAATACCTCATTTTGAAGATCTCAAAGAGTAGGCCGAAAAAAATTGAATTATTGAAGTAAAACCTTTTTCGATATCTTTGTTTTCCCCAAAAACGTCGTTTAGGGCATCAAAACGACTCCGAAAGTTCAGGACTTGAAAAATTGCCAAAAATAGTAAATTGTGATACAATTAAGGAAATTGAAAAACTGAAAGAGACAGTGTTGGGGATCCAAGTGGAATAGGAGGGTGGCCACCAATATCATTTGGATTAATTGTCCCCCCTTAGGAAGCAATGGTCCCTATTGCGTTGAGTGCCTCCATGAGATGGGTAAACTTCTGCTCAAATTGGTCCCTGGTGAACCATTTGCCTTGGTGCAGGAGTTGGCCAACTTTGACAACCAGATATAGTTGGATATTTTGCTAGTGAGTGTTCTTAACCTGTGTGTCCATAATCCGATTAGTTGTGGCCTATTCCATGCAGTCTGGGTATAACTTTATTGGTTTGAGTTGTTCTGCAATGTCTGATGTGTCCACCAATCATGGGAAGTATGGTTGTAGGTGGTCCACATTGAACACTAGGTCCAGGCCAAGGAATGGGGGAATGTTGGGCTCAAAATCATTGTGTCCCATAGCCTTGGTAATGATGTAATGACCATATCGGAGTGCTCTGAGCTTCTGATGGGCTCCGGTAAGGTGTTCTTTCCACAAATGCAACCAGAGTTTGTCGTCCACCTGAAACTTTAGTGGCACCAAATGTTGATCATGTCACTTCTTGTTCTTGGCATTTGAATTCTCTAGGGTGTCGTGAACCTATTGGTGGATATGTTTGATGTGTTCAATAAATCTGGTCACTTTATCAGTCTCGAATGGTACAGGTGTGGGTTATGTCTGCATAGTTGCATGAGGCATGGCAATATGAATCGGGCACAATGGTTGAAATCATAGACCCATTTGAAAGGGACTGCGAAAATTAGATCTATGGAGAGCTCTATTATAAATGTGTTGCACATATGGAAGAATATCATCCTAGGTTCGAGGATGCTTGGAGTTTTACATGCGGAGTATGTGCACTATCATCCTATTGACGACCTTCGTCTTGCCATCAGTCTGGGGATGGAAGGTAGTCGATTTGGTGATCTTGGTGTCTAATAGTGTCTAGAGGCTTGACCAGAATGTGCTCAGGAACTTTCTATCCCGATTTGATATAATGGCATGCGGAATCCCAAAATGTACCCATACTTGTTCAAAGAAGAGTTTGGCAGTGTCCTCTACTGTGATACTATTTCTTTTAGGCCGCCAATATAGCCATCTTAGAAAATATATCCACGACCACAAATACACAGTCATTACCACGCTTGGTAGAAGGGAGGCCATACATATAGTACATGGATATGGATTCCCACGGCTGGCTCGGAGTAGCAAGCAGAGTTTACAGGCCTTGATTCTTGATGATTGGCTTGGCGATGGTGTAGGCAGTGCATGATATGATATATTTCCCAACATACAGTCGAATTTTGGGCGAATAAAAGTACTTTTAAAGTCCAGCCACAGTTGTCTTAACACAAAAGTGTCCTGTGACCCAACTGTAGTGTGCCTCCCAAATCATCATGGCACGCTCACTTGAAGGAACACAAAGGTGGCCTAGGTAGCATAATAATGCATCATGGAGATGGAAAATAGGAACTTTCTTGCCAGCTACTAGCATCTCTTATTTCAAGGCAAACTCTGGATCATTTTTGTATAGTTGCGACCATCTAGAGGTATCGTGATCACAAGAGTTGAGAACAGTAGTTAGTGCTGCAACTGTGGGTTAGCTGAGGGAGTCTGCAACATGATTGGTGCTACCCTTTTTGTATTTAATGTTCAAGTGGAATTTTTGTAGATATGTAGACCATTTCTGATGGAAATCGTTCTGCAAATTCCCTTGTGTCCGTATAAACTGAAGAGGTCGATGATCGATGTGGATGACCGTGTCTTTCCCCATAATGTAGTGCTTCCATTATCGACAAGCCTGCACAATGAAATACATTTTTTTATAATAGGTGGGGTACTTCTGAATTGTATCAGAAAAGTGTCTCACTATGATAGGCTATTGGATGCTCGTGCTGGGTGAAGACTGCAACAATAACATAGTTTGGGGCGTCTGTCTCGATTTCAAATATTTGTTGCAGGTTTGGCATTATGAGTACCAGTGTAGAGTAGAGGAGGTGCTTTAGCTCAACGAATGCCTTCTATTGGGACTTGGACTAGGAAAATTTTTCTTTCACCACGCCGTTAGTAATCTGACTAAAAGGCCAAGTGATATGTGAGAATCCCAACACGAACCTTCGTTAGAAATTTGCAAGGCCCAAAAAGTTGTGAAGCTCCATTAGATTGGTTGGGGCTGGCCAGTTCTGAATGACTTGGATCTTGGTCAGGTCTACATGCACACCACACTCATCTATGATGTAACCGAAGTATTGGACCTAGCTCATGCCAAAGGTGCATTTCTCCAAGTTGGCACATAGTTTGTGCTGTAGAAGGGTTTGAAGGACTTGCCAAATGTGTTGCGAGTGTTCTTCCCAACTCTTGTTGAATATGAGGATGTCGTCCAGATAAACCACAATTGACAAGATGTCATCCATTAGCCTCATAAAAGTAACAGGGGCATTTGTCAACCTGAAGGGCATAACCAACTAGTCAAAAAGGCCTTCTTTGGATTTAAAGGCGACCTTCCATACATGTGTGGGCTCTATTGGAATCTGGTGATAACTAGACTTCAGATCGATCTTTTTAAAATACCTAGTTCCCTTGAGTTGGTCCAGCAGGTCATCAATCCGTGGGATTGGATACTTGTTCCTAACAGTGATTTTGTTTAGTACCCGATAATTAATGCAGAGCCTCCAGGTCCCATCCTTATTCTGTATAAGTATAATCAGGCTCCCACAATGCGAGGAACTGGGTCGGATGTTCCCTTTCTCCAGCAACTCTTGGAGTTAGATAGATTGAATTCTTAACCTGACAATTCAAGTGTACCCCTATGGCTAAGGAAATGATGTCCCTATATTCTTGCATGACCGTATCCACCTGCTTCTGCCGCTTGGAGGAACCATTCCCAGGGGCCATGGATGTGGCTATGACCTTCCCCTTACTTTGAGAGAGAATCAGAAAGAAAACAAATTTCCCAATCTGGAAGATGACCTTACTGCATTGCTTAGCAGAGATCAAAGAGATGGTGATAGGTGGGGCTACCTCTGGTATCCTGTATAAGTTAGTACTAAAATAAATAATAACATAGTCAAGTCTAGAATCATATACAACATGTCACTTCCATAACTATGGTTTTCCTAATAATACATCACAAACTTCAATAGGAGCAACATCACACATTACCTCATCTGTGAAGTGCTTGATGCTATAGGGAAGTTGACACTATTGGCTGATGCGCAGATATCATCCTTGGTGAGGCCACCCGATGGTATACGATTGCAGATGTGATGTAGTTGGTTGGTAGCTCCAGTTGCTTTGCGATCTTTGCTGAAATGAGGTTCTTTTGGCTTCTATTGTTGATAATGAACTGTAGCAGAGAACCCTTCACCCACTTCTGTGAGTGGAATAGGTGCTCCCCCTCTTCTAGATCTTCAGGCTCATCTTCTGGATCTTGGTGGTGGCCATAGTGGCAGTAGGCATTGCGTCAATGATCTTCTTCCCTTTGTCATTCCTCTTGTTAGGTTCTGACTTAGACTCAGAACATGCATTAGACTTTGAAGCCTTCAGCTTAGCCACTAGTGACTTCTTAGACCGACACTCACTTGTGTTATGAGTGGAGCTCTTATGGAACTCACACCACTTTCTAGTCTCCTTCCTTGTCTTCGTGGTGTTTTTCTTTTCTTCTGGCTTCGGTAGGTTCTCTTGGCTTGCCCCGCCTTAGCCTTACCCTTTGCTCTATGGATTTTGGGGTGCCTTTCTCTCGCTTCGGATTCGCAAATCCAAAGTTTCACATTTTCTCTTTAAGCTTCTTCTCGATCTTAACAGCATATTGATACGTCGTGTCGAGCGAGGAGATGCCCAAGAACTCCATCTCATCTTGGATGTACTTGTGCAGGAAATTTCGATACTTGAGTACCAAATGTTTCTTAGAATCATTGATACCCAACTTTGTGCGAAGGGTATTAAAAAAATTCGTAAAATTTGACACGTCTTGGTCCCTTCCCTATTGCAGTGTGGTCAACTTTATGTATTTATCCTCATTGATCATGACATGGTAGTACTGTTCCTTGATGGCGTCCTAGAATGAATCCCAAGTGGGTGCGGCCGAAAATAGTGAGGGCGTACTTTCATCCTTCTTCTCACAGTAGGTTTCCCACCAATCCTTGACGTGGGGGGTGGCTTTGAGAGGAGAAAAAGTAACCTTTTCGCAGCTGGAAAAATAATGAATAGAAAAATATGTTTCTAGAAGATTTAACCATTTATCTATGGTGTCTGCATCAATCTGACCCTAAAATATGGTAATGTCAAGGTTAACTTGTACCTTAAAATGTGTGGCACTTCCAGAGTAGCTGTTGGAAGTAGATGTGTCGCCCTTGCGTAGCGGCTGAAGGATCTGGGCAAAGTTGTCCATTATCACATTCCTCTGTCGCTTGAGGGCATATTCGAGCAAGATTTTGAAAGGATCTCCTACCCATTCGTCTTTATTGTCTTCCCCCATAAGAGGCCGTCACGATTTGTGACACTGGTCTTGCAAAGGTTCGACAAGTTCAATCCCTAACTCCTTATATCTCAACCTTGTTGGGGACATGCAAAAAAAAACAGAGAAAGAGCAGAGAAAGAGCAGACTGCTTTGATACCACTGATCCAAATTTAAAGAGGAACGCAACAAATTATAGATATAACCATAAATAACAATATGGAGCAATAATAACATTTCATTTCATTAATATCAAATACTGAAATATGCTTACAAACAGAATGGAAAGACTAGCTCCGGTGATTGTAGCTTATTTCTGAGAAGCGATGTGGTAGCTACATGCCTCTGAATTGTGTTACAATGAGGCATCAAGGCCTATTTATTATTGAGAAACAATGGAAAACCCTAAACATCAAAAAACGTAACCCTAGGAGATAAAGCGCCAAAACTGTCGACCCCCTTTAGGTAAATTGGTACATCAATTTCCTAGGATTCGTAACTTTGGCATATGATCTCCGTTTTTCTATCATAATACCTCGTAGCAAATATATCAAAGAATAGGATGGAAAAAAATTGGCCAACTAGTTTTTGACCTTTTTGATCTCTTAGTTTTCCCTAAAAACGTTGTTTAGGGCCTCAAAATAGCTCCAGAAGTTTAGGACCCGAAAAACTGCCAAAAATAGTAAATTGTGCTACAATTAAGGAAACTGAAAAATTGAAAGAGATAGTGTTGGGGGTCTAAGTGGAATAGGAGGGTGGCCACCAATACCCACCTGGATCATTCCTCCCCCCTTAGGAAGCAATGGTGACCATTGTGTTAAGTCCCTCCATGAGATGGGGAAACTTCTGTTGAACTTGGTCCCTGGTGAGCCATTTGCCTTCGTGCAGGAGTTAGCTAGCTTTGACAACTCGATAAAGTTGTATCTTCTGCTGGTGGGTGTTCTTGACCTGTGTGTCCATAATCCAATTAGTTGTGGCATGTTCCATGCAGTTTGGGTTTAACTGTGTTGGTGTGAGATTTTATGCAATGTCTGATGTGTCTAGCAATGGTGGTAAGTATGGTCGAAGGCGATCCACATTGAACATTGGGTGCAGGAAAGGAATGGGAGAATGTTGAGCTCAAAAGAATTGTCTCCAATAGCCTTGGTAATGGTGTAAGGACCATATCAGAGTGGTATGAGCTTCTAATGGGCTCTAGTAATGCATTCCTTCTGCAAATGCAACCAGACTTTGTTGTGCACCTAAAACTTATGTGGAATCCGATGTTGATCATGTCGCTGCTTGTACTTGGCATTTGACTTCTCCAAGATGTCATGAAATTGTTGTTGGATGTGTTGGATGTATTCAATAAATCTGGTCGCTTTATCAGCCTCGGACAGTACATGTGTGGATTATGTCTGTGTAGTTGCATTGTAGGTTTTAACCCCATACACAAATTGCCTGCATACGAATTCTAAAACACAGAAAATAAACAATGCGAGAGCATAACACATAAAACACATATACACAGATATTTTCCCTTAGATCCCAAAACCGGGACTACCAGCTTGATTTTTCATTATGTTCCTTTCAATGTTATAATACATATTTATACATGCGGAAGCATCCAATACCATGGACCGAAAACCATCACGTCCAAAATACATGTCCGAAAATCATGCACAAAACCATAGGTGGGTCCGCCCAACCTAACATAGGGTCCAAAACCAAAATTTTCCAGGGCACTGCCTCGGACCCCATAAAGTGGGGTTACAGGTACACCTCAAACCCCCTGTGACCCCCCCCGCTACACAATTGGCGCAATGAAGGGGGTGCTCTATGCCCCCCCCCCAGGAGCAAACCGCTTTGATACCACTGATCCAAATTTAAAGAGGAATGCAAAAAATTATAGATATAACCATAAATACCAATATGGAGCAATAATAACACTTCATTTCATTAATATCAAATACTGAAATATGCTTACAAACAGAATGGAAAGACTAGCTCCGGTGATTGTAGCTTATTTCTGAGAAGCGATGTGGTAGCTACATGCCTCTGAACTGTGTTACAATGAGGCACCAAGGCCTATCTATTATTGAGAAACAATGGAAAACCCTAAACATCCAGAAACCTAACCCTAGGAGATAAAGCGCCAAAACTGTCGACCCCGTTTAGGTAAATTGGTACATCAATTTCCCGGGATTCGTAACTTTGGCATATGATCTTCGTTTTTCTATCATAATACCTCGTAGCAAATATATCGAAGAATAGGATGGAAAAAAATTGGCCAACTAGTTTTTGACCTTTTTGATCTCTTAGTTTTCCCTAAAAACGTTGTTTAGGGCCTCAAAATAGCTCCAGAAGTTTAGGACCCGAAAAACTGCCAAAAATAGTAAATTGTGCTACAATTAAGGAAACTGAAAAATTGAAAGAGATAGTGTTGGGGGTCTAAGTGGAATAGGAGGGTGGCCACCAATACCCACCTGGATCATTCCTCCCCCCTTAGGAAGCAATGGTGACCATTGTGTTAAGTCCCTCCATGAGATGGGGAAACTTCTGTTGAACTTGGTCCCTAGTGAGCCATTTGCCTTCGTGCAGGAGTTAGCTAGCTTTGACAACTCGATAAAGTTGGATCTTCTACTGGTGGGTGTTCTTGACCTGTGTGTCCATAATCCAATTAGTTGTGGCCTGTTCCATGCAGTCTGGGTTTAACTGTGTTGGTGTGAGATTTTATGTAATGTTTGATGTGTCTAGCAATGGTGGTAAGTATGGTCGAAGGCGATCCACATTGAACATTGGGTGCAGGAAAGGAATGGGAGAATGCTGAGCTCAAAAGAATTGTCTCCAATAGCCTTGGTAATGGTGTAAGGACCATATCAGAGTGGTCTGAGCTTCTAATGGGCTCTAGTAATGCGTTCCTTCTGCAAATGCAACCAGGCTTTGTTGTGCACCTAAAACTTATGTGGCACCCGATGTTGATCATGTCGTTGTTTGTACTTGGCATTTGACTTCTCCAAGATGTCATGAAATTGTTGTTGGATGTGTTGGATGTATTCAATAAATCTAGTCGCTTTATCAGCCTCGGACAATACATGTGTGGATTATGTTTGTGTAGTTGCACTGTAGGTTTTAACCCCATACACAAATTACCTGCATACGAATTATAAAACAAAGAAAATAAACAATGCGAGAGCATAAAACATAAAACACATATGCACAGAGATTTTCCCCTGGATCCCAAAACCGGGACTACCAGCTTGATTTTTCATTATGTTCCTTTCAATGTTATAATACATATTTATACATGCAGAAGCATCCAATACCATGGACCGAAAATCATCACGTCCAAAAGACATGTGCGAAAATCATGCATAAAACCATAGGTGGGTCCGCCCAACCTAACATAGGGTCCAAAACCAAAATTTTCCAGGGCGCTGCCTCGGACCCCATAAAGTGGGGTTACGGGTACACCTCAAACCCCCTGTGACCCCCCCCCCCGCTACACAATTGGCGCAACGAAGCGGGTGCTATGCGCCCCCCCCCCCCGCCCCCTCCTCTAACCCCCCCGATTAACTACGTGGGCTAGTCATGGAAAGAATATAACACAACCCAACATTCTCCCACTTGTTGTTTTCTTTCCACAGGGGGCCACAAGAGAGCTTAGTCATTTTTCCAGCCCTAAAATGCCCATTGTTTCTCTACACCAAGAGAACTTCTTAGAGCTCACAGATTTTGTCAATGCATCTGCAGTATTCTTCAAAGTGTCCACCTTTACCAGCAATACCTTTTTGTCTTCTATCATATCCGATACTGAACATCAATGTGCTTTGTCTTTGAATGATATGAAAGGTTCTTTGCCAAGAAAATTGCACTTTGGCTATCACAGTCTATCCTTATAGCTTCCTGTACTAACCCCATACTTGAACACAATCTCTGCAACCAAACTGCTTCCTTGCTTGCATGAGTGGCTGCCATGTATTCTGCCTCTGTAGTTGATAGTGCCACTACAGATTGTTTCTTACTCATCCAACTAACTGCACCTCCAAATAGGTTAAACACATACCCACTTGTAGATCTTCTCTGATCCAGATCTCTAGCCCAATCTGCATCAACAAAGCCATGAATATCCAACACTCTGTCCAATCCTGGTCTTCCTTGGTAGCACAAACCATAATCACTAGTGCCACGCAAATACCTGAAAACCCGCTTCACTGTTGTCCAGTGCTCCTTCCCTGGTTTTGACATAAACCTGCTCAATACTCCCACTGCATGTGCAATGTCTGGTCTAGTACAAACCATTGCATACATCAGGCTACCGACTGCACTTGCATATGGAACACGGGACATGTCCTCTTCCTCTTCTTGTGTCTTGGGACACTGTTCAACAGATAACCTCACACCTACAGGAATAGGAACCTTCACAGGTTTACTATCCTGCATATTAAACCTCTGTAGTATTGTCTCGACATACTTCCTCTGGTTTAACCAGAGCTTCCTCTTTGTACGATCTCTTTTAATTTCCATGCCCAAAATATAGTTTGCAGCACAAAGATATTTCATGTCGAATTTGGAGGACAATCGGGTCTTCAAATCTTGGATAATTTCTTTGTCATTTCCAACCAGCAACATATCATCCACATACAAGACCAGATAAATAGCACGGTCACCAATTAATTTAAAATACACACAGTGATCTGCTTTGCTTCTGGTGAAGCCAAGTCCCCGTATAAATGTATCAAATTTCTGATACCACATCCTTGGTGACTGTTTTAACCCATACAGAGACTTCTTTAACTTGCATACTAGTTATTTCTTACCCTTCACTGCAAAGCCTTCAGGTTGCTTCATGTAGATCTCCTCTTCTAGATCCCCGTGAAGAAATGTTGTCTTCACATCCATCTGTTCTACCTCAAAATCAAAAGCAGCAGCAACAGATGAAAGTAATCTAATAGAAGTTACCTTGGCAACAGGAGAAAAAATATCACCAAAATCAATTCCCGGCACCTGGGAATAACCTTTGGCTACCAACCGTGCTTTGTATTTCTCCACTTTTCCTTCTGCATTTGTCTTCTTTTTGAACACCCATTTGTTGCCAATGGGTTTCCTTCCAGCTGACAACTCCACCAGATCCCAAGCCTCATTTTTGTGCAAAGATGCCATTTCATCAACCATGGCCTCTTTCCATAGTTTTCCATCCTATGAATCTATTGCTTCCTTCACAGTTCTGGGATCATCGTCAGTAACAGATAAAGCAAAATTTGAACAGAAAGCAGATGGACTATACCTTTCAGGCTGCCTTCTTTCTCGAACTTATCTTCTCACAGCCGGAGTTTGTGGCTCTTCATCTTCTGATTCCTTCTCTACTGTAGAGTCTGATTCTTCCTCCTTTAGCTCAAACTCTATCTTCTCAAGTTCCTTTGGTTGGACTTCATGTTTAATAACATCTTTCACCTCTCTGAACACCACATCTCGGTTGTACACAACCTTTCTTGTTACTGGGTTCCAAAGCTTATAACCCTTTAAACCATCCTTATACCCAATAAAGATGCACTTTTCAGATTTACTATCCAACTTGGTTCTTTTCTCCTTTGGAACATGTACATATGCATCACATCCAAATACCCTTAGATGTGAAAGAGTGGGTTTCTTACCAGTCCATACCTCTTGTGGAGTCTTATCCTCCAACGCTGATGAAGGTGACCTGTTGACCAGGTAACATGCAGTATCCACCGCCTCTGCCCAAAATTCCTGTCCTAACACGGCACCACTGAGCATTCGTCTTGCCCTTTCCATCAACGTCTTATTCATTCTTTCTGAAACTCCATTTTTCTGAGGTGTATATGGAGTAGTCTTCTGTCGTGCTATACCACACTTCTTACAAAATTCTTCAAATTCCTTATTGCAAAACTCTCCACCATTATCTGTCCTCAACGCCTTTATCTTCTTCTCTGTCTGGTTTTTCACCAGAGCCTTAAATTCTTTAAACCTGTCAAAGACTTCAGATTTCTTCTTAAGGAAATATATCCATGTATTTCTTGAGAAGTCATATATAAATGATACATAGTACACAAACTTACCCAGTGATGGAACCTTCACAGGTCCAAACACATCACTGTGCACAAGCTCTAATATCTCTTTCGTCCTCTTACCACCAGAGGGGAAACTCACCCAATTTTGCTTCCCATATACACAATTTTCATAGAAATAAAAATCCAGAGAGCTATTACTCATACCTTCTACCATACGTTTACCATGAAGTATTCGAAGGCCCTTCTCTCCAATATGTCCAAGTCTTTGATGCCATAGCATGGTCTTCTCTCCAGAGACCACTAGATTTTCTGCTCCACTTTCAGGAACCATAGAACTATTGCACCCATCAATAACAGTGCTACCTTGCAGCTTGTACAGAGTTCCAATCGAAGTCCCCTCATCAATACCAGTGCTCCCTGAACCATTTTTCAGGTGTCCTTCTTGAATACTATTTTTACACCTGCATCATCTAGCTTGCTTACAGAAATCAGATTTCTAGCTAATGCAGGAATATTTAGAACACCTGGAAGCGTTCTAACCCTTCCACCTTGCAACTTCAACTTTAATTTTCTGTGACCAACGATTCTAGCCTTCCTGTCATCCTCCAAGAAGACATCACCACCATCATATTTCTCATACTCGCAAAACCACTCTCTATGGGGAGTGAAGTGAAAGGATGCACTTGAGTCAATCAACCATGCCTCATGATCTACATGTGTACTTGAAGAAACCAAGTACACATCCCCACCTTCATCTGAGGTGGTTTTTGCCTCTGCAGAAGGAGCCTCATCAGATCCCTTTCCTTTGTTAGGAGCTTTAGATTTACAGTCCCTTTTAAAGTGGCCTTCCTTTCCACATTTCCAGCGCACCACCTTTACAGGCTTTCTTGGAGATTTAGATCTCCCACTCGATGACTTATTTTTGTTTTTGTTCTAGGACTGTCCTCGTACAAACAAGGCATCACCAGTCTGGCTCTCCATATTTTTCCGTCTCATCTCCTCCGTCAGCAAGGCTGAGACTATTTCATCAAACTGCAAGGCAGTTGCATTGCTACCTATTGCAATAACTAGACTATCCCACGAATCTGGTAGAGAACACAACAAACTGATGCACTTATCTTCATCTGAAATTTTAATATCAACAGATGCTAACTGACTTACCACAGTATTAAATGCATTCAGATGCTTTGTCACCGAGTCTCCATCTTTCATCCTCAAGTTATACAACTTTTTCCGCAGGAATAGTTTATTCACTAGAGACTTAGATTGGTACAAAGTCCCTAACTTTTCCCACAAAGCCTTCGCCGTAGCTTCCCCTGATACATTCAGCAATACTGAATTTGAGATACACAGTCGTATTGTGCTCTTTGCCTTCCGATCCAACTTCTTCCATTCTTCATCGGACACTCCCGTTGGTTTAGTACCCGGATCTACCGTGATCCACTGATCTTTATCCACCAACAGATCCTCCATCTTGAGTTTCCACAACTCAAAACTCTGACCATTAAATTTCTCGATCTCTATCTTTCCGCTGCTCGCCATCTTCTTTCATCACCATAATCGATCTCGCAGATCTCCCACTGAATAGGGTCTACCACAGGCCTGAGCGAAACCCCTCAGCAACAAAGGCGTCCCCTTGAATCCAAAACAACTCTGATACAAAATGTAGGTTTTAACCCTGTACAGAAATTACCTGCATATGAATTCTAAAACACAGAAAATAAACAATGCGAGAGCATAACACATAAAACACATATACACAGAGATTTTCCCCTAGATCCCAAAACTAGGACTACCAGCTTGATTTTTCATTATGTTCCTTTCAATGTTATAATACATATTTATACATGCCGAAGCATCCAATACCATGGACCGAAAACCATCACGTCCAAAAAACATGTGTGAAGATCATGCACAAAACCATAGGTGGGTTCGCCCAACCTAACATAGGGTCCAAAACCAAAAGTGGGGTTACGGGTACACCTCAAACCCCTTGTGACCCCCCCCCCCCCCCCCCCCCCCTACACAATTGGCGCAACGAAGGGGGTGCTCCCCCCCCCCCCCCCACCTCTAACCCCCCTGGTTAACTACGTGGGCTAGTTGTGGAAAGAATATAACACAACCCAACATGCATGAGGCATGGAAACAACAATCGGGCACAATGGCTAAAATCATAGACCCACTTGAAAGGGATTGTGACCAATTGAGATATGGAGAGATTTATTATAATTGTGCTGCACACATGGAAGAATCTCATCCCAGGTTAGAGGATGCTTGGAGTCGAACATGCAGAGTATGTGCACTATCATCTTATTGACGACCTTCATCTGGCCATTAGTCTGGGGATGGAAGGTAGTCGATTTGGTGAGCTTGGTGTCCAATAGTGTCCATAGTATTTAACATAATGTTCTTAGGAACCTGCTATCATGATCTGATATAATGGTTTGCAGGATCCCAAAATGTACCCACACTTGTTCAAAGAAGAGTTTGGCAGTGTCCTCTATTGTGATACTCTTCTTGCAAGCCACCAATATAGCCATCTTAGAAAATCTTTCCATGACCACGAATATAAAGTCATTACGATGCTTGGTAGAATGGAGGCCAGACATATAGTCCATGGAGATGGATTCCCACGACTGGCTGGGAGTAGGCAGAGGAGTGTACAGGCCTTGCTTCTTAATGGTTGGATAGGCAATGGCGCAGGCAGTGAAGGATCTGATATATTTCCCAACATCCAGTCAAAGTTTGGGCCAACAAAATTACTTGTGTAGTACATCCACACTTATTTCCACTCCAAAGTGTCCTGTGACCCAACTGTAGTGTGCCTCCCAAATCATCATGGAACACTCACTTGAAGGAACACAAAGGTGGCCCAGGTAGCATAATAATGTGTCATGGAGGTGGAAATCAGAAACTTTCTTTCCACCTACTAGCATCTATTAAGTTGAGGCGAACTCTAGATCATTTTTGTATAGTTGCAGCCATATAAAGGTCTCATGACCACAAGAGTTGATAATAGTAGTTAGTGCTGCAAGTAGGGGTCGGCTGAGGTAGTCTGCAACATGACTGGTGCTACCCTATTTGTATTTAATGCTCAAGTGGAATTGTTTCATATATGTAGAACACTTTTGATCGCGATTGTTCTGCAACTTCCATTGCATCTGTATAAACTAAAGAGGTCAGTGATTGGTGTGGATGACCGTGTCCTTCCCTAGAATGTAGTGCTTCCATTGTCGACAAGCCTGCATGATGGAATGCATCTGTTTATCATAGGTGTGGTATTTCTGAATTGTATTGGAAAGTGTCTCACTATGATGGGCCATTGGATGCCCATTCTGGGTGAAGACTGCAACAATAACATAGTCTTAGGCATCTATCTCGATTTCAATTGGTTGTTGTAGGTCTTGCAGTGTGAGTACCAGTGCAGAGCAGAGGCAATTCTTCAACTCAACGAACACCTTTAGTTGGGACTCGGACTAGGAAAAATTTTCTTTCGCCCCGCCCTTAGTAATCTGACTCAAAGGCCAAGTGATATGGGAGAATCCCAACAAAAACCTCCAATAGAAATTTGCAAGGCCCAACAAGCTACAAAGCTCCGTTAGAGTGGTCGGGGCTATCCAGTCTTGAATGACTTGGATCTTGGACGGGTCCACATGCACGCAATGCTCATCTATGATGTAACACAAGTATTAGACTTGAATCATGCCAAAGGTGCATTTCTTTGAGTTGGCACACAATTTGTGTTGCCGAAGGCTTTGAAGGACCTATTGAATGTGTTGCAAGTGTTCTTCCCAATTCTTGCTAAAGATGAGGATGTCGTCCAGATAAACCACCACGAACGAGTTGGTGAAGGGCTACAAGATGTCATCCATTAGCCTCATAAAATTAGCAGCGGAATGTTTCAACCTGAAGGGCATAAACAACCATTCAAAAAGGCCTCCCTTAGATTTGAAGGCGATCTTCCATACATATGTGGGCTCTATTGGAACCTGGTGATAACGAGACTTTAGATCGATATCGTTGAAATAATTAGCTCCCTTGAGTTGGTTCGATAGGTCATCAATCCGTGGCATTAGATACTTGCTCATGACAATAATTTTTTTAGTGCTCGATAATCAATGGAGAGCCTCCAGGTCCATTCCTTCTTTTGTACAAGTACAATCGAGCTCCCACAAGGTGAGGAACTGGGTCGGGTGTGCCCTTTCTGCAACAACTCCTCGATTTTCTGCTTGATCTGTTCATTTTCCAGAATGGAGTGACGATATATCGGTACATTGTGTAGAGGTGCTCTTGGAGTCATATTGATTGAATGCTTGACCTGACAATGCAAGGGTACCCGTGTGTGTGAGGGGAAGATGTCCCTGTATTCTTCCACAAATGTATCCACATGATTTTGCTGCTTGGAGGAAACCTTCCCGGGGGCCATGGATATGGCTACAATCTTCCCCTTACTTTGAGATTGGATCGGAAAGAAAACAAATTTCCAAGTCTGGGAGATGAGTACCAAATGTTATCCAAATGTTTCTCAAGCCCTTCAGCAATTTGAGAAATTTGAGATGAGTACCAAATGTTATCCTGTATAACTTAGTACCCAAAGAAATAATAACATAGCGAGGTCTAGACTCATATACAACATGTCTTTTCCATAAGTATGGTTGTCCTAATAATACATCACAAACTTCAAGAGGAGCAACATCACACAGTACCTCATTTATGAAGGGCTTGATGCTGTAGGGAAGGAGACACTATTAGCTGACGTAGAGATCTCGTCCTTGGTGAAGCCACCTGAGGGTATACAACCGCGGATGTGATGTAGTTGGTAGGCCTAGCCACTTCACAGTATTTGCTAAAATGAGGTTATTTTGGATCCCACTATTGACAATGAACTGTAGCGGAGAACCCTTCACCCACATCTGTGAGTGGAATAGGCACTCCACCTCTTTTGGATCTTTGGGCTCAATCTTCTAGATTTTGGTGCTGGCCACAGTGGAACTGGGCTCCATGTCAATGATTTTCTTCCCTTTGTCATTCCCCTTGTTGGGTTCTAACTCAGAGTTGGAACATGCGTCAGACTTTGAAGCCTTCAGCTTGGCCACCAGTGACTACTTGGCCCGACACCCACTTGTATTGTGAGTGGAGCTCTTATGGAACACACACCACTTTCCAATGTCCTTCTTTGTCTTCATGGTGTTGTTCTTTTCTTGTAGCTTCGGCGGGTTCTCCTAGGCTTCCATGCCTTGGCCTTGCCCTTTGCTCTGTGGTTTAGGGGCGCTTTTCCCTTGCTTCAGATTCACAGATCCAAAGTCTCATTTTTTTGTTTAAGATTCTGCTCGATCTTGATAGCGTATCAGTATGTCGTGTTGAACGAGGAGATGTCCAGGAAATCCATTGCATCCCGAATGTACCTGTGTAGGAAACCATGGTACTTGAGTACCAAATGTTTCTCAAAATCGTTGATACCAAAATTCGTGCGAAGGGTATGAAAAACATTGGTAAACTCCAGCATGTCTTGGTCCCTTCCCTCTTGCAGTTTGGTCCACTTTATGTATTTATACTCATAGCTCCCGATAGGGTAGTACTGTTCCTTGATGGCATCCCAGAATGAATCCCAAGTCAATACGACCGAAAATAGTGAGGGCGTACTTTCATCCTTCTGCTCACAGAAGGTTTCCCACCAGTCCTTGACAAGGGGGGTGACTTTGAGAAGAGAAAAAGTAACCTTTTCCCGGCTGGAAAAAACATGAACAAAAAATATCCTTCTAGAAGATTTAACCATTCATCTACGGTGTCCGCATCTATCTGACCCTCAAATATGGGAATGTCAAAGTTAACTTGTACCTTAAAGGGTGTTCCGCTTCCCGAGTAGCTGTTGGAAGTAGATGCGTCACCCTTGGGTAGTCGATGAGGGATCTGGGAAAAATTGTCCATCACCGTGTTCCTCTATCACTCAAGGGCTTCCTCGAGCAAGATTTTGAAAGGATATATTGCTCCCTCGTCTTCCTTTGCTTCGCCCATGGGAGGTCGTAGGGATTTGCGAGGCTGGTCTTGCAAAGACTTGATCATTTCAAGCCCTAACTCCTTATATCCCAACCTCATTGGAGACATGCAAAGAAAAACAAAGAAAGAGCATACCTCTCTGATACCACTGATCTGAATTTAAACAGGAACGCAACAAATTATAGATATAACCATAAATACAAAGATGCAGAAGAAATAAAACTTCATTTAATTCATATCAAATAATGAAATATGCTTGCAAACAAATTGGAAACAAGACTAGCTCGAGCGATGGTAGCTTATCTCTGAGAAGAGATGTGGTGGCTACATGCCTCTGAACTGTGTTACAATGAGGCTTTGAGGCCTATTTATTATTGAGAAACAATGGAAAACCCTAAACATCAAGAAACCTAACCCTAGGAGATAAAGTGCCAAAACTATGGGCCCCGTTTGTGTAAATTGGTACATCAATTTCCCGAGGTCGTAACTTTGGCATACAATCTCCGTTTTGCTATCATAATACCTCGTTTCGAAGATCTTGAAGAGTAGACCGAGAAGAAACTTAGTATCTCATTGTTAAGTTTTTCAGTCTTTCTGTTTTCCCTAAAAACGTTGTTTAGGGCCTCAAAACGGTTTGAGAAGTTCAGGACCCAAAAAACTGCCAAAAATAGTAAACTATGCTACAATTAAGGAAACTGAAAAACTGAGAGAGACAGTGTTGGGGGTCCAAGTGGAATAGGAGGGTGGCCACCAATATCCAGCTCCCTTAGGAATCAATGGTCCCCATAGCAGTCAGGGCTTCCATGAGATGGGGAAACTTCTGCTGAACTTGGTCCCTTGTGAACCATTTGCCTTGGTGCAGGAGTTGGCTAGCCTTGACAACCTGATACAATTGGATATTTTGTTGGCGGGTGTTCTTGACTTGTGTTTCCATAATCTGATTAGTTGTGGTGTAGTATGGGCTTAACTCTATTGGTGTGAGTTATTCTGCAATGTCTGATGTGTCCAACAATGGTGGGAAGTATGGTCGAAGGCGATCCACATTGAACACTAGGTGCAGGCCAAGGAATGGGGGAATTTTGAGCTCAAAATCATTGTCTCCCACAACCTTGGAAATGGTGTAAGGACCATATCGGAGTGGTTTGAGCTTCCGATGGGCTCCGGTAAGGTGTTTTTTTTCTGCAAATGCACCCAGACTTTGTCACCCACCTAAAACTTTTATTGCACTTGATGTTGATCATGTCGCTGCTTATACTTGGAATTTGACTTCTCTAGGATGTCGTGAACCTGCTGGTGGATATGCTGGATGCGTTCAATAAATCTGGTCGCTTTGTCAACCTTAGACAGTACATATGTGGATTTTTTCTGCGTAGTCGCATGAGGCATGAAAACATCAATCAGGAAGAATGGTTGAAATCCTAGACCCACTTGAAAGGGAATTCGACCACTCGAGATATGGAGAGCTCTATTATAATTGTGTTGCACATATGGAGGACTCTCATTCCAGGTTCGAGGATGCTTGGAGTTTTACATGGGGAGTATGTGCACTATCATCCAATTGATGGCCTCCGTCTGACCAGCAGTCTGGGGATGTAAGGCAGTCGATTTGGTGAGCTTGGTGTCAGATAGTGTCCAGAGGCTTGACCAGAATGTTCTCAAGAACCTACTATCCCAAAATGTACCCATACTCGTTTAAAGAAGAGTTTGGCAGTGTCCTCTACTGTGATACTTTTCTTGTAGGTCACCAATACAGCCACATTAGAAAATTTGTCCACGACCACAAATACACAGTCATTACCATGCTTGGTAGAAGGGAGGCCAGACATATAGTCCATGGAGATGGATTCTCACGACTGGATGGGAGTAGGCAAAGGAGTGTACAGGCCTTGCTTCTTAATGGTTGGTTTGTTGATGATGCAAGTAGTGCAGGATCTGATATATTTCCCAACATCGAGTCAGAGTTTTGGCCAATAAAAGTACTTTTGTAGCACATCCACAGTTTTCTCCACACCAAAGTGTCCTGCGACCTGACTGTAGTGCGCCTCCCAAATCATTTTGGCATGCTCACTTGAAGGAACACAAAGGTGGCCCAGGTAGCATAATAATTCATCCTGGAGGTGGAAATCAAGAACTTTCTTGCCAGCTACTAGCATCTGGTATGTCGAGGCAAACTCTGGATCATTTTTGTATAGTTTCGGCCATTCATAGGTCTCGTGACTACAACAGATGAGAACAGTAGTTAGTGCTACCATTGGGGGCTGATTGAGGTAGTCTGCAACATGACTGGTGCTACCCTTTTTGTATTCAATGTTCAAGTGGAATTGTTGTAGATATGCAGACCACTTCTCATGGCGATCGTTCTGCAACTTGCCTTGTGTCTATATAAATTGAAGAGGTCGGTGATCGGTGTGGATGATCGTGTCCTTCCCGAGAATGTAGTTTTCCATTATTGGCAAGGCTACATGATGGAATACATCTCTTTATCATAGGTGGGGCACTTCTGAATTGTATCTGAAAGCGTCTCATTATGATAGGCCAATAAATACCCGTGCTGGGTGAAGACTACCCCAATAGCATAGTCTCAGGCCTCTGTCTCAATTTCAAATGGCTGTTGTAGGTTTGGCAGTGTGAGTACCAGTGCAGAGCAGAGGTGGTGCTTTAACTCAATGAATGCCTTTTGTTGGTACTAAAACCAAGAAAACTTTGCTTTCGCCCCGCCCTTAGTAATCTAACTCAAAGGCCAAGTGATATGGGAGAATCCCAACATAAACCTCTAATAGAAATTTGCAAGGCCCAAAAAGCTGTGAAACTCTATTAGAGTGGTTGGGTCTGGCTAGTCCTAAATGACTTGGATCTTGGTTAGGTCAACATGCCTGCCACACTCATCTATGATGTAACCCAAGTATTGGACTTGGCTCATGCCAAAGGTGCATTTCTCCAAGTTGGCACACAGTTTGTGCTGCTGAAGGGCTTGAAGGACCTACCTAATGTGTTGCAAGTGTTCTTCCCAACTCTTGCTGAAGATGAGGATGTTGTCTAGATAAACCACCACGAATGAGTTGGTGAAGTTTCGCAAGATGTCATCCATTAGCCTCATAAAAGTAGCAAGGGAATTTGTCTACTGGATGGGCATAACCAGCCATTCAGAAAGGAATTTCTTGGATTTAAAGGCATTCTTCCATATATCTGTGGGCTCTATTGGAACCTGATGATAACCAGACTTCTGATCGACCTTGCTGAAATAATTGACAACCTTTAGTTGGTCCAGTAGGTCATCAATCCGTGGGATTGGATACCTATTCCTGACAATGAATTTGTTTAGTGTTTAATAATCAATGCAGAGCCTCCAGGTCCCATCCTTCTTCTGTACAAGTACAATCAGGCTCCCAAAAGATGATGAACTAGTCCAGATGTGCCCTTTTTGCAACAAATCCTGGTTCATTTTCTATAATGGAGTGGTGATATATCGGCCTGTTGGGTAGAGGTGCTCCAAGAGTCAAATCGATTGAATGCTTGACCTAACAATGCAATTTTACCCCTGTGGGTTAGGAGAATATGTCCCTGTATTCTTCCATGACCGTATCCACCTGCTTCTACTACTCGCAGGAACCCTTCTTAGGGGAAATTGATGTGGCTATGACCTTCCCCTTACTTTGATAGCGAATAAAAAAGAAAACAAATTTCCCAATCTCGAAGATGACCTTACTCCATTGCTTAATAGAGATCAAAGAGATGGCTATAGGTGGGGCTACCTCTGGTATCTTGTATAACATAGTACCCAAAGAAATGTTGGGTTGTGTTATATTCTTTCCATGACTAGCTCCCCTAGTTAAACCAGGGGATTAGAGGGGGGCAGAGCGCCCACTTCATTGCGCCGAATGCGCAACAGGGGGGTCACAATGGGGCTGAAAACCCCCCCTATATGGGGGATTTGAGGGGGCTGGTTAGCCCCCCTCTACGGGGTCCGGGGTAGCACCCTGGGAAATTTTTTTTGGACCCTATATTAGGTGGGCGGACCTACCTATGGTTTTGTGCATGGTTTTGGGCACGATGGTTTTCGGTCCATGGTATTGGATGCTTTGGCATGTATATAAATGTATTGTAACACTGAAAGGAACATAATGAAAAATCAAGCTAGTAGTCCTGGTTTCGGGATCCAGGGGAAAATCTCTGTGTATATGTTTTTTATGTGTTATGCTCTTGCATTGTTTATTTTCTGTGTTTTAGAATTCATATGCAGGTAATTTCTGTACGGGGTTAAAACCTACAAGAAATAATAACAAAGCGAGGTTTAGACTCATATACAACATGTCTCTTCCATATGTATGGTTGTCCTAATAATACATCACAAACTTCAAGAGGATAAACATCACACAGTACCTCATCCGTGAAGGGATTGATGTTGTAGGGAAGGCGGCACTCCTGGTTGACGCAGAGATCTTGTCCTTAGTGAATCCACATGATGGTATATGATTGCAGATGTTTTGTAATCAGTAGGCCCAACTGCTTCACGACCTCTGCTGAAATGAGGTTCTTTTGGCTCCTTCTATCAATAATGAACTGCAACAGATAACCCTTCACCCACATCTTGAGTGGAATAGGTGCTTCCCCTATTCTGGATCTTCAGGCTCAATCTTTTGGATCTTTGTAGTTGCCACAATGGCACTGGGCTCTGCATCAATGATTTTATTCCTTTTTTCATTCCCCTTTTCAGGTTCGGACATAGAGTCGAAATATGCATTGGATTGAGAAGCCTTCAGCTCGGCCACTAGTGACTATTTGGCCTAATGCTCACTTATGTTGTGAGTGGAGCTCTTATGGAACTCACACCAATTTCCCGTGTCCTTCTTTATCTCATGGTGTTGTTATTTGTTTTCATCTTTAGCGGGTTCCCCTGGATCGCCCTGCCTTGGCCTTTCCCTTTTCTTTGTGGTTTGGGGGTACCTTTCCCTTGCTTCCGATTCACAAATCCAAAGTCTCGCTTTTTCTGTTTATTCTTCTACTCGATCTTGACAGCATATCGGTATGCCCTGTCGAGTGAGGTGATCTCCAGGAACTCCATCTCATCCTAGTTGTACCTGTGTAGGTAGTCGCGGTGCTTGAGTACCAAATGTTTCTCAAAATTGTTGATACCCAATTTCGTGTGAAGGGTATGAAAAACATTGGTAAACTCTGGCACGTCTTGGTTCCTTCCATATCGCAGTGTGGTCCACTTTATGTATTTATCCTCATAGCTCCCAACAGGGTAGTATTGTTACTTAATGGCGTCCTAGAATGAATCCCAAGTTGGTGCGGCCGAAAATAGTGAGGGTGCACTTTCATCCTTTTGCCCATGGTAGGTTTCCCACCAGTCCTTGATGCGAGGGGAGGCTTTGAGAAGAGAAATGGTAACCTTTTCCCAACTAGAAAAATCATGAACAGAAAAATATCCTTCTAACATATTTAACCATTTATCTACGGCGTTCGCATCTATCTGACCCTCAAATATGGGAATGTCAAAGTTAACTTGTATGTTAAAGGGTGTGGCTCTTCCAGAGTAGCTTTTGGAAGTAGATGCGTCACCCTTGGGTAGCTGCTAAAGGATTTGGGAAAAGTTGTCCATCATTACGTTCCTCTATCACTTGAGGGCTTCTTTGAGAAATATTTTGAAAGGATCTCTTGCCCCCTCGTCTTTCTATTCTTCCCCCATGGGCAGCCATCGGTATTTGTGAGGTTGGTCTTGCAAAGGTTCGACTAGTTCAAGCCCTAACTCCTTATATCTCGACTTCATTGGGGACATGCAAAGAAAAACAGAGAAATAATAGACTGCTCTGATACCACTGATATGAATTTAAACAGGAATGCAAGAAATTATAGGTATAAGCATAAATACAAAGATGTAGCAGAAATAACACTTCATTTCATTAATATCAAATATTGAAATATTCTTACAAACATAATGGAAATAAGACTAGATCGAACGATGGTAGCTTATCTCTGAGAAGAGATGTGGCAACTACATGCCTCTGAACTATGTTACAATGAGGCTCCAAGGCCTATTTATTATTGAGAAACAATGGAAAACCCTAAACATCCAGAAACCTAACCCCAGGGGATGAAGTGCCAAAATTATCAGCCCCATTTGTGTAAATTGGTACATCAATTTCCTAGGGTTGTAACTTTGGCATACGATCTCTGTTTTGCTATGATAACATGTTGTTTAGAAGATTTCAAAGATTAGGCTAGAAAAAAACTCTATACCATAATTGGGACTTTTCCGGTCTCTCCGTTTTCCCTAAAAACATCATTTAGAGCCTGAAAACGGCTCAGGAAATTTAGGACCTGAAAAGCTGCCAAAAATAGTATATTGTGCTACAATTAAGGAAACTGAAAAACTAAAAGAGACAGTGTTGGGGATCCAAGTGGAATAGGAGGGTGGCCACCAACTTCCACCTAGATCACAAGAATTCTTGATGATGAATCCTCTAACTCTTCAATGTCCTCTGTTACTATCTTCTATTTACCTTTGGACTTGGTGACAGATGGAGTTGCCTTTATCACTGGTCCTATTTCACCAATCTTAGGTGTCTTTTCCAAAGAAAATTTCTTCAGCTCCCTATTGTCATAATGTAGTTTGGATATGACTGAGTGTGCCTTCTTCAGTTGTTCTTGTAGTTCTAAGATCTCCTTATCTTTATCAGCTCGAACAATATCATCTGGTATGGTATCAAAAATTTCAGTTGGTTGCTCAAGTGTTTGTTCCAAAGGAAATTTCTTTGCAATATCTCTAGTGAGTGGATTTTTGAGAAACTCCACTACCTCAGGAGAAAAGTGCAACTTTTTACCCTTTTTCTTTTATGATGGATGAATTGAAGCTTATGGCCTTTTTACTAAACTCTCAACTGGTGATTACACATATCTTGCCACAGATGAAGGTGTGTATTTTTTACTCCAAGGGCTGGTTGGTAACTCAACTGCCAACTTTGATGAATCTAAAAAATTCTTTCCATGATTGATTTCTCTTCTTCAGTTCTTCTACAACAAAAAGCTTAGTCAAAGAGAAATGGAAAGGAATGGGCTCCACTTGGTTTTTCTTACCTTGAACCTTGTTTGCCATCTTACTAAGGTTTCTAAACAAATAGAAAGGAAAATTCAAAGGGTTTTTCCTTGTGAAATGCATCAAAAGCCTAAAATAATACTGATAGATTCTCTCAAATCTATCTTCACAAGTGAAATAACTTTGGATTACTTCAGATGTTTGTTGTAGGGATCAAGCTAGTATTCTCTTAGTACAATAGCTCCATATCCCTTGTTTATGTACTTCGGTTTTAAAAAATCTTTGTAGTTAATTATGTCTAGAGGCATACCCTTGAACCACTATTCTCCTTGTAGAGGAATCTTTGTAGCAATTTGAAATGGTGACATGTGACACTGGAAAACTCAACTCTCCAATCTTAACATCCACCTAGTGAAATTCAAATAATAATTCTTTGGTGAGCTGCACAATATATCCCTAGATCTTCTCAAAATAACTGATGCAACCAGCCTAGTCAAATGAAACCCTAATTGTTGGATCTAAGTTTACCAATTCAAGTTCTTCAAGCTCAAATATGACTGTCTCCTCTTTTGTGCTTCTTTCTGTTCAGAGTTGTCATGACTTCGCAACAAAGATGAATTCTAGGGTTTTTGAATGCAATTTCGGTGTTTGATAACTGAGCACAACAATAGGGTAGAAACTTATTAAATTAAGGCTTTAAATGAGGGATTTACGGAAATTTAGAATGAAAAACCCTATATTAGCAAACTGAGACAACAAAATTCATTTCTCAGACCCAAAGCAACAACTTTTTGATTTTTTCCTACAATGGAAAATTAAAAACACAGACACAACGAGACAGCGCGATACATGGGGGAAAAACGTTTTTTGATCCTTGAGGGCAGCAACAACAAGATGTGACACTCCATACCACTTAAATGGAATTTCAGGCTTCACAATATGGGTGACAAACAAAGTTTTTAATGTTTGATGCATGTAACAATATAAAGCGCAGGAAGTGAATGAAAGCGCAACATATTCTCCAAGCTTAACAATGAAAACGCAACAAGCTAAAATTTTGAAGTTTGCAAGGCCATCTGTGTGTTTTATTCGACTGGCAAGGACAAAATAGATAGCTTGGGACAAATCATCCAAGAAAATGAGGAACATGAACCTAGAATTGGTGATCACCCTTTTTGTATTTAAAAAACACAATGATTGTCTCTGAGCACAATGCCTCCCTTGCAAACTTAGCGCAATGAACTTGAAACAATGTCTAGCAAGTTTTTGATGAAAAAGAATGGATCTCTGGTATTTTGGATGCTAAAACAAGTTTTTGAACTCCCAAGGTGACCAAACTCGACTTTTAAAGACAATCATCACGATTTGGAGCCTTAATCCTAAAAGCACAACAACTAAATGAAGCGCAGCACATGTCTCATAATTGTTGTACTGGTGGTTATGCCATGGCACAATATGATTTGAAAACCTAACTGACTATCTTGATCCTGCTAATTTGTGTCAATGATGAGAGGACAAGACTCAGTATGACCTCAATCATGATCTTGTATGAGACATCGACCCTATACTTACTTGACTCAATCTGTTGGGAATCCATAACTATTTTTACATAATATTTCACACACTCTAACATAATTACAACAATAATGAAATCTTTCATCCTTTACTTAAGACCAATTACTTGATCTATAAGAGACCATAGCAAAACATTTGCACATTTTCGAAAATAATTTTGAAAGACTAAACTTGTTTTTTACTACTATATCATAGGACACTAACAGGATACATTAAGGATGTGGTAGGTTTGAGCCATGTGAGTCCTTTCTAATGTGCCAAGAAATAGAGAATTAAATCGGTTCATGGTAAAAAGGAGTAGATGTTCTCTCTACTTGGATTAGGTGAGCCTCAAATGAGTAGAAAAAAAAAGGTTCTACATAGAGCATATAGCCCTATCTAGCCCATGATAAATTCATCTAAAGCCTTTATAAAAGTTGGTTCATGTGAAGCACAATGCAAGAAATTCTTGTTGCTAATTATGGTTATAGTAAAAATCATTGTGGTGGGACTTCAAGGTTAAATAGGGTGATTTTCACTGTTTGGTAGGCACATAGGAAGGAACTTTTCTTAGTTTTCTTAAGATTACACCATGATAAAATCACTATAAATAAGACAAGAGACATTAGAAAGGTCATCGACCATCCAATTCCAAAAGGTCACATGCACTCCTACATTACTAGAGGTGCATATTTTATCCATGCAAAGATTCAACAAACCATCTAGCTAGAGAAACACCTACAGAAGATAGTGTGTGGCGTTCATACCCCACCCCACAACATTATGAACCATTTAGGGAGAACCAAGAATTACAAGCCCCCACCCCAAAACATTATTAACCATTTAGGGAGAACTAAGAATTACAAGCCCCCATTTACCTTTAGTTGGATTAGAATACAAAACCTTATGAAGTCCAATTTTCATGCCTAGTCTAGGTAGACTTCTCTAAACTACTATGGTAGTTTTGGGTCTTAAAATTTTGCATGGTAGTTTAGAGAAGTCTACCAAGAATAGGCATGAAAATTGGACCTATTTCCTGTTGAAGAAATTAGAGGACCAATAGTTAATCATTGTGTAACGCCCCCACTCCACATTTACCCAATTTCACCGGTATGCTAGGATAAACATGAGACAGAGAATCCTTATGACATGGCCCGGCCTCCAAGCTTCAGTTATGGAAGTGGGGCCGACCATTGAGAGTTACTGACCACAAACTAAGATCCTACAAGTCTTACAGGACACTCAGGGACGAAAGAACCACCCCAGGTGACCAAACCTTGAGTTGGATAGCTTTATCGGTGACCTAAAATCCCAACTTCATGCACAAGCCTGCATGAGTGTAGTTTTGAGCCTCCAACTGCATGCACAGGCCTACATGAGTGTAGTTTTGAGCCTCCAACTGCATGCACAACATTGCCTACATGCACTTGTAGCTCAAACTCTCCATTTCAGAAGGTGTAGTCCCTAGATCTAAGGCACAATTCCCGCCCAGCCTCCAAAGCACTAGCCAAAACTTCCTAACACTTTCCAAAATGATAAATGACTTGAAGAGTCAATAGTCGATCATAGTAGAGACCTAGTAGGTTGAAATTTGTGAAAGTGAGGGCATATAATTCAAATGATAATAATACAAAACTTGAACACGAACTTGACCTAACCAAGCCTAACCATGACAGTCATTTTGTCTATAACACCCTCCCTACATCTACCCAAGTAATCGACCAACCAGGGTAAACATGTGACGAGAGGCTACTATGATTGGATTCAACCTCCTATGTGACCTTAAGGAAGTGGAATCGACCGAAACACAGCATACAAACCTTCCGCATTAGCTACAAGACTCCCAGAAACCATCCAAATCACTCTGATAGCTAGCCCTTCGGTCCCACTGAGGTTTTAGACCACTGGACTTCTCGACGCTCCCATGCTATGGGTCTAACAACGTCTAGGAAGCTCTCATGAAAAGGAATGCCAACATCCAAGGACTATTTTCCTTAGTGTTGTGCCAGTGTCCTTGGGATTTGAGCCACTTTTTCGGGCCCACAGCTGAGGTCACTGCCCAGAATTGGATGACCCCTTCAGAACAAAAAGATAACAAGGAAACAACTATGCAAATGCAAATAATTGAACAAGCCCTTAACCGGACCCCTACTAGCCATGATAGAAATTTCATCAAACCTATCACGAATATGTAATCTACAGGTGTAAACAACAGATTTAAACATAGGGGTCTCATACCTATCTGAGAATCGCTATGAAGCATTGTTCCCTTATATCATTTGTTACATTATCATCTATTAGGTTATAGATACATTGTTCATTCGTTTACAAGTAAAAACATGATGAGAGCCATACATAGCCATTGTCATAAAACATATACATAACCAGCATAATAGCAATAGAAATACCAAGGAAATCACAGCCATATGATCCACATATAAACCAGTATAATACTCATAGAAATACAAGGAGAAATAACTTCATATTGATGATGCAAAATCCAAACCTGGGATGGGACTACCACGTTCCACCCGACCATAGAATGGCTGAGCCAATTCTCTCTTCAACCATTCACCCCCGTGTCATATTCCAAGCATGAATGTGGGACTCAAACCAAAAGAACCAACTAGGGCATCTTGAGGCTAAACCACCTCACCCTCATCAATAGAAACCAAGCTTTACCGTAATCCATCCTAGATCACTAGAGCAACACAATAAACATGTAATAATAGGGTTTACCATGATCTCCACTCGACCACTAGGCCAAATAAGCATGGATGCCACCAAATTTATCCACCTAAACCATGAGGAATTTTCCTATCTCCTAGTCTCAGGATTTACTATAATCCACAGTCCAATCCAGGGATCACTAGGCCCTAAATCAAGACACCACCCTCTAGGATTTATCGTATATCTCGCCATTCACCAGCAAGGATTCCAAGGCATAATCAAGGGAAACCACTTCTATGCTTTACTGTATATCCTACCATTCACTAGCAAGGATTCCTAGGCCCAACGAGGCAACACAATCCTAGCTTTACTGTAACCCATAGTCTTGCTGAGGGGTTACTAGGTCAGTGGATTTACCATGATCCATAGTCCAGTTCAGGGATTACTAGGCCATTTGATCTATCATTTGGAGATCCACCTCACTCAACTTTGAATCCATCTCACCCAAAACATGAGAAGCCCATCACACCATGGATATCCAGAAATGGAAAGGTTAGACTGAAAACATTGTCACACCTGGAAAGACCCATGCCATAACATCAAAAGAACCACATGCAATACCATGCATGCCAAATCTAGCAGGGAAAATACACATGCAAATCAAAACTTGCAAATAATAATGATGTAGCTACTTGATCCTGCTCTTCCTCTCTTGCTCCTTCCTTCCTCTTACCTTCTTTGCCTTTCTTGATCCAATGCCAAAGTGCTCCAAGAAAAATCTAAGTGTCCAAGAGTGAGAGAGAGAGAGAGAATAATGAGAGAGCTCTAAAAATGAATAGACAAAAGGTTACAAGTTGATCCTTAGAATCATTTTTATCAATTAGGCCTTTGTTTTCTTCATTTTCCATTACTTTCCTTCATTTTCCTCCTCACATGTAACCTGTGATATTTCACCTTCCTTTTCTCCTAATTTCCATTATTTTCATAAATAAATGTGCCAAAAATGTCATTTTGCCTTTCCAAAGACTTATCCATTTTCTTTGCCAATTTCCTTAGCCATAATAAACCAAATGAACACCCACTATGATGTTTTGCCCAACATTACGATTGGAATATGTGTCCTATCAATTGTGGTCTTATAATTTTTTACATGGAGTTTTAACCAAGGTTGTTACATGACCCTCCCCCTTGGGGGAACATTGTCCTTGGTGTCCAATGACACCTGTAACCAGTAAGACCACTGAAAACAAAACATAATGCCCATGGAGCTTTATAACATAGCTCATTGTAATATTTATAATGACCACTGCTAAAACATGACAAATATATCGTTTCCTAGAGCTTTATAACACAACTCATTTCGATATTTACAATAATAACCACATAGACACACATACACATTTGCTTCAACCATCAAATAACCATATTGTTTATGGAGCTTTATAAATCCAACTCAATACAGTATTTACAATGATATATATATATATACATGTGAACATTGTCTCATCCAACAAATAAAAGGATATGATTCCTGCATCAACAACAAGGGAATCCATAGGCTCACACCTCTACCCTCAAAGTAATACCATGATTCACCCCATTTCCAGGAATTCCACAATCCACTGCATGGTCAAATCTGCATCCAATGTTCAACGTTATAATGTTGTGCCACTTGTCCTCTCAATGAACAGTTACCAGCTCATTTTTCCAAGGCACACTCCCAATGTGCATCTGATTTGAGTGGAAAAGATAATGACCAAAACAAATCCATCCCTGACTTTCCCTTCTATGCTACATAGTCCCTCGGGCAATCCGGCCACCCCTTCCATGCAGTCACTCACCTTCCAAGTTCCCTGATATCCCTTATCCTGAGCGATCCATCCCTTTGGAAGGCTTCCTCACATTGGAAAGTCAAACAGTAAAGGCATATACCTACCTCAAAAAATCATACTAGTCATATCATGCCCATGGAAATCAAGAGACACTATTGGGTACCAGTGTTCCACAATGGCCCTGCTCCTGAATGCTTTACGAGCATATTGTTGCATGTTCCAATTTCTTTCACTGTTGCTGCTAATTCTTGTAGCTAATTTCAACCACCAAACCATGCATTTCATGTTTTCATGTACCTAGCACATAATTTCCATTAGATTCGAAATAAATTGAAATAACTTCAAATCATACCTCATTGGTAGTTCGTCAATAAGGTACACTTGCAATCATGTTTACTTCCTGTCACAACAAGTCAAACTAGCATCTTTGACCAAATCATCATGTATAAACACATCACATCAGGTTAGCTCAAAACACAACCATCATAGATCAAAATCATAAATCACATGTAACCATCATAAACCAGGATCATAGATCACATGTAATTAGCATAGACCAAAATCATAAATCACATGCATAATAAAAATGAAATAAAATGTTGATACTTATCATTTAATCAATCCTTAGCTTCTATGTTTGTCTTTATTCCGTACGCACTTCGGATCAATTTCCACACCCAACAAACACCTAGTGCCTTCTCCTCAAGCATGTGCATGCACAAATAATGTGCATCACACACATACAACCACATACAACATACAACACCATGCAATATATGCACCTACACTTGACATACCACACATACACCTAAACCCAGTGTACAACACAACAAAATAAATACTCTTGCATCCGGTGTACACCAAAACACAATAGATACACATATATTCATTGTACAACATGACACATACACCTACATCCGATGTACATTGCAACACAATACATACATGTAGGTTTTAACCCTGTACAGAAATTACCTGCATACGAATTCTAAAACATATAAAATAAACAATGCGAGAGCATAACACATAAAACACATACAGAGATTTTTCCCTGGATCCCAAAACCGGGACTACCAGCTTGATTTTTCATTATATTCCTTTCAATGTTACAATACATATTTATACATGCCGAAGCATCCAATACCATGGACCGAAAAACCATCGCGTCCAAAACCATGTTCGAAAAATCATGCACAAAACCATAGGTAGGTTCGCCTAACCTAATATAGGGTCCAAAAACAAAATTTTCTGGGGCGCTGCCCCGGACCCTATAGAGTGTGGTTACCTGCACCCCTCAAACCCCCTATGACTCCCCCTGCTACGCAATCGGCGCAACGAAGGGGGGCCTCTGCCCCCCTTCTAGCTCCCCAGTTAACTTCATGGGCTAGTCGTGGAAAGAATATAACACAACCCAACAATACAGCTATATCTAGTGTACACCACAAAACAATACATACACCTATATCCAGTGTACAACACGACACATACACATACATCCGATGTATACCACAACATAGTACATACACCTATATCCAGTGTACAACATGACACATACACCTACATCTGATGTATACCACAACACATTACATACACCTACACCCGATGTACAACGCAACACAAATACATACACAAAGTACAACACAATGAATGTAGGAATTTACAGGGTAAGTTCCACAGAAAGAATACCAAAAGGACACCGCTCACAACCAGATCTCAAATCAATACACCAGTATTTTTGACATGGTTAAAACCCTCAGAGTGCAAGGAGGGAAACAGTCCACGGCCTGTCCCAACGTGGGTACTACAGGCAATTTATTAATCAAAGAATGAAAATTTACATAAGCTTCTCTCATGCATGGATTACCCGAACAATGACCCTCCATGCGCTTTAAATAGAACTCATGGACCAATCGGGTGTCAAGCCACGGATCAAGTGTCGGTAATACCGAGGTGAGAGTGAACCGTCGGATCACTACATATCATGACCGTCGGATTGTAAGTTACAAAATGTACAACGATAAAGAAACACACTTTACCTAACTCTAACCTAACTCTATACTAGACCAAGTTGAACTTAACTATATCCTATGTGTCGGAATATCCTAACATCCCCCCTTAAGAACAACTTGGGATAGGATTGAAGGATTTACAAATATGACACAATAGGAGAAGGAAGGAGGCACTAGAGCCTATCCCCCCTTAGTGACAACTTCCTGAACTCCAAGCATATATCGAAGTTTAGTGAACTTCGCCTCTGTGAGAGCCTTTGTGAAGATGTCTGCAACCTGATCATCTGTTGGACAATATTGCACTTCAAGAACATGGTCATGAATGAGCTTTCTGATGAAGTGCATGTGTAGTTCAATGTGTTTGCTGCGCTGATGCTGGACTGGATCTTTGCATAGCTGAATGGCACTTTGATTATCACACCAAAGTGTGGTTGGATGCTGCTGCTCAAAGCCAAACTCTGATAGGATCTGACGAAGCCACAAGGCTTCCTTACTAGCTTCCACGGCACCACGATACTCTGCTTCTGCTGACGAAAGAGAAATGGCAGCCTGTTTCTTACAAGCCCATGTAATAGGTCCTGAACCAAGAGTGAAGACATAACCGGCAGTAGACTTCCGATCATCAGGGTCACCAGCCCAATCAGAATCAGTGAAACCAACTAACAGAGGAGTTGCTTTGGCACTGTAATGAATCCCAAACTGTACTGTACCTCGAACATAACGAAGTATTCTTTTAGCTGCTTTCCAATGACTTTCACGGGGGTTTTGCATAAAACGAGCAACAAGGCCAACAGCAAAGGAAAGATCAGGACGAGTATGGGTTAAATACAAGAGTTTTCCGACAAGTTGATGGTATAAGGTAGCATCAACTTCAGGAGAAGTACAAGAGACTGAAAGTTTGACTCCAGACTGAAAGGGAGAAGGGATTGGCTTACAGTCTTCCATGTGAAAATGACGAAGAATATCACAAGCATACTTGGACTAGGAAAGGAAAATACCCTCTTGGGATTGCAAGACTTGAAGACCGAGAAAATAGTGTAAATGTCCTAAGTCTGTCATTTCAAATTTCTTTTTAAGGCTGGACTTCACATGGTTTATAAGGTTGGGATCACTACCAGTAAGAATAAGATCATCAACATAAAGAACAAGGATGATAAGAGAGTTGCCCACTTTCTTGGTGTAGACAGTATAGTCAGAATGACACCTAGAAAAGCCAGATTCTAAAAGAAAGTTATCCATTTTGGCATACCAAGCCCGAGGAGCTTGCTTGAGGCCATAAAGGGATTTCTTAAGTCGACAAACAAGGCTGGAGTCTGTTTGTATGAAGCCAATGGGTTGTTCCATATAGATTTCTTCCTGCAAGTCCCCATGCAAGAAGGCAGATTTAACATCCATCTGATGGACTTCCCATTTTAAAGAGGCAGCAAGGGAAAGAACAAGGCGGATAGAGTTCATTTTGGCAACAGGGGAGAAGGTTTCAGTGTAGTCAATGCCTTCAACCTGTGAAAAGCCCTTAGCAACGAGACGAGCTTTATGTTTATCAACTTTCCCATCTGGTCCATACTTGGTTCTGTAAACCCATTTACATCTAACAAGTTTGCGTCCCTTTGGTAGAGGAACAAGATCCCATGTATCATTTGTCATTAATGAATGATATTCTTCATTCATAGCTGCTTCCCAATGTGGATGGCCTGAAGCTTCTGCAAAAGTGTCAGGATCATGATTTACTGGAGCTTGAGCCAGTAAAGAAGAGGCTCTTTCAAACTGAGAACGTGTACGTCGCTGATCTGTAGGATCACCGGCAAGATCACCTGCTGCATCCCGAGTAGCACGGACCCATCTTGGAAGTTGAGGATCCTGAGAAGGTGGGGGAGGATTATCATCCTCGCTTTCATCATCTGAAGAAGAAATGTTTTCAAAAGTAGAAGAGATAGGAAGAGGTGGCACATCCGCCGGACTAGGCTCGCAGGCCGATTTATTTTCATCAAATTTTACATCTCTTCTAATGATAACATTTTTGGACTTAAATGGAATAAGTCTATAACCTTTTACATCTTCAGAATATCCAACAAAAGTACATTTCTCACTCTTAGGTTCTAAAGCTTTATGCTTTTCATCTGGAATATGGGCCCATGCTTCACTTCCAAACACACGAAAGTGACTTACATCTGGTTTAATGGAACTCCAAGCTTCTTCTGGAGTGATATTCTCTAGAACCTTAGTAGGAGTGCGATTGATTATATAATTTGCACAATTAATTGCTTCGGCCCAAAAACTAAGACTGAGTCCTTTAGATTGCAGCATACAATTAGCCATTTCCTTTAAGGTGCGATTTTTCCTTTCAGCTACACCATTTTGTTGTGGAGTGTATGGAACAGTATGTTGCATTTGAATTCCATTTTCGGTGCAAAAGTTGATGAATGTGTTTTTAACATATTCTCCACCATTATCAGTTCTTAGCTTAAGAATTTGATGTCCAGATTGTTTTTCAACAAAGGCTTTGAAGGCCAAAAAAGTGTTAAATACTTCGCTCTTGAGTTTTAAGAAGTATACCCAAGTGCGTCTGGAGAAATCATCAATGAAAGTTAAGAAGTACTTGCAGCCAGAGAATGAAGCAACAGGAAGAGGACCACATAAATCACTGTGCACAAGCTGTAAAAGGGCTGAGGCGTGCCAAGAGGCACGTTTGTCAAAACTGTCCCGATGATGTTTTCCGAGTACACATCCGGAACAAACACCATCTCTGCAAGATACCATAGGAAGACCTGTCACCATATTTTCTTTACATAGATGCTGAAGGGAGCGATAGTTTAAGTGACCAAATCGCTCATGCCAAAGTTTGCTCACTTCATCATTATGAGCAACAAATACTGAGGGAAGATTGGATGACCCAAAGTTGTGAAACTTATACAACCTTTTGGAATCATCAGCAAGACCAGTAGCTAGAATCTGTTTAGGATCTTTTAGATCCTTGATTACAACATCATGAGGTGAAAATTCAACAATTTTACCTTCACCTGAATGAGTTATCTGATAGACAGATAGAAGGTTGCAGGATAAGGTTGGAACACATAATACATCATTAAACTGACCATTGTCTAGATGAACAGTTCCAGTCCCTACAACATTAAGAGATCTATCATCACCAATATATATATTTTTGGTGTTACAATCATTTAAAGAAGAAAACATGGCTTGGTTTTTGGCCATGTGACAAGAGGCTCCAGAATCAATGAGCCACTCATGAGAATGAGAAGAAGAAGAAGATACATTTAATGCATAACCAGACTGAGATGATTGACAATGACATGCAGAAAGTGCCATTCCGGAAGTTGAAGTTGAAGTAGGCTCCACATGGATGTTATGTTTCTTCATTGCGGCTTCCAAGGCTTCCATCTTCTTAAAGCATTTAGATTCTAAGTGGCCATCTCGATTACAAAAGTTACAATGTCTATCAGTCTTCTTCCATTTGTTTTTATTGGTCTTATCATTTTGCTGAAATGATCTTTCATTTTGAGGCTGAGATGGTTTAGGACCATTCTTTTGAGGATATGACTTCTTAGGATTCTTTGAATTTGGTTGCTGCTGGGCGGCTAACGCTTTCGTGGAAGAGTTTCCAAGATTAAGAAGACCAAGGTGTAAGAGTTTTTCTTGTTCTCTTATTAAGGAATCACAAAAGGAGTCAAAGGAAGGGGCCTTGTAGTCTTGTCCTTGACAAATGAAAGCTTCCCTTGTAGAATGGAAAGTGGAAACAAATACAGAGTAGGCTGGTCCCAACTTAGTAAGGATGGAATAAATAAGGTTACCATCTTCTTTCTTAACTTTAACACCTTCCAAGAGATATCTAAGGGTCTTGAATTTGGACAAGAAATCTTCAATGCAAGAAAAATTATTAGGATCCAAAGTAAGCAGCTCATTTTCAAGTTGATGGGCTCTAATTTCATTTTTAATCCCAAAAACTTTAGCAAGTTTTTCTAATGCTTCATGAGGAGTCTCAAGTCCTGCAATGTGGAATCTAAGATCAGGAGAAATAGACATCCCTATCAAACCACGTGCTTGATCTTGTCTATTTTCCCATTTTGCTGCCTTGTCTTCATCTTTTGGTTTCTTCTCTTGGTTTGTGGCTATTCTGAAGAGACCTTTACTTCTAAGTAAATCTTCCATGTATTCTACCCATTGGAAGTAGTTAGTGCTGTCAAGAATGACTTGGCATGGAATTTCCATTTTAAAAAAAACTGAAGCTGAAGATGCTGAAAGTAAGTGTTTCAATGGATAGATCTCGAAAAAATAGGCGGTTTTAAAAAAAACGGCTCTGAAAAAGGCTTCCGGATGAAGAAGTTATGGCTTTTTGAAAAAAAATTGTTGACGTTGCCGGCAAAGTGCGCGAATGTGCGGGAATGAAAAAATCCGCCCCCACAAAATGGAGACTTGAACCCAAGACCTCTACTCTCTTAAAATAGCTTTGAACCAATTGATCTATACAAAAAATTTGAGAGAGAGAGAGAGAGAGAGAGGGGGGGGGGGGGCTTGGTTTGCGTGCTTGCCTTGAGAAAGCTCTTTTTCCCTACAAAACACAAAACACAAAACCCAACACGAATATGCAAAGAAAAACGAACCTTCCGGCTCGAAGTTAGCTTTAGCCAAAAAACTAGAAATTTAAAAAAAAAATCTCAAAGTTAGCTTTAGCCGAAAAACTAAATATTTTTCTCAATGTTTCTGATTTTCCGAGATCACACTAAGGTGCAGGGAAAAGAGCATATGCATGAGAAAAATCCTTCCTTTCTGTTTCTGATTTGCCCAGATCGCACAGAGTCGCAGGGCAAAGAGCATACGCAGAAATGAAAGGTATAGATCCGGTTAAAAAAAAGGCTAAATAAACTGAGATCGAAATAAGCAGAGAGAAAATAACAATAAACTGCAAAAGAAACACTGTATACCTCCCGATCTGAAAAATGACGTAGCTAGGGCTACCAGAAACCTTTTCGCGTGAAACGAAAGGGGTTCCTCACTGGAACAGATGCTCCGAACGCAACAGAGCAGTCCTCTCGGCCCGAAAGCAGTCAGAAACAGCAGATCTAGGAAACGACAGCCGCATGCAGTTCTACCGGCTTTAGATTTGGATCACCAATGGACGCGGCCCTCAAATAGCTCTGATACCATGTAGGAATTTACAGGGTAAGTTCCACAGAAAGAATACCAAAAGGACACCGCTCACAACCAGATCTCAAATCAATACACCAGTATTTTTGACGTGGTTAAAACCCTCAGAGTGCAAGGAGGGAAACAGTCCACGGCCTGTCCCAACGTGGGTACTACAGGAAATTTATTAATCAAAGAATGAAAATTTACATAAGCTTCTCTCATGCACGGATTACCCGAACAATGACCCTCCATGCGCTTTAAATAGAACTCATGGACCAATCGGGTGTCAAGCCACGGATCAAGTGTCGGTAATACCGAGGTGAGAGTGAACCGTTGGATCACTACATATCGTGACCGTCGGATTGTAAGTTACAAAATGTACAACGGTAAAGAAACACACTTTACCTAACTCTAACCTAACTCTATACTAGACCAAGTTGAACTTAACTATATCCTATGTGTCGGAATATCCTAACAATGAATACATATGACACGACACCATGACTACACCATGCACATACATAATACTGCATGTACACAACACAACATGTATGACATGCACATAATACCACATGTACACCAGTACCTCATGTACAACATGTACACAGTGCCACCTATACACAACACCACCTGCACAATGTGTGCACAACATCACATGTACACAACACTACCTACACAACGTGTACACAATGCCACATGTACATCATACCACCTGTACAACATGTACACAATGCCAAATGTACACAACACCACATGAATGACATGTACACAAAACCACATGAACACAACACCATATGCACGACATGTACACAACACCACTTGCACACAACACCATATATAAAACATGTACACGACACCACATTCTCACAACACCACTTGTACAATCATGCACATAACACCATATGTACATAGCACCACATGTACAACATGCACACAACATCGTATGTACATTGCACTACATATACAACATGTACATAACACCCTATGTACACAACACTGCATATCCAACATGCGCACATCACCATATGCACACAACACGACATATCCATTATGTGTACAATACAATATGTACACAACACCATATATCCAAAATGTACATAACACCATATATACCCAGCATTGCATATGAAACATTCACACAACACTATCTGCACCACCCTGTACATAAAATTGGATAAACAACATGTGCACACACACTATATATAAAACACCGCATGCACACAACATCACAGATGCAACATGTACAACAATGCACAATAGTAGTACCACACATCTAAAACTACACTTTCCTTACCAAGCAACCTTGCTTCCAATGTCTTATCCATGCTTGTCCTAGCATGTCGTAGACCACACTGCTTTGATTTCGTTGATGTATCTCTCAGCATTAGCTTGTCCATAGCATAAAAATAAACATAGTATACTCACATAATATCAATTCATATCCACATGATACTGACCTCAAATATATGTCAAATTACTCTTCCCACTTGATTCCTCATAAACCAAGAATCTCTTCATGGCATTGACCTGCATAAGCAATCATTCCTCCACAAGAATGATTCCTAACGACCCTTTCAGACAAAAACATACATACATAGATATATATACATATAAATATTACCATTAAACAATATGTTAGACAACAACATATATACATACATACATGTATACATATATAGACATCGACATAATCATGATCACAACATAATTACCAAATATCATAAGGTCAAGGTTAAGAGGACTCCTTTATTCATGCACAACATTGAGAACAACAATTCCCAAGATAGCCAAGCCATATGACAACTCAAGTCCATTTACTTTACCTTTCTTGATTACGTTTCTCATGACTATCCTTCCATCATCCATTTACAACGATGGACCCAACCAATCGAATTGGCTATCATAATATTGCCTTTAGCATCCCTTATACATGCACTGAGCTTCATCCAAGTCTTACCTTACCTATGAGGTACCACATAGCTCTCCCTGGGCTCCACTAACTTCCTCCTTCCCCAACCAATTCCCAAGACTCTCAAAACAATAAAAGACAATACCAAGAAGTAAGCAAGAGAAAACCAATAACAATACGAAACCACAAAAAAACGTGGCATGGCCATGCAAAATACGTAAACAAAACTGCAGTCAAGCACAACAAATCACCAAAATACCAAAAGCACAAGACTGACAACAAACACCATGACTCAATCCCTGTGGTTCCCAGGGAAAGCTCAACCCGAGCCTTCTACAATATTTCATGGAAACCTCTCTTGCCATGCAACTCCCTGGATCACACTACCATAAACACATAACTGTTAGTGCATAAATAAACATAACAATACATCAGTTACGTTACCTCGTTGCGCAAAGCACGTTGCTTGCAACTAAACACATCCACGCCATGTCTCAAGGGACTCTGATTCCCTTGACATATCTATCTATAACTAGAAACCAATTGTTATACCTGTCAAATACATGTCCATGAATATAGCACATACCCACATAATGTAAGACGAAATCTAGGTTAAGAAGAGTTCCTGTATGCAAAGCACTCTTTCATTTGGAATTAGAGTTTTCAAACATAGCTAAAGGAATTCTTCCCCAATTCCTTTCTTTTACCATTTTACCTTGTTGCAATCGAGGCTTACTATGTACTATCACATCACCCAACTGTTACTTATATAACACATCAACTATTACCTTGTCAAGTTAATACCAAGCATGTTGCCCTACAACTTCTCACACATGCCAGTCTCACATTCCAAATATCAATACAATCATATCTATCAATTTGAAATCAACCTTTACCAAGACTAACAATCATGTCATAATCCATAGTCAACTCATAGCCATTAGACATAATGCTACAAGTGTCATCTACTACACTCAAGTACACATCAATTGTCTCAACACATATGTGTTAGTACAATCATCTTAAAACAAGATCATTTCTTCATGCAATCTTACATACACATATCATGAAATTAATCAAACATTCAAGAATAGATACACGACATATTAGACACCAACACTCAAACACAAAATATACGACATAACTAAGTTCATACCTTAATATCTCAGGGGAGGCTATCTTCTCTGCACAATCAATCCAGATTAGCATGATATAACTTCACAACATATCAACTCAAAAATAAATAAGGTCATGATATCCATGATAGTCACTAGCTAACATGTTCACATCATAAACTCATAAATATTTGTCATTTATGCATATCAATCACATATGTATGATCAATCTCAATTACTACACCATAATGTCACAAATAAGTAGACTCATACCTGAATGTCATAACCCTTATCATCTGCATAGGCCAATCCAATTTAGCATGATACATATAACATCAAGATCTTAATGTAATAACCCTAATCATCAAGTTACTAGCATATAACAACAACAAGTTATATATCATGCTCATCAACATCATATAACATAATCATCAAGTTATCTAACCTAAAACAACAATAACAATGCATACAACCGTAGGTTACTATCATTCATGACTATTTGACACATGTGCATATGACTACACTAATCAACTAACATTTATCATACATGTAACCACAATAATCAATAAAATGACAAACATGTATATAACCCTAATGCACATAAAAATCCATTAACTAACATACCTACATGCCAAACATACAATACTTGTATGATGATTTTCTCTTACCCTGAAGTCCATTGTTGCAACTTCACTTTAATGATCTGCATCTCCTACTCTATCTCATCCAACGCATTAGCATCATAACATACCAATATCATCGTGATGACCTACCATACATGCATAAACATAACCATGACAATGCATGCATAACAACATATAGACACCAACATGCATAATAGATGCATATAAAACCATACAGTCATGATGACACATCCCACAACAACACCATCAACCTTCACATGTCAACATCACTACAACCATGATCAACACCATGCAAATGCAATAAGCACATGTACTACAAGCATAAGGAACACAAACACAACTGGCATGAATGCATGACCAACACACCGCCTAGCCAGTCCTAGGGGTGAACCATGCTCTAATACCACTCTGTAACACCCTCCTCCCACATCTACCTAAGTAACCGACCATCTGGGGTAAACATGTGATGAGAGGCTACTATGATTGGATTCAACCTCCTATGTGATCTTAAGGAAGTGGAGTCAACAGAAACACAACATATTGACCTTCCACATCAGCAACAGGACTCCCAGGAACCATCCCAACCACTCAGGTAGCTAGCCCCTGAGTCCCACTGAGGTTTTAGACCACTTGAACTTTTGACACTTCCATTCTATGGGCATGACAACGTTCAGGAGGCTCTAGATGCTCTCATGACAAGGCATGCCAACATCTAGGAACTATTTTGCTTAGTGATATTCCAACGTCCCCGGTATTTGAGCCACTTTTTCAAGCCCAGAGCCCAGGTCACTACCCAGAATCGAATGACACCTTCAAAACAGAAAGATAACAAGGTAACAATGATGCACATGTAAATACTTGAACAAGCCCTTAACCGAATCCCTACTAGCCATGACATGCATTTCATCAAACATATCACGATTACATAATCTATAGGTGTAAACAACAAATTTAAGCATATGGGTCTCATACTTATATGATAATCACTATGAATCATTGTTCCCTTATATCATTTGTTGCATTATCATCTATTAAGTCATAGATACATTTTTCATTAATTTACAAGTAAAAGCATGATGAGAGCCATACATAGCCAGTGCCATAAAACATATACATAACCAACATAATCGCAACAGAAATACCAAGGAAATCACAACCATTTGATCCACATATAAACCCGTATAATACCCATAGAAATACAAGGAGAAATAACCTCATATTGATGATTCAAAATCCAAACCTGGGATGTGACTACCACGTTCCACCCGATCATAGAATCGTTGAACCAATTCTCTCTTCAACCATTCACCCCTATGCCATATTCCAAGCATGAATGTGGGACTCAAACCAAAAGAACCAACCAAGGCATTTTGAGTCTAAACCACCTCACCCTCATCAATAAAAACCAGGCTTTACCATAAACCATCTCGGATCACTAGGCCAACACATAAACATGTAATAACATGTTTTACCATGATCTCCACCCGATCACTAGGCCAAACAAGCATGGATGCCACCGGATTTCTCCACCTACACTGTGAGGAATTTTCCTATCTCCTAATCTCTCATGATTTACAGTAATCCATAGTCCAATCCAGGGATCACTAGGCCCTAAATCGAGACACCACCCTCTAGGCTTTACTATATATCCCACCATTCACTAGCAAGGATTCCTAGTCCTAATCAAGAGAAACCACTTCTAGGATTTATTGTATATCCCGCCATTCATCAGCAAGGATTCCTAAGCCAACTGAGGTAACATAATTATGGATTTACCACAACCCACAATTTGGCTCAGGGGTTATTAGGCTAGTGACTTTACCGTGATCCACAATTTGGTTCAGGGACCACTAGGCCATGTTCTCTATCATTCAGAGATCCACCTCATTTAGCTTTGAATCCATCCGACAATCCAACTCAACCAAAACATCAGAACCCCATCACACCATGGCTATCCGGAAATGGAAAGGCTAGGCAGAAAACATTGTCACACCTGGAAAAACCCATGTCATAACAACAAAAGAACCACATGTAATATCATTCATGCCAAATATAGCAAGGAAAATACACATGCAAATCGATACCTACAAAGAATATTGTTGTAGCTGCTTGATCCCACTCTTCCTTGCTTTCTCCTTGCTTTCTCTTGTCTTCTTTTCCTTTCTTGATCCAATGCCAAAGTGCTCCAAGAAAACTCTAAGTGTCCAAGAGTGAGAGAGAGAGAGAGATAGAATAATGAGAGAGCTCCAAAATAGATCCTCAAAAGCCTTTTTATAAATTAGGCCTCTATTTTCTTCATTTTCGTCCTCACACGCAACCTGTGACCTTTCACCTTCCTTTTCTCCTGATTTCCATTATTTTCATAAATAAATGTGCCAAAAATGTCATTTTGTCTTTCTAAAGCCTTAACCATCTCCTTTGCCAATTTAATTAGCCATGATAAACCAAATGAACACCCACTAGGATGTTTTTCCCAACATTCAGCTTGGAATACATGTCCCATCAAATGTGGTCTTATACTTTTTTACATGGAGTTTTAACCAGGGTTGTTACATTGTCAAACATATGGTAAACATGTAAACTACAGGGCATGAATGCATATATGATCATAGGAGTCTTAAACGTATCTAAGAATCACCAAGAAGATCTAATGCTCTCTCATAATAGTTTCAATAACACTTGTTATCCCATGCATTCATTACCCATCAAATACTTATAAAATACGAAACAAGTCATAGATAGAATACATTACAAATCCATGCTTATAACCAAGATATAACCAGATTAATAACCATGAAATAACAACCATCAAACCACCATAATAACAAGTACAAGTGCTCATAGATTACAATAGGAAAATAGCTCATATTATTTTATGAAAAATCCAACCAAGTCAGGGACTTACACGTACCACCCGACTATAGATTGGGCTGAACCAAATATTTCTTTTAGCTAATAACCCCTGTGCCATTTTCCAAGCAACATTGTGGGATGTTAATACATAAACAACTAGGGATTCCTGGAGATTAAACCACCTCCACCTTCAGGCTACAACGATCCCAGCCAAAACGGTCAAGAGATCACTAAGTCCAAAAAATCCTTGGATGCCTTAGAGATTCTTCACCATTACCTTGAGGAAATTTCCTTTCTCCACCCACCTATTGATGGTTTCTCGGAGATTAAACCACCTCCACCCCCAACCCTTGGGAATTTTCCTGAGGCCACCTCACCCAGTTCAAAAACCTTCCGGTAATCCAAAGATCAACCAGAAAAGAATCCCATCACACCATGGCTATCCGAAAATGGAAAGGCAAATATGAAACCACTGCCAAACCAGGAAAAACCCATGTCAATGATAGAAAAATAACCAAATACACAATTGCATGTACCATGCATTCTCAAACCAGCTAGGAAATCACACATGCAACCTGTTACATACAAATCCTCCTGCTGAAGCTTCTTGATCCAACCTTCCTTTCTTGTCCTTTTCTTTCCTTTCCCTTCCTTTGCGTCCTTGTCTTTTCTTTAATTTCCTTTCTCCAATGCTAGAGTGCTTCAATAATGCTCTAAGTGTGCAATAGTATGAGAGATAGAGAAAGCCCCAAAACTGAAATGGAAAAAGTTAAACTGACAAAATGTTGTGAATTGATCTTCAAAAGCCTTTTTATCATTTAGGCCTCTATTTTCCTTCAATTTTCCTCTCATGCAAATTTATGACCCTTCATCTCCATTTTCTCCTATTTTCTTTTATTTTCATAAATAAATGCCAATTAATGTTTCTTTGCCTTTACAAATTTCTTTAGCCATAATAAACTAAAAGTGACACCCACTAGGATTTTTTCTCAACATTCAACTTGAAATACATGTCCCATGACCTTGGTCTTATTTTGCCTTTGTTAACTTTATTACATGAAATTTTAACCCAGGGGTGTTACAAACCCCTCCTCCTTAGGGAAACATCGTCCTCGGTGTTCTATGACACCTATGACTAGCGAACTACTGAAAATAAAACATACTGCCTATGGAGCTTTATAGCTTAGCTTGATGCAGTGTTTACAATAACAACTTGCTAAAAATCCAAAAACAACATGACAATCATACCACTTATTGGAGCTTTATAACACAACTCATTATGGTATTTACAATAACAACCATACATAGATATGTACATATACCAAAACTCCTTTGCCTCAACTAACAGACAATGAAGGATACAAAGCTCGCATCTGATAAGTCATCTTCCATGTATCTTCATCAGGCCCAAAGTGCTTCCACTACACTTTAACTTGCTCTATTTCTTGGTTAAGGAGCATGAACTGTTTTTTATGCAATATGCACTAAGGTTTCGACTGGGATTCTCCTTCTAGTTCCACATGCAATACAGACTAGTCAATCACATGATCAACATCCTTCACATATCTCTTAAGTAATGAAACATGGAAAACAACATGGACTTTCACTGTCATTAATGAACATTGATATGTAAAATATGCAAAATAAATAATTAACTTCGTATATATCAAATGCACTCTTTATAAACCACACAAGAATATAGAGAACCCTCAAAGTGGAGTGACACCGTCTACTACTCCTTATGGGAGAAATCACTTTGAGCCATGTTTTATACAAGAATCTACACTCAATTATCCCATACAACAATATTGATATGTATTTATCATAATATCATGGGTACTACTCCTAGAAGTTGATGAGCTTGTACTTGACATATCCTTGCTCTTGCAAGCTTTAAGCTTGTTGTAAACGTTTCCTTTTGTGGGGAGTTTCTTTGGGAGATAGGGAACTTTTCAAGAGCTTTGTGGGAGCTTGATTTGAGCACTCCATTTTTTTGCGAATTAGTAAAAATTCCTTATTTAGGAGCTTCTAGAAGCTCTATGAAAATGAGTGATCTTTTATAAGATCTTGACCATTTGAGGTCCAAATTCACATGAAAAAACATTAAAAATCGATTGAATCATCATTGTTTCTCTTCTCAAAACAATACTAAAAATAAAAAAATTTATTGAATATATCAATTATATCATTTTTAAAATTTCAAGATTATATGTATTAAGAGAGCTTATCCTTTTTAGCTATTTAGATTTTGTCACACTCAAAATATAGGCTACTAGTGTCCTTATGTGAGTAAATATGGATTTTTTTTATATTGGCATTAAAATATTAAACAAATCTAATTCATATCTTAAATGTTTATAGCTAGCTCACATTGTTTTAATAAATTAATATAGCAATTTAGGATCATACACAACCTTAAACCCAAAATATTTAAAATGAACATTTTGATATTAGTTGAAATAATCAATTCATTCATATGAGAAATACGTAATTGTCACCATAAAATAAAAGATAGAGACAACCATGTACTAACAACTTTTGAGAGCAATAATGGATACTGACACTTAACAATGATTATTGTGTTAACAAATTGATAAAGTAGGATGGAGTTGTAGGCCAAATTTACAAAACATTCCATGATACAAAATATATATTATATATACTATGATCAATTTAATATTACATAAACCCAATTTATGTTTATTTGAGCATAGATTTAGGGGTGTAAGAAAATTTTAAAAAATTGAACATATTATCACTACTAAATATTTAAAAGGCTAAAATAGTTTAAGTTATGACATTACTCAATTATCTTTTATTTCAATTTTTTGAAATTTTATAGATTTTTTTATTATTATTACTCTCATTTTATTATTTCTGATAAATCTAAGCAAACTTTCAACTGTAATAGATATTCATACCTAAGTACCCTATATACCCATGTTCTACAAACTTAGGTAACATAAATATTATACATTTTCAATATTATTCCAAAAAGTTAATACTAATTACTATATTATTATATTATTTCTTCTTAATTATATAGTTCATAGTAAAGAAATATATTCCATTTTCAATTGGTCCATAGTAAAGAAATAAAATTTAAATTTGGTGCATAGTTAAAGAAATAAAATTTAAATTTAAACTCTTGAGCCAGAAAATTGATCCTTCATTTTCTACCCCCATTATTCCATTTTATATAAATTTTTAAAAATGAAAATTTACATAAATATATAAAATTAAGATTATAATCGGCATATAAATTAATAATAATTTTTAAAAGCAAATTGAATATTAAAAATACATTTTAAATAAAAACTTAATTATTTAAGCAAATGGTTATAATTTTCTTTTAGCTGTACAAAATTTCTCGCATTAAACATTTTGTTTATTAAACACACTCAAAAGATTATTTGATTAAAATTCCTATGATTTTATTTTTTTTAGTTTTTGCAAAAATAATTTTGTAGTCAAGTGCACAATTTTATTAAGCTAACATGATAATGTAGAATATCGACTTCTAGGCAAACTATGGGAGCACTGTCTTTGTTAGGCAAATATAGATATGGAGCTATGGATTAACAGGATGGATCGAAGGGGTTCAGGAGACAGGCGGGAGAATGGAGAACCCTAAACCGTCTGCTCTGTTTTGGCTGCAATCCAAAGCTCTGTTTTCTTTTGGTTGGGTGGCGAAAGAACTGACTTGGGAAGTACCATAGCTTTGGTCGTCCATTTTTATATTGCTTAGATGGTGTTTGACAGAGAATATGGGAGGAAGGCTCAAGAACCGCCCACCAGACTGGATTAATGGTTTCTGCTTGGCGAAAAGAGCGTGCATGCTTTTTTGCGAGACGAGTGATTCAAAAACCACAAGTGGTATATTGGGCAGGGTCCAAGTGGTTTCTGGTTTTTTGAGGTTGGCCCCCGATTCCACTCTTCGTGTGACACATTGCGGCGAGGAGGTGAGAGAAAACCGCCCTCATCGGGTGGTTAACCCTCGCGCTACTTGTCCGCCCAATATCGACGAAGACCGTCGGATCCAAGTTGGGTGATCAACGATGGAGATTTGTTCGTGTTAGTTGGTTTGGTGTTTCAGACCCGAAAGAGTTTAGAGAGTTGGGCCTTAAGTTTTCGTCGAGTCCGTAAGAAAGTTTTAAGTGTGGTTTGTTGTTGGCATTCTTGTGGACCCTCGGAGGGTCATTTGTGGTATTTTTGTGGGCCTCGGTTCTGTGGACCCGTCTTCCAAGGAGTTCAGGGTTCATTTGGTGCATGTCAGTACGACCAGATGGTCGATTGCTTGCTTTTTTCCCAAAGTGTTTGGCTGGATCTCACCAGTTTTCTTGCTCAGGCTTTTCATGGTTTTGGGTGCATGATTCGGATTTTGCCTGTGTTAGACTCTCTCATAAAACAATAATAAATCCAAAAATAAATAAATTAATTAAAAATTCCAAGTTAGGAATTTGTGCCTAACTCTTGGGTTGTTCCTCTAAGATAGGAGTTAGTTTAGGTAACTCCTATATTGGTGTGTTTGGTGAGAAATTATCTCAACCAAAGGAGAAATTATCTCAACCAAAGGTGTCTAAGATAGCACGCACTATCTTGAGAACACTATCTCTCATCTATTTATTTGTAACACTATATTCAATTATTTTTGTAAGAATGAATGTAATGAGAGAGAAGCATGAGGCTTCAACCTTTTTCCGCCAATATTTTGTGTCTGGGTTTTTATGTGTGCTTTACATATTTTCTGAGTTAATTTCATTTTTATCATGTGGTATCAGAGCTACAGCTTGAAATTTAAGCTACAGCGTGGTTTGGCTTCTTAGCACAATCTAACAACAGTCCCAGCAGTGATGGTAGCATAAATGAAACTTCCTTATAAAAGTTGCTGAAGAGATCACAAAGCAGTTGAAGGGAATGAATACATGTTTCACAAAGCCACTGGTCCCCAGAACCATGCACATTGCCAAGAGCTTCACGGCCTGTAAAGGGGTTGCTGCCGAGTCATTAATCTCGGAGATAACGAGCTGGTAACTGCCGATGGCAATGTAAGATCTGTAAACGAGGCAATCCCTTTTGATGGATTCCTCTTCCGTGAGGCCATGGACATCGCTCTCGTTAATGGCACACAACCTGAAGTTGATGTCCAACCGAAATGTTCTCATTGTCAAAGAATCGGTCATATGGAAGATCAGTGTTTTGATCTCCATCCTTGTTGCCATTGTGGCAAACCCAATCATTCCTCAGAAAAATGTCGCAGCCAACAAAAATCAACCAGATTGAAGATACATTATGAATGGATCGATCCTTGGGAATGGTCATCCACAGTCAAACGGTTATCTCAGTTCTACAACCGACTACAATCACACATAGTACAGCCAGCAGTAAACAGATGATGGTACTCTCATGCAGTTGAATGAGGGAGTACAACAGTGAAACTCTCCTACACCTGAAGGGGGGGAGTTCAAATTTATTTTGGAGAATATTGTCTCTCCTTTCAGCTGATAAAGGGGGGGAAATGTCAATGAATTGACAAGTGGTTGTCAGACTGAAAGTCTCGTCAACATCAGCGAAGTAGCCAGTGGGCATCTTCATCAGCCAGTGGGCATCTTCTTCAGCCAGTGGGCATTTGTCATCAGCAGTGAGCATTAGCAAATTCGCCAGTGGGCGATCGACAACCAAAGCAGCAGTGAGCAGCTTTCATCATAGCAAAAGCAACATTGATTTGTTTTTCGACATCATGAGCCAATGGGCGATCATCATCATCAAATACGCCGGTGGGCGTTCATCAAATTGTGTCAGTGGACACCGGATGCTGTTTTCAAGCAAAGGACAGTTGGATCCTTTTGCGGCTTGGCACGTGATGGAGTTGTCAAGCATCATTCTGAGATGAATCAGGCATGCAGCTGATTCATGTTCTCTTCAGATTTGAGTTTTTTCCAGCATCCAGTTTTGGCGGTTTTTTCAGGCAATGTTTTTGAGGATCAACATGAGAACTTGGAAGATGGTTCTCGTTCTTATTTTGGATTTATCATTGAGGGGGGGAATGTTAGACTCTCTCATAAAACAATAATAAATCCAAAAATAAATTAATTAATTAAAAATTCCAAGTTAGGAATTTGTGCCTAACTCTTGGGTTGTTCCTCTAAGATAGGAGTTAGTTTAGGTAACTCCTATATTGGTGTGTCTGGTGAGAAATTATCTCAACCAAAGGAGAAATTATCTCAACCAAAGGTGTCTAAGATAGCACGCACTATCTTGAGAACACTATCTCTCATCTATTTATTTGTAACACTATATTCAATTATTTTTGTAAGAATGAATGTAATGAGAGAGAAGCATGAGGCTTCAGCCTTTTTCCGCCAATATTTTGTGTCTAGATTTTTATGTGTGCTTTACATATTTTCTAGTTAATTTCATTTTTATCAGCCTGCCCTGCTATTTGTTGAACTCTCACAAAAAGAGTGTAGCTACATGTAAATTACGTACTTTTAGCTAGATTAATAAAAAGTCTTACTCTTACTTAAAATATCGAAATACTCTTCTCATTAAATTGGGCATGGAATTTCAAATCGACATAGTTAAGAACTCTACAATGGGCCATGGAATTTCAAATCCTTCTTGTACGCTTATTTGATTATTTTAATGGTTATACATTTTAATATTTTTTAATTTTATCTAGATTAAAGACTCTACAACGAGCATGGAATTTTAAATCCTTTCGTATGTTATTTATATATTTTAATGGTTATAATTTTTAATATTTTTTTATGTAAATTTATGAAGTGTTATTTGATAATTTTGCTCATGTGTAATAGTGTTAGGAGAGACGTAAAGTATGAAAGATGTAGGGATGTATTTAAGTTAATTTAATGCATTAATTTTATAAATGGTGTACATAACTCATGTTAATAATACATTTAACACATTTTATGAGTATATTTGTTGTCGGAGAGTTGATTAGAATTTATATTTTACTTTAATGAGTGATGTTTATTAAATAAAATTTATTAAAAATTCATTTTATGTTTTTTGAAGTTGTTTAGGGAAAGTGAAAATGTTTATAAATTTTGAACCAATAATTTGAATTTTAAGAAGTATTTTAACAATACGTCTAATCGATATTTATTTAAATTTTATAAATAATATTAATTTAATAAATAAATTATCTATTTAAATTTTATAAATAATATTAATTTAATCATTAAATTAATTTAGATTTATCTTAAATCAAATTAGTAGTCTTGTATTTTATAATAAGTTTCCTCGAATTTTTAAATATACTTTATCATAATAAATGTCATAAATTTATAAACCATAATAGTTTTATAGTTTAATTTAACTTTATATATTTATAATTAAAATTAAAATTATTAATTTTATTAATTTTTACTTTTATCTTATAACAAGATTATTTTGTATTTATTATTATTTTATTATGTATTATATAAGTTTTTATTATTATTTTATTATGTATTATATAAGTTTGATTAAGTTAAGTGAGAAATGTAAAATTTAACCCTTAGGACTAATACTCATTTCGTGTGACTTTAGCGGGTCCCTCAAAGTATGATTTTCAAAAATAAAATAAAATATTATATTTTTGTTAGAACTTGCAATATATGTGTATAACTATAGGGTTAATAGTACTCACAGTCAATATTAGAAACAACTATGTTTATTTAATAATTTATAAAATAAATATTCATGGGATTTTAGATAGATGGTGATCAAGTGTCCTGTTAAGGTACTCATTGAATAAACATCGATGGGATCTTGGATAGATGGTGATCAAGTACTTGGTTAAAGCATTCATTGATGTGAAGTCATTAGTTCAATTCCTCGCTTTGATGAAGGTGATAAATTGTTAAGGCACTTCTTGATGTGATCCTGCCAAGATTACAAAAAAATATATAAAATAAAGATAATTTATATTTTTAGCGAGATGAGTGTATGGGTAATGCAGTCAGTGTGAAGCCTATATTGGACACCATGAAGATGTAGTCCTGCCAAGTTTACAAAAAAAATATAAAATAAACATAATTTATATTTTTAGCGAGATGAGCGTATGGGTAATGTAGTCAGTGTGAAACCTATATTGGACACCATGAAGCTGTAGTCCTACCAAGTTTACAAAAAAATATAAAATAATAATTTATATTTTTAATGATTGCATTTCAAAGACAAATTACATTTTAAAGACAAGTCATTGTTTCTTAGTACGTATCTCTTATGAAAAAATTAATTGTAATGATTGCATTTCAAAGACAAATTACATTTTAAAGACAAGTCTAATATACAACATTGTTGCTTAGTACTTGTCTCTTATGCAAAAAGTAATTGGTAGCAAAAGTATAAAAGTTCCCTTCATACCCATGCATAAAGATCTTAAAATATTTTAATTATTGAAATTGCAAGGTCCCCTTTTGTAAGCGACAATATAATAGTTTAGGTCTTCTTCAACTTTTGAATTTAGGTTTTTGCTTTACAATATTAAAACAAATAAAATCGTTAATGTTTTTAAGTAGGGAGATTTTTATAGTTGAATTTACAAAGTTAAGATTTAAGTATTTAGTTAAAAAAATGAAATTTCTTTTTTGCATTAAAATATTTATAACAAAAATTTACACAACAAATGGCATCAATTGACTTTTTTTTTGTTGCCTATATTTTTAAATAACTAATACATTTACAAATGCTTATAAGTCTTTCCCTTGCTTTATTTAGCAACTTGATATTTCAAGGTCTTATATGACTCCTACATAAGTTGCCCATAAAATCAAGCTAGCTATTAAAAGTAGGTAAAAATGTTTGAAAGAAAAATATTTAATATCATAAAATCAAGCTAGAATATTTAATATCATAAAATCAAGCTAGCTATTAAAGGTAGGTAAAAATGTTGGAAAGAAAACGTTATACAATATTAAAGGAACGCATAATTAATTATGAAAATGCATGTTGACTTAGGGGCATACCAAAGAGCTATAAAGATTTATAATGGAGGGGGTAATGTTTTTTCTTATCAATTCATTATATTATTTTCAAATATGTTGTTAATAAAGAGATAGTTATGTTTTAGGCATTTTATATTCTTATGAAAAAAACAATAGAAAGATACTTATAAATATTGAGACTTTAAGTTATTAATATATTAGATAAGCAATAAATATAAAATTGAGACTATAATATGAGTTCCAATTAGAAATCAATTTATGAAGGTAAAAAAAAAATCCAATATATATGTAATTCAACTTAAATGTTAATCATCTATCTAAAGAAGTTGTATTAATGTAGGAAGCGGTTCAAATGCAGCTAGAGTTTAAAGGAAGAACTTAGATTGTATTTTCAAAAATATCTTTATATTAATATAGGAAGTGATAGAAAATCACAAATGTGTTTATTGGATTCTTTTGTAAGTTTTGCAATAGTGTTGGAGTCCTAATAATAAGACTTAAAAGAGATTTTGTTAAAAATTTCTAATATTTATTTATTTATTTAAGTAATAACATAAAAATCTTAAATGTTTTTCTTATTAAATAAAAAGCATGTAATATATTATTTAAGATTTATCTATTTTCTTTATCTTTAAAAAAAATCTATTTTTAAAAAGATATTGTAGGATTATATATACTACTTTACCTATGGTGTTAGGGTTTAGGAGCCATTAGGTTATAAACGAGACATTAAAGAGTTCCGCAAAAAAACACATTAACTAAGTTAAATCACATTGCAAGTGGGTCATGTGATGCACTCACGGAGTTTGGATTATTTTTTTGGAATAAACTGAATTACATTACAAGTGGGTCATGTGGTGCAATCACGGAATTTGGATTATTCTTTTGGAATAAACTGAATTACATTACAAGTGGGTCATGTGATGCACTCATGGAGTTTATTTTTTTTTGCCGAGAATAAAGGAACCAAAACTTGAGCACTAGAGAGGACAAAATATATTTGTTTGTATTCAACATTACCAGCCATGGCAGAAAAATTGTAAAATATAGAATAACAACAAATTTGTGGGTATTATTAGAAATGGATGCTTTCTTCATAAGTCAAAATTTTTTTTGGTTACGAATTAAAAATCATTTTAAAATTGATTACAATTATGATATATCGAAAATGTTAGTCTCTTAAGAAAGTGCATTATGATTATGTTTTGTTACATTTATTAACAAAATTAAGCGCGCCTCCATTGTAGAATTATTTTTCTTTTACTTAATAAAATATGATATCCGTACTGTATAAAATATTTCTCGGTTTTATTAGAAAGTGCTTCCAGTTATAATGTTCTGTGTAGTGAATGTGAATATTTTTAATATATTAGGATACCGATATCTTAATAAATTTTATGAATATGTATAATTTTTGTATGAAACGAAGTGGATGACTACTCAACCTCGAAGCTTTGGCTTATGTCCAAAACAATCCCTTTCGTAAGAAACGTGAAACTTTAAACTTTAGATTCTATTATAAAGTATGTCAGTGAAGTGAAAAGTGAAAAGTGAAAATTTAGATTATGCTAAAATATGTTAGTGAAGTAAAAAGTGAAACTTTAAATTATGCTAAAATATGTCAAGATAAAGCAAAAAGCGCTATGCAAATTTAAATTATTATAGTATATTAAAATTAGTTATAATGAATTATTCTTTGAACATAAATATATTAAATAGTAATTACGTTGGTGGTAAACAAAAACTAATAAAAGTGGTTTAGGTTTTTTTCCGCATATAGTTAGAATATTAAAATCAATAGATTTTATATCATTTTATTTATGTGGTGGGTCTAGGGAGCTTAGTCTTTTTTGGAACTATTAATGTTGGTAGGGGGAATTATTTTTCTATCTAAAGGGTTTAGGATTCCAAAAAAAAATTAGGTGGGGTCTAGGGAGCTTAGTCTTTTTTGGAACTATTAATGTTGGTAAGGGGAATTATTTTTTTATCTAAAGGGTTTAGGATTCCAAAAAAAATTAGGTTTGGCCATGGAATCAACTTGCTGGAGGTATTGATTGGTTGGAATTTAAATAAAATACTAAATTAGAAGCGAGGGAACAGTGGATCTGAAGCCGGGGCGATGGCGAAAGCAGGAGTAAAAACAGCGAGATTCGACCCTGAGGCTGCGAGATCGGCGAGATTGGCGACGGATAAGTCCAGAACCCTGTACCTGCCTATCGCTCCACAGGTGAAAGAGGGCTTCCGACGCAGTTCGAGACCTGAGCATCGAATAGATCTGGCACACAACAATCTTAGCAACGTAAATGTCTGTGAAACGCGCCCGGAATCAGAGCGGTGGGCCTTCAATCACTGCGTTTTGATATGCCGTGGTATGCTGATACAGATCCGAGGACTAGAAGCCCACGACGACAAAACCCTGGAGGTAAGAAAAAGAAATCTCAAAAATTTTGCACATCAGAACCCGTATCTGTTTCTACAGGCTGCAGATCTCGTTGAAAACCTACTCGAGCAAGCGCCATTGAGCCCAGATCGGGCATTATTTTACTTGATCCGTGGCATGGAGCTGAGATCGAGCCACGAGATCCAAAATCTAGAACCGCGCACTGTTAATCGACCCCCATTTTGGATTACGCCTTGGGTAGGAAGCAGCGCCTGCGTCTACAGGAACTTGATCTGGCAGACTGATCCTCTGCGATCTACAGTACTGGGTCATAGGCTTTCAGATCTAAACCCCTGTAGAGCAAATCTACCCCTATGCAGGTCAGATCTGGAAATACACTCACCAGAAAAGACGATCGAAGATAAAAAAAAAGCCCTCTCTTTATTAGATCTATGGGAGGGAACACAATATGCATGGAAATAGGGATATGGGAGGCAACATAAATCCTCAAACAGAGGATACATGAAAAGATTGGAATCCCACCATGCAAACAACTCCTCCTCTATGCAGGGAAGGTAATCCAGGAGGGGTTCAAACTAATGGAATACGGTATAGCAAAGGACTCCACCATCTGTCTCAGCACAAGATTGCGCGGAGGCTGCCCCGGCACAAGCTCAAAAGGACCTGTTTCCTTCAAAGATGCAGTCAAAGGGAAGATGGAATCACAAAAGAAACCAGAACAGCAAGCTACAGCACCAGGGGCATACATTGTTGAGCAAACAACACAAAACCCTGCATTAACAATCTCCATACCAGAGGTTAATGAAATACAAACTGATTACTCAACTAAAGCAGTGATATGCAGGTTCGATGGATTTTGGCCCAAGCCGGAAGCCCTTCGTCAATGGATCTACTCCATATGGACAGAAAACTGTGATATCCACCTCTGTTCAAAAGGATTCTTTATTGTCAAATTTGACACCATAAAGGACAAAGAATATGCTTTGAACGAGGGACCATGGTTTTGGGGAAACGCTGGCCTTTTCTTGAAATCTTGGTTCCCGGATTTCGATCCAAACAACATGGTAGTCACCAAAATGCCAGTTTGGGTAAAACTGTTTAACCTTCCAATACACTTTTGGCACTATAAAGTACTGGAAGGAATAGGCAATACCCTGGGATCTTTTTTAAAAGCAGATCATGAGTGCCTATCCAAGGATATCTACACATTTGCCAGGATATGCGTGGAGGTAGACCTCAGTCAAGGCCTACCAGAGCACATTCTCCTAATACATAATGGAAAACAATGGGCACAACCACTGGATTATGAAAACACCGCCTTCCGCTGCCGCATATGTAGACAAACAGGTCATCTTCAGAGTGCATGCCCACAAAAAAAAAAAAGATAGGAAAAGGAGACAACCACCAAAGCCGAAAGGATGGCAATTTTCAGCCACATGGGCGAAGCATATAGAAGAGGATATAGAAGAGGAAAAGAATGCAGAAACCACCAGCAATCTACAAGAAGATGAAGAAGGAAGGAATAACCCAAAAATCAGCAAAGAAAGCTATCCACGCTACCTACAGAACAATGAAAATCTGATTGAAGGAACAATAGACACAAATGCAGGTAACCCACAGCAGCAATATGAGAACTCCATGCAGGAAATAGGAGGCAGCAAACGAGCATGCTCACCAACAAGCACAGATTCTAAAAAGGACATCATGGCTGCCACAAATGAAACAAAAATGATTATTGTAACAGCTCCGCCTAACAATGAAGGTTGGCGGAAAGTGGAAAAAAAGAAGAGTAGGAAAGCCTAGATTGACTATTTGCTTGATTATTAGCTCCTGATTAGCCGGACAAGTTTTGTTACAGCATATGCTATTCAGCATCTACAACATGTAATTTTACTCATAATGAATAAAATTACGATTTTTCCAGTGGAAAAAAACTTGCTGGAGGTATTTAAAAAAATAAAATTGGAACAATCAATTCTTCTTTCAAAGAAGTGTGGATCCAAGAATTGTAAGGATTAGGCCAAATGTTTCCTTAACCAAAATCAATAGGGACCACCATAAAGCATGCTTATTAAAAGGAAACCCACTAAATCTAAAACAAGGCTCCTTCCAATATAATAAAGGTTTGAGCACCTGTTGGGCCTTCCAAATACTTTCTAAAAGGAAAGGGTTAGCAATATGGTATGAAAGGGGAGCCCTTTTGAGGAATAATTTTTAGGAGCCATCCTTACCTAATGAGATGTCTTAGAAGGATTTTCTAAGCTTCTCAGCTTTCAACAATTCAAACCACCAATTTAACATAAAGCACCCACCCCTATATTCTAGTCTTGCCAATTGTTAAATTGGCAACTAGGGCCAAACTCCATGTGGGTCATCTTATTTATGGCAACTGATATTTTTATTGGATCCCTCTTGTCGAGAGGTGTAGGATTGATCTAAAGATCATCCAATTCCGATAAGTATTTATGGACATATGAATTTATTTTGACGCAGTAATTATTATCAAGCCGACCTGTGACTTATGTAGGCTCAAGAAGCCCAAACGTCATGTCTATTCATCCTATATGTTTTTGGTATAAATAGAAGAGGATTCGATGTTATTTTGAGACACATTCTTCATGTGAACTCCTCCTCTCCACGTCTTGGGTTTTTGGAGAAGGAGAAGACACTAAAAGAATACGTTGGATGCCCTAGCTGCAGATGTTCTAGACACAGTCAAGAGTAGCTGTAATAGAGGGAGCCGTAGTCATAATCCCGCAGACATTGAAGACATCCACGCAGTTCCTATACAGGCAATATCTACGCATAGTATGGTAACTCCACGCTGTTCATATGCTGTAATGAAAACAATATCTACGCACAGTATGGTATACACAGTTAATGAAGCCACAACGCATATGAGAAGTATAGATACGCTGTAAATGATATATATACATATTCGATGCAGCTGTTGAGACTCTAATACGCTAACAAGAAGGGACATCTATCCACACGGCAGATGGTGACCATATCCACGCAGTCATGAAGACCTATCACACAGATCATGGAGTCACATAACCGCAGCCAATGGAAGAAGTCTCAACGCTGTCAGCATGAGGAGACATATACGCAGCATAAGGAGACAATACGCAGTCAGCATGAGGAGACATATACACAGAACAAGGAGACATATACGCTGGTCAATGGAAACTCCTACAACGCAGACTTCATAGCACAACGAGGAGACCTGTTCTCGCTGTCAAAAGGAGACACAGAACTTCGCATATTTTGGACTCATGTATGCGCTACAAAGAGAGGAACAGAACTCGGGTTTCATCTCTGAAATTTCATGAGAATATGGGTGCAAAGATCTGCTAACAAGAAGGGACAATACCTCTGAAGATCTTCCCATGTTAGGGCAAGCCGCAGTAAGGTTTGACTGCACCTGGTTGTTTTAAGTGCAGTCACAATCTCGATACATGAAGCAACAAATGAAACCCTGTATGATGTCACCACTGTAAGTCTCAGCATATATAATATCTGAAGGTGATATTCTTAGTATGAAGAAAGCAAAAAAGGGGTGTGTGTGATCTGGGCATATGTAATGCAGCCATAGACATATGCAACCCTGATTCACAGCCAACCCTATACAGAAATAATATAGCCTAGCTGCTTTGCTAGGCTGCAAGCCATAGCAAGAAGCTAAGGCTGATATGTGTATGAGCTCCATCATGAAGCAACAAAAGGATAAACATGGGCAGCCTTATGAGCAGCATGATCATGATAAATGGGCAGTATGATGAAATCATAAAGCAGCACGACACATGGGCAGCATGAAGTATGCGATCATGGACAACTTGATGTATGGGTAGCATAGTGATCATAAGCAGCATGATGCAACTTGATGATGCTACACAGTAAGATGCAACAAATGAAAGAAATGGATAGGTGAAGTCATCACCTAGGAGAATTGGTTGAAGCAGAATGTCTTCAATTGAACTCATGTATCATTGTCATAGGAGATGATCTATGCTCAGATCTAGATAAGCCAAAGTATTGACTTCTGATGTAAATGTACTATCTCTCTCACTTTCTCTCCTAAACTTTGAAGAACATAAAAGAAGAATTGATCAAGGGTTTCCCCACACATTGTAGGGTTTGTCCCTGGCTTGCGCCACATCCTTTGTTCTCTTGTCTTGGCTTGTCTTCTACGATTTATATTTATGTTCTATTTGTAGTTTACTTTATGCTAATGTGAGTGTTAATATGGAAAAGAAATTAATAAATTGTTCTAGCATAGAACATACCTTAACTTAACATGGTATCAAAGCTGAGGTGAAGCTAATGTCCAAGCAAGAGTAAAAGAGCAACCACCGAAGATAGTTGGGACAAGACAGAAGGATCAATGGGTTCCTCATAATTCACCTAGAGTGAATTCGAAGCAGAGAATGTTATCAGAATGACACAGTGGAAGTTTCTGATGGCCTACCTAAAAGATCTGGGAAGTTTGGATCTAAGGAAAGGTAGATGTCTTGATGATAAGTTCGACCCTTATGTGAAGGAGTGTTTGAATGACAGAGATGCAGGTCATCAAAGACACGGCCGACTCTTCAAGGAAGCAAGGAACCCCAGTAATGGAAGTCGAAGGTTCAAAGGTGAAATTCGTCGATGGAAAGGTACGTGTTTGAAAATAGAATTTTCAAAGATGTTTTTGAGTTCAGGGATGTATTAAGTTATAGGAAGTCCACTGGGGACCATGTCCATTAACACATAGCACCGGAGGTTTGTGAGTAAGATGGTGACAGGGAAGTCTGAATTCAAGAGGAGCATGAAAGTACATGTCTGAGATGTACCGAAGGAAAATCTTACAAGGGGACGATCCCCCTCATGTAGCAGTTCGACAAGTTTGAAACAACCCGTGGAGTTTGAGATTCATGAATGGGAATCTCATGTATGCAGGTGGAAGAAAGCCCTTTATGGCTTGACACAAAACACCTCGGGTGTAGTATGAGAGGACTGATAGCTATTTGATGAAGCTGAGATTCACTAAGGAGTGAAACCGATCCAAACCATTATCTGAAGGCTGTGGATGATAGACCTATCATACCTGCATCTTATGCGGACGAACTATTTCTGACAGTTACAGACCCTCTCATTTGCAGAAGTAAGAGGGAGTTGGATTCTGAACATATGTTATGCAGGGAATCTTCTGAGATGTCTTCAAGGCAAAATCTCTCATGGATTGAGATACACTGTCAGAAATATGAAACTGCATGATTATTCAAATGTTGATTGGGCAGACAATGCGGAGGATCATTGGAGCACTTCTTAGTGTTGTTTCTCTTTGGATTATGCTTCGATATCATGGATGAGCAGGAAGCAGAAGTCGGTTGTTGTAAGCACCGCCGAGATCAGATACATATCTACGAGTATGATCTCGTATGAAGCTGCCTAGTTGGGGAAGCTCTTCAATAAGCTATTTGTACACATGATGAATATCACTGTGATTCTCTGTAATAACCTGAGTTTGGATTCGATTATTGAGGAATCCTGTATTCGACGATTGCTCCAGCAGATAGACATCAGATACTGCCTTATCTGGGATATGGCAAGTCGATGAGCAAGGAGGCTCCATCGCATTAAGATGATGTACAGGTCGATACACTTTGTCAAAGCCCTAGGGAAAGATCAAATTTGTGATTTTCCCGAATGACTTGGAGTCGTCAAGAAACCCTTGTACAAGGGTCCTGCATGTTTCATACATTGAGCTCTGGGAGCTCTAGGGCTTGCGGTTCTTACTGGAGCAACATACAACCACAGGGTGACTCACCCTCCCCTGGTGGTGTGCACGGGACAAGATGATTCGCTCTCTTGTGGGACAAGATGATTTTCTCTCTTGTGGAACAGGATGATTCTCTCTCCTATGTAGGAGGATGATGTGTTCTCCTGTGAGGCCTGGATTGATGTGTTCTCCATGGCAATTTTAGCAGGATTGATGTGTTATCTTGTGAGGCGTGGATTGATGTGTTCTCCATGGCGATTGTAGTAGGATTGATGTGTTCTCCTGTGAGGCGTGGCTTGATGTGTTCTCCATGGCGATTGTAGCAGGATTGATGTGTTCTCCTGTGAGGTGTGGATTGATGTGTTCTCCATGGCGATTGTAGCAGGATTGATGTGTTCTCCTGTGAGGCCTGGATTGATGTGTTCTCCATGGAAATTGTAGTAGGATTGATGTGTTCTCCTGTGAGGATGGGATTGATTAAGTTCTCCTGTTGAGAAATCCTACCCATGTAGTCTGGGACTCATGGGAAGTACCTCTCATTTGATCAATGAGCAGGGAAATGAAGTTAGGGACCATAGTAGTACCGATGGATGCATCATTGTATCTACCATACTCCCTACACTAGGATGACCTCCATTGATTTGGGATCAATGATACTGGTCTAGGACTAGTGGTAGGAGTGGTACATTCTATGACGCTGACTTCGGGTCGGTTGAGATTGGTCTGGGACTAGTGGTACGCACTTTGAGACTGACTTCGGGTCAGTGGAGAATGGTATGAGACATTCTCGATCAATTCTTCTTCTTTATAGTTCAACAGAGCAGAGCAAAGTTCAGCATAGCTGAGCAGAGCAGAGCAGAGCCAACAGAGTTGAACAGAGCTAGCAGAACTAGCAGAGCTGAGTAGAGTAGAGTAGAGCCAATAGAGTTGAGTAGAGTTCAGCAGAGCCAGCAGAGCTGAATAGAGCTAGTAGAACTAGCAGAGCTGAATAGAGCTAGTAGAACTAGCAGAGCTGAGCAGAGCCAGTACAGTCGGACTTATGGATCAGCGGATGGATTTCTCCCTAGTTGAGAGGGAGTGTTAAATTGGCAACTAGGGCCAAACTCCATGTGGGTCATCTTATTTATGGCAGTTGATATTTTTATTGGATCCCTCTCGTTGAGAGGTGTAGGATTGATCTAAAGATCATCCGATTCCGATAAGTATTTATGGACATATGAATTTATTTTGATGCAGTAATTATTATCAAGCCGACTTGTGACTTATGTAGGATCAAGAAGCCCAAACGTCATGTCTATTCATCCTATACATTTTTGGTATAAATAGAAGAGGATTAGATGTTATTTTGAGACACATTCTTCGTGTGAAAACCTCCTCTCCACATCTTGGGTTTTTGGAGAAGGAGAAGACACTAAAAGAATACGTTGGATGCCTTAGCTGCAGATGTTCTAAACACAGTCAAGAGTAGATGTAATAGAGGGAGACACAGTCATAATCTTGCAGACATTGAAGACATCCACACAGTTCCTATACATGCAATATCTACGCATAGTATGGTAGCTCCACGCTGTTCATATGCTGTAATGAAAACAATATCTACGCACAGTATGGTATACACAATTAATGAAGCCGCAACGCATATGAGAAGTATAGATACTCTATAAATGATATATATACATATTCGATGCAGATGTTGAGACTCTAATATGCTAACAAGAAGGGACATCTATCCACACGGCAGATGGTGACCATATCCACGCAGTCATGAAGACCTATCACACAGATCATGGAGTCACATAACCATATCCAATGGAAGAAGTCTCAACGCTGTCAGCATGAGGAGACATACACACAGCATAAGGAGACAATACATAGTTAGCATGAGGAGACATATACCCAGAACAAGGAGACATATACACTGGTCAATGGAAACTACTACAATGCAAACTTCATAGCATAGTGAGGAGACCTGTTCTTGCTGTCAAAAGGAGACACAGAACTTCACATATTTTGGACTCATGTATACGCTACAAAGAGAGGAACAGAACTCGGGTTTCATATCTGAAATTTCATGAGAATATGGGTGCAAAGATTTGCTAACAAGAAGGGACAATACCTCGAAAAATCTTCCCATGTTAGGGAAAGCCGCAGTAAGGTTTGACTGCACCTAGTTGCTTTAAGTGCAGTCACAATCTCAATACATGAAGCAGCAAATGAAACCCTGTATGATGTCACCACTGTGAGTCTCACCATATATAAGATTTGAAGGTGATATTCTTAGTATGAAGAAAGCAGAAAAGGGGTGTGTGTGATCTGGGCATATATAACGCAGTCATGGACATATGCAACCCTGATTCACAGCTAACCCTATACAGAAATAATATAGCCTAGCTGGTTTGCTAGGTTGCAAGCCAAAGCAAGCAGCTAAGGCTAATATGTGTATAAACTCCATAATGAAGCAACAGAAGGATAAACGTGGGTAGCCTTATGAGCAGCATGATCATGATAAATGGGTAGTACGATGAAATCATGAAGCAGCATGACACATGGGTAGCATGAAGTATGTGGTCATGGACAACTTGATGTATGGGCAACACAGTGATCATGAGCAACATGATGCAACATGATGATGCTACACAGTAAGATGTAGTAAATGAACGAAATGGATAGGTGAAGCCGTCACCTAGGAGAATCAGTTGAAGCAGAATGTCTTCAACTGATCTCATGTATCATCGTTATAAGAGATGATCTATGCTCAGATCTAGATAATTCAAAGTATTGACTTCTGATGTAAATGTACTATCTCTCTCACTTTCTCTGCTGAAATTTGAAGAACATAAAAGAATAATTGATCAAGGGTTTCCCCACACATTGTAGGGTTTGTCCCTGGCTTGTGCCACATCCTGTGTCCTCTTGTCTTGGCTTGTCTTCTGCGATTTATATTTATGTTCTATCTACAGTTTACTTTATGCTGATGTGAGTGCTAATATGGAAAAGAAATTAATAAATTTCTCTAGCATAGAACATACCTTAACTTAACACCAATCCTTAGGCCAACCATTTTCAAGGGGCTACAACAAAGATTCTAATTGGTTTCATGGAAGTTAGACCTTTTGTCAAGCTTATTCCTTCAAATTACAAAAAAATTTGTCTAATTAATCATAGGTTACCTTAGAAGAGACCAACTATGGGAGACTAGCCATGCAGGTAGCAACCTTTGACTTTTTTTGTAGCACTAGAGTCTTGGCCCATTTGGTATTAATCCTTAAGGTTGAGTAGAAAATGCTTAGCCATTTGTATTAGCCTCGTAGGATTATTGATCCTAAGTGATAATTAGAAAGGATTTGTTAGTGAAGTGGCCATTAATAAGTTGTGCCTCGACCCATGCACCCCACCAAAAAAGAGAGGTCAAGAAGAGGAATTCTATTAAGTTTCCATAAGGATACCCTAGAATAAATCAGGTAACCAAGAGTTTCTACCATTATAGCATATATTTTGGAAGCTATGAAACAACCTTGTTGAATGGAATTAAATGGGTTGATGCCTTTAGATTTACAACCAATGATGGAGAGATAGGGAAAAGTGTTGGAAAATATGGTTTCAAAATTAATGAGGAAGATAAGCCTAGACTTGGTGGTTTTCAACAAGGGAAAAATAAAGGGCAACGCAACTCTATCACGTTCCTTCTAAAAATCAATATTGACAAGGAATATAAGCCATAAGAACTCGCCTAGTCCATGTTGGGCAATTTAATTGCTTAAATTGCTTTCATTAAATTATCAACCGGGGAAACTCGTAAGCTTGTGATGATGCTAGCAAAATATATGCAGGAGTAGGCAACTAACTCTATGACTAACTAAATGATTTCTGATTCAATATAATATGCAAGGAAGAGGATTCTGATTGAGGAGGTCCTAGTCGTCCTTCCTTATAGTATTATAGATTGAAAAGAAATCATTGATTGCAAAAAACTAGAAACTTGAAATAAAGACAAGAGAATTAATTTAATTGTTGTTCAGATTCAAGTAGAGAGAGAGACTAACTTAGTCCCTTGATTGTTCCCTCATATATTGATCCAAACTAAACTAATATTCATTCATAAGCATAATAAATGAAATAACTTGAAACTTAAAAGTAAAAGAATGGATTTCAATTATCATGCAAATCAAATAGAGGAAGAGCCTAACTTAGACCCTTGGTTGTTCCCTCATATGCTGATAAGATTTTAATTTAAAACTCATTCATCAATCATAAACAAATCCTCAAACATCTAAGCAATGAAATAAGATCTATTATGAAATAAAATGTTCCTTTGATCCTTTTAGAGTGAGCTCAATTCTCCTAAGAACAAAGTGACAAGCTATTCCATAAATTCATATACTACATTAACACAATTCATATCTAAAACTATATAATGGAAATTTATGTAAAATGAAGCTTTATTCTATTCCATCATAAGTTGGATACATGCTCCAAGAGTCCTCCCTTTGGAATGGAGGAGGTACTCCTATTTATACAAAAACTATGACAACAACCTCATAAATGTAGACCCACTATTCCCTCCTTTGACCCACATATTTCTCAACCAATGGTGACACATAACACTATCCTCCATGATCTCCTCCATGAGGTCCATGATCTTTTCCATGAGGTTCATGATCTTCTCAAATTCGAATTTGAACATAGAGTGCCACACAAGGATGCCTTGGAAGCTTCCTTTGTACCTACACATGTCAACAAACTCATTCTAATTGTTAGGTATAAGTATAAGCATATTATTTTCTAAAGTTTAACCATAAATCCACTTTAAAATGTTAAGAATTAATAAACTTTGGAAAATCATAGTTATAACCCAATGATGAGGTAAATGTAATGATGTGGAGGTGGAATGGAGGTGACATGAAGGTAATATGGAAGTAATGTGAAGGTATTGGTGAATAATGGAGTGAGAATAAGGACTATTTTGAGGCCCAACATACCCCCAAACTGAAGATATTGCATGTCGTCATGCAATCTATTACATTACTTTTTGATACTTGAGCTTGGCTTAAACTCTGCATGATATCATTTAATTAACTTTTGCAAAGCATTTTTGATGAACTGCAACTTGGTTGGTTCTTGTGTTTCAACCATATTTTGTTCGTTGCATTCAATTTTAATGTATGATCTTTTCATATTGATAATGTGATTTTTATTGCAGAGTATTTTTGTTGGAATGCATCATGGTTGGTTCTTGTGTAACAACCATGATTGTGTTGGCATCCAATTAACTTTTAAATACTTTTGACAAAGCCATTTGTATGCTCATGTAATAGTGAATATATTTTGAAGGTAAGTGGGTTTTAAAATGTGAATAATGAATATGGATGTTATATGAATGTGACAAAGTATGTATGTAAATATATCCTTCCCCTTAAACGGATGGTTTTGGCAGTTATGTGAAATGAGGAAAGGAAATGAAGTTTTTCCAAAAGTTATTATTCTAACTTTTCAAGGAATTTAATGGTTAAAAGTTAGAAAATATCATACCTTAACTTACCCTTCCAAAAATGGATGAGAGTTGTGCACGTGTGGCTGCAAAAATGTTGTTCATAGTCTTCTTTACTTGGTTGTGAAAATGGTGGATGAAATCGAAAAAGTGAATCTTTTATTGTTGTTGCATCTGCTGTTGAATCTGTTGTTGGATCTTCTGCTAAATGTTCAGAATCTACTGCTAAATGTGGCTGAAAATGTATAAGGCTTGGAAGGTATACAAAATATAGAAATTACATTTCCCCCCCAGCCTTATTTATTGAAATGTCCTTAAGTCAAACTGAAAAACAATGAAAGGAAATCATCTTCATCTGCTACAAAATTTGGGTCTTCAAGTCTTCAACACTCGATGGCACAAATCTTTCCATGTGAATAAATGTGTCGATGTCGAACATGGAAAGAAGTCATTGGATTACCGACCATTGATGAATGTCGTTAACCAATGCAAGGAAAACTCACCATTAATGTCAGAGAGTGCCAAGGTACCTAAGTACATCTTGTGAAGCGCGAATAGATGAGCCGATGTCGAGCCACTTGCAAGATCCAACGATCAAGGGACATTGGTGTATTCCCATGATTGCTGGCGAGAGAGCCTGTCATTAAGGCATACAAGCCTCAAGGTACTAATAATGACTCTAGTCTTTATCCCAGATAAGGTGCTGAGGTCGATGGGTCAAGACTTGTTAGAAGGGAGGCCTTAAGGAATCCTCCATCATCTAACACAAGTATGAAATAATGATTTTGAAGGACCGTAGATGGAAATTTGCATTGAAGCAGGGTTTATTTGGAAGAAAAGGAAAATGGGGTGACTCAGCTTTGTAAGGGAGTTGAATGACTTTATTCATGGGCTACGGGTTAGTGAAAGAGACAGGAAAATGACTGTGAAGGAAAATAGAATGGAAAATTTATCAAGGTTTTATTTGAAAACATGGAATGGAAAAGGAGTAGAAATATAATGGCGAATGTAAAGGGAAATGAGGTGAATGTTTATTAACTGAAGAAGCATACTGGCATCTAAAAGGCTTGCATTGATGACTCATTGGGATTTACAATTTTACAAAGGGAAGAAAATATTGGTTGTAATGAATATGGACTTATATACATGATTCATCATAAAATTGATCTGTTGGAAGTCCAATTGTCGACAAATTAGATTCCTTGAATGATCATCTGATTAACGCAAACCTGCAAAAACTTGGCATTCACAAAACATAAATATATCCAAGCAAAAATGATCAATTTCTACTTGGTTTTTTATGCAAAAATTAAACACCAATGAAACAGATTTAAATAAAATCAAACGTATAAGTTAGCCCAATTCCATGATTTTTTACAAATCCATTTTCAAATATGAAATGAGTATAGTTAACTCCCTTCTTATGTAACTTTTGTAAATAAAATTCAATTTTGTTGCAATTATGCAAATCGCGAACATAGTAGAAATTGTTTCATGATTTGCGTCGAGGATATCGAATTTCACATGTCTTCCTTGATCTTGTATTTGCCAAAATCTGCATCACTACAAGATGTTTAATACAGATGCATCAAATAAAAATAAAAATAAAAATAAATTCAGAATGAAAACTAATTGTTACTCCTTGTCGAAAGTTTCGCCGTGTTGTGATTTTCTGTGCTTTTCCCATATTCCATAACATCACCAACCCACAAAGTTACACATGAACAAATATCAATTGCTTGAATGTTAGAGAGAGTTTGCACAGTAGAAAAAGGAGTCAATGCGTTGAAGGATGTGGCAGTGAATGTGCAATATTGGTCGATGTTGTGTTGCCATGTGGTGGCAAAATTGTTGTTTAATTAATGTTGTGTCAAAATTGAAGAATAATTAACAACTACCAATCCCTACAAGATTTGAACTCATGACCTCCATTATGTAATTTGACTAACTTACCAATAAATCGCAAGTCACATTTATGAATTTAATGGAAATTTGGAAATTTCAATTATTCTAAAATGAAAATTGAAACAACAACTTGACAAGTGGCCAATCTAAATCCAATATTTTTAGGAAATATGATTCAAAAATATTTGCCAAATCATTTTTCATATATTTTGAATTCATCATTTCCAAGATTCTTAGGAAAATGAAATTCCTAAATATTTGCCAAATTATTTTTTATATCTTTTGAATTTATCATTTCCAAGTTTTTTTAGAAAATGGAATTCCAAAATATTTGGCAAATTATTTTTCATATATTTTGAACTCATTCTTTTTGCTAAAAAGTGGATTCTTTAACCAATTTTTATTCTATAAAAGCTTGGGAAATGTTTATGATTTTTTTTTTATATATTTTTCTGTTGCAGGTTGTAACCATGGAGAAAATCTCATCTTTGTAGTAAGATTTTTTTTTTTTTTAAATTTTTTTTTTGTTATTTAATTATTAAATTTTTTTTATCAATTTTTTTTAAATTTATTGATTGATTTTTTTCTCTGCAGCTTGGAAACACTACTGGGTGGCTGGCCATAGCTCTGTGGCTGAGTCGATGGATGGCCATGGCCTTGGCTGCTGGCTGCATTTAATTGAAAAACCGTTTTTTTTTCACGTAACCTCACAAATAACACTCTAGAGAACCCTGAAAATATCTCAAATGGTTACGAATTTTGTGAAAATATTCTGCTTTTAACATAATTCACCTTGTTATGAGAAAAACCCATGTTTTAGATTTGTCAGATTCGTTTTCATCTGGTCACAAAATTCATTTTAAAAATGACGTTTTTAACCTCTGCGAATTTGGCCTCTGTTCAGTTAACTACAATGAAATTCGTTTTTTCTTTTTTAAATCACAGCGATGCACAACTATATTTTATTTTTTCAAAATCACACATAACATTTGCAGCCATTTGTTTCCTTGGCTTCCATGAATTTTTATTTGTTTACTTTATTCTCATTTTTGTTTTTGTGTTTTTATTTATTTTTATTATTTAGAAAAACAAATATTGATTTTTTTCAATAAAAAATATACTAACATGAAATCCTTTTTCTGATCCTCCAGATCACACAAAGCACAGGAGGAGAGCATTCTTATGGATTCTTTATGTAATTGAAATCTGAAATTTGAAAAAAAATATAAGAAGAATTTGATTTCAAACCTCAAATTTTAACTTTCTAATCTCCACTTGTTTTCCTTCTTCACATGTATTCCTTTGATTGTAGATCTTCCTACCAATGGTTAGTGAATTAGGTGGCTCTTACTGCACCACCAAAATTTCCAAGAAATAAATGAAATCAAATTTTAAAAATCAAAAACTTTAAAAAAACTTTCCAAGCTTGGTTTTATTTTCCTATTCTATCCTACTCCCTTTTGAGAAAGAGATTTTTATTTTTATTTTCAAGAGTATTTTCAATGAAGCCATTTACGGATCAAAGTCTCTAGTATGCTCACATCCAAATTTGAAAAATATACCTGAATGTTTGCGAGGATATGAGAGATCAATTGCACATTTGGATTAAATATTAGGATTTGTTGAAGAATGGAAGAATGTTGTGGCCTAGTCACCTTTTGAAACCTATCTTCAATGTAGTCCTCATTCTTTTGACTCTCCTCCAAATGCTTGAACATCATTCTAGATTTCCTGTCCATAAATGGATTAGTTTAACACTTTTATAATGAAAATATTGATTGAAATTTATGCATCCTATTTATCATGATTTATATATGCAGCTAAAAATGAGATTCAAAGCTAACGCCTATGTATACTTCCCCATGTTACGAAGATCTTGCTGTCACCAAGTTATCCTTTCAACATGAATTAGCTTTTCCAAAGAAAAATACTAGTATTGAATTAAATTCCTAATGCCTAATCCCTTAGCACCATCCCCGGCAACGACGCCAAAATGTTGGGCAATTTAATTGCTTAAATTGCTTTCATTAAATTATCAACCAGGGAAACTCGTAAGCTTGTGATGATGCTAGCAAAATATATGCAGGAGTAGGCAACTAACTCTATGACTAACTAAATGATTTCCGATTCAATATAATATGCAAGGAAGAGGCTCCTGATTGAGGAGGTCCTAGTCGTCCTTCCCTATAGTATTATAGATTGAAAAGAAATCATTGATTGCATAAAACTAGAAACTTGAAATAAAGACAAGAGAATTAATTTAATTGTTTTCCAGATTCAAGTAGAGAGAGAGACTAGCTTAGTCCCTTGATTTTTACCTCATATATTGATCCAAACTAAACTAATATTCATTCATAAGCATAATAAATGAAATAACTTGAAACTTAAAAGTAAAAGAATGGATTTCAATTATCATGCAAATCAAATAGAGGAAAAGCCTAACTTAGACCCTTGGGTGTTCCCTCATATGCTGATAAGATTTTAATTTAAAACTCATTCATCAATCATAAACAAATCCTCAAACATCTAAGCAATGAAATAAGATCTATTATGAAATAAAATGTTCCTTTGATCCTTTTAGAGTGAGCTCAATTCTCCTAAGAACAAAGTGACAAGCTATTCCATAAATTCATATACTACATTAACACAATTCATATCTAAAACTATATAATGGAAACTTATGTAAAATGAAGCTTTATTCTATTCCATCATAAGTTGGATACATGCTCAAAGAGTCCTCCCTTTGGAATGGACGAGGTACTCCTATTTATACAAAAACTATGACAACAACCTCATAAATGTAGACCCACTATTCCCTCCTTTGACCCACATATTTCTCAACCAATGGTGACACATAACCCTATCCTCCATGATCTCCTCCATGAGGTCCATGATCTTCTCCATGAGGTTCATGATCTTCTCAAATTCGAATTTGAACATAGAGTGCCACATAAGGATGCCTTGGAAGCTTCCTTTGTACCTACACATGTCAACAAACTCATTCTAATTGTTAGGTATAAGTATAAGCATAAGCATATTATTTTCTAAAGTTTAACCATAAATCCACTTTAAAATGTTAAGAATTAATAAACTTTGGAAAATCATAGTTATAACCCAATGATGAGGTAAATGTAATGATGTGGAGGTGGAATGGAGGTGACATGAAGGTAATATGGAAGTAATGTGAGGGCATTGGTGAATAATGGAGTGAGAATAAGGACTATTTTGAGGCCCAACAGTCCATGCACTCCAACATAGAATCAACATTGTTTATAATGTATTAACCTATGATTGAGTGAGTTTGTTTCGACTAAATAATATTAGGGAGGATAAGTTCCACCTTTAGCTTGGTTACTTTCCAAGACTCCTGATCCACAATACTCTAAGAGGTTATGAGCTTAAACCCACCAATAACCATTGGAAGGAACCTTGAGTCCCACCAAGAGGTGTGTAATATAAGCAACTAGTTTTGATAGGTTTTGGATTGGATGACAATTTTATAAGTAATGGCAATTAATGGGTAATTTATGGTCGTGTAAAGAACTTAGAAGAAAGAATTATGGAGGCCAAATTTTTAACTTGAAATAAATAAAGAAATAAATTCTTTACCCACAATGCAAGGGATTTGGCCAAAATCTTGTAGGAGGTGTTGAACAAGGTCATAGGTTGGCATTTCATGGTTATCTCAAGATCCCCAAACTTGGGGATAACCTTCATGGGCCCTTGGTTAATATTTTCATTTAGAAAATTTTTGTGAAAGACCTTCTATACACAAGGGGGGTCAGGGTCATGAAAATCCTAAGTAGCCTTATATAATTCATGGGGAAAACCATTGAACCTAGAGGCTTTTCCATCTACCATTGTATGAATCATTGTAGCTAGATTATCCAAATTCAAGGCTAAGTCACAAGATTGTTGTTGCTCCATTGAAAGCTTTCAAAGCACGACATCAAGAGAATTTGAAGAAGCCTTTTTCCTTCCATGGAGAGGCATTAGGATTTAAAAACCATACAATAATGACTAACAAATTTACGCTCAATGTAAGATAGGTTAGTTATCCAAACCTTGATAGTTTTAAGGGGAAATATGGATTACGTTTCCTCCTTGCTTGTTAAGGATTTCAAAAATTCTTTGGTGCCCTTAGCATCGAATTTAAGAAAATGTAATTAGGTGCACAACTGAGCACCTTTTTCTCAACATACAACTTTTACCAATAGGTGATAGCAAAGCTTGGTAGGATAGTTATTATTATTATTATTATCGTAAATAACTCATTGCAGATTTTATAGAAGCCCTTCTAGCTCCATGTGCACCAAACAAAGGTGGATCCCCTAACCTACTTGGTGGTTGGGGATTTGAAAATTATTTGGGGGTATTGTCATGAAATTTAACCAAATGAAACCAAGTGTGTAGCCAAGTTCCTCTTGCTTGGTGAGTAATTTTTACCCATATGAGATGGTAAATCTTGGTAGCCTGTGCTTGCTTGTCATCATCATAAGGGTTCCATTGCAAATTTTTTATAATCACTTATAGATGTGATCACAAAGAATGAGGCAATTTTTTAACAATAGTGACTTAATAAGGCCATAATTACCTACGGATTAGGTTGCACACTATGTGAATACAAGCTAAACAACCCAAGATTTGAGACGGCAGACATTAAGGATGTAGTAGGTTTGAGCCATGTGAGTCCTTTCTAATGTACTAAGAAATAATGAACTAAATGGGTTGATGGTCAAAAGGAGTACATGTGTTCTTTACTTGAAGTAGGTAAGCCTCAAATGAGTAAAATAAAGAGTTCAAAGTAGACAACAACGCCCTATCTAGCCTATGTGGATTCACATAAAGCCTTTATAAAATTTGGTTCATGCGAAGCACAATTCAAGAAAGTATTTTCACTAATTATGGTTATAGTAAAAAGCATTGGAGTTGGCCTTCAAGGTTAAATAACACACTTTTCAATATTTGGTAGGTACATAGGAAGGGACTCTTCGTATTCTTCTCAAGATTATACCATGATAAAATCAATACAAATAAGTGAAGAGGCATAAGGAATGTCATCAACCATCCAATTCCAAAGGGTCACATTCACTCCTACATTACTACAGGTGAATATTTTATCCATGCAAATATTCAACAACCATCTAGCTAGAGAAGCACCTACACAAGATCGTATGTGGGGTTCGTACCCCACCATACAACACTATTAACCATCTAGGGAGAACCAATAATTACAAGCCCCCATTTACCTATAGTTGGATTATAGTATAAAATATTATATATTATCCAAATAATAGACTGGGAAGTAAAATTATGAATCCCACTATATATCGTTCTTGCAAATAGAGGATATTTGTCTCACCTAATGTGGTTAGTATTTGGTGGATAATGTACACTCCATCAAGATTTTTGAGACCCAAAACATTCTAGGAAGGCATTTTCATTGAAAACTAATAACGCGGGGCCTCTTCACCTCATTATTTTTAACGCATCAAAGAGTCACAAATGAATTACATATTGAAATACTCCTTGCAAATAAGTATCATAGGGTGTTTTTATTTCACCATATTTAATGGATATGAAAAGTAACGATTTTTTTCATGACACTACAAGAAAGATAATGGCAAGAAAGCATGTTAATTAACCCGTTCAACTATTGAATCCTAGCAGTGGCCTTAGAAGTGACTAGCTTTTTTGACCTACTTAGATGTCCTAAGGCTAATACCTTTGTAGTTGGTGGATTAATGGTTGTGTCCTTCACATGTTTGTTCTTGGTTGTGCTAACCACTTTTAATTTTTGTGCAAATTCAATCCATGTACCTTCACCTTTCATAGGACCTTGAGACGCTTGGTGGTGAGGGTGATATGAATCAGAATGTTGTTTCAATGTTAGACTAGGCCATAAGAAAACAATCCTAGATTTGATGGTAGCATGCTCGTTGGACCTCTCACTTATGGAAGAAATCAGAGGACCATAGTTCATCATTGCCAAGGTATTCTTGTAGATTGAGGTTTGCACATAAATCATGTGCATGGGAAAGGTTATTGAGTTGGAACAAGGAGATGTAAGTTTAGAAAATGTGAAAGAAAAGAATCAATATTCAACAATAATAAAACACATAACAATAAAACACCATGATTACCTTGGAAACCCTAAATGGGGAAAACCAATTTGTAATGGATCTATTACTCTTATTCAAAAGGCGCCTTATAATGGGGTCATTAAGCTATTAAATATGCTATATAATGTCAAATACCATGGGAAAAACCATGGGTTACCAAAACCTTAGGCCCATAAATTTCCAACAGTAAATCCATTAATTACCATATCAAAATGACTATGACTGAGTCGAGTTGAGCTTAACATTCCCCACATTAAATTTTACTTGAGGTTTCCCTTGACCAAATTCAACAAAGTTGGCCAAGTGAGCCTTCACTACTTAGCTCCAAGCCCTGCCCCACTCAAAGTCAATAATCAGGGTATCCGGTAATCAATTATGTTCCCCCCCACAATCACCTAGGTCTACCTTTTGAGTTTATCAATAATTTACCAACAATATCCATGCTTTACCAAGCCTTACAATCATATTCCCATTTACATTCCAAATATTTTAATTCCACTAAAGCATTTTATTTTTATTGTTTCTATACTAACACTTATGCCATTATCCTCTCACCTTTGCACACCTGGTGATCTATTTGTTCCATCAAAATCCTTGGTTGTTCTTGACGGTGCTAGAACCGCCAACATTCAGGGGGTCTTCTCGATATGAAGTCCCAATTAGACTTCACGCCATTTGGAATAGGATCCCCATCTGAAATATGGTCCAATTGATAAAATAATGCGTTTAAGTGTGATGCCTTAGCTGTAACAATGCATATAATGATGTATTCGTGACTTTAGTGAAACAAGAGTATAGATTTGTGAAGGGAAAAGTGCAATGCATGAAAGGTTCTAACACAACGAAGGAAAAGTGAGTGAGCCCCTTGGAAGCCTATAATAGTACGTAGTTTGAAAGGAACATATGAGCATAAAAGGAATCACAAGTTAGCATGTAAAATAGTTCACAAGCTAATCATGATGGAAATATACAACAACATGCATTCAAAATTATTCAAACTAATGCAAATGAAATAGTTCATAAGCGTTAACATAAATTAAATAACATATATTGCAAACATAACAAGAATAGTCCTATCATATTCACAACATATGCCTGAATAATGTGTTGGCTCTAATCTTCTATTAAAGTGAAATTCCCAAGCATACATATACAATTGACGAACCATTAGTCTCAATAGTGGAACATGAAGCCAACACCTACTCCTCCAAAGAAATATACTGCCTCTATGATATGAAGAAGCCAAGGCTCAAAACTCCCAAGCTTATGCTCCTAAGCCAAAAGGCCTTTATATGACTAATGAGGATATATTGATAACAAAATGGGTGACTATTCATCTCCCTTTGTAACTCTTTGAATTCCCACATGACTGTTTGACTTCCTTTAACCTTGACATTTGGACTCCATCACAAAATCATTCTTCAAATTTTATCTGTTATTGAAAACTCAAAGATTTGAAAAAATCGAAAGTAAAATGTGTATGTGTTTTGTGTAATGAATCAATTTACTAAACGCATAAAAAGTGATTCTTAACCAAATTTTATAGCCAAACAAAGAAAAATAACCATATCTGAAACACGCCGCCTGAGTCAGTGTGGGGGACGGACCGAAGGCAGTTCTCCGTGCACCGGACACGTAGCTTACCAAATAAGTTGCGACACGGATGGGAACGCATGCTACGAAAGGTCCTTAAAGGTCTTACCTTTACCTGAGCGCGCTCTATATTCTTGATTCTATCTCTAGTTACCGAATACGAGCTTCTAGGGTGGCCTGCCTTACAAAGCCTTCGTCAATTCAGAGTCTATTTCAATACTTACCAAACAGAGACTATTGAAAGATTTCTCTTACTGTGTCCTCTCCTTTCATATTCTTATCCTTATCGTGCGAACTAAGGCAGTCGTTAGATGAGTTAGTGAGGTTAGGACGAGTATATGATTCAAGACATAGCCTAGTCTAATAGACGAGTATATTCAATAGCAAAGTCTGATATCATTCGTATTCCGATGGAGTTGCGGAAATATGGAGTGACGTAGACGGAAACTTCTGCTTCATCTGTCTCTTAAGGCCCCCGGAGGAATAGGCGGGCCTATCCATCTATACCTCCTGGGGGGGGAAGGGAGTGGCGGCGGGCCCTTCCCACTTTGAGGTTCTGGGCGGGCGAATAGATAGGAAATGCTTGTTAGGAAGGATAGAAGAAATATGGGATCAATTCTTTGAGTGACCAGCTGATATCCATGCGATCTTTGGTATCCTCCCGGGTGGTTTTGAGATTCTAGTTATCGCCGATATCGCCGTCGGAGACGCGGGGCAAGCCGACTCTATTGCACCCTGCAACGAAAGCTGAATTGACACGTGATGGATCGGTATGATCCCATCCATGATCCAAGGGTTGATTGACTGGATTGGTACTGGCTGGACTCAATACCCAGACTAGCCATTACACCCACTGATGATCGGCCCCGCTAAGGTGAGGCTTTACCATTGAAGGATTCACCTGATCAGCTATTGAACCAACAGATCGATGAGCCGATCCCAACCAGTTAATGAAAACCCAAATTCATCCAGATCTGTCAAAATCGAGATTGCCAGACCTCGACAAATAGAAAGTGATTAAGAAAAAACGCGCTGTATCACCAGTTTGGGGATCAAGACGATAGATATGACCTTTTGGGAGTGAAAGTGGCCACTTTATTCATAATCCCATGGCTAAGGCAAGTAAAGCAAGTCCCAGCAAGTTGGAGTTAGTTGGTCGTTTCCAGGAAAGCTCGTAAGAAGTTTGAGTTTGGTGGGAGTTTGAACTGAGTAACGATGAGTGTCCAGGGTGGGATGGAAAACCAGGTCAATGCTACCTACTGGTTGGAGAGGTGGTTGCTCTTTCAGTCAGTCTCCTTGTTCCGAAATATGCCATTGTTCCAAGTAGTAAAGTTTCCCATTTGCGCTCGATGTTCCAGCATTGGCACGTGTTCCTAGATTATGTGTTCCAGGATTAGCACCTAGTAGTGTTGGAATGACATTCCATTGAAATGATCTCCACTTCAAAACCATACATGATATTCCCACCTCATATGGCTCCTCCTTTCTTTACAGTAGGTAATATGGGGAGTAATCCGTGGAATTGAAAAAAAAAAAATTCTGACCCAATATTATGAATTAACAGGGGCTAGCATATACATGAGGCTATGTTTGAGCTAGACAATCTTGATTTGGAAATAGAATGACCTGGTTGGTTTGGTTTGGCCCAGGCAATAAGTTGAGTTGGAACAACATCATAGCCACAGTTTACATCGCTGATAGTTCCTCCTTGGCAAAACATGATAAAGGAGTTAACTCCTCTCTTGGGCTACATCTCCTTGTCCAACTTCCAATGCAGGGTCTCTATCATTAAGTGCTCAAAAGTGTCTTGACATGGAATTGCAATGCTCAAAAACCAATGTTGATGTCTCCAATGGTTCCAACACTGTATAAAGCCCCCATCTGGGTTGTTTCTACACCTCATTAGGCAAAAAATTGAGAAAGTTATGCCTGTTACAAGTTTTTACCCAATTCCGTAGATAATCATCCTCCAATTCGGCCCAAAACTAGTTTGAGTGCCCCAAACCCGGAACCGGCATAAAAATTTGGCCTATAATCCCACCCGACGAGAAAAATGGTAGGACGATTAAATTTCCCATTAAGCCCTAGTTCTGAAAATTTTGGTCATATGGTTGCACATAGGACCGAGTTAAAGGAATTTATTCTTGGGTTGTGGGCTAAAGAAATGCCCCTTTTCTGTTGTTGTATGGTCGCGTGGGAACACATGTGCCCCAGGGCTGACCCCCTAGGGACTGGCCCCATCTGCACTCGCACTCCTAGTTCTGTGAAGGGTCATGAGACCCGAGGCTAGCTCTGAGGGCTAACCCCTTTTATAGTCTCCGCCCACGGTTCTGTATGGAGTTCCCAATTCTGGTGTTATGGTTGGGGTAGACCACAGGCTGGGGCTAATCCTCGGCCTTTGGTCCCTCCCATTGCTTCTGAGGCCGCAGGGACTAGGGCTAGAGCTTAGCCTCGACCCCAACTACCAACAGTAAATACGTTGAAATTTAAATACAACCCGCACCATTATATGGTTAAGTAACATTGCATGGCGTGTTGGCAAAATGGTTTGGTGCTTGATGCTTGGTTGAATGTTTGATATCGGTGGCCTACTCGGTCTCCATACAAAATTTTACACCACTATTTGGAGGCCACGTGTCTGCTTCTGGTTGGCCCATGTGGCCCTCCCCCATTGGCCCTCCAATTACAAAGTCAACAACCCATAAATTAATAGAAAATTTGAATCCTCAGCCAATGAAATTCCAACATTCACGAACCAATCATAAGGAGACACTTCCAAAAATATCATTGGTCCATCTACATACAATCAGCCTACCTAGTCATATGCCTAGTCAACGTACGGACTGCTAACTGGGTGTACCTGCAACTTCAACTTTTAAAATTTTAGTTGTTTGATAATTCGATCAGAACATGATATCAAGAGCATACGATATCGGTTATGAGTGGAACAAATTGTGTTGGATTCAGATCGCTGATATCTATCTAGTCATTCAGGTTTTGAGCTTTGTTGCACACTTTGAATTTTGAGCACTAAATTGATCTCCTAGATCACGCCTCCCCATTGGAAGCTTTTGGAACTCCAAAAGCTTATTTTCAGTCAACAATTAGATGAGGGTACAATTACCTCACCCTTCCAGTCTTAATCCACTTAGTTTTTCTTGGAATTTTACTTTGAGATTTTCATGAAAGTACATCACTTTCCCTGATTTTGGAGTCCTTGTCTTGTTGTTAAAGATGACATCTTGCTGCAATTTCCCAATATTTTCAGAAAAGAAAATTTCCCTTGAAGTAATTTAAACATTCTCTCCTCGTTCTTCAATCAAAGGAAACTTATTCAATTTCAAAATCACTTCATCTTGAACATTGTCACCATAACGATGCTTAGCATGTCAGGCCTTGCACTTGGCTCGACTCTTTACCAAATGTGATTGCCATCTCCATGCACCATCCTTATTCAAATCCAAAACATTATGAAACCCACAAGAAGATGTTTTCGGACCATTGTCCTCTTTTTCAAATAGCCTTTCTTTTTGACCTCTACATACTTTAACATTGGCATCTTGTTCACACCAGTGTTAAAAAATGAAGCATCCTTCTGCAATTGCACTTCATTTTGTTTACCTCTTTTAGGAGGCAACTTGTTAGACTCCTGAAACATCTTATCAAATGAAGTAGAAACCTCAATGAAATCAGATTTCAAACTTGATTCATATCCTTGAAAGGGTTTAGGTTCCTCAATATCTTTGTGCTTGAACATTAATAATGCAAAAATATGACTATCATTAACAATCCTCTTCATTTGTCCAGCATTCACAAGAGATAAAATCAATTTCCTATTATGTGCTCTAAAAATGTACTCAATCCCATTCTTGAACAAATGATATTTGTTCTCATGGCGATCAAAAATATCTCTAGTATCATAAACATATGTACTTCCAAAAACAATACCACATATATCAAGTGAAACTACATCAAGTTCAACCTCATCAAGAAAGTTTGCAGTGATTCCAAATCTAAGTATGCATTTCCTTGTCACCTCCAATTTCGCATTCTCACATACCCAACCAAAAGGATAAGGTTTAATATGAGGAATGGTTTCTAAATTCAACATATTGATAATGTCTTCTGAGATAAGATTTTATTGTGAACCATTATCAAACAGTGTATCTATCTTGGTATGTTTTGAAATGACTCCAATGTGGAAAAGCTATATTCTTGTTTTTTCATATTGAGTATCACTGAGAGAATTTGAAGAACTAGTACTTGTTCCTTTTTTAATCCCTGGAATCAGATCCTAGATCTTGTTGTGTAGTTGCAATACTCTTTTCTTTCTCCTTGTTATTAAACTTTTTGGGTCTCATGTTAGGATGAATTTTCCAACAGTGGTCCTAATCATGGGCTTCTTTAGAACAATGTTTACATGTAATCTTTTCTCATTCTTTCTTGATTGCAACATTTTTCGTATCATTGCCTTGAAATTTATCTTTTCCTTTTTCTCCATACTTGAATGACTTCTCACTAGTTTCTTCATAAACATGTTTCCCCTCTTGCCTCTAAATGTGTTTCCTGTACACAAACTTCATCTAGTTTTGTCGGGTTAAACATGAGAATGGTACGTCTCAAGTAACTATGTAATCCTCCAATGTATTTGAGCAAAGTATCTTGAGAGGAAAAATCTATACCCAAAATGAAAGCTCTTTTCCTAAACTCTTGATTATAAATTTGCACATTTTGACCTTTAGCTTGCCTAAAGTTTTGCCAATCCATGATAGCTTTTTTCGTGTATGCTAATGGATAAAACTGCCTTCTTATTGCAACAACAAAATCATTCCAAGAGGATAAAACCTTACATTGTTTCTTCATGTCCTCTTGAGTTTTGGCTTCCAACCAAATAAGTGTTGCACCTTCCAATATACGAGAATCAAGCTAAATTTTGGTCTCATCATCCTTGATTATTTGTGTCCTACAATACACTTCAATCTGACGAATCTAATTATCTAATTTCTCAGCATCTACCTCTCCATTGCACACAGGCAATTCAAAATTAATATCAAGCTTAAGCAAAGGAGTTTTACCATGTCCTTTTGGAGAATTTGGAGGTGTTTGTGAAAGCGTAGAATAAATAGAAGGTGAAGATGAAGATGAGGGTGAGGATGATGGAGGTGAAGGTGGTGGTTTGTCACCGTCTCCTTTTCCTCCATCTCCTTTTGGAGGCTTTGATCTCTCTTCATACAATCTTGAATTCGTTTCTTCATAACGAAACTTAACCATTTTAGACATCTCAAAGAATGATTTTATGAAAGTTCTTTCATATTCAAACATCCCTTGAGGACCTTCTTCATGTGCCATGACTATTGAAGCTTGAGGTGTATTTGTCCTCCTTGAAACAATTTGAGATCTTGGATCCACAAGTTCTCCTTCTCCTCTTTTAATATTCAACCTTGTAAGCATCATAAGAAACACTTGCAAACAAAATAAAACCTTCACAATAACCTGGGCTCTAATACCAAAATGGTCTGTAATTGAAAACTTGAAGATTTGAAAAAATTGCAAGTAAAATTTATGTGTTTTGTGCAATGGATCAATTTACTAAACACATAAACAAGTTATTTTTAACCAAATTTTACAGCCAAACAGAGACAAATAACCATATCTAAAATACATAAAACAAAACATGATAAAGGAGTTCAACCCTCGCCTGCGCTACATCTCCTGGTCCAACTTCCAATGCAAGGCCTCTTTCATTAAGTTCTCAAAATTGTGTTTACATAGATTTAAAATGCTAAAACCTAAAAAATGATGTCTCCAATGGATCCAACACTGTCAAAAACCCCCATCTGGGTTCTTTTTGCACCTTATTTGGCTAAAAATTGAGAAAGTTATGCCTATTACAAGTTTTCACCCAATTCCATTACTAATCATCCTCCAATTCGGCCCAAACTTGGCTTGATCACCCCAAAACCAGAACCGGTGTGCAAATCTGGCCTACAATCCTGCTTGATGGGTGAAATTGTAGGACAGTTAAAATGCCCATTAACCCCCAGTTCCAAAAAATTTGGTCATATGGTCACACATAGGACCGAGTTAAAGGCCTTTATTCTTGGGTCGTGCGTTAAAGTCACACCCATTTTCTGCTGTAGTATGGTCGCATGGGCCCACATGTGCCTTGGGGGTAACCTCATAGGGCTTGGCCACCTCCTTTCCTGTGCTCCTTATTATGTGAAGGTTCATGTGACCCAGGGCTCCCTCTTAGGGCTGGCCCCTTTCATAATCTCTGCCCACAGTCCTGTATGGAGCTCCCGTTCTGGTTTAATGGTTGGAATAGACCACGGAGCTGGAGCTAAGCCCTGTCCCTTGGTACCACCCCATGGTTTTGAGGGCATGGGGACTAGGGCTGGGGCTTATCCCCGGCCCCAACCGCCAATAGTAAATACGTTGAAATTTAAATACAACCCATAACATTATATGGTTAAGTAACATTGCATGGCGTGTTGGCAAAGTGGTTTGGTGCTTGATGCTTGGTTGAGATTTAGATCTCGGTGGGCTTCTTGGCCTCCATACAAAATTTTATACCACTTTTTTGAGGCCATTTGGTTGCCTCTGGTTGGCCCACGTGGCCCTCCCCCATTGGTCCTCCAATTACATAGTCAACAACCCATAAATTAATAAAAAAATTTAATCCTCAGCCAATGAAATTGCAACATTCATGAAAAAATCATAAGGATACACTTGTCAAAATGTCATTGGCCCATCAACATACAACCAACCTGCCCATTCATATGCCCATTCAGCGTACGTACTGCGGACTGGGTGTACCTACAACTTCAAATTTTAAAATTTTAGATTTTTGACAATTAAAACACGATATCAGGAGCATACGATATCAATTTTGAGTGAAACGAATTGCGTTGGATTGAGATCGCCGAAATCTATCCAGTCGTTTAGGTTTCGAGCTCTATCACACACTTTGAAATTTGAGCACTAAATTGATCCCTAGATCAACATTCCACAATTGAGAATTGGAATTTCACTTTCCATTAATTACAAAAAAGATCACAATATCTCTCATACCCATGTAAGACAAAATTGGGTAGAGTCAAGTAGAAAACCTAATAAGAGAAAAAAAGTTAAGCTTGAGTTTGGCAAAAATCTAGCTTAGCCACCTCAACTTGTAGCTCCTTGGTCACATAGTGGTGCCAAGCCTTGTGCTGTGTGATGGGATCAAGATGGAAGAGGAATATAGCCTCTATTGCATCCAGATAGGCTGATTTGGAACTGGTTTGGATTTCCTTCATCAGCAGGAGCAACATTTTGTTGATTTGGACAAGAATACTAATGTACTTCTGCATATTTTTCATGTTCACCTCCAAATCTTCCTTGGTAGAGATCTTCCTGAGATGGTCCAAGTATTCTTCAACCTCCTACCTGAGTTGATTCCTATGTTTGGCGTCGATGAGTGAGCCAACTGATGGGATATTATGTGTTTTCACCATGAAATCTGCACTATTGTATAATCGTGCATATGAGGCTTGAATGTTGGTGATGAATGAGGTGAGCTATGTTAGAAAATTATATATTACAGAGAAATGGAACAAATAAAATATATTGCAAATTATATAAACACAAAAAACACATAAAGAAAGAGAGACATAGATATACGTGGTTCACCCAATTTGGGCTACGTCCATGGAGAAACAACCAGTCCTTCCTTTTATATTATTAAGAAAACTGAAGAGATACAACCTACAACAGATCTGTTGTAATTCCCTCTTCACTCTCACACAATCTCCTCTCTCTTTCTCACTTAGAATACAGATCTAAATAGACACAATACAATTCTATCATATATAGCGAGGGGTTTCCTTCTAGGGAAAAAAACCTAAATTAAGCATAACTTCTAACGTCAGATCTCCGCCTAATGAACGACCTAGATTGACTACGAAATTACAACATTTTACAAGGCAGCATATTTAAAATGGGCGTTACATGTTCAATATGTGTTATATTCTTTGCATGACTAGTTGTAGGCGTTGTTACGTTGCGACCCCCCTCCCCCCCTCCTATAGGGGATTTGCAAGGGGTTTGGGGCAGTGCCATGAAATTATTATTTTTATTATTATTTATGCAGACCCAAGGATGAATTCGCGGGCCTAAGGATGGGGAGCATAACCATGGATGGCGGTTGAACCCACCCATGTTTTTGCACATGTTTTCGGGCATGATGGTTTCTCCCATGGTATTTTTTAGATTTGGTCAAGGGAACCATGGTTATGTTCTAATCCAGAGTTAATGGATTAGGGGTTTTGAATGCTTCAACATGTATATAATGCATTGCATTAAATGTTGGTATTAAAAAGGAGTGTTACATGTTGGTTATGTGTTATATTATTTGTATGACTAGTTGCATGTGTTATTATGTTGTTTTGGGTGTAGAAGGGGGGCTGCAACCTCCCCCCCTACTAGAGGGTTTGCAAGCGGGCTAAAACCTCCCTGCAAGGGGCTCGAGGTAATGCCTAACTTTTATCTTTTTTACTTTTATGCAGACCCAAGGATTGGGGGAATACTTAAGGATGGTGGTTGAGCCCACCCATGGTTTTGTGCATAGTTTTGGGCATGATGGTTTTTCCCATGGTATTTTGTAGATTTGTTCAAGGAAAATACAATTATGTTCTAATATAGAGTTAATGGATTGGAGTTTTTTAATTCTTTGACATATATATAATGTATTGTAATATTGAAAGGAATATAATGAAAAAACAATCTAGTTTTATTTGTTTTGGGTTCTATTTTATGTTCTCGCCATTGCATATTTTATGCTTTTTTAAGAATTTGTTTATAGGTAATTTATTTATAGGGTTAAAACCTTCATTTGGTATCATAGCAATTTTGACTTCAAGGGGACACCTTTGTAGCTGATTGTTTTCCTTGGGCCTATGGGAGAGCCTATGACAATGGGAGATCTTTGAGATCAATTATTGTCATGAAATAAGATGGAAAATAACGAGAAGATAGAGATAGAAAAATTTAACAAACAAAGTTTTGAGCTATGGAAGCTCAGGATGGAGGATCTGTTGGTCAATAAATATCAGTGGATCGCAATGGATCCATGTAATAAACCAACGACAATGTCAAAAGAAAACTGGACCAAGTTGTATTAGAAGCAATAAAACAAAATATTATTATGTGTCTTAGATTCAATATTACTGAATGTTTCAGGAGAAGCTACAACAAAGGCATTTTGGGACAAGTTGGGGGATTTGTATCAATCTAAGACCGTAGTGAACAAACAATTCCTATGAAAAATGTTGTATAACATGAGGATGAGGGATGGAGACTTGGTGATATAGCATCTCAACACCTTTAATACTATGGTAAGTCAATTATTACTTGTTGATATTAAAATTTTAGATGAAGATAAGTGCACCAATTTGTTTCATTCTCTACTAAACTCATGGGATATTCTGGTTGTTTCCACATGCAACAATATAACTACCTTGAAATTTGATGAAATAGTTTCATCCTTGTTGTCGGAGGAGATGAGATGAAAAAATAAGGAGATATAGAATGGATATGCCTTGTCTATAAGAGGAAGATCTGAGAACATAAATAGAAATAATTCCTCAAATTGGAGATCTAAATCTAGAGGGATATCTAAATCTCCGAGAAAATTTACAAAGGTATGCTAGAAATGTGGAAAAGAAGGGAACTACAAAAATGATTGTAGATCTAAAACTCTTGAGAAAGGAAAAGGATCTGATGATTCTCCTTTTGTAGAGGAAAAATCACCTCATATGAAGGTCAGGATGTGTACTTGGATTATTCCTCTATTGCACACATAGATCATGAAGCATGGTTGATTGACTTAGGTTAATCCTTTCATATGAATCCCCATAGGGAGTGGTTATGTGAATATGAGAAATATGATGGTGGTGATGTCTTCCTAGGTGATGATAGGAAGACCAAAATCATAGGAAGAGGAAAATTCAAGCTAAATATGATAGGTGGAAGGATTAGAACACTTCCTGGTATTTTTCAGATTCTTGGATTGGCCAAAGGTTTGATTTATGTAAGCAAGATGGATGGTGCAGGTGTAATATATTGTTTGAGAAAGATACCTCCAATATGGTTCAAGGAGAATTGGTATTAATGAGGGGATTTTAAATTAGAACTCTGTACAAGCTTCTAGGTAGTACTGTTATTGATGGGTGAAACAATTTTGTCATTCTTGAAAGTGGACTAGAAAATTTTGTAGTCTTAGGAGAAAATACTATGATGTGGCATCAAATATTGGGACATATTGTCTTTTTATTTCTGTGAACATTGTGTACATGGGAAGCAAAATCAAGTGAGTTTTCCCTATGGTGCTAAGAGGGAGGAAGGAATATTAGAGCTTTTTCATAGTGATGTGTTTGAACCTATGTCAACTCCATCACTAGGTAAATCAATGTACTACGTCTTATTCATAGATGACTTCTTGAGGAATACATGGATTTATTTACTTAGGAAGAAACATGAAGTCTTTGACAACTTTAGAGTATTTAAGGCTCTGGTAGAATATCACACAGAGAATAAGATTAAGGTGTTGAGGATAGATATGGTGGTGTTTTTTGTAAGAAGGAATTTGAAGAGTTTTGCAAGAAGTGTGGTATATCACAAAAAAAGACTACTCCATACATACATCATCAAAATGTAGTTGCAGAAGTGTTGAACAAGAAATTGATGGAAAAATAAATAAGCTTGCTCATTGGCACTAGATTAGGGAATGAATTCTAGGTAGAGATAGTGGATACCACATGTTACCTATTTAACAAATCATCTTCATGAGTGTTGGAGGATAAGACTCCACATGAGGTATGGACTGGTAAGAAACCCTCTCTCTCACATCTCAGGGTATTTGGCTATCATGCATATGTACATGTTCCAAAGGAGAAGACAACCAAGCTGGATAGTAAATCTTAAAGGTGCAGCTTTATTGGCTATAAACATGGTTTAAAAGGTTACAAGCTTTGGGATCTAGAGACAAAGAAGGTAGTGTACAGTCAAGATGTGGTATTTAGAGAAGTGAAGGATGTCATGAAATAGGAAGTCCTACAAAGGGAAAAGTAACAAAGAAAATATAGTATGATATGAAGAGTGAAGAATAAAACTCTGCATAAGAAAAAGAATCAAAAGAAGAAGAACCACACACTCTGGTTTTGAGGAGATCGGTTCAAGAAAGAAGGCAACCAAAGAGGTATAGTCCATCTAATTTATGTTCACTTTATATATTATTAATGATGATACCATAACTATCAAGGAGGCAGTAGATTCAGAGGATGGAAAAGTCTTTAAAAGGCCATGGTTGAAGAAATGACAGCGTTGGATAAAAATGAGGTTTGAAATCTGGTGGAGTTGCTAGCTAAAAGGAAACCCATTAGCAACAAATGGGTGTTTAAGAAGAATATGAATATAGAAGGTAAAGTGGATAAGTATAAATCTCAATTCATAATAAAATGTTATTCCCAGGTGTCGAGAATTGTTTTGGGGGATATTTTCTCTATTGTTGCCAAGTTAGCATATATTAGATTATTTTTATTTATTGATGTTGCTTTTGATTTTGAGGTAGAATAGATGGATTTTAAGATAACATTCCTACATGGGGATTTGGATGAAGTGCTCTACATGAAGCAGTTGGAAGGATTTGTAGTGAAGGGAAAGAAAGAATCAGTGTGTAGGTTAATGAAGAATCTATATGGGTGAAAGCAATCAACAAGGATGTGGTATCAAAAATTTGATACATATATGTAAGGACTTGGCTTCACAAGGAGAAAAGTGGATCATTTGTGAATTTTAAATTAATTGGTGATCATGTTATTTATTTGGTCTCGTATGTGGATAATATGATGTTGATAAAAAATGACAGAGAAATTATCTAGGATGTGAAGACTCAATTTTCCTCTAAATTGGACATGAAGGATATTGGTGCTGCAAAAATTATTTTGGGCATGGAAATTAAATGTGATAGGGAAAACAAGAATCTATAGTTAAACCAAAGGAAATATGTTGAGACAATATTGTAGAGGTTTAGTATGTAATATAGTAAACAAGTGAAGGTTATGATTCCTGTAGGTGTAAATTTATCTGCATAACAATGTCCGAAGACACAGGAAGAGGGATAAAACATGTCTTATTGTTATCGGGAAATCTAGTGTCTATTCAGAACTGCTAGTCCCACTAAGACAGGTAACTATCTTAGAAACAAACAGATTAAAGTCACTTGTTTTTCCTTTAGGAGAGGGAGATGAGAAAGAAGCAGAGAGTACCAACCTTAGTCTTTCGCTTGGCTCCTTGTTTGTTTCCTTTCCCCTTTGACAGAATCTCGCCACTGCTTCCTTACTTGTCCCACTTCAAAGAGCACCTGAAGATTCACAGTAGCATAATACCATCAAAGCATAGAGATCTTTCACTGTAAACAATATAGGATCAGATATATATTGACCATACAAATGCATATATCAACACAATATTCAGAGATACACAAGAATATGGAGGAAAACTCAAATAGCTTTATTAGTAAAAGTAGTAGAAGAGAGGATTAAAACCACTTGGTCTGACCCATCACCATCCTCCCAGCTTGAAAGCCCTCTTCACCTCATACAAAGCAAGATCACCCAACAATGTCTTCAAAGAGAAACCAGTAGCACCTCTTTGCAAATTACCCAATTCCAACCTTTGGATCTCTTGGATGAGGGATCCATATATAGGTGTTTATAGGAGAGTGAGTCAGCTTCTGGGATTTTGATTAGTGTCATTTCACTGATAGTTCTTGGTTCCACATGGAGATTTTAGATCCCTTACTCATCCCTGGGCGAACTTAGAGAGGCAAGTGTCAAATGAGCAGTTTTTAGAAGATTCTCTGGGTTTCCACCTTGCAAACTGCTTGTGCCATTTGTCTGCTCTCGTTCATCGCACCCTATAGAAGGGCTTTCTAGTATGCATCGCACTTTTTGCATGTGGCAGGTGAGATGCATCACACCTTTAGCACTGGGCAGTCTGTATGGTCCTGCTTTGACCAGTTCTGAGTAGTTTTTCATGGAGAACTTCTGGGAGATGATGTAATCAGCTGACCTTGCTCCTTTAGGGTATGAAACAACACTTTTAGGGACTTAGAAGCCCTTGGTTTATGGACATATGTGATTGGGGTTGCAGTGCCCAAATATTTCTATAACAGTTGCCCCCTAAAGTATGAGGTTGTAAATCCTTTTGATGTCGGGTGAAATGCTTTATAATGAGGATTCGAGGTTTTTCGCACTGGAAGGTGACCTGTAATAAGATACAATACAATACATTATCTTCATAATATTTTCATGATCTAGCTGAGGCAGGCATTCCCATTCTCAGCTTGATAAATTCATTTTCATGTACATAGGACAAACAACCGTTTATGTGCAGACTGATGATTCTGGTAGAGCCATCATCCCTTAGTTTGGATGATTATCTATGCAGCAATGATGTACATTTGATTTCTTTATTTTCCTGATTATATCGCAACCCAGATTGATGAAACTAGATTCGGGGTCTTCAAAACTTGTTCAATCTTCGCCCGAAGTACAAGTCGATCCATGTGAATAGATGTTCTGATGTCGAACATGAAAAGACATCGCCTGATTACCAGCCAATGATGTAAGCTATTAACAGGCGAGAGGAATCACCGATGATGATGACCCTCAAGGTACTGTAGTACAATTCACGTGGTGTGAATACATGAGTTGATGTCGAACAACAGACAAAGTCTTTCGGTCGAAGGCCATTAAGGTATACTTGTCGCCGGAAGTGAGAAACTTGCCATTGAGGCATGCAAGCTTCAAAGTACTGAAAGTGTTTTCCTTAGGTCAGCTTCTTGGATAATGAGCTGATGTCGACAAGAAGTGACCCGTCGTAGGAGGGCATTAATGGATCCCACATCTACGACACGGAACGGAGCAAATGATTTTGTAGAGGTGAAAACGATTTGATGATACAAGTTTCAGGGTGGCGGTCATGAAAGAATGAAGCGTGAAGGTATTGTAGCAGATGAGACACAAGCTGGGTAGGTGAATTCTCTGAGCGACTTCTCTTGAACATATCGGCGACACTGAAATGGATTGGTAGCGTTAACCCCAAAAGTGGATGGTACGGTGGACCAATGGTAATATGACCGGTGAACGGAATAACCCAACCTGACTCAATCATGGTGATGGAGTGAAAGTGTCATGTTCAAGAGTGACCTGCTACCAATAAAGTTTCTTCAAGTTTTCTTCCCAATTTTCCCTAGTCATTTCTGACCAGTACCTCTTTATTTTTGTCAAGCTTGAGGAGGATAACATATGCTTGTTCTATAATTTTCCCTTCGGGCAAACCCGTCGCTATGTTTTAACGAGCCTAGCGACAGTGAAACTCGCTCTTGTCTGAATGGATAAGTTTGTCGCTATTGTTTTAACGAATTTAACGACAAGGATAACTCGGTCCTTTTCAATTTTAGAGAGTCTGAAAAGAGATGGAAAGAAAACTCCAATATTCCTTTTTCGTAATATAATCCCTTAAGTCCGAAAAAATATAAAACAATGCGAAAGGGATGACTTTTTGATAGTTTTAACGAGCTGAACAAGACAAACGCTCGATCTTTTTGTGTAATAATCCCTCAGGTCCAAAAATATTAAAATCTAGAGGAGGGATAGCACTTCCAATCACTTTAACGAGCTGGAGAGGCCAATTGCTCGACAATCTTTTCATATTTTATGAGTCAGATGAAAAGAGCTTAAAGAAGACTCGTTTTTTGAGGAACGAGTGATGTTTTCAGATAGCAGCTGGTTCCAGGTAAGGTTTGGAACTTCCCAATCATGACAGTGTAAAAAGGTGGCTAATATGATCACTCATCGCAGTTGTTCCTCAAAAGGGGTAAACAATCAAATGGAGGCGAATGATCGGCTAAACAGAGAGGAGGTGATGGTAAGAAGACGACCAAGGCTCAAAAGCTGATAATAATGCATTCACAATGGTTATTTACCGGAGGTGGGTTCATTTTTTAATGAGCTTAAAATCTGGTGGAACATATGTTCATTGCTAGGTTTAATTTTTAACGAGCTTGAACTTCACGTAAAACTGTTCGTGCCAGTCGTATAATAAGGATGTCTCATCGATAGGTTCATTTTTAGGGAGCTTGCACCATTCGAAATTATGCTCCGACTCCTTTTATTATGTAAGCTAGGAACAACCAATCCTATGAGTTTAAAGGGTTAAGAACCTACAAACTAAGAAAATAAATGGTCATTTTTCACTTTCACGCAAAAAGGTTTGCATGCCCCCAGGTATAGCGAAGTAGAGTTTCCCAGGTTACCCCTCAATTTGCAGACAAAACATTTGTTCTATCGAGAAAGGCCTACCTTTTCCAAGTTACCCTTCAATTTGCAGACAAAACATTTGTTCTATTGGGAAAGGCCTACCTTTTCCAAGTTACCCTTCAATTTGCAGACAAAACATTTGTTCTATCGGGAAAGGCCTACCTTCTAATAGAGGTATCTTATTCCGGTCTAATCCCATTTTCCTAAATGGACGGGTGTGTCAGACCAGTCATATATCCTCTGCAGAAACCTACCCTATACCTAAAGTTTTTCTGCCGAAGCAGACCAGGGTGCATGCCCCCTGGGTTTAAATCAGGGAAAATTTTAAGAACCCCCCCTAAATTTCTAAATATAATAAATGGGCGAATCTCCATGGTATATAGGAAAAATGGAAGGCGATTTTATCAATAATATAATATGTATATATAATTGTTTGGCGAATCTCTCACCAGGCATGGCGAATATTTTACTCAATTATAAAATCTTGTAAGATCTTGGCTAGTCTTTCACTAAATAATAAAACTTTGTAAAGTCCTATTGAATCTTAGCATAGGCTACATGTTGGTTTAATTCCCCCATTTAAATAGGCTACATTCCAGGTGAATACCATGGGTCAATACCATGTGCCCTTTTGGTGAATACCATGGGTCAATACCATGTGCCATTTTTATTTTTATTAATTCTAATATTAGCGTTAATAATGGTTTTTTGCATGGTATTAATAACAATCTAGTCCATGGTATTTGTCCCATAGTATTTTGGCCATAGGTTTCACCTAAATATAACCCATTTTTTGAGTGTCCTTAAATATAAGGTGACTTATGGAGTAAATATAAAAAAATGTTTTATTTGTTTACCATACCTCTCCTTTATTTATATTTTTATTAATTTACCATACCTCTTTTACAAATATGGTATTTGGCCCATAGGATTCAATTAAATAAAACCTCTTTCTTGAGCCTTCATAAATAGAACGAGGGTTATAGACTAAATATAAAAAGAGGTTTTATTTATTTACGATACGTCTAGTTTATTTATATTTTTATTTATTTACCATACCTTTTGAGTAAGTATAAAAAGACGTTTTATTTATTTACCATACCTCCACTTTACTTATATTTTTATTTGTTTACACCCTTACATGTATATAAGGTGACTTATGGAGTAAATATAAAAAATGTTTTATTTATTTACCATACCTCTCATTTATTTATATTTTTATTAATTTACCATACCTCTCATTTATTTATATTTTTATTAATTTACCATACCTCTTTTATAAATATGGTATTTGGCCCATAGGATTCACTTAAATAAAACCTATTCTTGAAAATGGGCGAATGGAAGGTTGTAAGTCCTAATTTCAAGGGCTAAATTTACCTTTTTTACCCTCTCCCTTAAAATAAGGTGGGCTATTTGAGGTGATTTGTAAAATGTACTATGATACACAATATTCGCCCACTAAAAATTTAAAACCCCTTAATTTCGCCAAAGGGCGAACATTCGCCCCTAAAATTATCCTTGGTTTCAATCACAACCACCGAATCACTCGCATTCATCAGGTGGACGGACTGGAGATTGATGAGACATTCCTTGCGCAAAAAGACCTGTCAGGGATGGCATTTGACTATTAGCTATGTGTGAACCAGGGAATGAAAGCTGGTCTATGAGCTGGATCGCTCTGCCTTCATGCGGAAAACACATTACTCGAAAGAGTGAGGAAACAATAGCTCCCATGCTATAAATGTAGTCACGCCCAAGGAGTAGATTGTAATCTAAAGGTCCTTGGACTACCATTACGTTCAGATAAACGGTTTTCCTTCTCAAAGTTATAGGCAAACTTGGAAGGATCCCTAACAGTCGACTGGTTCCTTTGTCGAAGCCTGTCAGATATTGCATCTCAGGCAAAAGTGATGGCGAACCAAGCGCTTTCCAAGCAGTTGAGGAAAGGATACTCACAGAAGCCCCTTCATCTATGATGGTACCAACCATGACCATTTTGTAAGTTTTCACTATGATTCAGAATGGTACATTAGAGGGTAAACGGGGTTTGCCTAGTATATTCCAATCGAAGGAAACGACTAGGTTGCTTGGAGGTTGGACTGAATAAACAACCGGATACAACTCTAACGAATTTCCTTCCTGCAGTAAAGGAATGGGCAGATTTCCCCCATGTTCATCGGAGTTTGTGTTTACAAAAAGAATTTGAACGGTGTTGTTCTCATTCTCTTTGGTGACTATATCATCTGAAGGTAAATATTCTTAAGCCAAGATGGGGTTGACTGCCGTATCGACCTGTTGACTTTGGTCTGATGTGGACTCAGAGGGTTTATCTTCAATGATAGGTGCTTCAACCGACAACAAAGGTAGGTCAGTCGGATCTTCAACTAGCAATGGATTCAGCAAGAGTTTCTTGTACCCAGGAGGGAGTCGTTGCGGTGATGCAGGACGATTATCCAAGACTCTTTTAGCTTCGTCCAGGAAGGGACAATGGTGGAGGGGATGATCACCTTCACACAGTCTGCAGGGAAATTTAGATTTCCCTTTTTTTCCGGTGACTTCGTTTTCACTAGTTGACAGTGTACTCTCAACATGATCGTCAGAGGTTGACGACACCGGATTTTGCAAGCGGGGAGACTAGTCCCTTAAGATCCGTAGGATGCAAGGACAATCTCGATGATAGTAGTCTCCTTTGCAGATGACACATGGAGATTTAGGCTTGGACGGTGCAGTGTGTGGATTTTCACTAGACGACGCACGGTTGCCCCTTTTTGCCGTTGGCTCCTTCTTCTTCTTCTCCTTCCCTTTCTTCTTCTTCTTAGTTACTTGGTTTTTAGTTTTACTATCATCACCAAGCGAAGAGGAAGAAGGAGAGGGAGAGAAAAATGAATTAGAAGGTTGGGGGGTAACTCTGGTATCATCTAGTTGCTAATTCGATTGTTCAGGAATTACGGTGCTTTGAACGACAGAGGTCGCGAAAAGCCATATCGACAGGTCAATTGTCAGTCCTGGAAGGGACAATGTGGCCATATGAGGTGCACCAACATCTCCCCAAGAGGAGAAAAGACTATGATTTCCCCCAAGGGGAAATCCTTAGTTGGTGGACTCCATTTTCTCAACCTAAGACCAATGAGGGAACAGTGACGTTATTCCGATTAAAATAAATTTTAGACGCTTTGACACAACTTGCTTTTTCAATTTTTAAGAGTCGAGAAAAAGCTAAAGATGACTCTAGTCGCCTTCGATTTTTAATGAGCTCGAAGTGACAAGTGATCAGATGGACCTTTTCCTTTAAGGAGTTTGAAAAGGAACGAAAGAAACTACTCTGGAAATCTAGACAGAGGGATTACCAAACCAATCACAAAACTGTAGAATACTTTTTACGGTACGACAGTCAATCTTCTCGAATGTTGTGTTTAGTGCATTGCGATCGATAGGGCGGTGGACACGGCTTCCTAAGGATAAAGGATATAGCCTATTGTGGTCTCCCAATATATACTCGACGGTACGTGGGAGCACAAGTCCGTACTGGCACTTATTGTCTCCAAGAGGAGGAATCACCCAACCTATGATGAAAGCAACAGTTACCAGGCTTTACGACGCCGGAATACGTCTCTAGCCTAGACTTCTAGATGTTGTGCGTTAGGTTCCAAAGTGTTTTTATGTTCATTAAATTTATTTTACAGTTGATCTTTCTTAAGAAGTTCGCCTTTAAGGTTCACCGCGTGATGTAGATATACAACTCCTAAGTATGCAATCTAAGATGATAAATAGTCGTTTAATCTTCTTTTTGCAATGAAAATCCTAGCTACTAAGGAAAGAGAAATGAAATCCTTTCAACATAGAGCAGAGAGCACACACTAGATGCACTGTCCTAAATCACAATCAACAAGCAGTCTAAATGCAAATGCACATGCATGTATTTGTTTTCTGCTTTCTTAATGTGTGAATGACAAAAAGAATGCTAAATACAAATCTGAATTATCTCTTCTTTCAAAGCGACAGTACTAACGATTTTCTTTTCAAAAAAACGACAGTAAGGCAAGACGACACTTTGCGATTTTGAATTGAAAACTGCTTTCGACATTTGAAATAATTATAAATTCAGATCAAATACAAGAGTAACAGTGTAATCGATTATCAAAAAGAGAAGTATTCTTTTCTTTGACTGAAAACGACACTTGCGACACTTTCAAATCAAAAGACGACAGTTCGATTAAGCTACTATTTTGTAAATGAGGGATGTGAATGGCGAAAAATACATAAAAACATTCACAAATCTTCATACAATGGAGGTTGGATGATGCAAAGAATGGGGTTTCAACAGTGGTCTACTGATCACAAACAGTAAAACTCCTGAATAAAGCTGAAGAGAGTGAAGAAAAAACCAAAATTTGGAGGCAGATCTAGTCTTGTTTGATCATCGCACCTGTAACACAGGGAAACAGGGATGCATCCCACCTACTGCACACAGGAGGTGCGATGCATCCAGATTGCCTAAAGGAGAGGGTGTGATGGTCAAGGAACGAGACTTTAACTTGGTTTTTGGTCACAGTTTGCAGTTTAGTTCAGGGATTTAGGCCGAGCAAATGATAGTCAGTAACTACAAAGTATAGGGCTGATCTAATGAGGTTACTCAAGCTACCTCTAGGGCACTTAGGATGTTTGCAAGTCAATTTTTCAGTTCATAAACAAACCCGGAGATTGACTGAAGCAACGTTGATCTACTTTGCACTTGCATAGCAAATTCAGTTCGAAGGCTAGTTGGCTTAACTTTAGGCTCCGTCTGTGGTTTATGAATCAAACAAATAGAGACAAGCAATCAAACTAATCGCTCCCCAGTGGAGTCGCCATTTTGTTATCAGGAAATCTAGTGTCTATTCAGAACTGCTAGTCCCACTAAGATGGGTAGCTATATTAGAAACAAACAGATTAAAGTCACTTGTTTTTCCTTTACGAGAGAGAGATGAGAAAGAAGCAGAGAGTACCAACCTCAGTCTTTTGCTTGGCTCCTTGTTTGTTTTCTTTCCCCTTTGACAGAATCTCGCCACTGCTTCCTTACTTATCTCGCTTCAAAGAGCACCTGTAGATTCACAGCAGCATAATACCATCAAAGCATAGAGATCTTTCATTGTAAACAATATAGGATCAGATATATATTGACCATACAAATGCATATATCAACACATTATTCAGAGATACACAAGAACATGGAGGAAAACTCAAATAGCTTTATTAGTAAAAGTAGTAGAAGAGAGGATTACAACCACTTGGTCTGACCCATAGCCATCCTCCTAGCTTGATGTTAGAAAATTATATATTACAGAGCAATGGAACACATAAAATATTGCAGAAATATAAACGCAGAAAACGCACAAAACAAGAGAGACACAGATATACGTGATTGACCCAGTTTGGGCTACGTCCACCCCGAACAACCAATCCTTCCTTTCTATCATCCAGCAAAATGAAGAGACACAACCTACAGCAAATCCGCTGTAATATCCTTTGTTTTCTCTCACAGTCTCACCTCTCTGTTTCTCGCTCACAGAATACACATCTATTTCACAGCCTCAAATACAATACCCTCATACAAAGAGAGGGGTTGCCTTCTAGGGCAAAAAACCCTAAACTAAACATAAGTTCTACCGTCAGATCATCCGCCTAATGAACGGCCCAGATTGACTAGAAATTACTATACTTTTATAAGGGGTGTACAAGACTTCCTGGGGTATACATCCAGCTGAAACAAAGACCTTTGAACAATCATGCTCCGACAACAATCTCCCACTTGGAGAATGATTGTAGCAACTCCACTGCTGCTTCATTTGCTGGAAAATCACTCCTCTTTGGACCTAGCTGTTTTTCATCTTCATCGTCATCCTTGAAGACCAATTGAAACTGAGCATATTCTCAGTTTCTCCCTGGTTACAACTTTTGTTAGCATATCTTCAGGATTCTGTCTAGTGTGTATCTTTTCCAGCTTCAACTCTCCATCTTCCAACACTGATCGTATGAAATGGTACTTGAGCTGTATGTGTTTAGTCCTGGAATGAAATGCTGAGTTCTTTGCAAGATGAATGGCACTTTGGCTATCACTGTATAATGTGCCCATATCATGCTCCTTACCCAATTCACCCATAAACCTTTGTAACCAAATCATTTCTTTACTAGCCTCTGTAGCAGCAACATACTCTGCTTCTGTTGTTGAAAGTGCAACAACACTTTGGATTTTTGAAACCCAACTGACAGTTGTTCCTCCAACAGTAAATACATATCCTGTAGTGCGCCTCCTGTTATCTCTGTCACCTGCCATATCTGCATCAACATATTCTTGTAGGGAGATGTTTGAACCACCAAAGCATAATGCTTGATTTGTGGTACCTTTTAAATATCTGAGAATCCATTTCACTGCCATCCAATGTTTCTTTCCTGGATTGTTCATGTACCTGCTTACAACTCCCACTGCATGTGCAATATCAGGCCTTGTGCAGACCATTGCATACATTAAGCTTCCAACTACTGATGCATATGGAACTTTAGACATATAATCCATGTCTTCTTGGGTTTTTGGGCACATTTCCTTACTAAGTTTGAAATGGCTAGCAAAAGGTGTACTAACTGGTTTTGCATTGTGCATGTTAAATCTTTTCAACACCTTTTGTATGTACTCATTCCGAGACAATGTTAATTTGCGATTTTTCCTGTCTCTAGTTATTCTCATACCAAGGATTTGTTTTGCAGCTCCCAAATCCTTCATTGCAAATGAATTTGCCAATTTTCTTTTGAGCACATTTATTTCCTGCATATTAGATCCTGCAACAAGCATGTCATCTACATACAATAACAATATAATATAGCTTCCATCATTTTGCTTTTTCAGATACACACAAAGATCAGAGTAACATCTAGTATAACCTTGTTCAGACATAAACTTGTCAAATTTTAGATACCACTGCCTTGGAGCCTGTTTTAAGCCATACAAGCTCTTCTTCAACCTGCATACTAGTTTCTCCTTCCCTTTCACCTCATATCCTTGTGGCTGCTGCATATATATCTCTTCCTCCAAATCCCCATGGAGAAAGGCTGTCTTTACATCTAATTGCTCAATATGCAAATCTTCAGCTGCTACAAGACTTAAAATGGTTATGATTGAAGTCATTTTAAAAACAGGAGAAAATATTTCATCAAAATCAATACCTTTCTTCTATGCAAACCCCTTCACCACAAGTCTAGCTTTGTACCTTTGTTTTCCTCCATCTTCCTCCTTGAGCCTGTAAACCCATTTATTCTTCAATGTAGTTTTTCTTGCATGCAACCTGACTAAATCCCAAGTCTGGTTATGCATTAAGGAGTCCATCTCTTCTTCCATGGCTACCTCCCACTTCTTCCTGCTTTCAACCTGCATTGCTTCTTCATAACATTCGGGTTCACCGGAATCAGTCAACAATAAATAATATAATGAAGGAGAATATCGTTCAGGGGGTCTACTTATCCTGGTAGATCTTCTAACACCACTTTCAGGTGTTTGGGGTGCCTGTTGTTGCTGTGGTGGTTGCTGTTGTTGTGGTTGTTGATTATTATTATTTTCAGGCACCTTTACTTTTTCAGTGATTTCGTCAAGAACTGCGTATTCCTTGTTTTCTTTTTCTTGCTTCTTTTTGTGCAACTGATTCTTATACAAGACCTTTTCATTGAATATTACATCTCTGCTCCTAATGATTTTGTGATTTTCATAATCATATAAGCGATAACCAAAATCATTAACACCATATCCAATAAAGGTACATTTCTTTGACTTTGCCTCAAGCTTTGTTCTATTTTCTTTATCAATATGGACAAAGGCCTCACAACCAAAAGGCTTTAAAAAGGAGTAGTTTACCTTTTTACCTATCCATGCTTCCTCTGGAACACCACCATCCAAGGAACTTGAAGGCCCTCTGTTTATTAGATAAACAACAGTATCTACAGCATCTACCCAAAACTGTAAAGGCAATCCTGCATGCAATCTCATGCACCTTGCACGCTCCATGATTGTTCTGTTCATCCTTTCTGACACACCATTTTCTGCTGGTGTTCTTGGAACTGTCTTCTCTCTGCGAATTCCATGCTCTGAACAGTACCTATCAAACTCTTTGCTGCAATATTCACCTCCATTGTCTGATCTAAGACACTTCAATTTCTTTCCTATCTCAATCTCAACCAAAGCTTTCCATTTCTTGAAAGTATCAAATACATCGGATTTATTCTTAATACAATAAATCCAAGTTTATCTAGTTGCATCATCAATAAAGGTAACATAATAACGAGAGCCACCGAGAGATGATACCTGAGCAGGTCCCCATACATCTGTATGCACAAGCTCTAATTTTTCATTCTTCTTTTCTTTCCCAACTCTGAGAAATCTGACTCTCTTCTGTTTTCCATAAATTCAATTCTCACAGAAGTCCAAATCAACATTCTTCAAACCTGGCAACAAATTCCTTGAGTGAAGAATCTCCATCCCCTTTTCACTCATGTGTCCGAGCCTATGATGCCATAATGCTGCATCTGCTCCTTTGGAAGTTAAAGCATTAACAGAGTTAGAAATACCATTGCATAAATACAATGTACCAACCTTTTCGCCTTTTGCTATTACCGGGGCTCCTTTGGTGACCTTCCAAGCTTTATCTGTGAAAGTTGTCACACAACCTTCACCGCCTAACTGCCCTGTTGAAATCAAATTTTTCTTTAGATCTAGAACATGCCTTACCTCCTTTAATAGCCATTGGTTTCCATTCTGCTATTTTACAAGAACCTTACCCATTCCAACGATTTTACAGGGTTTATCATCACCCAGACGAACTTGTCCAAAATCTCCTTGAACATAGTCATGAAAGTATTTCTTATCAGGTGTGGCATGGAATGAAGCCCCTGAATCTACCACCCAGGAATCAGTAATATTTTTGAAAGAAAGAATCAAAGAATCTTGTAACACCTCACCTGTCACATTTTCTTCATGATTGCTTTCTTGCTGTGCATATCCTTCTTTTCCCTTCCGAGATCTACAGTCTTTCTTTAGGTGTCCTTTCTTTCCACATTTCCAGCACACTATCCTCGATCTGGACTTGGATCTACCTTTTCTTGATTTATTGCGATATCTTGAGCTCTTTCCTCTTTCCATTTTTCTTCCTCTAGACTCTGCACTCAAAGCATTTCCCGATGTCTCACCGGAGCTTTTCCATCGCATTTCCTCGCTAAGGATAGCACCGACAACATCATCAAACTTTAAAGTACTAGATCCAGAAATGGAGTTACTAATGGCCATTACCAAACCATTCCAACTTTCTGGTAATGAGCACAAGAATAACAGAGCTCTAACTTCATCATCAAAGTTTACCCCTACAGAACTTAACTGACTTGTAACTGTATTAAAATCATTTAAATGGTTTGCAACAGATCCACCTTCCGACATATTCATATTAAATAACCGTTTCATAAGAAATACTTTGTTTGAGGCCAAGGGTTTTTCATATAGTTTCGACGACGTCTGCATCAAACCCTCTGTCGTGGTTTCCTTCGAAATGTTGAAGGCAACTGACGCAGCAAGGCACAACCGTATTGTTCCGAGTGCCTTTCTATCGAGAAGGTTCCATTCTTCGTCTTTCATACCCGTCGGCATCTTTGTTTTTCCGCCCAATGGTAGGTATAGATCTTTCTGATACAGATAATCTTCCATCTGCATCTTCCACAGCGAGAAGTTTTGGCCGTTAAATTTCTCGACCCTAAACTTACCATCTTCCGCCATTGCTCCCACTCGAACCAGGAACCCTTCTTTCCTGCGAGTTTATCAGCCAAATAGACCTTAGGCTCTGATACCAGTTTTTAGAAAATTATATATTACGGAGCAATGGAACACATAAAATATTGCAGAAATATAAACGTAGAAAACGCACAAAACAAGAGAGACACAGATATACGTGGTTGACCCAGTTTGGGCTACGTCCACCCCGAACAGCCAGTCCTTCCTTTCTATTATCCAGCAAAATGAAGAGACACAACCTACAGCAAATCCGCTGTAATATCCTCTGTTTTCTCTCACAGTCTCACCTCTCTGTTTCTCGCTCACATAATACACATCTATTTCACAGCCTCAAATACAATACCCTCATACAAAGAGAGGGGTTGCCTTCTAGGGCAAAAAACCCTAAACTAAACATAAGTTCTACCGTCAGATCATCCGCCTAATGAACGGCCCAGATTGACTAGAAATTACTATACTTTTACAAGGCAATTTTACATTTGTTTTTAGCTTCGGGGACGCTGCCCCCAAGCCCTCGCCGAGGGACAGCTGGCCCCTAGACCCCCCAGCCGGGGGGGATCGGCCCCCCAAGACCCCCGCGGGGGGGACAAGTCCCCCCCCGCACCCCCCAGCGTGGAGGGGTGTACAAGATTTCCTAGGGTATACATCCGGCTGAAACGAAGACCTTTGAACAATCATGCTCCACCCACAACACTTGAAAGCCCTCTTCACCTCATACAAAGCAAGATCACCCAACAATGTCTTCAAAGAGAAACCAGCAACACCTCTTTGCAAATTACCCAATTCCAACCTTTGGATCTCTTGGATGAGGGATCCATATATAGGTGTTTACAGGAGAGTGAGTCAGCTTCTGGGATTTTGATTAGTGTCATTTCACTAATAGTTCTTGGTTCCACATGGAGATTTTAGATCCCTTACTCATCCTTGGGTGAACTCAGAGAGGCAAGTGTCAAATGAGCAGTTTCTAGAAGATTCTCTAGGTTTCCACCTAGCAAACTGCTTGTGCCATTTGTCTGCTCTCGCTCATCACACCCTATAGAAGGGATTTCCAGTATGCATCTCACTTTTTGCATGTGGCAGGCGAGATGCATCACACCTTTAGCATTGGGTAGTCTGTATGGTCCTGCTTTGACTAGTTCTGAGTAGTTTTTCATGGAGAACTTCTGGGAGATGATGTAATCAATTGACCTTGCTCCTTTAGGGTATGAAACAACACTTTTAGGGCCTTAGAAGCCCTTGGTTTATGGACATATGTGATTGGGGTTGCAGTGCTCAAATATGTCTATAACACCCATGTTCCATATGAAAGTGTAGTTGGTATTTTGTTGTATGCGATGGTTTTCACCAGATGAAACATTTCACATGAAATGGGAGTATTGAGCACGTTTATGTTAAAACCATGGAAGGAGCATTGGATAGTAGTAAAGTAGATTTTTAGGTATCTGTGTGGGACTAGTGATTATGGTTTATGCTACCAATGAAGACCAGGAATGGATAAAGTGTTGGACATACATTTCTTTGTTGATGCAAACTAGGATGAAGATCTAGATCAAAGAAAATCTACAAGTGGGTATGTGTTTAACCTAGTTAGGGGAGCAGTTGGTTGGATGAGCAAGAGAGAATATGTAATGGAACTTTCAACTATCGAGGTTAAATACATGGAAGCTACTCATGCAAGAAAGGAATCATTGTGGTTTCAGAGGTTGTCTTCTGGTATGGGGTTGGTACAACAAGCTATAAGGATATATTGTGATAGTCAAAGGCCATTTTTATTGGAAAATAACCATGCTTATCATTCAAAACAAAGAATATTGATGTTCAATATCACTTTCAGATGGATATGGTTGAAGACAAAAGGTGTTGCTGCTAAAGGTGGATAATTTAAATAATTTTTAAGATGCATTGAAAAATCTGTGAGCACTGAGATTTTTTCTTGGAGTAGAGAAACAATGGGCATTGTGGCCCTTGACTAATGATTGTATACTCCTACGAACCCCTATCTGTAAAGAAAAAAACAAGTGGGAAAATGTTGGGGATGTATTATATTCTTTGCATTACTAGGTGCAAACATTATTAAGTTGCCCCAGGTGAAACAGGGGGGTCGGATATGGGCGAAATCCCCCCTTATTGGGGGTTTTGCATTGGGGAGGTAGCCCCAATACATGGGATTCAGGACATCACCCCGTTTTTTTTTAAATTTTTCTGCAGACCCACCTATGGTTTTGTGCATGGTTTTGGGCATGATGGTTGTTCCCATGGTATTTTGTAGATCCGGTCAAGGGAACCGCGTTAATGTTTTAATCCAAGGTTAATGAATTGGGGTTTTTGAATGCCTCAACATTTATATAATGTATTGTAACATTGAAAGGAATACAATGAAAAACCTATCTGGTTTTCCTAGTTTTGGGTTCGAGGAGAAAAATCTCTATGTATATTTTTTATTCTTTCCATTGTACATTTTTTATTTTTAATAATTCATTTGCAGGTTATTTCTTTACAAGGTTAAAACCTTCATTACTACCCCCTCCCCTTTAAAGGAACATATTCCTCATTTTTCACACCCTTCATATGATCCTCTTTTACTACAACAACATTCTTTAATGCTTCCTTAGTTTCTTCAACATGATGGTCCTCTTCATGTATTATTTCTCGCCATTATATCAGCGTTTCCTAGCCAACTTGAAATGTTATATGTATCAAGAATATACAATTACCATGAAATGTTATGTTACAAATTTCAATAGGAAATCTTATCATATAGATTCTATACCCTAATCCAATTTATCAAGGAATTTATGTTTTTCATCATGAAGTTACCCATTTTTCTCTATGCATTTTCTCTCACTGTGGTAGATGTCAATATTACTTATGATTATACATTTTTTCCATATCCAATACCAATTCACTTGCAATACAAGTATGACTATTTAGAAACAATCATTTGTATTCAAACATAGAAACTACAACAATATATAGACCACTTCCTTTCAATTGTACCATCTTCATTGCTCTTACACATTAACATCATTTTACTATCCTTTTTCCTTCCCATTGTTTTTGAAATGGTGTATATATAGCTCAATTTCATTAACAACAATTAATATTTCTATATTGTTCTTAGATCCCCAAAGTAACTTTCATTTCACAAATGAATTTTTCAAATTAATACTTATTTGTATGGTTATCCTTCCCTTCATTAAGTTTCCATAAGTAACACGTTTATCTCATTGCTTGCATGGGATGAACCCCTCCACACTTGTGATCCAGCAATTGTGTAACAAGTCTTCTCTTCCTAGTAGATACTCGTCATTTTGGGTTCAAGAAATCCCCTTCCTCTGGTGATTTACTTCGCTAAGGTTTTCCTACATGGAAATATTAAAGAGATTATTCAAGTCTTATAACCAAGGCATTTCATTGGATTGCTTTGACATGGTTTAATTGTTCAAGGGTCCAATGTTGTTAAAATGGCCTTGTACTTGGGCTTTGTGCCTCACGAATTTTAAATACCCTTCCTGGATAATTCATTATTTCAATTGTGTCATAACATATAGTTTACATGAGATTTATTCTAAATTTTTCCATTAGAAATTTTATCTACCAAACTTGCTTCATAAAAAATCTAAGCCTCACAAGCATGAGACTTTGTCCATAATGTTGAGCTCCTTGCAGGTTGTAATATTTATAGCCTCCATCATGGGCTTTCACTCCATTCCATGCCTAAGGCACTCTACCTACAACCTATATTTCTACTTACCCAGTTTTGTGGATAGAATCCTTTCAACATAACATCACAATAGCCACTAAGTTGATCTACAAAACCATCCACATAGTCAAGCATTCAATTAATTCAACTACATTATATATCAATCAAAATGGGACATAATTTCACTACATAATCACTCCATCTAGTCATTACTCATTTCAAAAATTCATATGGCAATCAAATTTTTCGTGATAATAAATGAAATTTTTCAAGGATAAAAGTTTCATTCTCACTCTCTCCACTGAGATAGTCATCTCAACATTTATTAGAAATCAATTTTCCTACTTTACTTTCTATGGGAGTGAAAGGTTCACACCACTCACTTCAATAATCAACAACCAACAACTCTTTAAAAATACACATATACTAATTTATCTATTTATTTTAATTAAGATATCATCATCATACTAAATGTAATCATATTTCTATAGTAATGCCTTGAGTATTCTGATTCCTCAACTTTTAAACTATCACATCTTAGCTGATTTCATACCAACGTGATTACCATTACCCTTTTATCCTTAGCTAATGATTTCTCAAGGAGTCCATTTGGTTACTCCTTTAACCTTCTTTGACACACATTTTCTTGTCATTGTTCTGAGGTTTCTTTCAATGATTAAGGCATTTATGTTGCCTCAAATTTTATTCCCAACAAGTAATCATTTAATATCAAATTCTTGGTAGAAACATGCACCTCTTCTTACTTCATAATCTAATTCACATGTTAGTTGTTAGTAAAATAAATTAAAATCATATGTTTATTATTTCATAATTCAATGTCTGATTTATTTTACTCAATCATTCATTTTGAAAATGTTCCAACAATAAATCAAGAACTCTCAAACTTGATATTTTTCATGATTCGTTGTATAGCCTAGTCAAGTCTGATTTGAATAATATTTACATATTCAAAATCTACCCTCTGGATTTACTCAACAAGGGAATTTGTTAAGTTCGTCCAAAACTTAGCACATCAAGCATATAAACATAATTAATTAAAGTTTCCTTAATCAATCCAAGGGGCCCTCCCCCTAGCACACATGTTCATATAAATTCTCTCAATATACATTATATAAACATAGTTAATGATCATTAAGTCTTTCATATTTATCTCGTGCTTTCCTCCAAGTCCCTAGTCATCTTAGAGAGATTTTTCCATTGCTCCCTCATTTCTATTCACTACCAACAATGAGTGACTCAAACTTTTTAAATTCTCTAGTTATCTTCTTATAGCTAGTTATACTAGCTATGTCTTGGTGTGTTTCCTTTCCTTCCATTTCCATCACTATAACTTGGTGGACTTCCTATGGATTATCCATCATTACATAATCCTTAAACATGCTTTCAGTTGCTTCATCCACTATGGCAGTCTCCTATATATTGAAAATTTTCGTGCCATTGCGATGATTATAAGGGTAGTAATGAAGAATCTACTTCTCTTTACATGCCCAACATTTCAAGGACTTTTTATTTTAATTTTATGTCCTTTCCCTTACATAGACATTGGACTATAATAGCCTAAAATTGATTTTTTGTTTCAACTGCAAGTCACACTGAGATCTTGGTTAATATCCTAATTAGTAAAATGAGATTTATAATTTAGTAATTTATCCTAGAAATATTCTCTCTCTCTCTCCTCTCTCTCAACCACATGCATTCACTTCAAAGCACATTACATTGCCATCCAAGATAAGTATCCAACCTATTCACAACCATACACATACAACTACATTTTTAGCCCTCAATTATACTTCATTGATTTCAAGTTCAAGATGAATTACAAGAACTCACACTCCTTTCAATAGCCTTCCACAAGGAATGAATTTTGAAACATGAATCTTTTTCAAGATACCACTCATTTGATTAGTTTCTCCACATTAAGCAACAAAACCTTTATTGTAGTATTACTACTGTTGGCATTATGACACAGGCTTGGCACTGTGGCACAGGTATTGTCCTTGATGGCAACTCACTCGACAAATCATTCAGATGACAGTTCAGGCTCACAGGCTCTCAGAATAAAGGAAAAGAAGGTATATGCAGGTTCTTGTTAACCAAGCCGCGTATACACGTGGGATTGCCGATCAAAAGGTGCGTGTGTGTATGCACGCACTTTCATGGAAGGAAAAGCGCGTACATGTGGGAAAACTTGTTTTTGGTCCTTGGTATTTGGATCTATGGTTTTGGACCATGGTATTGAGTAAGGCTTAAGACTATAAAAGGGGAAGGAGATCATTAGGTAAAGGCACTCAAGGATGGAATATCTTATGAAGAGAAAGATCTAAAATATTGGTCATTGGGTTATAGTGCATAGCTGGATCTGAATCAAGGAGGAACCTGAGCGCTAGAAGAAGGATAAGTTCTATTGATGGGTCAAGATATTAAGGCTTGAAGAGAAGTATCTTTGTGTGATTTTGATCTTTTATATTTGGCGCATGACTTGATACGCAAATCTAATGATCTGGGTGTAATTGATGTCTGAATAGTTGAAAAGGGTAAATTATCTTTTACAGATCTGTACGCAGGTTTAGCATAGCAAAGGCACGTATACATGCTGGTTCGATAATTCAAAACAATGTATATGCAGGTTTGCCTTAATATAAAAATGTATGCACGTAGGTTCTACATATTGAAGTAGCGTACGTCTCATAAAATATGTTTTAGCTACTTCTTTTTATCACTGCAGTGTTCTGGGTTCAGGATTGGTTTGTGGTTACTGTTACTGTATTCTGGCTACAACATTCAGAGAAGTGATTGTTTGATTCAGTTTTTGGTTGGTGCAAAGGAGATTGGTTGTTGTAGATATATTTGATGTTTGATTGATGTTATTGATGGATCCAGTTTGAAAATTTATGAAATGCGGTCCCTGGAAGAAAATAGAAGGTTGTAGCCTTCTGTAGGTTAGCACCTATGCACTACTACATCAGCTAGTACAAGAGCTAAGGGGGTTGTAGCTCCCTTCCAGAAGTAGCTGGAGAATGAGAGAAGGTTGTAGCCTTCTTCAGGTAGAAGCCTATGTACTAGTATAAGGTTGCACCAGTACAGAAATATTGTAAAAAGAAGTTTCTTATTAAAGGAAGATAGAGACGAATTGCAGCAGGTGGTTTTCACCCACATTGGGTTTCCACCTTATATCTTGTGTTCATGTGTGTGATTTCCTGTACTGTTTATTGCACTTGATTACTGTTTTATGGTTCTGATACACAGATTAAGATCAGCTAACTAAATTAGAAGTTTGCAAGATATACGCATTTTTATCTAAACACAGTTGCGTATATACACAGGTTTAATTAACAGAAGTAGCGTAAATCAATTTGTTTATGGAAATGAAAAATTGTTAAAATTGATAATACTGATTCACCTCCCCCCCCTCTCAGTATTATTTCCAACAATTGGTTTTAGAGCAGGTCCTTCAGAAGAAGCTTGATCGCTTGAAGGAAGATCTATCATCATGAGCAACTATGAAAAAGAGGCATCCATCAGGCCACCAATCTTTGATGGGAGAAACTTCATCTATTGGAAGGTAAGAACCATAGCCTATCTTCAATCTCTTGGTATAGAAGTTTGGGATATCGTGTGACGCAAGCCTGGAGCTTGCCATACCGAGGAACTTCATCACAGTTCTTATCCAAATGTATCATCATTATATACCCAAGTCAGAACCTCAATAATTGGCAAATTCAAAACTATCACTTGCAGAAGCTTATAACATGTATTCAAAACTTTATCTGGTTTATAGAAACCATACTTCCAATCAATTTGCTAATTCACACAATCCAAAACTTCAATCCAATGCCACTTCAAAAATTCATAATTAAATTCATCAAACATATGATTTCACAGAAAACCCTTCTTATACAACTCTACCATTGAATCATCGCTCAACATCTCAGCATTTTTCCTTTGCAATTTATCTATTCCAGTCAATATGTTAATAGATACAGCCACGGTTTAATACTTTTTTGGTAATAAAAACGCGGCTTACCTCCTTAGAGAATCCGTCAACAATTATGACTGCGCTACTGCAATTCACTCACAATTTCCACCGCAATTTATTAAATAACATCGCCCATAGGTATTGCTTACCTTTACATATACTCCGGTAAACTGCGTCTTTCCAGTGACAAGATCAGCTCAGGGTTATGCCATTCGATCAATTAACATAAACAGCGTTCAACTCCGGCAAACGCATTAACTTTCTGGTTCCATACCCCAGCAGATCGATTTTTAAAACTGTGTTCAATTTAACAATTCAACAAATGCATTCATTCCAAATTTAATGACAACGTTCAGTAAATACAAACTCATGAATCCAATTTGGAATAATCATTACAGCAAGCACCAATTAACACTACGGCAAACCCTTAATCGATCTTGAGATACATCGATCTTTCACAGCAATGATTTTAACTGCATTCAACGTACTCAATTTCTAGCAACATAACTCTGCACCCATTTTTCTGCGTCCAGATTTTGGAATTGTTTTCTTATTGAAATTAATTCACTGCATTAACTAACAGCATTAACCTTTGTACAATTGCATATAGGAATCGAACCAATTGAAACTTGTCTCCTCCGTCTGCAAGTTGTGTATCGATTGCACAATATCGACTATTCAAATCTTTTAATCGATTTCACAAAATGCCATATCGTTTTCTGAAGCGCTTCCCAATATACATCTATTCAATGCTGCAAATATTCATATATATATATATATATATATATAACCTGCCAATGTGCTGTACAAACAGTGAAATCGACTTTTCCAAACTCAAATGCCGGAGTCACACATTTGCTGTACTGTTCAAACTATGTTAACATATCAATTTCAATGGAATTCCAACAGAAATCTTTCCTTAGAGTGGCGCTCTTTGCAAACAGAGATTTTAATGCCATTTACCCTTAGTGATTTGCATGGTAATTTCACACAAATAAATGTGATTTCAACCCATTGACCATTAATTTAAATGCTCAATCCCTTAGAATCCTCAACAAACCCCTAAATCTCTCAACATCCCTAAAGGATAGGTTTTTATCCCTAAAATCCTTCAATTTATTAAATTTCATCATATCCTTTTATTAATAATCAAAATATATTTACATAAATCCTCACCTTCTCCTATCTAATTCAAATTAATTAATAAAATATTAAAAATCATCACACCCCATATTTACAAATTAATATTATCACACCCCATATTTACAAATGGAAAAAAAGGTCTTGATGCTCCTGCATCATCGTGGAAGGAGGATACACATTTCCATCAGCAACTCCTACAGATACGGCTGGCAAAAAGTAGTATGAAACAAATGCAAAGGCTGTCACTACTCTATTGGGGAGTCTATCACAATCAGAATTCGTCAAGGTTATGAAGCTCAAAACCGCTAAAGAAATATGGGACAAGATCATTCTAAGCTATGAAGGAGATGATCAGGTAAACGTGCAAAACTACAATCTCTCATAATTCAATATGAAACTCTCAAAATGCACAATGATGAAAGTGTAGCTAATTATTTCCTACGTATAGATGAGATTGTTAATCACATGAAAACTTTGGGTGAAGAGATAAAAGAAGTTACTTTAGTTGAAAGGGTTCTAAGATCCTTGTCTTCTAAGTTTGAATCAAAAGTTTCTACCATTGAAGAAAAGCAGAATCTTCAAAGTATTACCATGTCACAGCTGCACGAAATCCTAACTGCTTTTGAAATGAGAAAAGGGGGTCCATCAGACATGAGAGAAGCCGCATTCAAAGCTTTAGGAAAAGGAGAATGCAATGAGTTAGGACATACGTCAGAAGGAGAGGAAGAATCAAACTTTGTCAAGAACCTTCAACAGGGTTCTGGAAGATTTAGAGGTAAGCTACCTTTCAAATGCTTTGCTTGTGGAAGAGTCGATCACTATGCAGCCAAATGTCCTCATAAAGATAATGTTGGGTTGTGTTATATTATTTCCACGTAGTTAACATGGGATTTGAGGGGTATTCATAACCCCACTTTATGGGGTTCTATGTTAGGTTGGGTGGACCCACCTATGGTTTTGTGCATGATTTTCGCACATGTTTTTTAGACGCGATGGTTTTTCAGTCCATGGTATTGGATGCGATGGTTTTTGGTCCATGGTATTGGACGCAATGGTTTTCGGTCCATGGTATTGGATGCTTCGGCATGTATAAATATGTATTATAACATTGAAAGGAACATAATGAAAAATCAAGCTGGTAGTCCCAGTTTTTGGATTCAGTGGGAAAATCTCTGTGTATATGTGTTTTATGTGTTATGCTCTCGCATTGTTTATTTTTCTGTGTTTTAGAATTTGTATGGAGGTAATTTCTGTACGGGGTTAAAACCTACATTTGGTATCAGAGCTATTTTTAGCTTCAAGGGGACGCCTTTGTTGCTGAGGGGTTTCGCTCGGGCCTGTGGTAGACCCTGTTCAGTGGGAGATCTGCGAGATCGATTCTGGTGGTGAAGGAAGATGGCGAGCGGTGGAAAGATAGAGATCAAGAAATTTAATGGTTAGAGTTTTGAGTTGTGGAAACTCAAGATGGAGTATCCATTGGTGGATAAAGATCAGCGGATCGCGGTAGATCCAGGTACTAAACCAACGGGAGTGACCGATGAAGAATGGAAGAAGTTGGATCAGAAGGAAAAGAGCACAATACAATTGTGTGTCTCAAATTCAATATTTCTGAATGTATTAGGGGAAGCTATGGGGAAGGCTTTGTGGGACAAGTTACAGACTTTGTACCAATCTAAGTCTCTGGTGAATAAAATGTTCCTACAGAAAAAGCTGTATAACCTGAGGATGAAAGATGGAGACTCGGTGACAGAGCATCTGAACACATTTAATACTGTGGTAAGTCAGTTAGCATTTGTTGATATTAAAATTTCAGATGAAGATAAGTGCATCAGTTTGTTGTGTTCTCTACTAGATTTGTGGGATAGTCTGGTTATTGCAATAGGTAGCAATGCAACTACCTTGCATTTTGATGAAATAGTCTCATCCTTGCTGATGGAGGAGATGAGACGAAAAAATATGGACAGCTAGAATGGTGATGCCTTGTCTATATGAGGACGGTCCTAGAACATAAACAAAAATAAGTCATCGAGTGGGAGATCTAAATCTAGAGGGAGATCTAAATCTCCAGGAAAACCTGTAAAGGTGGTGTGCTAGAAATGTGGAAAGGAAGGGCACTTCAAAAGGGACTGTAAATCTAAAGCTCATGATAAAGGAAAGGGATCTGATGATGCTCCTTCTACAGAGGCGAAAACCACCTCAGATGAAGGTGGGGATGTGTACTTGGCTTCTTCAAGTACACATGTAGATCATGAGGCATGGTTGATTGACTAAGGTGCATCCTTTCACTTCACTCCCCATAGAGAGTGTTTCTGTGAGTATGAGAAATATGATGGTGGTGATGTCTTCTTGGGGGATGACAGGAAGGCTAGAATCATTGGTCATGGAAAAGTAAAGTTGAAGTTACAAGGTGGATGGGTCAGAACACTTCCAGGGGTTCTACATATTCGTGCATTGGACAGAAATCTGATATCTGTAAGCAAGCTGGATGATGCAGGTGTAAAAACAGTGTTCGAGAAGGATACCTGCAAGATGGTTTGAGGAGCACTGGTATTGATGCAGGGAGTTCGGACTGGAACTCTGTACAAGTTACAAGGTAGCACTGTTGTTGATGGGTGCAACAGTTTTGTGGTTCCTGAAAGTGGAGCAGAAAATCTAGTGGTCTCTGGAGAGAGGACCATGTTGTGGCATCAAAGGCTTGGACATATTGGAGAGAAGGGCCTTCAAATACTTCATGGTAAAGGTATGGTAGAAGGTATGAGTAATAGCTCTCTTGATTTTTATTTCTATTAAAATTGTGTATATGGGAAGCAGAATCAGGTGAGTTTCCCCTATGGAAGTAAGAGGGCGAAACAGATATTAGAGCTTGTGCACAGTGATGTGTTTGGACCTGTGAAGGTTCCATCACTGGGTAAGTCTGTGTACTATGTATCATTTATAGATGACTTCTCAACGAATACATGGATATAATTATGTTGACACCTAATCTTCATGATTTGGTGAATTTATGTAAATAATTAAATTAGGAATGTGAATAGTCATCGGGAGATGAACTGAACAGTCACTCCATATTGTATATAACAAAGACCTACCTAATGGAATAATACATGAATCAGTTTACTTCCTATTGGAGAGTTACTGCCTGGCCTGACATGGTATCGGAGCCAGTTCTCAAAATAAGTGGTAACTCCCTTCATTTTTGCTACTGTGGATTGAGCATTGTCCACTAAGCGCTGTCCTCTGTCGTTCTGACCTGAGCACTGTCCTCAACGCCTCTGTCGTCTGCATTGTGATTCATTTCCTCAATGCTTGACCGCTCCTCCTTGTTGCTTGGTTAACGCTTGAATTGAACACTATTTCATATACGTTTGCTGCTGCCAGTTCGAATGCTGCCTGAATGATATACGTTTGCTGCTTTTCGGTGAACTGTTATACTACCCTCCACCTGTTGTGAGCGTGATTTTAAATGCTGCTTGAAAGCGTGATGAGCCCAGCAGTGGAAGCGTGGTTGTGAGCATGATTTTAAATGCTGCCTGAAAGCGTGATGAGCCCAGTAGCGGAAGCATGGTTGTGAGCATGATTTTAAATGCTGTTGTTTATTTTGGGCTTTCTTTATGACTAGCAGGAAAGAGATTGATTACAGCAACCGGCTAACAGGGCTCACCAAAATATGTTTTGAATGATGCCATTTCAAATAAGTTCGAATGCTGTTGTTGTATTTAAACGTTGTCCTGTTCATATATTTAAACGCTAGCCTGTTCATGTATTTAAAGGCTGACTGTTGTATGGTATTAAGGCGATGCGCTGAACGCTGGCCTGTTGTTGTTTTTAAACGCTGGCCTATTCATATATTTAAACATTGGCCTATTCATGTATTTAAAGGCTGACTGTTGTATGGTATTAAGGTGATGCGCTGAACGCTGGCCTGTTGTTGTATTTAAACGCTGGCCTGTTCATATATTTAAACGCTGACTGTTCATGTATTTAAACGCTGGCCTGTTCATTATTGCTATTTTCTTCAATAGCCCGAGACTCTATTCTTGATACATGATGGAAGCGAAATGAGGGGACTAATCCCTCGTCTTGGCGTTTTCTGTGTATGTTTGTGTTGTATGTCAGTGTTAGTATTGTGTTAATGCGTGGCCTAATATCCTTTCAATAGTTGAAAGCCATACATTTGAACGATGACAAAAAAATTTGTAGCAGAATATTTGGTGGAGGCAGAACATCCATGATGCGTTGAGCCCTTTTAAAAGAGGCCGTATACTGAGTATACATTGAATGTTTTCATTGGTAGCCGTGTACATTTTCTCTCTATGTATTGAAGTTGTGATGGCAGTGATTCAATGGGTACATGAAAATCTTATGTTAGAAGTTTTAATGGACGATAATACCCTTTGAGAATGCCCTTATGAGTACATTTTTACTGTATATTGGCAGAAATATTTTTCTATTAGCAGAAATAATTTTTGTTACAGTATGCATTCAAGAGAAAGAGGAAGATATTTCAGAGGTAGGGGGGCAGCCATTCTCAAGGAGAAAAGGCAGATTTACACTGTATTCATTGCAAAAGAAATGGATCACATGATGCCTCTACATGCAAGCTACCATGGGACAAAATTGAGCAGAAAAGAAACCAACAGAAAGGTAAAATTGATGATACAGACAAAGGTAAAGCACCTGAATCTGCTCACTATGTTGAAGCACAATGTAACATTGGAGTAAATGAATATTTGTTTAATGCTTCACTTGCTTCCTGGAAAAATGATTGGTTGCTTGATTCAGGAGCAACCTGTCACATGACTCATAGAAAAGATTTTTTTGAAGATTTTACTGACAATGTTGATGGAGCAGTATACTTTGCAGATCAATCAAAAATCAAGCCATCAGGGCTTGGCACAATCAGGCTTAAACTGCCTGGTCTTCTAGACTTTCTTCTGGATCATGTTCTATATCTCCCACAGCTCAAGAGAAACTTGTTGTCCTTGGTCCACATCCGCCAGCAAGGTCACTCCATTCATATGTTTGATGGCAAGCTTGAGGTAAGAAAAGCATCTGACCACTCACTTGTCATGAGGGGAATAGAAGAAGAAAAGCTTCTCAAACTACAAGGAAACTCTGCTCATGCACAACATTTCTCATATATTTCTCATCATGAAGAAGGTACACTTCCATAAAGTTTATTATTGCATGCTAGATTTGGACATTTAAACTATGACAGTCTCCGCTTATTGAAGAAAAATGGTCTTGCTGGTTTGCCTACAATTCCTAGGAAACTTAAGCAATGTAATGCTTGCATTCTAGGAAAGCATAGCAAATAGTCTTTTCATGATTCACATTCAAGAGCACATAGGAAACTTGAACTCATTCATTCAGATTTGTGTGGTCCAATGCCTGTTCCCTCTACAAATGGAAATAAATATATCATGATGTTTATTGATGACTACACCAGAATGTGTTGGGTTTATTTACTGAAGAACAAATCTGATGCTTTTCAAACATTCAAGAATTTTTATAAATGGATTGAAAATGATGCACAATCTCATATTGGGTCTATTCACACTGATAATGGAAAAGAATACACATCAAATGAATTTGAAAACTATCTTCGCCAACATGGGATCAAACATCAAACAACTGTGCCTTATAATCCCCAATAGAATGGTGTAGCTGAAAGAATGAATAGAACAATCTTGAATATGGTACGATCCATGCTTTTCTTCAAAAATGTAAAGATAATGTTTTGGGTTGATGTTGTTCTATGTGCTGCATATATAAAGGATAGATGTCCGTCTAATGCTATAAGAAATAAGACTCCTTATGAAATGTGGTATGGACATGTTCCTTCGGTAAAGCATCTCAGGGTCTTTTTTCACCTGCTATGCTTTGATACCAAAGGTACATAGAAAAAAACTTGGTGCTAGAAGTCGTAAGTGTATCTTCCTGGGGTATTCAAACAGCTCCAAAGCATACCACCTCTATGATGAAGTAAATAAAAAGTTTGTTGTATCTAGAGATGTAATTTTTCTTGAATCATCCAAAACTGACAATGTTGTTGAGTGGCAACTTGATCGCTTGGATAGATTGGCAAAAACAAAATCATTTCAAGAATTTGGTAATCAGATTCCACATCTTGAAGGGGGGATTCCTATACTAGATCAACATGTGGAATCTTCTTATGAAGAACGCTCTCCCCTGCATGAAACTCCAACAATGGATGATGCTTTAAGTGATGTAATTGATAGAATTGGGAGACTCAATCTTGATTCAGTCCCAACTCAATCAACAGAGCAACCTGGACCATCTCAGAATGGTCCCCCAAAGTGGCTGACGAAGACACTTGAAAGTGTTCATCCTGATGAAATTGGAAAAACAGGTACCAGAAATTCAAACCGACAAAATGGAGGTGATGTAGATGACTCTAATTCACCTGTTGATATGGATGTTACTTATGATTGTGAAGTGAACTTGTCTACAGATTTTGAACCAACTTCCTTCAAAGAAGCTGCTTCTCATGATGAATGGAAAGAAGCGATGCAAAAGGAGTATGATGCCCTCATAAAGAACGACACTTGGAAGCTGGTTGATCCTCCATTTGAAACCAAACCAATTGGCTGCAAGTGGGTCTACAAGAACAAGTATAAATCTGATGGCTCACTTGACAAGCACAAAGCTAGGCTTGTGGCAAAAGGTTTTGCACAAAAGGAAGGGGTCGATTATGAGGAGACTTTTGCCCCCACAGCAAAATGGGCCACCATCCGGACACTCTTTGCTCTAGCAGCTCAGAATGGTTGGAAAGTCCATCAAATGGATGTAAAAACTGCGTTCTTGAATGGAGATCTAAACGAGAATGTTTTTATGTCCCAGCCTGAAGGATTTGCTGTGAAAGGACATGAACATAAATTATGCAAACTTGTGAAGTCCTTATATGGCCTCAAACAAGCACCGCGAGCCTGGTATGAAAAACTAACTGAGCATCTTCTGGAACTCAATTTAAAACATTTTGATCTTGATGATGCAACTTTATTTGTCAAGAAAGTTGGCAAAACAGTTGTATATCTTGTGGTATATGTAGATGATCTTTTGATGACAGGGAACAATGAAAGCTACATTGCATCCATAAAGAAGGAATTGGGGAAAAGTTTTGAAATGATTGATTTGGGTTATGTTCATTACTATCTTGGCATTGAAGTAACCCAACATCCAAATTCCATATTTCTTTCTCAAAAGAAATACATTGGAGATCTGTTGAATAGGTTTGGTATGACAGAGTGCAATCCCCTTACTACTCCAATGGAACAAAACTTAAAGCTCACATCTATTGAAGGAAAAGAATTTGAGGATGCAACAAAGTATAGACATCTTGTAGGAAGTCTCAACTACCTAACTACAACCAGACCAGACATTTCGTTTGCTATTGGAATCCTCTCCAGGTTTATGCAAAAGCCTTGTGAGGGACATTGGTCTGCTGCAAAAAGGGTTCTAAGGTACTTGAAGGGAACTCAAGACCTTGGAATCAAGTATACACAGGTGGACGACTTCAGCTTGATTGGATACTCTGATTCAGACTTCGATGGAGACAAAGAAACTGGGGTATCTACTTCAGGATATGCTATGAGTCTTGGATCAGGAGCTGTCTCCTGGAGATCACGCAAACAATTAGTTCCAACAGATTCCACAATAGAAGCAGAATACGTGGTAGCAGCTGAAGCAACAAAAGAAATTGTGTGGCTCGGGAAAATTCTTGAAGATTTGTAGGTAAAACAAGTACAATCAACCCCACTCATGATTGACAATACCTCTGCAATAAAGTTTGCCAAGAACCCAAAGTTCCATGATCGAACGAAGCACATCAATACTAAATATCATCTGATTCGACATCATGTTGAGGCCAAAACAATCCATCTCCGTCATTGTTCCACAAATGAGCAAATTGTAGACATCTTCACCAAAGCGCTTGGAAGGGAAAAACTTGAACGATTCAGAATGATGCTTGGACTCACCAACATCCCTTCAGATTAAGGGGGGGAATGTTGACACCTAATCTTCATGATTTGGTGAATTTATGTAAATAATTAAATTAGGAATGTGAACAGTCATCGGGAGATGAACTGAACAGTCACTCCCTATTGTATATAACAAAGACCTACCTAATGGAATAATACATGAATCAGTTTTACTGCCTATTGGAGAGTTACTGCCTGGCCTGACAAATTCCTTAAGAAGAAATCTGAAGTCTTTGACAGGTTTAAAGAATTCAAGGCTCTGGTGGAAAACCAGACAGAGAAGAAGATAAAGGTGCTAAGGACAGATAATGGTGGAGAGTTTTGCAATAAGGAATTTGAAGAATTCTGTAAGAAGTGTGGTATAGCACGGTAGAAGACTTCTCCATATACACCTCAGAAAAATGGAGTTGCAGAAAGAATGAATAAGATGTTGATGGAAAGGGCAAGAAGCATGCTTAGTGGTGTTGGGTTAGGACAGGAATTCTGGGCAGAGGCGGTGGATACTACATGTTACCTGGTCAACAGGTCACCTTCATCAGCGTTGGATGATAAGACTCCATAAGAGGTATGGACTGGTAAGAAACCATCTCTTTCACATCTAAGGGTATTTGGATGTGATGCATATGTACATGTTCCAAAGGAGAAATGAACCAAGTTGGATAGTAAATTTGAAAAGTGCATCTTTATTGGGTATAAGGATGGTTTAAAGGGTTATAAGCTTTGGAACCCAGTAACAAGGAAGGTAGTGTATAGCCGAGATGTGGTGTTCAGAGAGGTGAAAGATATTATTAAACATGAAGTTAAACCAAAGGAACCCGAGAAGATAGAGTTTGAGCTAAAGGAGGAAGAATCAGACTCTACAACAGAGGAGGAATCAAAAGATGAAGAGCCACAAACTCCGGGTGTAAGAAGATCAGTTCGAGAAATAAGGCAGCCAAAAAGGTATAGTCCATCTACTTTCTGTTCAAATTTTGCTTTATCCATTACTGATGACGATCCCAAAACTATGAAGGAAGTGGTAGATTCAGAGGATGGAAAACTCTGGAAAGAGGCCATGGTTGATGAAATGGCATCTTTCACAAAAATGAGGCTTGGGATTTGGTGGAGTTGCCGGCTGGAAGGAAACCCATTGGCAACAAATGGGTGTTCAAGAAGAAGACAAATGTAGAAGGAAAGGTGGAGAAATACAAAGCTCGGTTGGTAGCAAAATGTTATTCCCAGGTGTCGGGAATTGATTTTAGTGATAATTTTTTCTCCTGTTGCCAAGGTAACTTCTATTAGATTACTTTTATCTGTTGCTGCTTCTTTTGATTTTGAGGTAGAACAGATGGATGTGAAGACAACATTTCTTCACAGGGATCTGGAAGAGGAGGTATACATGAAACAACCTGAAGGCTTTGCGATGAAAGGTAAGAAAGAATTGGTATGCAAGTTAAAGAAGTCTCTGTATGGGTTAAAACAATCACCAAGGATGTGGTATTAGAAATTTGATACATTTATACGAGGACTTGGTTTCACCAGAAGCAAAGCAGATTATTGTGTGTATTTTAAATTAATTGGTGACCGTGTTATTCATTTGGTCTTGTATGTGGATGATATGTTGCTGGTTGGAAATGACAAAGAAATTATCCAGGATTTGAAGACCCAATTTTTCTCCAAATTCGACATGAAAGATCTTGGTGTTGCCAACTATATTTTGGGCATGGAAATTAAAAGAGATCAGGAAAAGAGGAAGCTCTGGTTAAACCAGAGGAAGTATGTCGAGACAATACTGCAGAGGTTTAATATGAGGGATAGTAAACCAGTGAAGGTTCCTATTCCTGTAGGTGTAAAGATATCTGCTGAATAGTGTCCAAAGACACAAGAAGAGGAAGAAGATATGTTTCATGTTCCATATGCAAGTGCAGTCGGTAGCCTGATGTATGTAATGGTCTGTACTAGACCAGACATTGCACATGCAGTGGGATTATTGAGCAGGTTTATGTCAAAACCAGGGAAGGAGCATTGGATAGCAGTGAAGCGGGTTTTTAGGTATTTGCGTGGCACTAGTAATTATGGTTTGTGCTACCAAGGAAGACCAGGATTGGACAGAGTTTTGGATATCCGTGGCTTTGTTGATGCAGACTGGGTTGGAGATTTGGATCAGAGAAGATCTAAAAGTGGGCATGTGTTTAACCTATTTGGAGGTGCAGTTAGTTGGATGAGTAAGAAACAATCTGTAGTGGCACTATCAACTACAAAGGCAGAATACATGGCAGCCACTCATGCAAGCAAGGAAGCAGTTTCATTGCAGAGATTGTGCTCAAGTATGGGGTTAGTATAGGGAGCTATAAGGATAGACTATGACAGCCAAAGTGCAATTTTCTTGGCAAAGAACCCTGCTGGTGTAGAGAAACAATGGGGGTTTCAGGGCTGGAAAAATGACTAAGCTCTCCTGTGCCCCCCTATGGAAAGAAAACAACAAGTGGGAGAATGTTGGGTTGTGTTATATTCTTTACACGTAGTTAACAGGGGGTTCGAGGGGTATCCGCAACCCCATTTTATGGGGTATCTGTAACCCCACTTTTTGGGTGAACCCACCTATGGTTTTGTGCATGATTTTCGCGCATGTTTTTTGGACGCAATGGTTTGTCAGTCCATGGTATTGGACGCGATGGTTTTCGGTCCATGGTATTGGATGCGATGGTTTTTGGTCCATGGTATTCGATGCTTCGACATGTATAAATATGTATTATAACATTGAAAGGAACATAATGAAAAATCAAGCTGGTAGTCCCGGTTTTGGGATCCAGTGGGAAAATCTCTGTGTATATGTGTTTTATGTGTTATGCTCTCGCATTGTTTATTTTTTTGTGTTTTAGAATTTGTATGCAGGTAATTTCTGTATGGGGTTAAAACCTACAGATAAGCTTGATAAAGGTAAAGAACCAATTAAATGGAACAGAAAATAGAATGTAAGTAAGAAGAGTTATTATACACATGAAGACAACGATGGACTTTCAAATAGTGATGAAGATGAACATGGTAATGATTATAGACTTTTGATGGCTTTTGAAGATGATGATTTCTTGGATGCTATAGATGAAGATGATCTCTATGAAGAAATTTCTAAACTTAAAATCTGTTTAGAAGAAAAGAGTATGATCATAGATACTCTGACATTCCAACTTGCTGAAAGGGAAAAACACAATGAAAAGTTAGAATGTGAAATTGTGGGACTTAGAAAAGATATTGAGAAAACAAAAGCTCTTAATCTTAGATTTGCTAAAGGATCTGAAACTTTAGATGAGATTATCAAAGTGCAACGTTCTCCTCTAATCAAGATAGGTCTTGGATATACTGAAGAAGCATCTCAAGCATAGAAGCCATCCACCTCCAAAAGTTATCTTGATGTAGCAAGGAGAAGTGAACAGGTTGACAATCGTTAGCAAAGGCATAAAGCAGATCACCAGGTAAATCAGGGTCAATCTACTTCAAGGATGAACAGAGATCACCAAGTAAATCAGGGTCAATCTACTTCAAGGATGAACAGAAGCTACAACAAACCGCAGGTAAATCATTCTCAATTTGCCTCAAGAATGAATGTCAATGGAAACTACAATCACCTGGTCGGTAGATTTGATAATCGCAGGAATTTCTTTAATGGCCAATGTTTTTCATGTCATAACTTTGGACACAAAGCTGCTCAATGTGTTGCCTACAAGACCATCATGACTCGAGAAGCACAAAATCAAAGGAGTGTGACTGGGATCATGAAGAGGACCTACAATAACTTTTCTGCTCTTGAAAATGAAATAGAATGCTCTATTTGTAACAACTTCGGTCATGAAGAATTTGAATGCAGGAGTAAGTTTTGGCAAAAATCTCAGAAGGAGCTAGCTTCATTGGGTCCCAAAACATGGAGAAAGAAAGAACCACAACCAGAAAGATGTGGTATAGCCTTATATGTGGAAGGATAGGAAAATGAGTGGTACATCGACAGTGGATGCTCGAAACATATGACAGGCGATAAAGAAAAACTTCAGTCATATAGTGCCTTAGAAAAGGAAAGGAAGGTCTCATTTGGAAATTACACCCCTGCACTCATAAAAGGTAAAGGTTCTGTTCTTTTAAAAGAAAAAGTCAAAGTAGGAAATGTTATGTATGTTGATGGCTTAAAGAATAATCTATTGAGTATTAGCCAAATGTGTGATCAAGGAAATGAGGTAATATTTCGATCAAATGGATGTATTGTTCGTGAGCTTGATACAAGAGAAACAATGATCAAAGGCATAAGAACTCCAAATAATCTATACATACTCAAGGGAGGACAACAACAATGCTATCTAAGAAAAAATGATGAACATTGGCTATGGCACAGAAGATTGGGGCATCTAAGCTTCCCTCGGATAAGGAAAGCATGCAAATATCAAGTTGTGCATGATCTTCCTGACATCAGAATTCCAAACAATACAATATGAAAATCATCTCTGTTTGGTAAGCAAACCAGAACACATTTCCCTGAGAAGGAAGGACTAGCTAGTAAGCCACTTGAACTTGTCCATACTGATTTATGTGGTCCATCAAGGAAAAAGTCACCTCGTGGAGAAGAATACTTTATATTGTTCATTGACGACATTTCCAGGATGTGTTGGATAGGACTTCTTAAGCATAAAGACGAAGCTTTCAAAAAATTCAAAGCTTTCAAAGCCTTGGTTGAAAATGAATCAGATCACAAAATCAAATGCCTTAGGTCTGATCGAGGAGGGGAATTTACCTCGGATGAATTTTTCAACTTTTGTGAAGAACATGGAATAAGAAGGGAATTCTCTACTGCAAGGACTCCTCAGCAAAATGGAGTGGTGGAAAGGATGAATAGAACTATTCAACAAATGGCTTGTGCTATGCTTGATGAGTCTCGAACTCCCGCAACCTTCTGGGGTGAAGCTGCATTTGCTACCGTTACTATTCTCAACAAAACAAACATCCGGGAAAACGTTACTATTCAAATAGTGAAATATCTAAGCTTTATACCATTGTACATAGAGATCTCATATTTGTCTCCTCAAGATTTCACAATTTGAAAAATCTTAGAAAAATTCTATAGAGAAAATTCCAAGCTCACCTATTCAAACTAGATTTCAGGAGCATTTAGGAACACTAACTTCCTCAGATCATATCTTTGAAATTATAGTGAACAAAAGTTTGAAATTTCTAGCATGGGTATGTTACATAGATCATCACCTTTCAATGAAAATGATTCCCTAAACTGTAACTTGGGGTCTCAATAATTTTGGTAGAGTTTATGTTATCCATCAACTATTAACCATGATAGGTGAGACTAATATACTATGTTTGAAATAAATCTAGATTGTGGGGTTTATGATTTGTACTTACCAACTTAGTTATTTAGCCAATAACTAATATTTTTTACTTTGATCCAATTGAAGGTAAATGGGAACTTGCAATTTGTATGTATCCCTATGTGGCTAACAATATTGTGGGGTGGGGTATGAAATCCACCCATTGTCATATGTGGGTGCTTCCCTAGCTATATGGTTTGTTGAATCTTTGCATGGCTAAAATATATGCCTCCAATATTCTAGTATTACATGTGTCATTTTGGATTTGGATGGACGATGACCTTGTTAGTGTCACTTGGCTTATTTGTAGTGATTTTAACAAGGTGGAATCTCAAGATCACCAAGAATGGGCCCTTCATATGTCCCTACCAAATGGTGAAAAGTGTAGAAATTTCTCTATGGATCAGCTACCTCTGATACCATGTAGAAATTCTCACTGTAGATCACCTGATAATGCAATGTAACTAAAGCAAAATACTTGATCTACTTCTACTATCAAACTTTACGGAAGCTTAATCAACTTGAGCAAGATCAATCGGAACACATATAACAGAGAAGAAGAAATCATACACATGAAACACAAAAGAATACTCTGTGGAAAACCTTAGCTAAAAACCCTGCTATCTGTATTATCATACAAGTGGAAATATCTCAGGATTACACAAAGCTTTAGCTCACAAGTTATCCAGATCTTAGTACAATCCTTCTCTGTTGCTCATAGACAGAATAGACAACACATATGCCTTCCTTCAGTCCTCAAAGCCTCCTATTTCCTTGCGTAGTTTCTCCTGGGTCCTCCAGTTGCAACATGTGTGATTCTCACCTCACACACAACTCTGACCTCTGAAATAATTGCGTAATCCTGAAGGAGATAATTCCTTCTGCATGGATGAGTTTCCCATATAGGAAAATTCCTCCAACTGATAGTACAATGTCCCTATCTTTAATCTCAACTAGGTCTTTCTTTGAACTGACATGCATTGGTTATTTATGAGAGAATATTCAGTTATCTAGAGAACACTAGTTGCATGCATGCATGCATTAACTAGATGAACTCAAAATTAGTTCTTCCAACTGTTTGGAACTAATTAAACTAGACTTAACTCAGTTAACTGAGCTAACTAATTACAACTCAAATACAACTCATCCTTATCTCCTTAATTAATGGATAACTTCCTCAATCAAAGTGATAACTGTGGCATGTCTTCACAAAGACTTCATGTTTGATTTTCTCCAACTAATTAACTAAAGATGAATTAATTATTTTTCAAATAGCTAGTGAGACTAAATTCGAACTTTAATTCTCAATTTTAATTCAAGGAAAAATTAAAATTGGAATATATCCCAAAATGCTATTTATAGAAATGCTATTTTTATCATTTCTATTTTTTGTTATTTCCAACAGAGTTAGAGTATATCCTGAAATGCTATTTATAGCAATGCTATTTTTAGAATTTCTTGTTGCTATTTTCAACACCCTATTTAGCCTTAAAGGGCCCCACACCTTTTTTTACTATAACCACAATCAGTAAAAATAATTTCCTAAACTTTGGTTCACATGAATCGAATTTTATGATGGCTTTAGTTAAATATACCATAGGCTATATATGGCTCTATTATCTAAGTAAAACTCCTTTTTTTACTCATTTGGGGCTCACCCAATTCATGTAGAGAACATATCTACTTATTTTAAAATCAACCCTTTCAGTTCTCTGTTCCTTAACACACTGAAAGGACTCAAATAGTTCAAACCCGCTACACCCTTATTGCATCCCATCTCAAAATCCTTAGTTGTTTAGATTGTATTCACATAGTATGCAACCTCATCCTTAGGCCACTATGGCCTTCCTAGGACACGGTCGTTGATGAGTTTCCAATTTTTTTGTGATCACATCCATAAGTGATTGTAGAAAATATTCAATGCTCCCTCTATGATGATGACAAGCAAGATTTGTCTGCAAATATTTACAACCTATGGGTAAAAAAAAACTCTTTAAGCAAGAGGCACTCAACTATGCACTTGGTTTCAATTTAGTGACAAGGCACCAAAACCTTTTTCAAATATGTAAGCACCAAGGACATTATGGAGGCTATCTTATGGTACAAAAGGAGCTAAAAGGGTTTCTAAAAAATCTACAATGGGTCCTTGATGATGAAGATAAGAATTGTCAGACTACTAAGCATTCCCATCTCTAGCAGGCTTCTTGAGTAAGAGGTTCTCAGTTATTTTCTCAGTTGAATTTTCTTAGATTTGATTCTAAGGCCACCAAATACTTTTCCAAATCCCTAACCACCAAGTTGGTTGAGGAAGCCAATTATTACCTTAAATATATGAAGGATTAGACAACTAAACTAGCTAAGATTGGGATGAATTTGATTTTAAATCCTATTCTTTTAAAATCCTAGGGTCTCTCTTAGGAAAGGAAAGAGGCTATTTAGAATTATCATGACGTTGCGACTTGAATGTTTTCAATGGAGAAACAACAAAATTGTGACCTAACCTTGACCTTGGATAAACTAGTTGCAGTGCTTCATGCAATGGTGGATGATAAATCCCCTGGGTTGGATAGTTTCTCCTATGACTTATACAACCCTACTTGGGAGTTTGCTGACCCTAAGATCCTTTGTATGTATAAGGAGGGTGATCCCCAAGTTTGGGGATCTTGAGATAACCATGAAATGAAAACCTGTGACCTTGCTCAACACCTCCTACAAGATTTTGGCCAAGGCCCTAGAATTGTGGATAAATCATATATTTATTAATTTATTTCAGGTTAAAGGTTTTACCTCCATAATTCCTTTGGTTTAAGTTCACTACATAGTCGGGAGGGTCATTAATTTTAAACTTTTCACCCAATCCAAAGCCCATCACAACTAGTTGGTTAGACCATAATTGGTGACACTAAAGGTATCATGCAATAGTTGGTGGTGGGTTTGAATGCACAACATTCCAAAGTCCTGTGGACCATGATGACTAGAAAGAAACTAAGCTAAAGGTGGAATATATCCTTCCTAACATTATTTATCTAAAACAAACTCACTTAATCCTAGGTTAGTGCATTCAAAACACTGTTATTGTTACATGGGAGTGCATTTAATAGGATTGTTCTTATGGCATATATGATTTGTTTGTGAAGATTAATTTTGAGAAATCCCATAATGGAGTTGAGTTTCCCTTTTCCTTGACCATGTTGAAAACAATCAATTTTGGGCCTATCTTCCACAATAATGTTGAAACCATATTATCCAATGTTTTGGCTTATTTCTCTACCAATGGTTGCAAATTTAAATGCATTAACCTATTTAAGTCCATTCAACAAGTTTTTTTCCTAGCTCCCAGACTACATGTTATGGTAATATAAACTCTTGCCTATTTTATTAATTCTAAGGTATCCCTTTGGCAAGTTCATGGAAATATATTCTTGGCACTTTGGGGGAGTGGGGGCAACTTGCATGCCCACTTCATAGATAAATCCTTCCTAATTCTCACTTAGGATCAATAATCCTAGGAGGCTACTATATAGTTCCTTGACCTTTTACGCTCTACCTCAAGGTATATTATCCAATGGGCCATGAGCTAGTGATACATATGTAGTCAAAGGTTTCTACTTGCATAGCTAGGGTCCCTTAGCTAGTCTCTTGTAAGGAAACATATGAATAATTAAACATATATCTTTATAAATTTATGGGGTAAGGTTTACAAATGACCTAACTTCGATTGAACCAATTGGAAAATTTGTTGTAGCCCCTTGAAAATGGTTGGCATAAGGATTATCAAGACTACAATATAAGGGTCAGTGATTATGCTAAATGGGTGATTTGAGTTGTTGAAGGCAAAGAAGATTGGAAAATAATTCTAAGATATCTCATTAGGTAAGGCTGTTTCCTAAGTAATTATTCCTAGCAAGGCCTCTCCTTTCAAACCATATTGCTAAACCCCTTCACGGTCAAAGTTGGTAACTCTTTCCTCCTAGAAAGTATTTGGAAGATGCAGTAAGTAATCAAACATTTATTATCTACAAGGGATCCTCCTTTTACATTTCACAGAATGTAGTTTACACAAGATATTCACTAAATGAACCTGTGCATAGTGCATGTGTTCATGTGATATTAAAGAATACCCCCAATTTTAGTAGATATTATTAAATATCTCCCAAGATCCTTTCATTGAATATCTTCCATTACGTATTTCCAATTATAAATAACCCTATTTTTATTAGATACCTCCCTCAATACCTATAATTATCCATGTAACCCCAATCCCCCCATAATACCCACAATATTTTGACTTTATTTTTCATACTTTAAAAACCCTTTTTATGAAAGAAAGTGGAAATCTATTGGTCAACAAGGTGAAGTCCCATGGTCTTTAATGAGCATAGCTACATTAGGGAAACCTTTGGCCAAATCCTTATGATTTTAGCCTTACTCTTTTTTCAAAGAAGCATATAGTCTTCCAATTATTTGTTTAGTAATTCCTCCAGTGGGTCATGGATTAACATAAAACAAAATTTTGTTTCAAATAGAACTGACAAGCTCATTATGAATCATATTCAAGGATGTCTCATCCTATACTACCTTTGATGTGAGCTTGGCCTCACATTGCCTTGGACCTGGTCACATAACTTGAAATATAACATGGCCATAGTTTTCACATGTTACACACCAGCTATCATCTATAAGTGGCTTTGACCTAAGCCTTACCTTGAAGGCCAACATAATAAAATTTGGCATTTTATTTCAAAGCAAACAAGTTGGTTATTTTACTTCAAAAGTATTAGGATTCCTTCGATGGATCTTGGTGATGGAAGGTCTCCCTTCTCACAAAAGATTAACTTAACTAGGTGTGAAAAGGGTATAGTATTTTCAACATGGCCACGTGAAGATCTTGAAACATCTCTTGTGGTTCTATTTTCATGCTAAGAGGGCTTCAGATAGGTATAATTTATGTGTCAACCATTTTTATTGACCGCATTATGATGGCAAGCTACTATGCTAGGCGATATCCTTCCCTAGGTCATGGAGTTTTAGGCTCATTAGATGATTTTTAGAACTAAAGTTCCTTTGTAGATTTAGAAACAATGTAATCACTCCTTGTTTAATGATAATGTTGTGTGTCACTAATTTTCTTATGATGTTGTCTTGATAATCATTAAATTGATTGAAGTATAGTCCCACAAGGCACCTCCCATTGTTATGAGATCATTGGGACAAATCCCCATGGACCATGAGTAGAGTACCTATGGGATTACTTGGCTTTTAACCTCCTATTGCATTCATTCCACTAGGCTCATTATGGGATTTCATTTTTCTAGGCTTGATGTGTCCAAGTATATTGGTTTTCCTCATATCTCTACTTGTAGTGAGTTGCAACATAGAGTAGGTTGACTAATTTTGGAAGCTATGAGATAGAGTGTTTAGTTGGAATATTGAACCCTTACAGATGGGAAAGTAGTTCCTGAAAATAACATTCGCAATATTGGAGGGGACCAAGCTCCCTAATCTCCCCACTAATGGGTGCAAAATTATAGAGGCCATTGATGTTAATCCTATAACTATATGTGAAAGAATCAACAATCATGATTAACTGCTTTTGGTAATCAACATGATTACTATTTATAATGTTTATGCTCGAGGAGTAACTCTTTGTGATTTAACTTTAACACTTTACTAGGTGTTTAGGCATAAAAACACTCTATTTATACACTTTTTTTTATATTGATTAGAGATGGAGTACTTTGATTTATACCAACCTCATTGTTTTGGTAAAAGTTAAACAGCCACTCACTCTATTTCATATTAAAATTTTACCTATTATTTATTTATTAGTAAATTTTTATTTATTTATTAAAAACCATAGCCACAAATTAATTAAAATATTAAAAATATAATAAAAAGACATTAATTAATCTCTTCATCTACAAAATTATCCATAAAATGCAAAAGAAACATTTTACCATTAAAATTTTACCTATTATTTATTAGTAAAATTTATTTTTTTAATTAAAAACCATAGTCATAAATTAATTAAAAATATAATAAAAATACATTAAATCATCTTTTCATCTACAAAATTATCCATAAAATGCAAAAGAAACATTTTCCCATAACCATCATATCATCGCTACGATATTCTAAAATATTAAAAAACATCACACTTGGTGTTTGTAGCATGGTAACTGAAAACACTTTCAAATACAAAAATAGAGTATTTTATGCTAGGAAATACAACATATGTATTGTATTTTATGCAGGAAAATGAGTTCGGAAGAAACATTTCATCATATCCACAACATAATAATTGAAAACATAGTATTATATATATATATATATATATATATATATATCATATTGTACAGTGAAAGTACAAATTTATGAATCTGTGATAAACATTTAATTATAATCATAACAATGTCTATGTGACATTTTATTAGCACAGCCACATTAATAAATGTAGTTAATATGCATGAATAGATGTTTATAAATAACATGCACAATCACATTAGTAAATGTGGTTGAAATACACCGATAATCATTAATGATATCGATTTAATATTAATATTAGTATTGATATTAATAAATATATAATAATAATAATAAGATAAAGATAAATAATAATAATAATAATAATAAATAATAATGATAATAAAACAATAATAATAAAAACCACCATAATAATAATAATGATAATAATATTAATTAATTAATTAATAAGAATAATAATAATAATAACTAAAAAATAATTATTAATAACAATAATTATAAACCAAAGAGATTAATATTATAAACTCAATGGATTAGTATTATTACCCTATGGAAAGTAAATTCGAGGGATTAATATTTTAAAGTCAAGGGATTAATAAACACAAAGCATTAATTTTTGTGACTGACTTTCGGATTAATGAAATCAACAATATTTAATGGTTGATGTTTTGAATCTTCTAATGAGGTTCATTGTCATGACTTAATATTATAAACCTTAAGGAATAAAAACCTAAGAGATTAATTTTAGAAACAAATGGAGAATGTGAAGGGTCTCTTAAATATATCTTTATTAATATTATTAATAAACCTAGGGGATTAATATTATAAACCCAACGAATTAATTAAAATCAATTGGATTATCAATATTACCAGCCTAGATCCATATTAACACCAGGTCTATCAAGCACCGAGAGGGATCAAATATCTCGAGGTGCAAACTTATTTTTGGAGTAAAAAACTTGAGGAAAGGTTTGCACCTCGAGAGATTTGATCCCTCTTGGCAGTTAATAGATCCGGTGTTAAGATGGATCTAGGCTAGTTTCAGTGGTGTGAGGTCATACAAAATTTATTGAACATCTAATTATTTTGATCATTTTAAATTTTCTACATATGTATAAGATTAATTTGGTCAATTTAATTTAAAATTTTCTTAATTACCTCAATTTGTTGAGATGAGAGAGACTATTAGTAACTTGAATGATGAAAAATGATGAAATACAAATTTTGAGTGAAAAGTGTCAATGTAACAATTTTTATTGATAGAAAATGTGAATAATAAGAATATAGTCAATTACAAACAATCTTCATTGTGATCAATATGAAACTAGTTTCTTCTACTGTTCCTATTGTCACAACTATTAGTTTTTCCATTTTCTCATATCGATCATATGAAAAGAGTATTTGGAATCCTAAACCATTCAAATATATAACTCGAGCTATTGTAGTAAAAAACATTGTAGTTTTCTCCATAATCAATCATTGTGACTTATGGAGTGTTAAACCCAAAATAATTTTCAATGGTAGTTATTTCTATTACCGCGTTTGAATGCAAAGCAATTAACAATGTTAAATGATGGAAAACGAGAATAATACGAATGTAGCCAATTATAAATAGTTTATAGTTTCAAGAAGAAAACATTTTGAGTAAGAAAACATTTTATTTAGGATGAAAATTCAAGTATTTTATTTATGGTTGAATCACTGTAACACATAAGTCAGTGCACCCCATGAATAATTTTTATGTGCTTACACTGAGAGAGAGTGTGTACGTTTTGGGGGTGAGAAGGAGAGACAAGGTGAGATAGAGATATAGATGGGGACGCGGGAGAGGGAAGAAGAGAGAGGCAAAGACAAGGGGGAGGAAGAGATATAGATATGGAGAGAGAAATGTTAGAGAGAGAGATAAGGGGAAGAGAGAGAGAGGGAGGGGAAAGGGGTGGAGGGAGATAAAGATAAATAGATATGGAGAGAGAATGTGTATGTTGAGGGAGTGATATAGAGAGATAGATAAGGACAAACAATGGGAGATAGAGATATAGATGGAGGAGGCAGAGATGTGCTTACAATGAAATCAATGCACACTATTAATGAAATTACTTTAAAATTAATGTACATCATATATCTAGTTGCATCAAATCATAAATCAACATCTACACTAAAATCAATGCATCTAGTTCAAACAATCAAATAGGATTAGAAATCAAAATCTATACTGAAATCAATGCATCTAGTGAAAGAAATCAAATAGGATTAGAAATCATTATCTACACTGAAACCAATGCATCTAATCCAAGAAATAAAATATGAGTAGAAATCAACATCTATGTTGAAATCAATACATCTAGCGTAAGATATTAAATAGGATTAGAAATCGACATCTACAATGATATCAATGCATCTAGTGCAAGAAATCAAATAGGATTAGAAATCAATATCTACACTGAAACCAATGCATCATGTGCAAGTAATCAAATAGGAGTAGAAATCAACATCGACATTGATAAATGCATCTAGTGTAAGGTATTAAATCGGATTATAAATCAACATCTAGACTGAAATCAATGCATATAGTGCATGTGATCAAATAGGATTAGAAATCAACAATTACATTGAAATCAATACATCTATTTTAGTGAAAATCCAAAATATTCATGACTTTCTAGATCTAACTTCTATATATGTATTTGTTTATGTCTATATATTTCTTCTTCCCTCTCTCTCCACCTTCCATTCTGTGTCCATCTCCCTCCCCCTCTCCTTCTCTCTCTTCCCCTCCCTCTCTCCCCCATCTCTCTCTATCTACCTCTAAATCCCTTTCTCTGCTTTCTCTTCTTCCCTCTCTCCCCTTGCCATCTATATCTATAGCTCCCTCCATATCTCCTTATTTGTCTCTCTATCTCAGCCCCCTAAATACATGTCGTGCTCTCTATCTCTCTATCCCCATATCTATATATCTATCTATCTATCTATATCTCCCTCTTCATTTCCCTCTCTCTCTCTCTCTCTCTCTCTCTCTCTCTATCTCTCCCCCTCTTTCTCTTCCCCCTACATCTATATCTCTATCTCCCATCTCTATCTCTTCATCCCTCCCTCTCTTTTCCTCTTTCTTTTATCCTCTTCTCCCCCATCTATATCTCTATATCCCCTTGTCTCTCCTTATCACCCCCAAAACATACACACGCTCTCTCCATAACTATCTATTCTCTCTCCCTCCCTCTTCCTCTCCCTCTCTCTCTTTGCCCCCCCACCCTCTCTCCCTCTCTCTCTCTCTCTCTCACACACACACACACCAACTCTCCATGTATCCTTTTCCAGTCCCTCTCCACCTTTCTCTCTCTATGTCTTTCTTCACCTTCCAACACCATCTCTCTATCCCCCTATCTCTCTCCTCTCTCTCAAGTCCTCTCTCTTTTTCATTCCTCTCTCTCCCCTGCTGTCCCACATCCCTATTTCTCTGCCCCCATCATACACACTCTCTCTCTCCACCCTCCAACTCTGTCACTATCTACCACCCTCTCTCCTTGTCTCTGCCCCCTCTCTCCCCCCTCCATATCTATGTCTCCCCGTGTCTCTCTTCCCCATCTTTCCTTATCTTTATCCTCTCCTTTTCTCTCTCTTCCCTTGTCTCCTCTCTCCCTCATTCCATCTTCACCTCTCCCTTGTCACTCCATCTCTCTCTCTCCACCTATGTCTCTCAATGTCTTTGTTCTTCACTCCCTCTCTTCCCCCCTCCAAATCAATCTCTCTCCCTCCCTCTCTCCCCCTCCTCTCTCTCTTCCTTTCTCTCTCTCACTTTCTCTCCCACCTCCAAGTATCTCTCCCCCACTCTATTCCTCCTTCTATCTCACTCTCTTTCTTAAATATGATTCCGTTGTATTGTATTTAAGAAATTATCTAAATTTAAAAAAACATAATTGGTTGTAAAATATTAAACCTATATTTTGGATCAATCATGTTAAAGAAAATATAATAATAAAAAATTGAAAAGAATCATACACTATCTTTCCTCTGTCATTGTTAATCAATTTTATTTCTCACTTCGCTTGGATCCTTGGTTAAGATGCATCTATCCTGGTTCTTTATAATATGATTTATATTATATAAATTTCACATATGTATATATAAAAGTATTCTCATTTTTTAATTTATTAAAACCTCCATTTAATCTCTGTGGTAATATTGTTAGTAGTTGTGAGGATGGAGGGTTTATATATACCTCAAAAGTAATTATAACCTTTTTTATATTAGATTTAATTAAAAAATGCTATAAAAATTAAAATAAAGTATTTGTAAGATGTTTTGATTTTGAAATAAGTTATGGTTTTCGGGCATGTGGTATTGATAAGCCATGCTATTGGCCCATGATATTGTAACAAAAAAAAATAATCCTAGACCCATAACATAATAATGAAAAGTCTAGATGGCCCACGATATTTATAAACCATGGTAGTAGTCCATGGTATTATAATTTTCTTCACTCCTCTCCCTCTCTATCTTTCTCTTGTGGGTATTGGAGCATGGTATTGTTAATAAATTTTTATCCGCTTATTAGTTAAATTTATAGATGGAACACATCTATATTAATTATTACAAATATATTGATTACATTGAACCAACATTACAAATGTTTACTTACATTACATTTCTTACATTACATCTACACATGTGCCCTATACTGGGTTATAGCAACTCTCGACACAAAAAGTGAATCAGGTGAGGGGAAATATTACATAAAATATAATATTACAATATTATATGTTACCCAATATTTATAACCACCCCCACCTAATAAATAGTGGCCAGGGGTGGGGGGAAATACTAATTAAAATGTAATATTATTAAATTTTACCTAATATTTCATGTCACACCCCACCCTAAATATTACATTCTACTCAATATTTCCCCTCACTCCTACTAATTTTATAGTTGAGTTTGTTTACTTTTAAATTACAAATATAAAGAAAAATTACAATAAGAAGTGGACCCGTTGAGGGGAAATATTGGGTAAAATGTAATATTATAGTATTATATTTTATCCAATATAACTTAGTAAAAAGTGGATGGAGGTAGGAAAAAATATTAGATAAAATGTAATAATTACATTTTTCCTAATATTTCTCCACCTCTCCAGACAAATGCCCAGTGCCAACATATCCATAAAAAAGTTTTACCTTTACCCACATTTTCTACAACTAATTTGTATCTAAATATAACATCAAACTAACATGAATCTAGGCTAATTTAAATCCCCCTTAAATAGATTATATTCCATAGGAATTCCATGAGTCAATACCATGGATTTTTAAAACCATGTGTCAATACCATGAGTCATTTGCTTTTATTATTTAATTTTTATTTTGAATTTTTAATTTTAATTTTAATTTTATTTTCACAAAATTACAATGTTTACATTACATTAAGTTACACATCTCTACCATATTTTAATTTTATTATGTCCTAGTCAAAATGTTACATTATATTACTTTACTTTACACATTTCTAGCATACTATAGACATTAGATCTTGGCTCAATGAAGAAATTACATCCTCATAATAAAAAGTATTATTTTTTAAATTACTTTATCTCACTATATAAAGTTTGTTGTAAAATAAAAGTGAAAATTCAAGTATTTAAAAATGGTTGACATTGATTTTTAAAGTAGCGTTATTAATTTTTTTTAAAGTAATGTTACAAACAAAATATCTTGCATATACATATATTATCCCTCATGTACTAGGCTATAGAGCACCTCTCGGCACAATAAACCCAAGGGATTAACATTATAGAAACTTGAGATTAATATTATAAACCCGAGGGATTTTAAATCCTAGAGAGTATATTGTTTGTAAACAGATCAATATTATAAACCAAATTGATTAATGCTATAAACCGAAGGGATGAATATTATAAACCCTTATCTTTAATAAACCCAAGAGTTTAATAAACACACGGGATTATACATATTAAAAACCAAATGAAATAAAAACCCAAGGGATTAATATTAAAAACCAAAGTGATTAATAAACCCGAGGGATTAATATTACAAACAAAAGGGATTGATAAACCCAAGGAATTATTAATATTAGAAAACCAAGGGATTAATATTATAAACCCTAGGGATTATAAGCACAAGCGATAAATAAACCCAAGGGATCAATAAATCTAAGGGATTAATATTATAAACCCTAGGGATTAAAAACCAAGGGAGTAATATTATAAACCTAAGCGATTAATATTAGAAACCCAAGGCATTCATGAACCCAACGAATTATTAATATTATAAACCTAGTGGATTAATATTATAAACACAATGGATTAATATTATAAACCCAAAGAATTATTAATATTATAAACCAAATGGATTAATATTATAAAACCAAGAGATTATTCATATTATAAACCCAAGCGATTAATATTACAAACCCAAGGGAATAAAATTAAACCCTAGGACTAATATTATAAACCAAAGGGATTATAAACCCAAGGATTAATAATATAAAACCAAGGCGTTATAAACACTAGGATTAATATTATAAACTCTATAATTATAAACCTTAAGATTATAAACCCTAATATTAATGTTATAAACCCAAGGTATTAATAAACCTAGAGAACTATTAGTATTATAAACAAGGGATTAATATTATAAACCATAGGATTAATAATAAAACCTATGAATATAAACCCTACAGTTAATATTATAAACCCTAATATTATAAATTATAAAGCCAATGTTAAACCTCAATATTATAAACCTAATAATAAAAATCCCTAATATTATAAACTTAATATTAAACACTAGTTTTGTAATATAACAATCTGACGTTGAATAAATTCCAATGTAATGTAACATTGTGATAATAATTGTCGAATTGTTTGTCGTATTGAGACAATGTTTGTCACAATGCAACATTGGATAGATTTTTGTAGCATTCCAACGTCAAAATATACACGCTAATAGAAAAACTTAACATTCTAAAACCCTAACATTTTGGTTTTATATTAATCCCTTAGGGTTTTATATTATAAACCTTTTGGATTAACATTATAAACATGAGGAATTAATAAACCGAAGGGATAATTAATATTATAAACCCAACAGATTAATATTATAAACCCTTAAATTAATATATCAAACCTATGGTTAATATTATACAGACTAAGATTGTAAACCCTAAGTTTAATATCCTAAACTCTAAGAATATAAACCCTTATATTAATATTATAAGCCATATGATGAATATTATAAACTATATAATTAATATCTATACCCTAGGATTAAAGTTAAACCCTAGAATTAATATTATAAGCCCTAATATTAATATATTAAACTCTAATTTTGTAATGTCACAATGTGACATTGAATAAATTCCATTGCAATGTAATATTGCGACAATGATTTTCAAATTAATCGTCACACTGTTACAATATTTGTCACAATGCGATGTTGGATATATTTCTAAATATATTAAACCCTAATTTTGTAACATTATAAACACAAGGGGTTGATAAAGAAAAGGATTATGATATTGTAAACCTAATGGATTATAAACCCTAGGATTAATATTATCAACCTAGATCCATCTTAACTTGAGATCTATCAAGAACAGAGAAGGATTAGATATCTCGAAGTGAAAACATCTTTTTTGAGTGCAAAACTCGAGGAAAGGTTTGCACCTCGAGAGATTTGATCCCTCTCAACACTTGATAAATCCAGGGTTAACACGGATCTAGGCTAGTTTCATTCATGAGTTTCCATACAAAATTTGTTGGACATTTAATTATTCTGATCATTTTAAATATGCTAAATATGTCTTTGAAAATAATATACATCATACATCTAGTTGCATCAAATCAAAAATCAACATCTACATTGAAATCAATGCATCTAGTGCAAACAATCAAACATGATTAGAAACCAACATCTACACTGAAATCAATGGATCTAGTGCAATCATTAAAATAGGATTAGAGATCAATATCTACACTGAAATCAATGCATCCAGTGCAAGTAATCAAATAGGAGTAGAAATCAACATCTACATTGAAAACAATGCATTTAGTGCAAGCTATAAAATAGGATTAGAAATTGACATCTACACTGAAATCAATGCATCTAGTGAAAGCAATCAAATATGATTAGAAATCAACTACACTAAACAATACATTTAATTTAGTGAAAAACCAAAATATTCATGAATTTCTAGATCTAACTTCTATGTCTATATTTGTCTATGTGTGTCTTTTTATTCTTCACTCTCTCTCCACCTTCCATCATTATGTCTATCTCCCTCCCTCTCTTTACCTCTCTCTCCCCCTCCCTCTCCACCCCATTTCTCTCTCTCCACCTCTTCCTTCTTCCCTCTGTCTCTCTCTTCTTCCCCCTCTCCCCCTCCCATATATATTTATACCTCCCTCCCTCTCCGCCCCATTTCTCTCTCTCCACCTCTTCCTTCTTCCCTATATCTCTCTCTTCTTCCCTCTCTCCCCCTCCCATATATATTTATACCTCCATCCATCTCTCCTCATTTGCCTCTCTATCTCACCCCCCTAAACACATCTCTCTCTCTCTCTCTCTCTCTCCATATATATCTCTCTTCATCCCTCCCTCTCTTTGTCTCCCTATTCTTCCCTCTAGCCCCCTACATCTATATCTTTATCTCCCTCTATCTCTCCTTCTTTATCTTTCTATATTAGCCCACCAACATACACATTATCTCTCTCCATATCTATATATATATATCGCTCCTTCTTCCTCTCCCTCTATGTCTCTCACTTCCTCTTCTCTCTCCATATATATCTCTCTTCATCCCTTCCTCTCTTTGTCTCAATCTTCTTCCCTCTCTACCCCCTCCATCTATATCTCTATATCCCATTTTCTCTCCTTATTTCTCTCTTTATCTCACCCCCCAAATATACTCTCCCTCTCTCTCTCCCTCCCTCTCTTTGTCTCTCTCTTATTTCCTCTCTCCCCCCTCCATCTATATCTCTATCTCCACTTGTCTCTCCTTCTCACCCCTAAAACATACAATCTATCTCTCCATATCTATCTATCTCTCTCTCCCTCCCTCTACCTCTCCCTCACTCTCTTCTCCTTCCCTCCCTCTCTCTCTCCCTCTCTCTCTCTTCCCTCCTACTCTCCTCTCTCCCTCAGTGTCTCTCCATCTCTCCCTTGTCACTCCCTCTCCCTCTCCACCTTTCTCTCTATGTACTTCTTCTTCACTCCCTCTCTCACCCCATCCAACTCCATATCTCTCTCCCCTTCTCTCTCTCTTCCCCCCTACTCTCCTCTATCCCTCACTATCTCTCAATCTCTCCCTCATTGTCTCTCCATATCTCCCTTGTCACTCCCTCTCCCTATCCACCTTTCTCTCTATGTATTTCGTCTTCACTCCCTCTCTCACCGCATCTAACTCCATATCTCTCTCCCCTTCTCTCTCTCCTTCTCTCTCTTCCTTCCTCTCTCTCCCTTTATCTCCCACCTCCCTCTTTCTCTCCCCCTATCACACTATCTATCCACCCTCCAACTCTATCACTATCTCCCTCCCTCTCTCCTCTCTCTCACCCTCTTTCCACCCTACATATCTATCTCTCCCTCTCTTCCCATTCTTTCCCTATCTCTACCATGTCCTTTTCTCTCTCTTACGTCATCTCCTCTCTCATTCATTCCATCTTCATCTCTCCCTTGTCACTCCCTCTCTCTCTCCACCTATACCTCTCAAAATATTTTTTCTTCCGTCCCTCTCTTGCCCCCTCCAAATCCATCTCCCTCTCCCTCCCTCTCTCCCCCTCCTTTCTCTCTTCCTTCCTCTCTCTCCCTCTCTCCTCCCCCCTCTCTCTCTCTTAAATCTGATCTCATTGTACTATATTTAAAAAAGTATCTAAATTAGAAAAAACATATTTGGTTATAAAATATTAAACCTATATTTTGGATCAATCATGTCGAAGAAAATACAATAATAGAAAACTTAAAGGAATCATGCACTATCTTTCCTTTATCATTGCTAGTCACTTTTCCTTCTCTCTTTACTTGGATCCTTGGTTAAGATGCATTTATCCCAATTATTTATAATATTATTTATATCATATAGATTTTTCATATGTATATATAAAAGCATTCTAATTTTTAATTTTATTAAAACCTCAATTTAATCTCTATGGGAATATTTTTAGTAGTGGTGAGGATGGAAGGATGGAGGGTTTAAATATATCTCAATAGTAATTATAACCTTTTTTTATTTTAGATTTAATTAAAAAACGTCATAAAATAAAATATTTATAAAATATTTTGATTGTGAAATAAGTTATGGTTTTTGGGCATGCGGTATTGATAAGCCGTGGTATTGGCCCATTGTATCATATTGGCCCATGATATTCTGGCATAATAATTAAAATCTTAGATCCATAATATAACAATCAAAAACCTAGATGACCTATGGTATTTATAAACCATGGTATTGACCCATGCTATTATGATTTTCTTTTATCAAAAAAATTGTTCGTAATTTTATTAATAAAAAAAAAATTAAAATATAACAAATTAAATTTTATTATTTTTATTACTTGGCTCAAACCCATTTTTTTCACTAGGAAGAACTAAAGAGAACATAGAATATTGTGTTTTTTTTAAAGTTATTATTATTATTATTATTAGTCATAATATAGCCAACATTAAAAATGTTGACATACAATGTTTCTTACATTACATCTAACACCTACAAATCTACCCTATACTGGGATGTGGAGCACCCCTTAACACAATAAACTCTATGATTATAAACCTTAGGATTATAAACCATAATAGTAATATTGTAAACCCAATAGATTAATAAACCCAAGGGATTATTAATATTATCAACATTGCAACAATGATTGTGTTGATGGTGCTAGACCCGCCAACATTCAGGGGATCTCCCCGATATGAAGTCCCAATAAGACCTCACATCGTTTGGTGTAGGAGTTCCATCCAGTATAAAGGCTTGGTTTCTAAATCCTTAAATATTTGCCTTGGCTCTAGCTGTGAGCACAAGGGAGTGATGCAATGGTGTATTCAAAAAGCAAGGGAAGTATGCCTGATGAGTGCGCAGTTGCAACTGTGTCAAGGTTCTTCTACTGTAAAGGGGGGAAAGAAAAGTGAGCCTCTAAGTGAGAGGTAATAGTACCACCAAGGAAGAGATACACATGAACCATAAGGATCCGCTTAAAATTAAGTGGAATAGTCCACAATGGATGCGATGATAGTTACAACCAAAAAACAAGGAAATATCTTTTTAGTATCCCGTGGAATAGTCCACGAGGATGGGAAAACAATAGCAACCATTACAACGCATTCTCAATAGGATAAGCACTAAAATAATCAAAGTAGTTAAACTATATTAGTACATGTGAAAGCAAACATGAAATACAAATGTCCACATAATAGTCTTACATACATTCATAGTTTATGCACGAAGAACGTTCCGGCCTTAAAATGATTCTGTTATTAAGAAAAAATTTCCAAACCACATGTTTACAATGTACATCACTAGTCCCAATAGTGAGACATTGGAGCCACTCCTTGCTCCTAAAAGGTATAGCTGATCTCTCTAATTCCTTGTGGGTGGACCCAAGGTGAAAAGTCCTTTTCTCATACAATGAGGGGGTATATATAACCAAGGGGTGATGCTTCCCCCTTGTGACTCTATGTCTACCCTCATGAATGTTTAAATTCCTATGACTTTTCCACTTACATGACTCTTCATATTCATGTGTTTCCTTTGGACTTCCACTTTACAATACATTTGAATACAATATACATGGTTCACATGAATACTCATGACATGAAATGACATGGCACTGTTGACATGGACTTCTTGATGATGTGGCAATTTCAAGTTACTATTGCTACTGAGAGTTGGATGTCTTCTCAGATATGCTTTCTCTTCTCCTCTGCATAGCTTGGTGATACAGAGTCTTTGATGATATTAAGTCTTGGATAGTAGTTGCAAACTTCTGTCCCTTTGCTTCCTCTTGATAGATCCACTTGTGAGTTCAACTGTAACAAAGTATCTAAGCATGCTTCCCTCCTTCTTCTCCTTCTTCATCATCTCGCCATGACTTGATAGTGTACATGTTCCTGCAATTCACTCATGACAGGACAACATCAATATGAAACCCCCTAGTTTAGGATGATGCATTCTTATCCATGAACTAAGCCTGGGACAGGTCACCAACTGAGGAAAGGGGCCCAGTGACAATGCATTGTGCAATTCCAGCAGATAAGGGGAGAGGTTGGGCTCTGAGACTACATAATGTGCAGCTCAGGGAGGCTTCAAAGGAAGAACTACGCAGTTTTTGGAGGTAGTGGGATCCAGTTGAGGGAAATATTACTGGAGGAAGCATTTGTAGTTTTTGAGGCTAAGGAAGGTTGGGCTTATATGCACTGCGTAATTCTAATAAGCAAGGAAAAGGCTTGAGATTGAAGATACAAAATGTGTAGTTCAAGGTAAACTTGGAGGCACCACTGTGCAATTCTGGAGGTCAAGGGAGGATGTTGGACTCAGGATTTTCATAGAGAAGCAACCCTAAAGGGAAGGGACTATGCAGTGCACAGTTCCAAGAAATAGGGTCACATCCTATAGGGTTAAGACTGCATAGTGTGCAGTTCATTCGGCACCCGGTGAAGCTAAGTTTCCCGGTCGGGAATATTTTCTGAAAATGGCTAAGTGCAGGAAGAGAGATGTAATTGTGGTAAACTTCAACTATGATCACACACTTAGCACACTTTTATGACATGACAACATATATCAATGAAACACACAAACAAGGCATTCCTCTCTGTGTGACTACCTCATGACAAGATACGATAAGTGTGACACTTAAGATAGACTTTAGGACAATCGTGATGACACTTGTGCGACAATGCTCAAGACTTTGTGTATGAATGCGACAAATTCTTACATGTTTGGGAAAATTCATATACATAAAGACTGACCTTCGAAACCACCAGAAAAGGCTTGCAAACATTGTACGACAATCAAAATTGCCAAAATACGATAGTTAATCCAATATGCAAAAGGGACCAAGGAACGTCGAGAGAGCTCATGAAATGAGCTTTAGTCTTTGCAACAATCAAGGAAAATACCAAGGAAGGCTCTGAACTTTGGGTGCAAGCCAAAATTTTGGAGGGTGTTGCAGCAGCTACAACAAATTTTCAGACTGATTAATATTATGAACCCTAGGCTTAATATTATAAACCATAAGATTGATATTATAAACCCTAATATTTAAATCTAAGTTTAATATATTAAACCCTAGTTTTCTAAATTAGCAATGTGACGTTGAATGAATTCAATTGTAATGTAACATTGTGACAATGATTATCAAATTGATTGGGATTAATAATATTATAAACTCAACGAATTGATAAACCCAAGGGATTACTAATATTTTTTTTTCTCGTTAAAACTAATCTATTATTTACAGTATCAAGAAAAACAGTTACATTTACAGTATCATTTTACCAGAGGCCAATTGTGGCACTTTGGAATAGGAGTGACCAAAAAGAACAGCCCTCGCAGGGGCACCACATCTGAGAGAAACAACCCTCGCAGGGGCGCCATACCAAAAAAGAACAGCCCTCGCAGGGGCGCCAAACCAAAACTAAACAGCCCTCGCAGGGGCGCCGGACCAAAACAGTTCATCCCTCGCAGGGGCACCAGCATAACTTCAGCAGACATAACATAAACAAACTCTGAGCCAACGTAACATAAACAGTAAAACCAAAACAAGACCTGAGCAGCGATGGAGGTCATGATTCCGAACAGATGGGCGACTATTCGTCCGGCTCCTCCTCGACCACCCGACACCATCCATACTTCTCAATTTCCTCTGCAGTGGGAAAGGAATCCATGTTGACATTGTCCCCTTTGCTAGTCGACACCTCCTGAGTCTGAGGAAGATTGGATGCGTTCTCTGGAGCATCCGCAGGCTTCTCCATGACGTCCTCTGAGCTGCCACCAGGTTGCTTCCCCTTACTGTATTGAACATCGCCGCCATCCGGAGAGTCTTCGAGGAAGAGAACCGATACATGGGCACTGATTCGGGGTTTATTCAGAGAGCTGCTAAAGTTGAAAATGGCAGAACCGAAGGCAGGCATGGGAGCCGGGTCAGAATCAGGGGCGCTTGAGTCCAGAAATTGGCTAGTTTGAAGGGGGTTGGCCTCAGAGATTCGATGACAATGGCAATGGCAACAGTGGGATTGGGATGCATCAACTTGAGGACGCGAAGACCCACCCCGGGCAGAACCTCGACGGCTGAGCAATCGCTGTCGAGGCCTTACCATATTTGCAGGAACACCAGGGGTATGGAGCAACGCGGAATAGAATAACCGTTCAGACTTAAGACTGCCCCCAACAGTCAGGGAAATGGCTTTGACAGCAAGAGCTGTTGCTTGAAGAACCATAAACCAGGCAAGAGCCTGAACACCGAGAACCATGAACTGAGCGTGAACCGGTGCATGGAGAGCTGACCCACCACCTCTTTTAACCTCCCCACCACCACCTCGAATCCCGTCCGCCATTACTGCTTGCTTCATTCGAACCAGTGAGTCGGACAGAGCATTGAATTGCTTCTGAAGAACTCCCATTCTTTTATTCCTTGGCGGCCAGCTACATATCAGCTCGCATGCTTGATCCTTGAGGCAGCACATGGCCTGCATGTGTCCCTCCTTAAACACGCGTCCCGTCCATCTTGTCACCCGCATCCGGGGAAGGGATTACTAATATTATAAACCCAAGTGATTAATATTATAAACCTAAGTGATTATAAACACCAGGATTAATATTATAAACTCTATAATTATAAACCTTAAGATTATAAACTTAATATTAATATTGTAAATGCAAGGGATTAATAAATCCAAGGAATTATTAGTATTATAAACACAAGGGATTAATATTATAAACCATAGGATTAATAATAAACCGTATGAATATAAACCCTAAGATTAATATTATAAACCCTAATATTATAAATTATAAGCCAAATATTAAACCTCAATATTATAACCCAGTATTAAACTTCCTTAATATTATAAACCTAATATTAGACACTAGTTATGTAATGTAATAATGTGACATTGAATAAATTGCAAGCTAATGTAACATTGTGATAATGTTTGTCAAATTGATAATCGTATTGAGACAATGTTTGTCACAATGCAACATTGCATAAATTTGTGTAGCATTCCAATGTCACAATATTAGCCCTAAAGTAAAAACTTAACATTTTAAAACACTAACATTTTAGTTTTATATTAATCCCTTAGGGTTTTATATTATAAACCCTTGGGATTAATATTATAAACTCAAGGAATTAATCTAGCCAAGGGATCATTAATATTATAAACCCAATGGATTAATATTTTAAACCCTAGGATTTATATTATAAACCATTAAATTAATATGTCAAACCTAAGATTAATATTACACACACTAAGGTTGTAAACCCTAAGTTTAATATACTAAACCCTAAGAATATAAACCCTCATATTAATATTATAAACCATATGATCAATATTTTAAACCCTAGGTTTGTTGTTAAACCCTAGCATTAATATTATAAACCCTAATATTAATATATTAAATCCTAATTTTGTAATGTCACAATGTGACATTGAATAAATTCCATTATAATGTAACATTACGACACTGATTTTCAAATTAATCATTACAGTATGATAATATTTGTCACAATGTGTCGTTGGATATATTTCTAAATATATTAACCCCTAATTTTGTAACATTATAAATACAAGGGATTGATAAACCAAAGGATTATTAATATTATAAACCCAAGGGATTATAAACCCTAGGATTAATAATATGAACTCAATGGATTATAAACACTAAGATTAATATTATAAACCCTATGATTATAAGCCTATAGATTATAAACCATAATATTAATATTATAAACCCAACAAATTAATAAACTATAGGGATTATTAATATTATAAACATTGCAATAATTATTGTGAGACTAATTAATATTATAAATATTCATATTTTAAAATCTAAGTTTAATATATTAAATCCTAATTCTGTAATGTCACAATGTGACATTGAATAAATTCCATTGTAATGTAACATTGCAACAATGATTTTAAATTTATTGTCAATTGCGACAATGTTTGTCAAAAATGGACATTGGATATATTTCTAAGTATATTAAACCCTAATATTAAACACTAATTATGTAATTTCACAATATCAAACCCTAATATAAAACCCTAACATTATAAAATCCAATATAATAAACCCTAAGATTAATATTACACACACTAAGAATGGAAATCCTAAGTTTAATATACTAAATCATAGAAATATAAACCCTAAGATTAATATTATAAATCATAGGATTAATATTATAAATCATAGGCTTAATATTAAACCCTAGGATTACTATTATAAACCCTGGGATTAATGTATTAAACCCTAATTTTGTAATATTGCAATGTGACATTGAATAGATTGCATTGTAATGTAACATTGCGATAATGATTGTCAAATTAATTGTCACATTGTGACAAAATTTGTACATTGTAACATTGGACAAATTTTTAAAAATATTGAACCCTAATTTTGTAATGTTGCAATATTAAACCCTAATATAAAACCCTAACATTATAAAACCCAATATATTAAACCCTAAGATGAACATATCAAACCTAATATTAATATATCAAACCTAAGATTAATATTACACACACTAAGATTGTAAACCCTAAGTTTAATATACTAAACCCTATGAATATAAACCCTAAGATTAATGTTATAAACCATAGGATTAATATTTTAAACCCTACGATTAATATTAAACATTATGATTGATATTATAAACCCTAATATTAATATATTTAACCATAATTTTGTAATTTCACAATGTGGCATTAAATAAATTGCATTGCGATGTAGCATTGTGACAATGATTTTCAAATTAATCATCACACTGCGACAATATTTGTAATTTTGTAAATATATTTAGAATAAACCAAAGGAATTGATATTATAAACCCAAGGGATTATAAATGTTATGTTATGATTATAAATTGTAATATTAATATTATAAACGTAACATATTAATAAACCGAAGGGATTATTAATATTATAAACAATGCAACAATGATTGTCACACTGATTAATATTATAAACCCTATGATTATGGACCCTAGGATTAATCTTATAAACCATAAGATCAATATTATAAACCCAAGGTTTTAAAATCTAAGTTTAATATATTAAACACTAGTTTTGTAATGTCGCAATGTGATGTTGAATAAATTCCATTGTAATGTGGCATTGTGACAATGATTATCAAATTGATAGTAACATTGCGACAATGTTTGTCAAAATATGATGTTGGGTACATTTCTAAGTATATTAAACCCTAATATTAATCAATAATTATGCAATTTCACAATATTAAACCATAATATCAAACCCTAACATTATACATAATAAACCCTAAGATTAATATTACACACATTAAGATTGTAAACCCTATGTTTAATATACTGAACCCTTTAGATACCTAAGATTAATATTATAAACCTCAAGATTAATATTAAACCCTATAATTAATACTATAAACCATGTAATTAATATATTAAACCCTAATTTTGTGATGTTGCATGTGACATTAAATAAATTGCATTGTAATGTAAAATTATAAGAATGATTGTCAAATTAATCATCACATTGTGACAAAGTTTGTTACAATGTGATGTTAGACATATTTCTAAAAATATTAAACCCTAATTTTGTAATTTTACAATATTAAACCCTAATATAAAACATTAAAATTATCAAACCCAATATATTAAACCCTAATATTAATATATCAAATGTAATATTAATATATCAAATCTAAGATTAGTAGTACAGACATTAAGATTGTGAACCCTGAGTTTAATATACTAAACCCTAGGAATATAAACCTTAAGATTAATTTTATAAACCATAGGATTAATATTTTAAACCCTAATATTAATAATAAACCTTAGGAGTAATATTATAAACCCTAATATTAATATATTAGACCCTAATTTTGTAATGTCACGATGCGACATTGAATAAATTGCATTGTAATGTAGCGTTGCGACAACGATTTTCAAATTAATCGCCACACTGTGACAATATTTGTCATAGTATGACATTTGATATATTTCTAAAAATACTAAACTGTAGTTTTGTAACATCATAAATGCAAGGGATTCATAAACCAAAGGATTATTGATATTATAAACCCAAGGGAATAAAGATCAGGGGGGTCTACGACTTGTCCTCCTCTACATAAACGAGGTCACAAACATGGGGATTTGAACTTGGGTCTCTTGAGTTTCAACGATTTCACATACCTCAGATTACCAATTGTTCTTCCCCTCATAGGACATTATAAACTGTAATATTAATATTATAACCCCAAAAAATTAATAAACCTAAGGGATTATTAGTATTATAATTATTGCAACAATGATTGTTAGGTTGTTTAATATTATAAACCCTAGGATAATGAACCCTAGGATTAATATTATAAAGCACAAGATTAATATTATAAACATTAAGATTTTAACATCTAAGTTAATATATTAAACCCTTATTTTTTAATGTCACAATGTGACATTGAATAAATTCTATTGTAGTGCAACATTGTGATAATTATTGTCAAATTGATTGTCACATTGTGACAATGTTTGTCAAAATACGATGTTGGATAGATTTCTAAGTATATTAAACACTAATCATGTAATTTCACAATATTAAACCCTAACATTATAAAACCCAATATAATAAATCCTAAGATTAATATTACACACTAAGATTTTAAACCCTAAGTTTAATATAGTAAACCCTTGGAATCTAAACCCTAAGATTAATATTATAAACCCTAGGATTAATATTATAAACCAATATAATAAACCCTATAAAACCATAATATGATAAATCCTAATATAAGAACCTAGCATTATAAAACCCAATATAATAGACCCTAAGATTAATAATATACTAAACCCTAGAAATATAAACCCTAACATTAATATTTTAAAACCTAACATTAATATTTTAAACCCTAGGATAAATATTATAAACTCCGCAATTAATATTACGAACCCTAAGATTAATATATTAAAACCTAATTTTTCATATTGCAATGCGACATTGAATAAATTGCATTGTAATGTAACATTGAGACAATGATTTTCAAATTAATTATCACGCCGCAACAATGTTTATCACACTGCGACATTGGATATATTTCTAAATATATTCAAGCCTAATATGAAATGCTAATTTTGTAATTTTGCAATTTTAAACTCCAATATAGAACCATAACATTATAAAACTCAATATATTAAACCCTAAGGTTATTATTATAAACACTAAGACTACGAGGTCGATTATTATTATAAACCTTAAAACTAATATTAATACCTATGATTAATGTTATCAACCCTAATGTTATATACCATAATATAATAAATTATTATGATATATTGATGTTTTTAATGTTGGGTTTATTAATATAATATTGCAATGCGGCGTTGAATAAATTGGAATACAATCTAACACCATGACATTGATTATAAATTGATTGTCGCATTAAGACAATGTTTGTCGCAAAGTGATGTTGGATAGATTTTTGTTCCATTCCAATGTCACTAAATTAAACCCTAATACAAAACCATTCCAATGTCACAATATTAAACCCTAACATTTATGTTTTATATTAATCCCTTGAGGAACAATATTACAAACCCAAGGCATTATAAAGTGTAGTATTAATAGTAAACCCTAAGATTAATAGTATAAATTATAATATTAATATATCAAACACAAGATTAATATTATAAACCCTAATATATTATACATATTAGAGATCAGTAATATAAACCTAGATTAATACTTACGTGCTTAACGATTAATATCAATCGAAGACCTCTACTAAGGTTTCAAATGAGCTAGGGTTTTAAGCCATCTAAATAATCATTTTCACACTACATTTTTCCTTCCCACATGACTGACGGACCGCCCTGACACCTCTCTACAACTGATTGGGCATATGTTAGTCCCTCATGGGACAGGGGGGTCTACCCCCTCCTTCAAATCTATGGTAATTGGTGCTCATTGCCCCTCTAATGGGAACCCTGTTACAACCCAGAGAAGGAGAAGTTCTTAACAACACATATTTGGGTTCGACTTTAATCTCTACCAGAGGATTTCTGGGAGATGGACATCCTAGAATTGATTGGTAATTCCATTGGAAATTTTGTACAAGTCTCAGAGATCACCAAATGTCGACGGTTCTCATCCTATGTCAAAAATTTTTCTTACATGAACATCTCACAACCCCTCCTGGAATCAGTGGACATTGAGTATGAGGATGAAGTTTGGTCTCAACCATTGGAATAAGAACATGTCCCCTTAAAATGTAGAATGTGTCATGATTATGGGAACTTGTTCCACGATTTCCCTTAGCGGCTGCAAAAGGCACCCTCTCCACCAGCTAATCCTCCCTCAGACAGCTTCTAGGAAGTCCCTTGGCGGTGCCCTAAAGCCAGTAAAGGCCCTACCTTTCATGCTCCACCGCCCCCTCCTTGAGCAGGCCCAAATTAGAAACCTAGGAATGCTTTTCTCTCCTAGAATATTCTGGTGAAAAGGATAATCCAAAATCACCTGAAGCTATGTCTCAATCTCAAGCAACGATGGAGGTGGAAACAGGTCTTGAAAACCCTAAAAGAAAATAAGCAAGCAAAATAAAATCATCGGAAGAGTTATCCAATGGTAAGGAAATTCAACACGTTCTTATCCAAATTCAGTAAGCCCTTGAGCATAGTGTAAAACTTGACCAAATAAATTATGATGAAAAGGTTATGGTTGCTTTCCTGTGGAACTGGGACAAAGATGGATCAAATGACATTCCTCAAGAACAACTAGATCAATTCCAATGGATCTATAAATAATGGGAAAAATTTGAAGTCCCTATGGAATTCCCCGCCCGCGACCCCCCCCCCCCCCCCCCCATGTCCTTAGCTATACACAAAGAGGAAATAACCACCAAGCATGCTGAATCCAACTCAGGATCTAGGAAGAAGGGCAGAAGACCCACCAGTGAAGTGATTAGAGAAGCAGGGTTGATCTTAGTTAACTTAGGACAAGCCAATGTCCTCATGGAATACTACCATTGTTATATAACCCCTCCTCAGTGAAGGTGGTCTCCTAGAACATAAGGGGCCTCAACTCAAAGGGAATGTTGAGATACTTGAGGGATTGAATTCAGCAGGAAAAATCATATATCATAGTCTTGCAGGAAACTAAGGTTATGTAGGATAAACTAAGTGAAATTACGAGCAGAAGTTGGCCCACGACAGATTGCATGGAATTGGATGCAAGGGGTAGTGCAGGAGGGTTAGGAATCCTTTGGGACTCCAGATCTATCTCTTTTGGGAATTGGATCACTTACCCTAACACTCTTTCATGCCAATTTGAATGTATAGGCTCCTTAGAGAAGGTTTGGTTAACAGGGGTTTATGGTCCTTCTTTGCCAGGGATGAAGCCAAATTTTCTCAGTAGTCTATGACAAGTAAAGGAGCTTCTAGGCACGACCAAATGGATTCTTGCAGGATATTTCAATCTGATCAAGGATCTGGGAAAAAATAAAGGAGGAGTTTGATGGTTGGATCCTATCTCTCTCTCCTTTCAGGATTTTATTCAACATCCCAGAGTAGAAGACATTGATTTCATTATTATATATTTCACATGGAATAACCGATGAGGAGATAAGCACTAGATCGCCTCACATCTGGATTTTTTCCTTATCTTAGATGAGATCCTCTAGCAGGACTTATACTTTCAAGCTTCGATCCTTCCCTGCATGGGATCAGATGATTGGCTTATCTTCCTGGAAATTGACTTGAGGATGACGTCAAGGAACAAACCTTTTCACTTTGAATATTTCTGGCTCAAAAAACCTAAATTCATAGGAAATTTAGAAGAATGGTGGAAGGATATCGGTGTGATGAGGCACAGTCATATGGAAACTTTCTAGCTTAAATTGAAAGAACTTAAAGGAAGGATTAAAGCATGGAATCATTCCTATTTCAACAATATTCATCATGAAAAGAGGTAGTTGGAGGAGGTAATGTGGCCAATCCAGCAAGGGATCATCTTAGAAGGTCAGAATGAAACTCTTATTTCTCAGGAGGGTTAGGCCTCAATTACCTTGAGAAAAGGAGAAAATAGGAGGAAATCCTTTGGAGGAAAAAATCGAGGGTCCAATGGCTCAAATAAGGTGAGAAAAACATGAAATTATGTCATAGGACTATGTTAAAGCATTGACAGTTTAACATAATCATTTCTCTCAATGGATTGGGAGGACAAATACTTCTTTAGCATGAGGATATTTCACAGGAGTTGAACGCCCACTTCCAGACCCTGTTCACAGAGCCAAGAATAGAGCAAAGTGGGGCCATCTCCAGAATCAGGTAATGCATTCCCCAACTAATCTCAAAAGATCAAAATGAGGCTCTCATGAGGGATATCTCCTAAGAAAAAGTCAAAGAGGTCATTAGTGTGCTCCCCTCAAACAAAGTTCCGGGCCCTAATGGATTTACCTCTTAACTCTTTAAAGTTGGCTGGCACTTTCTAGGGGTAAAAATACATGAATTGGTCAAGGAATCTTGCTGATCCTGATGGATATGGTCAGGCTTTAATGCTACATTTCTCACACTTATTCCAAAGAAATGTTTTGCGTTGGATTTGAAGGGGTTCCCACAAATTTCCCTGTGTAACTTCATTGAAAAGATTATTCAAAAATTTTATTCAGGCATCTAAAACCTTTACTGAAAATGATTATCGGACCTAAGAAATTGGGCTTCATGGAAGGCAAAAAAATTATGGATGGTCTCCTAGTGGCTCACGAGGTAGTCCACTCTTTATCCTCGTCCAAATCTCTAGGTATGCTTATTAAACTCGACCTCTATAAAGCTTACAACTACCTGAATTGAAATTATATCCTGTTTATTCTAGATTATTTTAGTTTCTTTCACTCATGGATTAGATGGGTTAAATCTATGATTGAAACTCCATTCTATTCCATTCTCGTCAATGGTTTTCCATATCATACCTTTCGAGGTTCTAAGGGTCTGAGACAAGGGGATCCCATATCCTCATTTATTTTTATTATAGTAGCATAGGCTTTGGACCATTTCATTAAATCTTCATATGAGTCCTGTCATCTCCAAGGCTTAAGACTTTCTCTGGAGGCCCCTTCCATAATGCATCAACAATTAATCGATGGCGATATATTAAATGGAAAGCCAACTTTCAAATAAGCTAAGAAATTTGGTTTCATCCTTGGGGAGTTTCAACAAGCCTCAGGTAAACTTATCAATTGGGAAAAATATGATATCATTTTTTTCAATACCCATCCAAGGGTGCAAAGAAATCTCCCCTGGACCCTTGGCTTCTAAATCGATTTTCTTCCTAGTAATTATCTCGAAGCCCCTTGGTCACTAATTCCATAAGAATAACATATTGGAAAGAGTTGTTGAGCTGTATTGATCAGAAGCTTTCTAGCTAGACCTTGAGGGTTTTAAAATCTGCTAGTTGGCTTGTTCTTTTAAGAGCAGTCATGCAAGCTATTCTGATATATCAAATTTCATCACTTCCAAACCTTCGTAGTATTTACAAGGATTTAACAGCCAAGTTTCAGATATTTATTTGGTTGGCGACTTAGATCGAGTGGAAATGGGCCCTAGTGGCCTGGGTTAAATTATGCAAACCTAAGATCCATGGAGGCCTCAAACTGAAATATCTAAAGCTCTTGTCAAAATCTCTTAGTGGAAAAATTTGGTGGCGACAGTTGTAGGGTGCATAAGAGATCTAGAAGATCCTCTGGTCATTTAAATATGACTCAGCTGGTAGCGATGACCCTCTGAACGATCATCAACATTTTTTGAATGGCTCCTCTATCTGGAATATGGCTAAAGCGAATTGGGATATTATAAAGGATGATGGATTTTGGGAAGTCTGGAATGGATGTGAAGCCATATTTTTGGAGGAAAATTGGATGTAATACCCCAAGATAAACCAAGAAGAGAACTTCGGGATATATAAGCATCCACCTCTCACCTAGGAGTCATGTGAGTCAAGGAATTTTGGAAAGATATCAATAGGGCATTGAAATGGAGAGTGTGGAAATCCCCAATGCATTGGACATCTCATTTCCCACATTTGGATTAGGAGGCCCTAGTCTTGATCCTTTGGCATTGACCTATATTGAACAATGGAGAACCAGGTAAACTCAGATGGAGCCATTTTCTGAGAGGGATGTTTTCTCTCAAGGAATATTGTTTTATGATGTCTTCTTTTACAAATCTGGATACTAATCCTTTATGGAAAAGAATCTGGTATTCCAGGCTATGACCAAAAGTTTCTTTCTTTTTCTAGTTAATTGGGCATGGAAAACATCTTACTTCAGAAAAAAAATAGGAAAAAAGGCTTTTGCGGTCATTCATGTTGTCTTATTTGTTGGAATGAGGAGGAAACAACAGAACATATACTTAATTTTTGTCTGATGCCAATGGATCTTTGGGACCGAATTTCCACACTCTTTGGGGTTGTGGATCAATCTGTAAATATTCTAAGAGAATCATTGGAGTCATGGTGTTGGACACTCTTCAAGAATCCCATAGTGAATAGAGTATGGTGTCTTTCACAAGGCTTTGTCCTTTAGAACCTTTGGAAAGCTAGAAATAGAGTAGTTTTCCACTCAGATATCGTTAGGACCGATTAGGTTTGGGAGATAATAAAATGTAACATTAAAGAATCCATATGCATTTCTCGTTGATCAGAGGAAGATTGGAAAGTTGAGGGAAAGGATATCAACATCTTGAAGGTCCTGGCTCTTAACTTAAATCCTATTTCTTTGGGACCCACTCGCATACCCTCTGCGAGGGGAAGCTCACCTGATACCTTTCTCTGCACCCCGCCTCGATTTTTTAAGCTAAAATTTGATGGCACTTCTAAAGAAAACCCTAGTCTAGCTAGCCTAGGTGGTTTAATTCGCAATGATAAGGGGAAAGTCGAGAAAATTTTTTCAGCCTTGTGTGACAACTCTACCAATAATGTTGTTGAATTCCTAGTGTTGGAGAAAGGGCTTCATATTGCAGCTGAAATGGGATTGGTTAAATTGCAGGTCTTTGGGTATTCCCAAATCACAATCTCTATGCTCTAAAGGTTTATTAATGGTACCCCCTGGACAAGGTGATAAAAAGTTGGAGGCTTGAGCTTATTGGAGAACATATACACTCCTGGCTTCCCTCCTTTGACTATGCAGTCATGGAGCACATGGGTTGTGAAGGAAATAAGGTAGCTAATAGGTTAGCCAATTGGTACAGTTATCACTAAGGTTAGGAATTTCTCAATTGACTCACCTTTCAACTCACAAAATGCCTACCTTGAGGAGTTCAATATGATAATGGCCTTGGAAGAGGCATCCTCGATGGGGGTGAAAAGCATCAAGGATATCCGAATGTGTGGTTTATGATGACAAACAAATGAAAGTTGGTGTGGAGGTCAGTCACCTCGTCCTCTCACTGCATTAGCAGTATGGGGGGAGTTAAGATGAGGCATGCAAAATTTCCATCAATTACGTTGGGATTGGGAGTGGGTGAGGGCCATTGGTATATGGACTTTGTGGATCTCTAGGCTTGGTATGATGATGTAGTATTTTGGTGGTCTGTTGTTAGTAGGTTGAGTTCTGGTGGTATTATTGGTCTCTCTAGCTGGTTCCATGTCTGGGAATGGTGGCTTTTTTTTAGCCGACACCTCCTCCTTAGCCTCTGGGTCATAGAATTGATAAATTTCCTTTCTTGTGTGTGGTTTCATACTTTTTTCAACAGTCTTTGTGCTCTATATCTGGTTATTAGGTTGGCCCTCGAGCCTTCTCGTGGGTGGTCAGTTAATTATGTTCTTGGATTCCTTATGTGTTTATGGGGGAGTATGTTTATCATGTCAACTGGTTTTCTTCTAGGGTCTTATCCTTTTGAAGTTTTTCTGAGGCTGCTCGCGACCCATGGCTCGGTAATCAATGATTTGGGATGCTGGATGGATGCTTGTCTTAAGGGTTTCAAGGCAGTTGGTTATTTGGGAGGGGGGGGTGTTGTGACTATTGGGTCAACTGGTATGTGTCTTTGTTCCATGTATCTCCTATTAGAGTCGTTGGTAATCCTTTAGTCTTCTTGTGGAGTTTCTTTGCCACATTTTCATTTACAATTCCTCAAGCTAGAGATAGTGGGTTGGTAGTACCTTTTCATCAAAATATTCTGGAAAAATTGGGGTTGATAGTTGCTTTGGTGCAAATTTTGGTGAGTTGGGTAGCAACACTATTAGTTTTTTCTCTTAGCTCTGTTGTAATGCAACACATGACACACAATTCTCGCTCTTTTCCCGAGTTAAAAGGAATTTCAGTTAGCCATGGGGGCGTCATAAGAATTTGAAGGTGGCGGTGGTGGATAAGGTTCGTACACACTTTGGATGGGGAGGTACAACCGTCTGCAACATGGGCCTCATGGTATGGGGGGCTCGTGGTGGTTGGGGTAGATCTAAGGAAACTCGAGGAGGGCAAACAATGGGGATTATGAAGCTAGACAATGTGATGCATAGGGGCAACGTGAGTGGATGAGGTAAGAAGTATTGTCCTGGGTGTGGAGGGACTACTGGTAGACAATGGTGTTCTGAGGGTTGTCGGGACCTAGTCCAGTCTATCTTGGATTGCTTGGAAAATTCTGATAAGGCTAGGAAGGAAGAACATGATGTATGTCATCGGTACACTCAACCAGCTGCATTATTATAATGTCATGTCTGGGAGAGGATCGTGGTGGTACAACTTGGTTAGAATATGCTATCTCAGAAAATGGAAAAGCTAGAGTAATGGATTGCTCATTTCGAACAGTACCTCTGGTGTCCTTACCGTCCCCCTCTTCCTCCAGGGATTGGTCTAGATAATGTTGCCTCTATTATCTCTGATGGCTGAGAATGGTTACAGGTGTTCTACTTCTCTTATTTTTATTTTGGTGCTTTTGGCCTCCTAAGCTATGAAATGTATCTCTAGTTGTACTATGTTTATATGTCATATGCTACTAGCGGTAGCCAACAAACGTGGTTGGGGTGAGACTACCTGTATTTTGACATTGATGTACTTCTTTTTTGATGAATGAATAGAACCTTGAGTTACAAAAAAAAATTATAAACCCAAATAATTAATATACCTAAAGAATTATTAAAATAATATACCCAAGGGATTAATATTATAAACCCAAGGGATTAATAACATTATAAACTCAAGGGATTAGTGTAACAATGATTATCAATTGATTGTTGCATTATGACAATATTTGTCACAATATGACATTGGATAGATTTTTCTTCCATTCCAATGTCACAATATTAAACCCTAATACAAAACCCTAACATTGTGACACCAAATATAATAAACCCTGAGATTATTATTATAAAACCTAAGTTAATATATTAAACCCTAGGATTATTACACAACAATAAAATAAAAATAAAATACAAAACTTAAAAAAATAAAATCAATAATCATAATTATTAATTAAAAAAATTTGGCTATATTAAATTACATAAAAATAAAAATAATAGAAAATAAAATAAAATTAATAATTATAATTATCAATTATTAATAATTAAACGAGCCTAGATCCATACTAACTCCCGATCTACGAAGTTCCTAGAGGGATAAAATCTCTTTTCACTCTAATAGATGTTTGCACCTCAGAAAATTTAATCCCTCTCGACACTTGGTAGATTTAGAATTAAGATAAATCTAGACTCATAATTAGCAATTATCTAATTAACTAAATAACACTTAAATTATAAAATAAACCTATCGTAATTTGTGGGCTAATATAAGGTATCTCATGTGCATGGACTTATAAAGAATTAATCGCCTTACTTTGACTTCCGCTTATAATGATGCCCAAAGTCTAATTAATAATATGAAAACCGATTGCTAGATAGTATGATCATCCCAACACTTAATTAGCAATATATTGAGTCGTTTCATTATAAAAAAAAAAAAAAATGAAAAATATTAGTTTTTAAATACAGGTCAATGGATGACATATTTAAATGTTCAAATCCATTTAGAAGATATGAATCCATTAGTTACCAAAAACTATTTCGTATAAAAAAGCTGACAAATAAATAGAGAACTTATATACACCAGATGGTCAACAGATAATAATTCATCAGTTACTAAGAAGATCTACAATGTTTTCAACATAGTGAGTTTTCTAATTAGTTCAATAAATTTCCACCCCGAATGCTTTCTTAATGAACTTATCAAATCCATTCAGAAATTATCAACCCATTAGCTTGCAGCTTGCTTCTATATCTCACTCACTAAAGTTAAAAACTAGGAATATAAGGGGGGATTCTTTTACTTTGCACATCGCCTTCTCATGCATATAAAAGAGATCATTTCACTGATAAACGGATAAAAATTCACAAAAGGAATGAATTGATAGTAGCAGAACAACATGAAACCTAGCAATATTCTTATCCATCATGCAATAGTCTAGAAAAAAATAAAGTAGTTAAGATTGAAAAAAGGTAAATACAAAGAAGTTGTTAAAAAAATAGCCAGACCATGATTAGCAAATACAACACTAAAGATATTTGAAGGTATGATGCTTTTGAACCCCAGCTCAATTAATTAATTAATTACCCACCATCTTGCTTGGCTGTATAGTTCCAGGAGCAGCCCTGGATGCCCATATTCATGTTATATGTGACGTGCTTCTTTTTTCTTCAGGCGACCAAACATGATAATGGAAAAGCGCTAACAAATTAAAAAATATGGTATTTTATGGAGGAAATACAATACCTATATCATATTTTATAGTCAAAGTATAACAAAAGAAATATATTTGTCCAATGGAGGAAACCTCAATTTTGTTAATAAGTTTTGTTAATAAGTAACAAAACGTATAGATAATGTTTAGTACACCACTTTTTGGAGTTTTTATTTGGAATTTATGGAAATTATTTAATCAAATTTTTATTTGTGTTGTTTAAATTGAGTTTTTAATTATAAATTTAAAGCTAAAAAAAATCTTCATTGTGAAAAGTTCATAACTCAAATTTTTAATTTCAGAAAATTCCTATTAAATTCTAAACAAATTAGACCAAAAATAAACTAGAAAAACCTCAAAAACATGGACTATAACTAAAATTTTATGAAATTTACACCACATAGAGGTTTCTAAATTTCTAAGTGAATGAAAATACCACAAACGTCATTTTACATCTCTAATTATTGGTTACTTTAGATAGAAGTGGTGTCTCTATTTTTAGATTTTTACTGTGTCCATCTACCTTTGAGTTATTTCATCCAGAAGAGATTCAGTGGGTGTGCGCTACTCACTGATATGTACCATCTACCATGCATGACTGATTTAATGGTATTGGACTTATGTGGGCATGAATGAGAGCTATTTGCATGGCCTATAATTAATGAATCCCTAAGGAAAATCTTCATCTTGAATGTAAACATTCCATGACTTGATTTTAGTAATGGAAATATGCGCAAAAACACTGGATGTTGAAGTACCACTTTAACATCCATTAAAATACTATTAGCCTATGAAACTCACTTTATTTGCAATGAACAATAAATAGTTTCTGCCTACTGAGCGTCCCATTCACTAATGGTGGCATAATTTATGGAAGGAACCAAATAGTTTTTTGTAGAGGCAGAGGACACGGATGATACTCTGGCATACGATCGTGACTGTTGAATCCCATTACTAGAGTTGTTGGTTGTGGATCCTCTGTAGCCACTTTCACCACTTTTAACAAATGTAGGCTTTGTTGGATTTGTTAATGTCATGGAAGTGAAATGCAAGTCATGCCATCATATCCATTGGTATTATTCAATCCATGCTTTCAAGTTCACTATTTTGTCATGTTGTTATATATTAAAGGGAACTCTATCAAGAGTCATCCATCTGGAAGTACCGTTATACTTTTTGTGTTGGCCATCCCTATGTCAGTTGTGTATCAATTCTTCATTTACTATTGTTAGAAACCATATCTTGGTGTCAGTTTCATGTTAATGATGGGGCATACATTAAGGCCCTCCTTTGACAGATCTATTTCGTTGACTTCAACACTTTATCCGAGATGTAGATCTACAAATAATCTAGTACCTTGGAGCCTACAGTCATCAGTGGTAGGTTTCCTCACAACTCACATTGGGTTTTCATCATTGGCCCATGTTGACTCATTCTGCAGAGTGCTCAACTTCAACTCATTCATTTGCACTATGTAAAATGTGCTAGGTATCTTGGTAACCATTTTCATTATTAGTGGTCTCCCTCACATCTATTAACGAGATCCCTTAATGCCTAGTAATCAGACGGTCTCCTTGCATGCCTTACTTTAGCTCATTCATTTGCATGTAGTCAAGTCATACCATAGAGAAGTTTCAAAGGCCTTGGGGCATAAGGCTACCATCATTCCAACTCATTGCCTTCTCCAAGTCACAATTGGAGAATGTATTATGTACTTTGAGAGCCATCATTTAGGGAACTCGCATCAATGTCTAAACCTATTGATAGCTAGTGTGCCAAAGATCTATATTATATCATACTAGAGCTTGAAGAAATCAATCATCAATTTGTTGTGTGGGCATCTATGCTCTATTCTCCCAGTACTGACTATGGGTTTTCCTACCTCATGGATGTATTTCTGTATGTATCTGAATATGCATTTGATTCTCGGTGAGTCTCATGTCTGCGGTCTCTCTCATTGCATCACTCATTGGTCTACTTATTGTAATGTATTTCGACCATCAGGTTAATTAGGCGACATCTGTTATTGCTCAAAACTCCACCCCTTAGGAGCTAAGAGAAAGAGAGATCCATTGCTAAGTCAAAGGGTCAACCTGTGATCATTAAAACATCAAGAAAGGCAAACTTTTGAGGGTTAAACACTTTTATGTAGTTCTGGGTCTGAAACAAAATGCCTATCAACACAATTTGCAACTATTTGGGTCATAATATTAGCCAACAACACCAACTTCTCCATAAAAGTTATGAAACAAAGCATGAGTTCTAGAATAATTCGCTTGACTTAGTCAAGTTTGATCAAATCATGGTTGATTTGGTCATGTTTTATGTGTCTAGGTTCAATGTCTCTAATTTCCAAGAAAATCTGTATAAACCAAGCTCTCCTCTAGTCATGAAGGAGGAACATGATTGTATGCCAAAGTACTGGAGATATTTTGTACAATAAACTTATGCTTGCAAGTTCTACATCACATGAGCTTAGAGGTTACGAGAGTGATCTAGACAACAACTACAAGGGTTCTCCACTATGTACCCCATTCTTTGAGGAATTCAAAGTATTAAAAGCTTTCCCCATTTATATTCATGGTTATTCATTTCATGTTGCATGAGTAATTTGGTTTTGGTATGCATTAATATTTATGGTTGCAGGAAATAGGAAGTGCATGTTGTTGCTTGTGTGTAGGTTTTAGGGGAGAATCTGGAGTCAAGGTCTTGAGGAGATCTTCCCAAATTTACCCTCACCAACAGAGATTGGACCCTCACAAAGCTAAGGTAATTCTTTCACTTTTCCTTGTAGTTCCTAAGGTAAGCTAAGGAGACAGGAACTACTTGATATCTAATTGTCTAACCATATTCTAATTACTCCTTAGATCCTTTTTTTCTATAAACATTAGGCCTTCTCCATTTATATTTAATCCTATTTTGAATCTAGATCTGAAGATTTATGGAGTTTATTATAGAAAAGGGAGGAAGGGGTTGTGGTCTTAATCACTTTCATTTTGGAATAGAAATTAAAAGTTGTGAAGCTCTCCCTCAAGTAGTAGGTAAATATCTCATACATTTCCCTAGGAAAAGGAAACTAGAAGATCTAGTCTTATCTTGAAGCTCTTTAGGTGGGAATGGAAGTCGAATACATTTTAAATTAACATGGGGAAGAAGAAAGAGTCTTATGTAACAAAATTTATAGATTGTTACATTATAAAAATAAATGTGGCATCTTAAATCTCAAAGCATGTTGCTACAACCTAGGGATAACAATACCTCATTCTTTCATCAAAGTGCTAAGGCCATACTTTAGAAAACATCAACAAAGAAAAATATTTAGAAGATGGTTCAAGATTGAGAGATTTTCTAGTAAACAAGTAAGCAGATAGAAAACACTTTGAAGGGTTATACATAAAATATGAGGAGTTAGATCCTAATTCCATCACTGTAATGCATGAGGACATACCCATTTGAACACCAAAGATGAAAATGTCGACATAAACAAAGAAATAAATGAAAAAGAAATACAAAAGTTATTTGGAGCCAAGCCCTTAACAAATTCATTGGTTCTAATGATTTATACATCCATTTGCTTCAAACTTAAAAAGATATAATTAGATTCTACTTGAACCAGACATTACAATGCATTAAAAAGCACCACAATGTTAGAGGAAGAATGAATTCCTCTTCTATTTCATTAATCATAAATGTGGAAAATCCATAAATTTTCTCTAGATTTCACCCAATATTTCTTTTCGAATCCTCCTACAAAATCCTAAACCAAAATCATGGAAAATAGGTTAAAGAAGATTCTCCCCAAATTAATCTACAAAAATCGATGTGAATTCATGCAAAAATGAAAAATCATTAATAACAAAATTATTGTCCAAGAGGAAGTAAACTTAAGGATAATAAACACATGTGAAATTATTATTAAAATACATATGGATAATGTGTGTGACCAAGGCACTCTTTTATTTTTAATGTTATAAGTAAATTTGATTTTAATATAAAACTTTGTTTTCTGCTTATTTTAAAGAACTTTGGATTGCACCCTTAGTAAAGGGGGACTCACTAACTATTTTAAAAGTAGTGGAGGATTGAGGCAAGGATGCCCCCCAAATGTATATCATAATGGTAGAGACATTGAGAAGAAAATTGGAATAAAAAAGGTTTTCTAACTAAGTTTTCTAGCGGCAAAATTAGCTAAAGGAGTTAAAATTAATCTGTAAATGACAAACTTTTGCTTGGATGGGATTTGACCATTATTGTTGACAGTTATAAATTTATGTAGATAATTTTATTAGTTATTTTTGAGGAAATGTAGATCATGGTAAAATCCAAATATATGGATGGAATATCAAATCATAGCTCCTTCATGAAATTTCTAGAACATTATCATCCCCTTGCAAAGACTCATAGGCATCCTTTAGGTATCTTGGAATGTTGATTTATATCGAAAATCCCTCTACTCACTCTTGGAAAGGAAAATAATATTAAACCCAAATTCTAGTAGCAGGGATCATAATGTTTTAGTACCGAGTACCGAGTATTGGTATGCCTACCTCGGGGATGTACTTCTTTAAGTATTTGACTATAATTTTGAGTCTTTGTAAGTCTCTTGTCTGTGATCTCTCTCTACCTCACTCACTAGTCTATTTATTGCAATGTATGCCATCTATAGATTATGTTTTGACCTCATACATTAGGGGGTAGCTGATATAGCTCAAAAATCCACCCCCTAGGGTATAAGAGAAAGAAACAACCATTGCGAAGTCAAAGGGTCAACTTATGAGCAATAGAACATCAATAAAAGTGGACTTTTGAGGGTTAAACACTTTTATGTAGTTTGGTTCTGAAACAAAATTCCTATCAATGCCCTTTTCTAGTATTGGCATCGAAATATTAGCCAACAATTCCATCTTCTCCACAATTATTATGAAACAAAGCATCAATTCTAGAAGAATTGGCTTGATTTGGTCATGTTTAATCATAACGTATGATAAGGTCAAAAATGTGTCTAGGTTCAATGTGGCTAATCGCCAAGGAAATCTATACAAACCAAGCTCTCCACTTATCACAAAGGAGGAACATTGTTGTATGCCTAAATGCTGGAGAAATCTTCTACAATTTATGCTAGCAAGTTCTGCATCCTATGAGCATAGAGGTTAGGAGAGTGATCCTGACAACAAATTCAAGAGTTCTCTACTATGTACCTCATTAAATGAGTAATTCAAAGTATTGAAATATTCCCCCATTTATATTCATGGTTACTCATTTGATGTTGCATGAGTAATTTGCTTTTGGTATGCATTAATATTTCTAGTTGCAAGAAATAGGAAGTGCATGTTGTTGCTTGTGTGTAGGTTTTAAGGGAGAATCTGGAGCCAATATCTTGAGGAGATCTCCCCAAAGTTAGCCTCACCAATACAGATTGGATTATCACAAAGCTAAGGTAATTCTTTCACTTTTCCTTGTAGTTACCAAGGTAAGTTAAGGAGACTCGAACTACTTGATATAAAATTGTTTAACCATATGCTAATTACTCTTTAGGTCCTTTTTTCTGCAAACATTAGGCCTTTTCCATTTATACTATTCCTCTTTTGAATCTAGATCTGGATATTTGTGGATTTTATTCTAGAAGAGGGGGGAATGGGTTGTTGGCTTAACCACTTTCATTTTGGAATGAAAATTAAAAGTTGTGAAGCTCTCACTCAAGTAGTAGGTAAATATCTCATACATTTCCCTAGGAAAAGGAAAATGACAAATAGAGTCTCATCTTGAAGCTCTTTAGGTGGGAATGGAAGTGGAATACATTTTAAATTAGCACGGGGAAGAAGAAAGAGTCATATGTAATGAACTGTACAAATTGTTACATCATAAAAATAAATCACAGGCATCTTAAATCTCAAATCATGTTGCTATAACCTAGGGATAACAATACCTCATTCTTTCATCAACAAGTTAAGGCCATACTTTAGAAAAACATCATCAAATAAATATACTTAGAATATGGTTCAATATTGAGAGATTTTCTAGCAAACAAGTGATAGAAAACATTTGAAGGGTATACATAAAATAGGAGTTAGATCCTAATTCCATCATTGTAATGCTTGAGGACATCCCCATTTGAATACCAAAGATGAAAATGTCAAAATAAAGGAAAAAGAAATCACCAAATGTATTTGGAGCCGAGCCCCTAACAAATTCATTGGTTCTAATGATTTATACATCCATTTCCTTCAAGCCTAATATGGTATAGTTAGATTCTACTTGAACCACACTTTACAATACATCCGAAAGAACCACAATGTTAGAGGAATATTGGATTCCTCTTCTATTGCATTAATCCTAAATGTGGAAAATCCATAATTTTTCTTTATATTTCACCCAATTTTTATTTTAAAATCTTTCTACAAAATCATGGAAAATAGGTTAAAGAAGATTCTCCCCAAATTAATCTCCAAAAGTTGATATGATTTCATGCAAAAATGAAAAATCATTAATAACAAAATTATGGTCCAAGAGGAAGTAAAATTAAGGAGACTAAATACATGTGAAATTATTATTAAAATACATATGGATAATGTGTGTGACCAAGGAACTCTTTTATTTTTAATGTTCAAAGCAAATTTTATTTTAATATAAAACTTTGTTTTCAGCTTATTTTAAAGGACTCTAGATTGCACCCTAGTAAATGCGAACTCACTAACTATTTTAAAAGTAGTGGAGGGTTAAGGCAACGATGCCATCTTTACCGACAAATGTATATAATATTGGAAGAGACATTGAGAAGAAAATTGGAATTAAAAAGGTTTTCTAACTGAGTTTTCTACTAGTAAAATTAGATAAAGGAGTCAGAATTAATTTGTACATGACAAACTTTTGCTTGGATGGGATTTGACCATTATTGTTGATAGTTCCAAATGTATGTAGATAATTTTATTAGTTATTTTTGAGGAAAAGTAGATCATGGTAAAAGCCAAATATATGGTTGGAATATCAAACCATATCTCCTTCATGCAATTTCTAGAACATTATCATCCCCTTACAAAGAATCACAGGCATCCTTTAGGTATCTTGGAATGTTGATCTCTTTCGAAAATACTTCTACTAAGTCTTGGAAAGGAAAATAATATTAAACCCAAATTCTAGTATTGGGGATCATAATGTTTTAGTACAGAGTACCAAGTACTGAGTATGGGTATGCCTACCTCAGGGATGTACTGATTTATATATTTGACTATAATTTTGAGCCTTTGTAAGTCTCATGTTTGCGATCTCCCTCTACCTCACTCAATGGTCTATTTATTGCAATGTATATCATCTATAGATTATGTTTTGACCTCATACATTAGGGGGCGTCTATTATAGCTCAAAACGCCACCCCCTAGGGTCTAATTGAAATAAACGACCATTTCCAAGTCAAAGGGTCAGCTTATGATAAATAAAACATCAAGAAAAGTGGACTTTTGAGGGTTAAACACTTTTATGCATTTTTGGGTCTGAAACAAAATGCCTATCCATGCTCTTTTCTAGTAGTTGGGTTGAAATATTAACCAATAATTCCATCTTCTCCACAATGATTATGAAACAAAGCATGAGTTCTAGAAGAATTGGCTTGATTTGGTCAAGTTTTATCAGATCATGATTGATTTTGTCATGTTTAATCATAACCTATGATAAGGTAAAAAAAGTGTCTAGGTTAAATGTGGCTAATCGCCAAGGAAATCTATATAAACAAAGCTCTCCACTAATCACAAAGGAGGAACATTGTTGTATGTCGAAATGCTGGAGAAATATTCCATTTTAAAATTATGCTAGCAAGTTCTACATCCCATGAGGATAGAGGTTAGGAGAGTGATCCAAAAAAAAAATACAAGAGTTTTCTTCTATGTACCTCATTCTATGAGTAATGAAAAGTATTGAAAACTTTCCCCATTTATATTCATGGTTCTTCATTTCATGTTTCATGAGTAATTTGGTTTTGGTATGCATTAATATTTCTATTTGTGGGAAATACAAAGTGCTTGTTGTTGTTTGTGTGTAGGTTTAGGGGAGAAGATAGAGCCAATATCTTGAGGATATGTCCCCAAATTTAGCCTCACCAACAGAGACTGGATTCTCACAAAGCTAAGGTAATTCTTTCAATTTTCCTTGTAGTTTCTTGTGCATGCTTTGTAGTAGCTTTCCTTGCTTCATCACTATACACGGACACATACCTTCTGGGCAGAGTGTGGGTAGGTATAATGGTCTTAAACTAGCCTATTATTATAGGTGAAATTTTCTCTTAAACAATTCTCTCTATAGGCCTTGAAACATTCTAAGTTTTCTAATAATATAATTTTAGCTAAGGACTTCAATGTCATATTGAAAAATAAGGAAGAACATAAGTGTCAAGAGAGTTTAGGAACCTTTAATAGAAAAAATGGAAGACCTCATGATGGATTTGTATCTACTTGATATCAAATTAGTGAAGGGGAAATACTCTTGGAAAAGCACAACAATAGGACTAGGAAATATTGTTAATGAACTAGACAAATTCCTTATTTTAATTGAATTCTTGCTAAGAACATCTAATCCTGCCCCATAAATTGTCTCTAACCATATGCTAATTATTCTTTAGGTCCTTTTTTCTGCAAACATTAGGCCTTTTCCATTTATATTTAGTCATATTTTGAATATAGACCCAAATATTTATGGAGTTTATTCTAGAAGAGGGGGAATTGGTTTTTTCCTTAACCACTTTCATTTTGGAATACAAACTAAAAGTTGAGAAGCTCTTCCTCAAGGATTAGGTAAAGATATCATACATTTCCCTAGGAAAATGAAAATGGCATATCGAGTCTCATCTTGAAGCTCTTTAGGTGGGAATGGAAGTGGGATACATTTTAAATCAACACGGGAAGAAGAAAGAGTCCTATGTGACAAGTTGCACAAATTGTTACATCATAAAAATAAATATGGCATCTTAAATCTGAAGCATGTTGCTATAACCTAGGGATAAAAATACCTCATTATTTCATCAACAAGTTAAGGCCATATTTTAGAAAAACATCATTAAAGAAATATACTTAATCGTTCAAGATTGAGATATTTTCTAGCAAACAAGTAGGTAGATATAAAACACTTTGAAGGGTTATACGTAAAATAGGAGGAGTTAGATCCTAATTTCATCATTGTAGTGCTTGAGGACATCCCCTTTTGAATAATAAAGATGAAAATGTTGACATAAACAAAGAAATAAAGGAAAAATAAATCACCAAAGCATTTGGAACGGAGCCCCTAAAAAATTCATTGGGTCTAATGATTTATCCAACCATTTCCTTCAAGCCTAATAAGATATAATTATATTTGACTTGAACCACACTTTAAAAGACATCCAAAATCACCACAATGTTAGAGGAAGGTTAAATTCCTCTTCTATTGCATTAATCCTAAATGAGGAAAATCCAACCTTTTTCTCTAGATTTCACCCAACATCCCTTTTAAAATCTTCCTACAAAATCATAAACCAAAATAATGGAATATAGGTTAAAGAAGATTCTCCCTAAACTAATCGCCAAAAATTGATGTGAATTCATGCAAAAATGAAAAAGCATTAATAACATAATTATAGTCCAAGATGAAATAAACTTAAGGAGAATAAATACATGTGAAATTATTATTAAAATCCATATGCATAATGTGTTTTACCAAGGCACTCTTTTATTTTTAATGTTCTAAGTAATTTTGATTTTAATATAAAACTCTGTTTATTGCTTATTTTAGAGGACTTTGGATTGCGCCCCCAATAAATGGGACCTCACTAACAATTTTAAAATCATTGGAGGGTTAAGGCAAGGACGTCCCCTTTCCCCAAAAATGTATATCATAATGGAAGACACATTGAGAAGAAAATTGGAATAAAAAATGGTTTCTAACTGAGTTTTCTAGGAGTAAAATTAGCCAAAGGAGTCAGAAGTAATTTACAAATGACAAACTTCTGGTTGGAGGGGCTTTGACCATTATTGTATAGAGTTCCAAATTTATTGTAGATACATTTTTTAGTTCTTTGGGAGGAAAATTAAATCATGGTAAAATCCAATTATATGGATAGCATATCAAATCATAGCTCCTTCACGTAATTTCTAGAACATTACCTTCCCCTTTCAAATACTCATAGGCATCCTTCAGGTATCTTGGAATGTTTATCTTTCTCAAAAATACCTCTACTTACTCTTTGAAAGGAAAATAAGATTAAACCCAAATTCTAGTAGTAGAAATCATAATGTTTCAGTACCGAGCACTAAGTATGGTTATGCCTACCTCGGGGATATACTTATTTATGTATTTGGCTATAATTTTGTGTCTTTGCAAGCCTCCTGTATGTAGTCTCTCTCTCTGCGTCACTCACTAGTTTATTTATTTCAATGTATATCATCCATCAGATTATGTTTTGACCTCATACAATAGGGGGCATCTGTTATAGCTAAAAAGGCCTCCCCATAGGGTCTAAGAGAAAGCAATAACCATTGGAAAGTCAAAGGGTCAACTTGTGATTAGTGGAACAACAAGAAAACTGGAATTTTGAGGGTTAATTTTTTTTATTCAGTTTTGGGTTTGAAACAAAATGCCTATCAACACCCTTTGCTAGCGTTGGGGTTGGGATATTAGCCAACAATAACCTCTTCTCCACAAACATTATCAAATAGAGCACATGTTATAGAAGAGTTGGCTTGGTTTGGTCAATTTTGATCAGATCATGATTGATTTGGTCATGTTTAATCATAACCTATGATATAGTGAAGAATGTCTCCAGGTTCAATGTGGCTAATCATTAAGGAAATCTATATAAACCAAGCTCCTTTCTAGTCACAAAGGAGGAAAATTATTGTACATTGAAATGTTGGAGAAATTTTCTGCAATAAATTTATGCTAGAAAGTTCTACATCAAATGAAAAGAGAGGTTAGAAGAGTGATCTAGACAAAAATTGTAAGAGTTCCTAGCTATGTACCTAATTCTATGAGTAATGCAAACTTTTAAACGTTTTTTCCATTCATTTATTGTTTCTTTATTTCATGTTGCATCAGTAAATTAGTTTTGGTATGCATTAATATTTGTGATTTCAGAAAATAGGAAGTGGTTGTTTTTTCTTGTGTGTAGGTTTTAGGGGAGAATCCAGAGCTAATATCTTGAGGAGATCTTCCCAAAGCTAGCCTCATTGATAAAGACAATATTCTTGGAAAACTAAGGTAATTATTTCACTTTTCCTTGTAGTTTCTTATGCATATTTGGTAATTACTTTCCTTGCTTCACCACTAAACAAACACACACACACACACACCTTCTAGGAAGACAGTGGGTAGGTCTACTGGGCTTAAACTAGCCTATTACTCTAAGTGAAATTTCCTCTTAAAAAACTCTCTTTATAGGCCTTGAAACATTCTAAATATTCCAAGAATAACATTGTAATTAAGGACTTCAATGTGATATTGAACAATAAGGAATAACATAAGTGGCGACATAGTTTAAGAACCTTTCAGAGAAAAATGGAAGACCTCTTGCTGGATTGGGATCTACTTGATATCAAATTAGTGAAGCCTAAATTTTATAGCATCATCCAACACTCCTATAGTTCTAATGATCTGGAATGGCCTTGCACAATATTTTTCCATATAGACATGATAATTTATTGAAAAACAATATTTTGAATTCCATACGTGAATCTGTCCTTTAAAATGCACATACACACGTGGGTACCATAATACAAAACCCTTGTATATTATTTAAAATATGAAAAAATAAAATAATATCCTATCTTTTGGGTGGGGTTTATGGGTTTCACCGAAAGCCCACCTACAGGATCTTGTGACCTCACCAAATCAACTAATTTTTGGTGGTATGTATACACCTCATGGGAATTCCTAATGAAATCAAGGAGATAGGATGTTGGCATTATAGTCTTTTTGATCCAGAGATCAAGCTTAATTTCTTTGTGCCTCCTACACTCCCATTCATAGGAAACCCTTATTTCCTTACATATATTCTTACCCTTCATTATATGGCATCCTTTTTCACATGCTTGGGAGGTGATCGTTGAGTCTTGGCCTAAACAGATCCGGAAGAAGGTTTCGTTGGTGCCATGGTCAGATCAGATTATATCCCTCCACTACTCTTTACTGATATCAATAAAGAAGCACTGCCTAGTTTTTGATATGTTGTGAGCTCATGTTTCTATCATTCATGTGTAATATGTCATGATGTATATGTTTATGTTTGATGAACTAACATTTTTATTATGCACACACTTTGAACTACCTCATATGCATATGCTTTTCTGAACTGTATTCCAGGTCTATTCACTTGGGAGGAAACAAAGGTTTTGGACCCTACGGGATCAAAATCGAATGTAGGACCTATGGGTACTCCTCTCAAACCCAAAGTGGTAGTTTGTATAGTTTCCTTGCTTGAACGTATGCTTCTTGTTGATTTTATGCCTTCGATTTGTTGAGGTTGTCAACGCTTACCTTAGGGAAGTTTTTCCCACCAATAGTACTAGCGACTCGAAAGAGGGGAAGAGGTCAATGCATTTTTCAAAGAATGAAAGGAGCGTTGAGAGAAATAATCCCAAACAAATGGAACTCCTTTCTTCAGTATTCATATATATCCTTTCATAATCTCGACATAATTTATGATAGATCTCCTTAAGAAATTGGCTTTTCCATGGAGACTCTGAAGTTGACGAAAAATCGATGGGGAGGGAATTGAAGTATTGCCTCAACCTTGAAGGGATCAACAGGAATCCATTTATTGGACATAATGAATCCCAATAATCGATCAGATGTGAAAACAAAAACGCATTTATTAGGGTTCAACTAGATCTAATAGTCACAACATCTTTCAAAAACCAGACAAATATGCTTTGGATGATCCATTCTCTTTCGAGAACGAGTAGTTAAGTCATCGAAATATGCCTCTATTATGTGATTAAGTTGTGGAGAGCATAAGACATGGCCCAATGAAAATTTTCTCCAACATGTTTTAGGCCAAAATGAATCTTCTTTTACACAAATGTACCCCAACAGAAAATAAATGTTTTTCTGGTGTTGATCTTCAAGACAGATAATTATTTGATTATATCCCGAGAAACCATCCATAAAGGAAAATACCTCATTTCTGTCACACTCATTAATGATCTGATCGATAAATGGAGTGGGGAAATTATCTTTAGGACAAGATTTATTCAAATCCCTAAAGTTGATGCATACCTGGATCATTCCTTTCTTTTTATCAATAGGGACTGGATTTGAGACCCATTCAGTTAGAGGAACGGGGTATATGAAACCTGCCTTAAGTATCTTTTCAACATCAGCTTTAATAGTTGCATCTTTCCTAGGATTTATCAGTCGAAGCTTTTTTCATCCAGGCTTAGCATTTTTGTATGTCTTGATATCATGTTGAACTATCAATGGATCAAAACCAAGTATTTCTTCATAGGACCAAGAAAAAACCTCCCAAAACTCCTTAAAGAGGTCAGTATAGATCTTGATTTCTTCAGGGGAACATTAAGCTCCAATGAAGACATTCTCGATGATATTAGGCTTCCTGGAAATGTTCACCAGAATGTTTTATGAGATATTAGACATATTACCTTCGAAAAAAATCTGTGATAGGGCCAAAGGATTTAGAATTTTGTGAACACTTCCAGTTGAAGAAGGATCGGACAAATTTTATTCAACTTCATGCAAACTAGGGAGAAAATATGACTGATGATGCAAATCATGCCACGATCTTTTTGCACCAGTCATTGCTTCTAAAATTGCCTCTTTATATGGTATGAAAATGTCAAGGCAATACATAGCTGAAGTAGAGTCACAGTCCAAACTGGAGCCACATCACCATCCAAATCCTTTGATGGGGGGGGGGGGGAGATGGGGTCAGAATATATAGAATTAACAATAGATTGGTATGTGATTTTTGATGCATATATAGGATACACCATTCACCTATATTACTTGATATTATTGTGAGGATTAGTTATGTAGCATCAGTGATCACATATTCTTCGAGCGTGATTGATAATATTCTCTTCTATATGTGATATTGAGAAATAACTTTGTTGTGTTCCTTTGCGGCTATGATCAGATGATCCATTATGTATTCTTCAGTATTTTTTTACACTTATGTATAAATTTTGGATCCACTCTATACTTGATCTATGAACATACTTTACTATCTATAATCATGGGTATGCCTGCCTCAGAAATGTGTCTTCTTTCTGATTCGTTCCACAAGTATTCAATGGGCCAGAATCTGGTGATCTCCTCTCAAGACCTCAAATGATCTCTCTTTGTACTTAGTATATTTTAGCCATCTATTGTCTAGGTAAATCCTCTTTATGGACAGAGACGATCCCTCTAGCCCAATTAGTGGGACTAGCAACCTATGTGACAATCTACTCGACAATTTCCTAAGTTACAATTGAAATGAGAGACGAAGAAGATGACCTACCTCGTTTTGATACTATCACGTTGTCCTTTGTTGAAAACCTCGAATCACTTGTGTCAAGGGCTCATTCCTGCTGCTCACAGCATTTATGCACCTGCACAAGAGATCAAGACACATCAAGACATGAAAATACAAATAGCATATTCAAAAGTAACCTACTTAACAGATCGAGGAGCGTTAAGCTAAATGATACATGAGCATACACATTTAGGGAAAATGAACAAACAATTTATATTAATAGAATAAAGGTAGAAGCATACAACTAAGCCTTGATGTCAATAGTCTCTCCTTGAATGAATGTCCAATTCCAAGCTTAATCTCTCCAAGCACTCCTTCTCCAAACCAAATGGGTATCATGTAGGCACAATCTCTGCATAAGGGTGCAAATAGCCAAAGACCAACCATTTGGGAATGGGAAAAGATGAATATAGGTAGGGAAAGGGAGTTAGGATCTCTCCAAAGATAGTAGTAGGCCCTGATCTCAAGGAGGTAGCTCATAGGGATAAGACCAAGAGGGCAAGTTGGGAGAGCTTGACCTCATCTATGCCGAACAACCTCTAGCTCGCCACTCTAGAAGCTTCTAGATCATGAATCTTCTCATCCTCTTTGGGAAAATAGCCTTTTTGGGATCATTGCAGGTATACAAGTAAACAGAGTGATGTCATCGTGAGTTGACTATAATACAATGGGTGACCATCACGGTTTTTAGTCTCATAAGAGCGATGATTCTCAAATTAGGGTTTTAGAGTTATTTCCTTCAGGGGAAGCTCAAGGTATTTTCCAATCAATGTCTTAAGGAGGATCTCAGCTGCATATATGAATGAGTACACTACATGATGGTCATATTTTAGGCACTTTGGGGTATGTCATTGTGAAGTGCAGGAGGTGTGACAAAATATTTTGTAACAGATGCCCCCTAAAACATGAAGGTAGAATAGGGCGTGATCGCTGAGATGCTTTACAAGCTTTTGCAAGGACAAGAAAAAACATTGTGAGGAGACCTATAAATCAAGGACACATATACATATATGCTACCCCGAACCCCATGGTGGTTGTGTCAAATTAGGGTTTTAGAGCTAATTCCTTCAGGGGAAGCTCAATTCATTTTCCAATCATTGTCTTAAGGATGATCTAAGATGCATATATGAATGAGTACACTGCATGATGGTCATGTTTCGGGCACTTTGGGGTATGTCACAGGGAAGTGCAGGAGGTGTGACAAAATATTGTGTAACACCATCATGTACCCCTTCTGACCGCATACATTAGGGAGCATCTGTTATAGCATCATTCAACACTCCTATAGTTTTGATGCTATGGTATGGTCTTGGGTAGCCCTTTCGCATAGATACTTGATCATTTATTAAAAAACAATATTTTAAATTCCATATGTGACTCTTCCCTTTAAGAAGGGCATACGCACATGTGTACCATAATACAAAACCTGCGTATATTATTTAAAATATGAAAAAATAAAATAATATCCTATTTTTTGGGCGGATTTTATGGGTTTCACCAAAAGCCCACCTACATGGGAAGGCCTAATAAAATCAAGGAAATAGGATATCAACATTATAGTATTTTCGATCCCCAGGTCAAGTGTAATTTTCCCTATGCCTCTTGTACTTCTAGTCATAGGAAACCCGTGTTTCCTTGCATAGATGGTCATCCTTCATTATATAGCATCCTTTTGCACATGATTGAGAGGTGGTATTTGAGGCTTGGGCTGGATGGATCTTGAGGAAGGTTTTTTTGGTTCCGTGGTCGGATCAGGTTGTATCTCTCCACTACTCTTTTTTGATATCAATAAAGAAGCTCTGTCTAGTTTCTGATATGCTATAAGCTCATGTTTTTGTGATTCATGCATAATATGTCATGATTTATATGTTTATTCTTGATTATATAACATGTTTATTATGCACGCACTTTGAACTACTTGTTATGTATATTCTTTTCTAAATTGTGTTGCAAGTTTGCTCGCTTGGGGGGAAGTAGAGGGTTTGGACCCTATGGGATCGACATTGAATGTAGGACCTACAAGCGTTCCTCTCAAACCCAACTTTGTAGTTTATATAGTCTTCTTGCTTCAATGTATGCTTCTTGTTAATTGTTTGCATTCAATATGTTGAGGTTGTCAACTCTTACGTTAGGGAATATTTTCCCTCCAACAAAAAATAAATTTGGAAAAGCATAAGAATATAACTAGGAAATATAGCTAATAGACTGTACAAATTCCTTATTTAAATTTACTTCCTTCTAAGAACATATAATATTGTCCCATAAATTGTCTCTAACCATACGCTAATTACTCTTTAGGTCCTTTTGTCTACAAATGTCGGGCCTTTTCCATTTATATTTAGTCCTCTTTTGAATCTAGATCCAAAGAGTTATGGAGTTTATTTTATAAGAGTGGGGAATGGGTTGTTGTTTTAACCACTTTCGTTTTGGAATAGAAACCAAAAGTTGCGAAGATCTCCCTCAAGTAGTAGGTAAAGATCTCATACATTTCCCTAGGAAAAGAAAAAGGAAAAATTGAGCGTCATCTTGAAGCCCTTTAGGTGGGAATGGAAGTGGAGTACATTTTAAATTAACATGGGGAAGAAGACTGAGTCGTATTTAAAAAAATCCACATATCCTTACATCACAAAAAGAAATGTGGCATCCTAAATATTAAAGCATGTTGGTACAACCTAGGGATAACAATACTTGATTCTTAAATCAACAAGCTAAGGCCATACTTTAGAAAAACATTATCATGGAAATATACTTAGAAGATGGTTCAAGGTTGAGAGATTTTCTAGCAAACAATTAGCTAGGTAGAAATCACTTTGAGGGATTATACATAGAGTAGGAGTGTTATAGACATTTTTGGGCACTACAACCCCAAGCATGAAATTTCCATAAACCAAGGGCTCCTAAGTCCCTAAAAGTGTTGTTCTAACTCCTAAAGGAACAAGGTCAACTGATTACAGCTTCTCCCAGAAGTTCTCCATGAAAAACTACTCAGAACTGGTCAAAACTGGATCAATGCACTTGCTCCATGGCCAAGGTACGATGCATCACACCTTGTACACATGGGAAGTGTGTTGCATTTCAAAAGCCCTTCTATGGGGTGCGATGGACGGGAAAAGACAAGTGGCAGAGACAGTTTGCGAGGTGGATGATCATGGAATCTTCTAGAAACTTCTCCTGGGACACTTGCCTCTCAAAATCGCCCAAGGATGAGTAAGAGATCAATGAGATCTCCAAGTGGCATCAAGAACTATCAGAGAGAAGACACTAATCAAAACCCAAGAGCTGACTCACACCTCTGCAAATATCTATATATAGATCTCTCATCCCAGAGATCCAGAGGTGGGAGGCTGGAATTTTGCATATTGTAAGGAATTGTTGTTGGTTTCTAGAGACAAACATCAGATTGTAGGGTGATCTAAGCTTTGTTTGAGGTGAAGAGGGGCTTCTTTGCTGGGAGGTTGATGCTGGGTCAGAACAACTGGTTGTAACTCCTCCTGGCTCTTTTCTTGTTTATCAATAAAAGCTATTTGAGTCTTCCTCCATGCTTTTGTATCATTGATGCTTGTTACATTTGTATGGTCAATTTACATCTGATCCTAGATTGTTTATGATTATAGATCCATGACTTTGTATAGTGCTATGCTTCTGTGATCTTACAGGTACTTTGTGAAGCTGGGCGTGCAAGGGAGCAGGTAGCTGAGGACTATCAAAGAAGAGAGGGATCGAATCAAGAGATTAGCACAAGACAGAGGTTGGTCTTTCTGTTCCTCTCTATCTATAATTCATAAAGGAAAAACAAAAGTAGTTTTTCTCTATTTGTTTCTAAGGCAGCTGTCACACCTTAGTGGGATAGAGCAGTTCTAAATAGACACTTTTCCCTGTAACAAAATGGCGACTCCACTGGGGAGCTAATTAGTTTGTTTGTCTATCATTCTTTGTTGTCTATTTCATAAACTTACAAGTAGCATTCGAACTGCATTTTCCATAACAAATGCAAAGTAGGCAACTACTACTTCAATCCATCTACTGGATCTGTTTATGATTTAAACAACTGATTCACAAACTATCTGATTTCCCTTGTGATAGCTCTTAGATCCTCCTTAGATCTACCCTTGATTGTTGCATTACTAATTGCTTTTTTCTCAGCCAAAACCCAAGAACTGAATTGAAAACTGTGACCCGGAACCCGAACAAAGTCTCGTTTCTGGCCCAGCGCAGGTACTGTTCAGAGATTCTGAATTTCAGCACACCTCTCGAGTGGACAACCTGTGCTGCATTTCAGATTCTCTGTGTTACGGGTGCGCTGATCAGACTAGCTATGTGCAGTTGTGGTTTCTGTGGTTCATTCTTTCCAGTTCTATTCTTGAATTTTGCTGCCTGTGATCAGTATATGTCTGTTTGAAACCCCGTTTCCTTGCTGTTATTCTGCCTCCTTTGTACAAAAGAACTGTAGATGTTTTTGTGTGTTTGTTGAGTCATTTACAGTTCTCCTTTGCAAAAGTAACGTAATCGTACTGTCGTCCTTTGATTTGAAACTGTCGCAAGTGTCGATTTCAATCGTAGGAAAGAGTTTGATTGCTGTTGATGGTCGATTATCCTGTTACTATTGCTTTTGGTCTGAATTTGTAACTTTCTAGTGTCGAAAACAGGTATTCAGTTCAAAATCGTAAAGTGTTTTGATCATCTCCATTTTTTGATTTCGAAAAGAAACTTGTTGATATTTGTCGTTTGAAAAGAAATTCAGATTTGTGCATCAACTTTCCTTTTAGCATTCATATACTAAGAAAGTCGAAAACAAATACATGCATGTGCATTTGCATATAGACAGTCTGATTGGCTTGATTTAGGAAAGTGCATTTAGAGTGTGCTCTTTGCTCTTTGTGAAAAGATTCTGTCTTTCTTTTCCTTAGTAGCTAGGATTTTCATTGCACAAAGAAGATAAAAAGTTTGTTTATCATCTTAGATTGCATTTTAGGAATTACATCTACATCTCGCGGTGAACCTGAAAGGAAAACTTCATAAACAAGATCAACTTAAAATAAATTCAATGAATCTAACAACGCTTTGGAACTTAACGCACAACATTTAGAAGTCTAGGCTAGAGACGTATTTCGGTGTCGTAAAGCCTGGTAACTGTTGTTCTCACTGATGGTTGGGTGATTCCTCCACTTTGAGACGATAAGTGCCATTACGGACTTGTGCTCCCACGTACCGTCGAGTATATTTTGGGAGACCCCAATAGGCTTAATCCTTTATCCATAGGAAGCCGTGTCTGTCGCCCTATCGATCGCAATGCACTGAACACAGCATTTGGGAAGATTGACTGCCGTACCGTAAAAAGTATTCTGCAGTTTTGCGATTGGTTTGGTAATCCCTCTACCTAGATTTCCAGAGGAGTCCCTTTCGTTCCTTTTCAGACTCCTTAATGGAAAAGGTCCATCTGAGCACTTGTCACTTCAGGCTCATTAAAAATCGAAGGAAACTAGAGTCATCTTTTGTTTTTTCCCGACTCTTAAAAATTGAAAAAACAAGTTGTGTCAAAGTGTCTAAAATTTATTTTAATCGGAATAACGTCACTGTTCCCTCGTTGGTCTTAGAAGTTAGTCTCCCTTCATCGCAAAGTTCTTGTAGAATCGCTAGAAAATCTTTTGGATAGACTAGATATGTCTGAACAACCGTCGACATATAGGACTGTGTCATCCGACGCAGCAGTGGCAGAGCCTCTTGCTGCTACTCCAACGATGTTCGATGGTATACCATCTGTCCTGGCAAGTTATCAACAACAAGCCGAAGTCCAATCAGGGACTGTTTCGACGACATGGTCAGTTCCTATTTCTTCATCCGGATTATCATTTGGTATTTCTTATGTTGAAACTCAACAAATTGATCCAATGTGTCTTCAAGGGCCAATCTACCCTTTAAGTACTGGATTGCCACCATATGGAGGGCAGTATGCCTTTTCATTGTTCCCTCCCGGAGAACAACCATGTGGGAGTTTACAACAAAGTTCAGGTCAAACTGGAATTACATCCAGCGGTTGGGTACCAATACTGTCTCAGCAACCAAGGGTTGTATATTCAATGCAACTAGTCCACCCTGTGTCGAATATTCCCACTATACCTGCCATGGTGACTGTGTCGCAAGTACAAGCACTACCTGTTGTATGCCAACCCCAAGTTTCTCAGGTTGCAATACAACAGCCACTTGTCTCAACGAATCAATCACAACCTCAGGTTAGTGCCTCCTTATCTGGAGCGACTCAGGCTCAAACAAGTACTATGACTCCTCATCTTGGTCAATCATCCAGTATTGGACAACAGCAAATGGTCCAACAACCAGGGCTGGTTCAATCTCAACAGCCGCAATTCCAACAATCATATCAAGGACCTGAGCAACAAGTCTTTGTAAGTAATGGGCAACCGCATTTCCAAAGTGGTTATCAACAACCATATTATAATGGTTATGCCCATCAACCTTGTCAAAGTTGCCAGCATCAAATACATTATGCTGGTATGCAAAGACCCACTGCTCAGGCGATTCCATCTTATCCTGGGTATGCTTCGCCTAACCTGAATCAACAATTGCCCTTTGTAGCAACTCTAGAATTACCAGATCTAAAACGACTGACGAATGATCCAATTGCTTATGCCCCTTGGTGGCCGGCGATTCCGCATAAACTTTCGTCAGATATTCCTAAATTTAATGGAAATCTGGGTGAAGATCCGTCGAATCATGTGATGACCTTTCATCTGTGGTGTTCATCAAACACCCTAAATGATGATTCGATTAGGCTTCGCCTTTTTCAGAGGACATTGACTGGTCCGGCAGCAAAATGGTACATCGAATTGCCTAGAGCTTCATTCGACAACTTCAGTACCTTAGCCACAACCTTTCTAACCCATTTTCAATTACCGATAAGGTACGAAATGGGAACAGAACTCCTTACCAATTTCAAATAGATGACGGCCACTCACATATCTGATCATATATATGAGTGGCAACGTCGTCGTAGAATGGTAAAAACGTATGTTCCCAATCAGCTTTTAGCTGAATGGTTTATCAAGTCATTACTACCTTCCATCACTGAAGATCTGGCAAAAGGGGGAGTCGTCACGGAAGAGCAAGTTATCGCTCGTGCGCAATATTTGGACTTGATTTACACTCAGTCCGGCACGCTCTACGATAAAATACCTGACGCCCCTAGACTAGAATTCTCAGTTCCTCCTCCTCCTAAATCAAACAATGACTCTCATGTCGGCGATGGTGTGATTGGCGCAATAGACACGAAATCGATAAAGGCTACATCCAAAAAGGCCCGTAAGATTTCAGGTCAAAGTGCAAAAGATGAACTTCTTGCCTCGGAAGTAAATGCTGTATCGACAGATAAAGGCAAAGAAACCAAGCAACCAGGGGGCAAGAAGAAAAAGAAAGGGAGAAGAAAGAAGCAGGATGAGTCATCTCCTGGAAAACCTTCTACAAACCCTTCTGGGCAAAGGAAACCCCCTGCAGGGTGTCATATATGCGATGAGGATCATCGGACGAGAGATTGTCCACATAAAGCTGAAGTTAAGAAACTCTTTAAGAGTTCAAAAACCTCAGCAGTATTGACTGGTCCGTTTCCAAACCCGGGAACCAAACTGGTTGCTAATCAAAATTCTTCCCGATCCCAAGTGCTTATGTTGTCTATCTCAAAGCAGCAAAATGATGCTTTGACAAGGAATAAAGATTACGAGAATCCACAACTGTCAAATAAAAAGGCTAATGAACAACCTAGTAGTTCGACAACAACTTTGACCAAAGTTGTGCCACCCATCATTCCTGAACCAATGATAAAGTCACCAAAAGGAGTAGTACACAAATCGACATTTAATCCTCGTGCAAAAGTAGCACAGAATTATAATATAATAGAGGACCTAGCCCAATCACCGTTCGCTGTGTCGACACCTGAGGTACCGCAAAATTTCCCCTCCCAAAAGCAATCTTTATTATCAACAATAGGTGGGATTGACCCAATGGATTCCAATCTTGTGGCCTTTGATCATAAAGGATATGACCCTCAATTACCGGCTCAACTAGCTTTCCTTATTCAAGTGAAAGCCCTCAACAAAACTGTTCATCGAACAATTATTAATGAGGGGGCATCTACATGTATTATGTCGATGAGTTGCTGGAAAAATTTAGGCTCACCACCCTTGTCGAGATCATCAACGACGTTAAAATCATTTGATGGATGATCATACACTCCATACAGGATTTTAAGTAACTTGCAAGTTGAACTGGGGGGAAAAATGGTAGAAATTGATGTTGAGGTTATCCATGAAAACCTCGATTACAACATCCTACTGGGAAGGCCCTGGATATATGCCATGGCCGCAGTTGTGTCGACCTACTTCAGGAAGATTGCATTTCCCTTTCAAGGAGAAATTAAAATCGTCGACCAACAAACATTTCTCCCCAACAGTTCACAAGTTACGGGAAGCATTCCAATGATCCATGGAAGCAATCATTCGCTTCAAAATATTGGAGTAGGCCTCCTAAAAGACCCTGCCTTAATGGGTACTTTTGCCCTACCGCCTCCGAGTAATCTGGCGGAAGTGGCCACAGTGGAAACCTGCAATATGAAATCTTCTATATCTAATGGATTCAGAAGATTCCTAAACATTTTGTCAGCATGGATCATCGCCATTTTAGAAATATTGTAGCAATCAATTTTCTTGGCCTGGGGGTCAAACCCAAATCAATGCTCATCGAGTGTTTGGATAGATAGGTCTAAGGAATATGGTACCTCTTCAGATCCTTGGTCGCATGTACATTCTACAGACGAAGGAATCATTCAATCAATGATGACAGGAGAGGCACCATGGGAAGATTATTCCAGCAACCTTAATCATCAATCAGTTTTTGATTTTCTATCAAATATTATAAATACCATGGATTATGAGGACGGTTCTTATCTCCTGTCGACCTCGTTAAAAAATGAAACAAGGAGTCATGAGGATAGTTCTTTTACTGTGTCAACCTCATTAAAAAATGAAACAAATCCCCTTTCCAAATCTCAAAGGTAAACCTTCATTCCAATCACCGAGTTGAACGCAATGAAGCTTGGGGGGCATGCACCTCGATTTGCGTTATTATGCTGGGGGCATGCAAACTTATCACGATCAGTGTTACTGTAGGGCTCAAGCTCGTTAAAAATAAACCCACCACGAGCAGTGTTACTGCAGGGTTCAAGCTCGTTAAAAAATAAACCCGCATCGAGCAGTTTTAGCACATAGTTCAAGCTCGTTAAAAAATAAACATAATCCATGAGAAAATGTTTCCCCCCGCGCTTAATCTCATTAAAAAATGAACTATTCCCCGGTAAATAACCATCGTGAATGTAGTAATTCAGCCATTAAAGCCTTGGTCGTGTTTGCACCGTCACCTCCACTTTTTCATTGACCGATCATTCACCCCCATTTGATTGTTTACCCATTTTGAGGAACAGCTGCAAAGAGTGATTTCACTAGCCATCCTTGTAACACTGCCGTGATTGGAAAATTCCAAACCTTACCTGGAATCAGCTGCTACCCATTTTATCACTTGTTCCTCAAAAGACGAGTCTCCTTTAAGCTCTTTTCAACTGACTCGTAAAATATGAAATGATTGCCGAGCCATTTGGCCTCTCCAGCTCGTTAAAGGGACAGGAAGTGCTATCCCTCCTCTAGATTTTAATCTTTTTGGACCTGAGGGATTATTACACAAAAAGATCAAGCGCTTGTTTTGTTTGGCTCATTAAAAGTATCGAAAATTCATCCCTTCTGTATTGTTTTATACTTTTTCGGACTTAAGGGATTAGATGACGAAAAAGGAATTTTGGAGTTACCTTTACGTTCCTTTTCAGACTCTCTAAAATTGAAAAGGACCGAGTTATCTTTGTCGTTAAACTCGTTAAAAGTGTAATAGCGACAAACTTGTCTATAGACGAGAACGAGTTTCACTATCGCTAGGCTCGTTAAAACATAGCGATGGGTTTGCCCGAAGGGCAAATTATAGAACAAGCATATGTTATCCTCCTCAAGCTTGACAAAAATAAAGAGGTACTGGTCAGCAATGACTGGGGAAAATTGGGAAGAAAACTTGAAGAAACTGTTGGTAGCAAGTCGCTCTTGAACATGACACTTCCACTCCGTGTCCAAGTCGGGTTGGGTTGTTTCATTCACCGGTCACATCACCATGGTCACGCCATACCATCCACATTTGGGGTTAATGCTGCCAATCCATCACAACAGTGTCACCGATATGTTCAAGAGAAGTCATTTAGAGAATACACCTGTGTCTCACCCACTACCATGCATTTATGCTCCATTCTTTCATGACCGCCACCCTGAACCTTATATTACCAGATCGTTTTCACCTCCATTAAAATCATTTGCTCCGTTTCGTGTCATTGATGTGGGATTCATTAAGGCCCTCCTGTGACGGATCACTTCTTGTCGACATCAGCTCATTATCCAAGAAGTTGATCTAGGAACACCCCATTCAGTACTTTGAAGCTTGCATGCCTCAATGGCAAGTTTCTCACTTCCGGCAACAGGTTTACATCAATGGCCTTCGACCGAAAGATTTTACGTGGTGTTCGACGCCAAGTCCTTAATTCACACCACGTGAATTGTACTGCAGTACCTTGAGGATCATTATCATTATCGGTGACTCCTCTCACACCTGTTAACAGCTTACATCATTGGCTGGTAATCAGGCGATGTCTTTCCATGTTCGACTCCAGAACAGCTTTCACATGGATCGACTTGTACTTCGAATGAAGATCGAACGAGATTGAAGACCCCGGATCCAGTTTCATCCATCCGGGCTGCGATATATATTCAGGGAAATAAAGACATCAAATGTACATCATTGCCGCACAGATAATCATCCAATCAAAAGGATGATGGCTCTATCAGAATCATCAGTCTACACTCAGACGATTGTCTGTCCTATGTACATGAAAATGGATTTATAAAGCTGAGCATGGGAATGCCCACCTCAGCTAGATCATGAAAATATTATGAAGATAATGTATTGTATTGTATCTTATTACAGGTCTCCTCCCAGCATTGAAAGAACTTCGGATCCTCATAATAAAGCAATTCACCCGACATCAAAAGATTAATGACCTCATGCTTTAGGGGGCAACTGTTATAGACATTTTTGGGTACTACAACCCCAAGCATGAAATGTCCATAAACCAAGGGCTCCTAAGTCCCTAAAAGTGTTGTTCTAACTCCTAAAGGAACAAGGTCAACTGATTACATCTTCTCCCAGAAGTTCTCCATGAAAAACTACTCAGAACTGGTCAAAACTAGATCAATGCACTTGCTCCATGGCCAGGGTTCGATGCATCGCACCTTGTACACACGGGAAGTGCGTTGCATTTCAAAAATCCCTTCTATGGGGTGCGATGGAGGGGAAAAGACAAGTGGCAGAGACAGTTTGCGAGGTGGATGATCATGGAATCTTCCGGAAACTTCTCCTGGGACACTTGCCTCTCAAAATCGCCCAAGGATGAGTAAGAGATCAATGAGATCTCCAAGTGGCATCAAGAACTATAAGAGAGAAGAAACTAATCAAAAACCCAGAGCTGACTCACACCTCTGCAAATATCTATATATAGATCTCTCATCCCAGAGATCCAGAGGTGGGAGGCTGGAATTTTTCATATTGTAAGGAATTGATGTTGGTTTCTAGAGACAAACATCAGATTGTAGAGTTATCTAAGCTTTGTTTGAGGTGAAGAGGGGCTTCTTTGCTGGGAGGTTGATGCTAGGTCGGAACAACTCGTTGTAACTCCTCCTGGCTCTTTTCTTGTTTATCAATAAAAGCTATTTGAGTCTTCCTCCATGCTTTTGTATCATTGATGCTTGTTACATTTGTATGGTCAATTTACATCTGATCCTAGATTTTTTATGATTATAGATCCATGTCTTTGTATAGTGCTATGCTTCTGTGATCTTACAGGTACTTGTGAAGCTGGGCATGCAAGGGAGCAAGTAGCTGAGGACTATCAAAGAAGAGAGGGATCGAATCAAGAGATTAGCGCAAGACAGAGGTTGGTCTTTCTATTCCTCTCTATCTATAATTCATAAAGGAAAAACAAAAGTATTTTTTCTCTGTTTGTTTCTAAGGCAGCTGTCACACCTTAGTGGGATAGAGCAGTTCTAAATAGACACTTTTCCCTGTAACAAGGAGGAGTTACATCCTAACTCCATCACTATAATGCTAGAGGACATCCCCATTTGAATACTAAATAAGAAAACGTTGGCATAAAAAAAATAAATACAAGAAAAGGAAATAACCAAAGCTATTTGGAGACTAGCCCCTAACAAACCCATTGTGTATAGTGATTTATCCATCCATTTCTTTCTATCTTAATAAGATATAATTATATTTTACTTGAACCACACTTTACAATACATCCAAAAGCACCACAATGTTAGAGGAAGGTTGAATTCCTCTTCTATTGCATCAATCCTAATTAATCCTAAATGAGGAAAATCCATCATTTCTCTAGATTTCACCCAATATCCCTTTTCAGATATTTCTACAAAATCCAAACCCAAATCATGGAAAATAGGTTAAATAAGATTCCCCCCAAATTAATCTCCAAAAATCAATGTGAAATCATGAAATAAATGAAAAATCATTAATAACATAAATATAGTCCAAGAGGAAATACACTTAAGGAGAATAAATACATATGAAATTATTATTAAAATACATATGGATAATGTGTTTGAACAAGACACTCTTTTATTTTTAATGTTCTAAGTAAATTTGATTTTAATATATAAGTTTGTTTTTTGCTTATTTTAGAGGACTTTGGATTGCACTGCCAATAAATGGGAAGCTTACTAGCTATTTTAAAAACAATGGAGAGTTTAGGAAAGGATGCCCCCTTTCCCCACTAATGTCTATCATAATGGAAGAGACGTTGAGAAGAAAATTGGAATTAAAAAGGCTTTCACACTGTGTTTTCTAGGAGTAAAATTAGCCAAAGGATTCAGAAGTAATTTATAAATGACAAACTTCTACTTGTAGGGGCTTTGACCATTATTATTGAGAGTTTCAGTTATTTCGTAGATAATTTTATTATTTATTTGTGAGGAAAATTACGTCATGATAAAATCCAAATATATGGATGGAATATCAAATCATAGCTCCTTCATGCAATTTCTAAAACATTATCATCCTATTGTAAAGATTCATAGGCATTCTTCAAGTATCTTGGAATGTTGATCTCTCTCAAAAACCCATGTACTTAGTCTTGGAAAGGAAAACAAGATTAAATCCAAATTCTAGTTGTGTGGGTCATAATGTTTCAATATTGAGTACTGAGTACCGAGTATGGGTATGCCGAACTCAAGGATGTACTTCTTTATATATCTTACTATAATTTCGAGTCTCTGCATGTCTCTTATATGTGGTCTCTCTCTCTCTTTGTACCTCACTCATTGGTCTACCTATTGCAATGTATTTTGGCCATAAAATTGTATTATTACCTCATACATTAGGGGGCATCGTTTATAGCTCAAAAAGTGACCCCCTGGGGTCTAAGAGAAAGAACAACCATTGCCAAGTCAAAGCGCTAACTTGTGATTAGTGGAACATCAAGAAAGATGAGATTTTGAGGGTTAAACACTTTTATGCAATTATGGGTCTAAAAAAAAGGACCATCAAAGCCCTTTTCTTGTGTTGGGATCAAAATTATTAGCCAACACCGCCCTCTTCTCCACAACAGTTATGAAAAAAAGTGCAAGAACTATAATATTTGGCTTTATTTGGTAAATTTTGATCATATCATGATTTATTTGGTCATGTTTAATCATAACCTATGATATGGTCAAGAACGTTTCTAGGTTCAATGTGGCTAATAACTAAGGAAATCTATATAAACCAAGCTTTCCACTAGTCAGAAAGGAGGAACATTATTGTATGTCGAAATGCTGGAGAAATTTTCCGCAATAAATTTATGATAACGGGTTCTACCTCCAATGAGCATAGAAGTTAGGAGAGTGATATAGATGGCAACTGTAACAGTTCTCAGCTATGTACCTCATTCTATGAGTGACACAAAGTATTGAAAGCTTTCCTCATTTATATTCATGTTCCTTTATTTCATGTTGCATGTGTAATTTGGTTTTGTTATGCATTAATATTTTTGGTTGCAGGAAATAGGAAGTGTTTGTTATTGCTTGAGTGTAAGCTTTATGGTGGAATCTAGAGTTAACATCTTGAGGAGATATTGCTAAATCTAGTCGCACCAACAAAGACTGGATTCTTGCAAAACTAAGGTAATTATTTCACTTTAACTTGTAATTTCTTCTGCATGCTAGGTAGTTATTTTCCTTGCGCCATCACTATACACACACACCTTCTAGGTAGAATTTGAGCAGGTTTGTTGGGCTTAATAGCATATCCTTGTAGGTGAAAATTTATCTTAATCAATGCTTTCTATATGCCTTGAAACATTCTAAATTTTCTAAGAATAACATTGTAGCTAAGGACTTAAATGTGATATTGAACAATAAGGAAGAACATAAGTGGCAAGATAGTTTAATAATATTTTAGAGAAAAAATGGAAGACCTATGTATAGGGATCTACTTGATATAAAATTAGTGAAGGGGAATTACACTTGGAAAAGCATAAGAATAGGACTAGGAAATATTGTTAATTGGCTAGACCATTTCTTTATTTAAATTGACTTCTTGCTAAGAACATCTAATATCATCCCATAAGTTTTCTCTAACGAGACGCTAATTACTCACTAGGTCTTTTTGTTTGCAAACATTGGGCCATTTCCAGATCCAAAAAGTTATGGATATTTTTTCTAGAAGAGGGGTGAATGGGTTGTTGTCTTAACCACTTTCATTTTGGGATATAAACTAAAAGTTGTGAAGCTCTCCCTCAAGGAGTAGGTAAATATATCACACAGTTCCCTAGGAAAAGGAAAATGACAAATCGAGTCTCATATTAAAGCCCTTTAGGTGGGAATGGAAGGGGAATACATTTTAAATCAACATGGAGAAGAACAAATATTCCTATGTAGAAAAATACAGATATTGTTACATCATAAAAATAAATGTGGCATCTCAAATCTAAAAGCATGTTGCTACAACCTAGGGATAAAAATACCTCATTATTTCATCAACAAGTTAAGGTTGTTCTTTAGAAAAACATCATCAAAGAAATATACTTAGAAAATGGTTCAAGATTGAGAAATTTTATAACAAATAAGTAGGTAGATAGAAAACACTTCGAGGGATTATACATATAATATGAGTACCATAATGTTAGACGACATTCCCATTTGAAAACTAAAGATGAAAATGTTGACATAAACAAAGAAATAGAGGAGAAAGAAATCACCAAAACTATTTGGAGCCTAGCCCCTAACAAATTCATTAGGTCTAAGGATTTATCCATCCATTTCTTTCAAGCCTAATAAGATATAATTATATTTGACTTAAACCATACTGTACAATACATCCCAAAGAACCAAAATGTCAGAGGAAGGTTGAATTACTCTTCTATTGCATTAATCCTAAATGAGGAAAATACATTAGTTTTCTCTATATTTCGCTCAATATCCCTTTTCAAATCTTCTTACAAAATCTTAACCAAAATCATGGAAAATATTGTAAAGAAGAATCTCCCCAAATTAAACTCCAAAAAACGATGTGAATTCACGCAAACATGAAAAATCATTAATAACATAATTATAGTCCAAGATGAATTACACTTAAGGAGAATAAACACGTGAAATTATTATTAAAATACATATGGATAATGTGTTTCACTAAGGAACTCTTTTCTTTTTAATGTTCTAAGAAAATTTGATTATAATATAAAAATTTGTTTTCTCCTTATTTTAGAGTAATTTTGGATTGCACCACGAGTAAATGGGAATCTCACCAACTTTTTTAAAAGTAGTGGAGGGTTGAGTAAATGATGCTCCCTTTACCCACGAATGTATATCATAATGGAAGAGAAATTGAGAAGAAAATTGGAATAAAAAAGGTTTTCTAATTGAGTTTTCTAGTAGTAAAATTAGCCAAAGGAATCAAACATAATTTGTAAATGACAAACTTCTACTTGGAGGGGCTTTGATCATTATTATTGAGAGTTTCAAATATCTCGTAGATAATTTTATTAGTTCTTTGGGAGGAAAACTAAATCATGGAAAATTCTAAATATATGGATAGAATATTAAATCATAACTCCTTCATGCAATTTCTAGAACATTATCATCCCCTTGCAAAGACTCATAGGCATCCCTCAAGTATCTTGGAATGTTTATCTCTCCCAAAAACCCCTATACGTAGTTTTGGAAAGGTAAATAAGAATAAATCCAAATTCTAGTAGTGGGGCTTGTAATGTTTCAATCCAATAGGTAGGATGGTTCTCATCAAATTTGTGTTTACAATCCTATTGATCTACCATTATTCTTCCATGCTTACACTAGGTATTTTTATACAATAGGTTTCGAAAGAAATTCACAAATTCACTTGGAATGGGGAAATATCAAACAAAAAAAGGTTACATTTGGTTACTTGGAATATATCTTGGGCTCCAAAAGAAAGAGGAAATTTGGGCATTAATGATCCTACAATCATTAATATTGCATTAAGAGAAAATATATCATGGAGACTACTTTTTAGTTAGATAGAATGGTTGAAAAAATTCATCCTTAGAAACTACTTCCAAGGAAATCATAAGAGATGCGTAGGCAATCCATTGAGAGTAATAAGTGGTCCCATATTAAAAAATTACTCAAAGTTGTAGTGTTGATAATCCAATGTAAACTTAATGTAGTACCAAGAAATGGAAAATTGATTAACATATGGAGGGATAACATTAGGGGGACCCACACATAGAACACAACATGGTCTTTTCCCCTTCAAAAAATGGATGGAAATCCAGCAAAATAGTACTCTATTTGACATTTCAGTCTAGGTTGAAGAGGATGGTCACTATTTGAGTTGGTCGTTCATCTCTTCCCTTACACACTTAGACCATTTAACTTCAAATCTAATCACCTATCTCAAAATTAGTGCTCCATATGATAAATTAGTTTATAATAAAAATTGTTGGGGACAATCATATTACTTTGTGAAAGATATATGTCTAGAAAATTATGCCTTTGCCACTTTCATAGTGATTTAGCTTATGGAAAAAAGTTTGGAATAATGATGGATTTCACAATATAAAAATATTTTTTGGGGTAATGGTCCATGATAATCTACAACTATAGAGAAGGAATCACGGGCCATCTCAATGTGCACTATGTCATGTAAAGGATGAAACCCATCACTATATTTTGTTTGTTTACAGCTTTGCCATGAAGTTATGGAAATTAGCATTTTGTAAGGATCAACCATAAGATCAAAGAACTAGATTAATGTGAGACATTCTCACTCTATAGTTCAAATACTATAGAGGATCATTAAAAAATAAACTCTTTCTCAAAATTATTCAACAAGCATTGCCAAAATTTATTTGCTGGAAAGTTTGGTTGGTAAGAAATAAAGCCATATTCAAATAGGAATTCATCAATCCTAGCTCAATTATTTCAAAATCTAGGGTCCTTCCAAAAAATCCATCAAATTCAGGGCCATTGAGGGGAACTTGATGCACTGGCATGATTATGAATAGAAAGAGTGGATTTCAAAGATTCTTGTATGAGGACTTTTCATTCAAAATCAATCACCCATGAACAAACCCATCACTCTAAATAGAAAATAAGAATGAAAGAGGAAGGCCTAAAAGAATTATAGTACAAGTGAAAGCCACGTTCTCTTCTTTCATGGAGCTTCAAAAGGAAAACTAGGGATGGAAACTATAAAGGGAATCATTCATAATCTTCGTGGAAACAAGAGCTAACTTATCAATGGAGTCTTGGTACATCCACAAATAATTAGTCTAAGGAATATACTCTCCTTTGAGTATTATTTTCTATAAATGTTGTTAGAAAGAGAAAAATGTTTTTTATTGGAAATTTGTACATAATTATCAATATTATGAATAATAATAAAATCCCTATGACAATAATTTAGCCATCATTGTGAAAATAAAATAGGAGATCCTTTGTTTCAAGTATGTCATCTTTTTCCAAGTTTTGGGAGATCTAAATCATCAATAAATGCCATTACAAATGAGACTTCAAAATTGAATAAAGGAATTCTAAAGAAACATGGGATATTTCTTTCTAAGTTATCCCCTAAGCTTTTATCCAAATTCATTTATGTATGGTGACACATAACACACTAATCAATCAATTCACATAAATGAATATATATTTTCTTAGTATAATAAGGGGGACGTGGGATGCAAAGCATGCCAATCCTAGGTAGTCCTTGCACATGTTAGTCTTACATCTTTACCAACAATTTAAATTTATGTAAGGGAGAGGTGGGATAATGACATAAAATGCAAGTATTGTGTTTCGTAAGGGAACTTGACAATTCTTATCTCTAGCTATATTGGAATCTTTTGTAAGTACTCAATTTCAAATATTAGAGGTGGTCTTTGATGTTTGTTTCTCTGCCTAGTGATTTATATTGGAATTTATTTGTAATTCAATACATATTGTTGTTTGGAGTGCATGTGTTGGCTTAGTGCTCTTGTTTCATGGCCTATAAAACAAGGTTCTTGTTTATCCTTCTTTTCTTTGTTGATCTCTTGTGGACAAAGGTTTGAAACCCTAATTTCTAGGTTGTATTTGATTTCAAGAAGGAAAATTTGGGTTTTTTCTTTCTGACCTCAATAATATCATGTCTGTGTTATATCATATCAATATTATTGTGTATCTTTCCTCTTAGGTTGGAATAGTAATTTGGTTCTATATGCATATTAATTAGGAAATAATTTTTAGACTTATAAACTTTTTCCTTTGGGTGTGTAATTCACCTCTATTTCGACATCTACGAATGTTTCTAGTTATGGGATATAGGGAAATATAGGAAATGCACAAACTACTATGAAGGCAAGAAAGAAAATTCGGGGTGGTTTCCTATGACCACGTTGTTCTCTTATATTTGTTATATAAAAATAAATTCATAGAGTACTATGAACGCAATAATATTTAATAATAGAAACAAGAAAATATATTCTGATTTATCACTATGGTACATGAGGATGTGTTTATTTTTAATAGGTCTTCTAGCTGATAATTACTTCTAATGATTTTTAATTTAAATCCTTTCATATTTTCATTCATCATTAAGCAATTACACAGAAAATCTTCAGTAGTAGAACAAGAATGACAATAGGATCATAAAGAGACATCTAGAAAATAAACACAAACATTTTAACTTGGGAAAACAAAATTGGGGGAAAACCCAACAACCTTTTCCTTAGAGAAATTATTCAATTCAACAATAGATACAATCTAATCCTTATAGACAAAATAGAGTCAAACTTTCTAGTAGTAAAACTTGGTCAATATGCCCATAAATAAGTCTACCCAAAATTTAGCTTTCTGCCCAAGAGGTCTTCTCATAGTTGGGCCTTCTACCCAATAAGTAGGTCTTCTCAAGATTCGACCCTCCACCTAATAGGTTTGCTAGTGTTCGACCTTCTTCCCAATAGATAGGTCTTCTCAGAACCTTGATTAGCTCACAATCTTAGTCTATATTTTATCTCTCAACCTCATCTATCTTAAAACAAAAGATAATATGGTTTGGATGTCAACAAAGACTTCTTCTTTTAGATGAACTCAGCCTCCCTTGTTTTCCTTCGCTTCAATACATAATTTTTGAGTTTGTTTCCAAGAGGAGAGATGAATTGACCTTTATATAGAGATATTAATGAACCAAATTTGCGTGACTATATGGAAAGACCAACATGATCTTCTTACAGGGTCTACTTGACATTGTGGAGACATATAAATTAATTTTCAAAAAATAATTTCTCACTTTTGAACTGACATGAAGAACATGTGTTGTATTTATCAAAACATATATTTGAAGGGCTAAAAACATTAATCATGGAGACTTGCCCAATTATGATGAAATTCAAAACTCCCTCTTAGCTAGGGAGGTTTTCATAATGAATATCCAAATGTTCTCATGTTGAAAAATTTCTCTAAGAAAATGTTATAGTAATTCATAATTAGCATCAACATCATTCAATTATCGTAATCCTGGTCAAAAACTCTAACCCATGGTAAATCAATAGCATCAACTAGTCACCATAACTATGGTTGGTGCGTCAAACCATAATTTTAGTCAGTATCTCTAACCCATGGTGCATCATTAGCATGAACTTGTCACCATGATTTTGGTTAGCACCTTTGACCCATGGTGCATCAATAACATCAACTAGTCAACATGATTTTGGTTGGTGCCTCTGACCCATGGTATGTAGACTAGCCTTAGTTCACCATCATCTCGATCAATCTCTTTAACTCATGGTGAAACCCTAGGGACACACTCATTGAGTAATCATGGTCCAAATCCAAAATCCTCACTCTAGGCCATGATGATAAATGATCTCACTCAACCTATATAGAGAGTAATATGAGGCTAATGTTTAAAGGTACCTCCTAAAATTTATGGTTGAGTAATTATGGGCCTCTAGAACCATTCTTCCTAATCATGGTCAACATACATGACTCAAGAAGAATGAAAGTCCTCTGCTGGACCATTTTTCCTAATCCTGGTCAACATACTTGATCTAGGGAGAATTTTTGTCCCTAATGCTATCACATCAACATGCTGGACCATTATCCCTAATCCTAGTCAACATGACCTAGGGATAATTATTTTCCTTGATGTTGCAATTTCATCACTCTCTCTTGCTAAGGGAGACATGCTCAATCACTGCAAGCTTGTCCTTGAAGTATAAAAATTTCATCCTGTGACAAAGGATTTGTGAGAAATCTTCTTGATTGTAGAATAGTATTGGAGCCACACTACTCCCTTCTATACCATGTCTTTGTGCTAGATCTCATTGGGCTTTAACTTGCCACCATGGTCTTCACCTGCACTTGATCAAGAAATCCTACAAGTAGTTTCTAAATCCATACTACTTCTGAACTCACCAACCAAACTAAAATATACTAATCCTCTACGGTACTAAGTGTGAAAAATGTTTTCTTCCTTCTCATTTAAGAAATCATAATGAAGCCCAAACTGAAGTAATATCTTAATAAACTCTTTCTATCTTCTACGTTCACTACACAATAAAAATTTGTGTATCCCTATAGTTTTACTTCATCAGTTCAATCTATGTCCAATTTTATCATGCAGGTACTTCAACACATGTTGATTCATATGCCTTAGTTCAACCATAAATAAACTAGCTTCCTTTACTGGATCCATTACCACAACTATTTTCCGGTCACACTTACTAGGTGTTGTATCTCACACTAAAATAGATCCTATTGTGGAAATCCTAACTGCTACCACTATTGATTCCTAGACACTAAAGTATATGATTTTTTGGCTATCATCGTCCACTCATATAAGGCATATTGTTCTTAGAGATGATCTAACTATTCATCATCTAGAGGATCTCAATATTATACTTTTCTTGACCAAGAAGATAATGTATCAAATCTAGATCCTTCATCTAATTCAGAGGTCAACTCCTTCTGACACTGAAGTCTGATTTGACTACTCCTGCTATAATGGAATCAACTGTTGCTCCCTCTATCATGTGATTCCCTCTACTTTTGTTAGAAAAAATTCATATAATGACAAAATCAACCTGGATCAATTAATCTAGGAATACCAAGTCTAATATGTCTATTCAAGGTCTTCTTTTATTTCCAAGAAATAAACTCCTTCATGTACCTCAAAAAATTGAGGTAGCTCTATTTACACTTCTTTGGTGTTTACATCAATCTGATGTAACCTTAAACAAAAATCAAGGAGATAATAATTTTAAGAGAAGTATACCTGACGATTTGGAGCAAATGTCTTAGCATAGTATTCTCCATATTACTAGGAGAATTTTCATGAATCTTGATTTTTACTTATCTATGCTTCCATCTTCTTATAGATACCTTAGGAAGTCACCATTATCTTCTCTTTAAATTTTGGCACAATTTTCACATATGTCTCTCTTCCAAACTTGTTGGCTTGACAAACTTCTCCCTCTAACTTAGAAACTCTTCTGGACATTTAGCATGGTATTATTTCTCCCTTTTAAATGTAAATTATGCTTTCCGAGAGAATCAATTTTCCATAAACTTTTCTTTATTCCTCCCGATGTTTCCACTGGCTACCATATTCTTGGAAATCTTCATAATGTACCTGCAACCATCATTGGGAAGCCATGGAAGAATGATTATAACCAAGAAAAAGACAAAAATCTATCTAATAGTAAAATACCAACAATGCTAATAAAGGAAGAGAGATACAAGATACTTATCTTTTAAGGATAGAGGGGAATTCATCAGTTCCCTCTTAATCCTTGACATTTTGTAGATATTGTCCATCTGTAAAACTTTCCATCCTTTTAATCATCAGAATTTTACTTTCCTTTACACTATTTACTAGGGTTTCTTCATGCAACAGAATCAACGATTTAAGTTTAGCTCTACGTTTTTGTGCACAAACCATAGGGATTTCACATCCAAGACTTCAAGTCTTCAACAACAAATTTTTTCATATGTAAATTTTTATTGCACATCCAAATGTCGAAAATCGTAGAGTTTTCATATCTTTTTCAAGCATAATATTACAACTATGTATTCTTAGCAAAATATTGTTTCATTCCAAACTAAGTCATATTTCAAAAGGAACATTATAAAAATAGCAATAATTGTGTCCTTTACAAGGGCCACTTTAGTTCTTCACATAGGGACTTTTGTTTCAAAAACTTGATGAGGAACCTAATGTTTTTCTTTTTGTAAACTTATGAATTCCCTTTGACACATGAAAGCAAGAATTTTTCATGGCATTCCATTGTCCTTCTTAGTTTCTTCTGATTCTTATTAGCCTTTTCATATGATTAACAATATCTAGAGTTAATCAATGGTACTCTAGTACCAATAATACATCTAATGAAAAAGCATCATACTTGAAAACACTCCTTACTTGTTCATAGAATTAGAGTTTTAATCCTTGAAATTTCAAACTCTTCTTTTGAATACATATTTTGATAGTATAATGAGGTATTTTAAAGAAAGTATCCTTCATAGGTTTGTACACAAACTTCAATATGACACACTCCCAAAAGTAAAAATAATCTTGGTACTTAATCCATCTTCCATTTAGGGTAGGCCTCAAGTATGGTAATATAGGGCTTCATATATCTTTATGAGAATTGGGATAACATCATACGAAAATTTTATTTAATGTATATTTGTTAGTTATGTAGTCAAGATATGAAGATTCTAAACCTCATTCACATTGTGATTTCCTTGAACAATAAATTTCAAATTTCCTTGAGATTTATTCCTAGTTTCAATTTCCTTAAATTAGATAACCTTCCATTTTATTATGGTAAGAACAATGGCACATTAGCATAAAACACTTAATATTTTAAAGAAAGCTAACACTTAGCTCAATTTTCATTTATCTTTATCAGTGCTTGAAATAGTTTAGGGAAACGTTCTAGAGTTGCGAATGACTTCTTTGACCTAAGTGGTTGCAATTCCCACCATAATATAAAAATCCAAATCACTGGGACACAATAACATTAATTCCACCACTTCATCCTCAAATATGACTTGATATGATCAACTAAATTTTGTCCCAAGAAAATAGAAATTCGAACTTCAATGTAATAACCAAATCTGGAAAGTATATGGTCCCCCAAAGTTTTACCAGCTCAGGTCCTCAATAATTTAAGTGCCTCAATCTCTTATGAGCTAATAATCTTCAAATTTGAAAATGAGTTAGCCTCTCAAGTATCTCACCTTCTTCAAAAACATTGTAACAATTTTTTATTCCTCGAAATGCTAGCTCATGGATTTCATTGTGATATCATTTAAAGACTTTGAAAAAAAAATGCAATCCTTTGCTCCAGCTCTATGACCTTGATGTCTTTCATATGTTGATTTTCTAGGTGCAATAGAGATTAGCACAATATTTTTGAAACCCTGATAATTACTTTTGATGTAGATCTTCTTTTGATGTTTCCAATATAACATTCAATAATTATACTTTAGAAATTAAACCATAAAGAACAATAGAGTAGTAGAGATCACAATACATAAAATAATACAAGCTTTACCTTGGGAAAAACCACCAATGGGAAAATCCCAACAACCTTTTTAAATAGAGAAATTATGCTTGTTCAATGAGAGACACACCTAGACCTATGGTCAAACTTGGTCTTCTCCTTCAAGTTTAGTCGCACAATCTAATCTAGCAATTCGCTATATCTATCTGACCTAGAATTTTGGCCCTCCTTCCATTACTAGTTGTTGGAAAATTTAATTAATTTCGGTCTTCATAGTTGTCATTGTACTCATTTTAATATGTATATCTTACGTAACAAGAAAAACAAGTAAGAAAAATATTTTTTTAAGGATGGTTTTCATGCTTCTTTTGATTGGTATTCTAGATAAAGCATATTATTCATTCTTCTAGGGTTTTTCATGTCATAATATTTATTGTCATGAGTCAAGAGAGTTAATGGAATGTATACAACACCCATCTGGGCAAGGTTTACCATGTAAAAGAATTTATTTTGAGTCAAGACAGTACAAATAAGCCCCCTATCAAAAGTTGACCCTGCCAGAGACAAGTCAACCCAAAGAGGGTTATTTGACCTCCACCGATGAGTATAAATAGAAGCTAATAGACCTCATTTGGCAATGAATTTGATTTTAAATCAAGAAGTTTGATCTAAGGTGTGAAATTCAAGAAGTCAGAAAAGGCAAGGAGAAAATAAGTTGAAGCAAGAAGGAAGGAAAATCGAGCTTTTGATCAATTGTTTACCTAGTTTTCTCTCACATATGCAAAGATTATAAGCTGCTGCAGGGGCTAACGCTATAGACCTACTATAGGTTTGAAATATGGTAGCTGGGGGCTGAAATTTCGAGTTTGGTGCAGTTCTAGAAGGCTTTGAATCTTGTTGACTTTACTTGACTTTGACCTAATTGGAAGGGCTTCCTAGATGGTTGACTTGGTGCTAGGAGGAAGTCTTGGTCTTGAGGTTTCGGTCTTGGTTTTCTCCTTTGAAGTAGATTCTATAATAAGACAAGAAATTTTCTGGTTTTTCCCCTTGGACAGGTTTTTCCCTGGCATGGAGCCTAATTTTTGTGTCAATTATCTTTATTATTTTTTTCTTGATATTTATTTAATGAAGAAGATAAATAAATTTCATAAGCAATTATTAAGGTTAACGAGAGTTTGAATTAATGTTCACCCTACTACATTCTCCAACATGGTATCAAAGCTAAGGTGAACAAGAGAAAGTAGATGAAGGATCATCTTGAAGGGTTTGTTTGTCAAGGGGAATCATTTGTAGAAGGACACAAGGAAAGAAGAAGAAGAACCATTGATCTAGAAGGAGGGTTACTACATTAAAGAAGACCTCATATTTAAGTTCTCATTGAAGAAAGACTAAATTTCTCATTAGAAGTTCTCTAGTGTACTTCATCATCTTGAAAAATAAGGAAGCAACAAGGATCTTTGGGATCATCATTCAAGTCTCTTTGAAGTTTTTTTTAAGACATCATTGTTGAAGCCATCCTAGGAGATATCATTCTATGGCATCTTTTGAAGTCTCTTTGTAGGTATTGAAAACATCAAGATAGTTGGAGACATCATCTAGAAGGAGGACTCTTGGTTGACAAGTAACTTAGTATATTGTCTTGTATGTCTCAATCTATAGATAACATGGCTAAATTTTGCAAGGAAAGAAACAAGGTCATTGGATCAACAAAATTCCTAGCATGAAAGAAGAGGATTGACTTCGCACTCTTAGATAATGAATTCATGGAGTATGTCCTTGGATAAGTAGTTATACTAGACAAGGAGAAGACTCAAGAGTTAGAAAAGTATAATAAGGGAGCAATAAGGGCACCAAGAATCATTGTTGAATGCATTAGAGATCATCTTGTTCCCTTTGTTGTTGATTTGAAGACATAAAAGGCTATGTATGATAAGTTGGTAAGTTTTAATCTATAAGTACATCAAGACAAAATGTTTCCTTGAAGAATCAACTATATAGAATAAGGAAATCAAAGGATGAAGACATGGTGACCTATCTAATGAGGATCTCACAAATAAAAAACTATATGCAAGGGCTTGGGGAGACTATTACAAACTCTGTGATGATTATTTTTGTACTAAATTCTTTGCTACCTGATTGAAGTAGTTTTTCAATTGGTGTCTACTCAAAGAAAGATACCAAACCTTTTGATGAATTATGAGCTCAATGTATCTTGGAAGAATCTAGGATCAAGCAAAAGGATGATATTGAATAAAATGAAAGGTCTCAAGCCTTTATTACAAGGACTAAGAAACTAAAGAAAGGAAAGTTTGGAAATTCCAAGAAGAAAATAGATATGTCCAAGACTCAATTATTTGGATGCAATGAGTATGGAAACTTTAAAATGGATTGTCCAAACAATAAACTGAACAACAAAAGGAAGGAAAGAAGTGAAGCACACATAGCTGAAGAAAAAGGAGAACCTGAGAACAAGTCGAAAGGAGAATATCCCAAGGATCTTTATTATTGAAGGAAGTCTCATCTCTGTCAATTTCTTTATGAAATTTGTCTTTATTTTATTAATTAGAAAGTAGAGTAGCATGCATTATTGTATACTCTAGAAGAGTCTTGATTTTGTGAAGGCATGAAATCATAGATAGAAGTACATGATAGTAGAATAATTAGAATATACTTGTTTAATTTGCTTTGATAATTTAATTTAAAGAGAATGAGAAGATTGGAACCATATTTCATATTATTGTTCATCCAAGTATTTTCTAATGTCATGTTAGAGGTATTAGTTTTGCAAAGAGTGATTATCAAGATCCTATAATAATCATCATTATGCAAGATTCTTAGAATTAGCATTATGACTAATATATATTCCATCTAGTATGGTAACAATATTTCTAAAGGATGAAGGAATATTAATGGTATTTCTTGGGAAAAGAAACTTATATTCAACAAGTATAAGAAGCAAGCTCTTTCAAGAAAGGATGGCTAGATGATTGTATGGAAGAAAAGGTATGCATATTTTAAGTAACCCTTCTCTATGGTAAGTTTCATATTTACATGAATATTGTAGAAAGAGTTGGATACAAAAGTGTGCTCAATAAGTATTCCATATGGTTGCATGATGCTCGAAAATAGAATTTTGACATGCTTTGGAATGTATTGAGATAAAGACTCTCTCACAAGATTGCATAAATATAACAATGTTGATCAACATCAATTATAGTCTCTTGAAGAAAGAAAGGGAGTTAACAATGACAACTCCAAGGGAGATATTGTAACTTGGTAATAAAGTTCGATCCATGGGCACTTTGATTAAAATATATGCATGGATAAAGATTCTTATAGAATGTGGAGATGGATCATGCGAAAGGATGTTGATCTCACAATTAAGCAGAATCCCAAGAGGCCATCATAAAGAGGTAATTATGATATTAATGTTTTGATATTGGTTATCTGGTTAACATATTGTTTTTCTACCTGGAAAGATGTTGTAGGGATACATGATGAAAATTGAAGCAAGATCAATTATTGGTATTGTACTCGATTCAAGGAACATATGGATTGAGTAAATGATTTGGACAATCCTTGGAGGGTTATCTAGTCAAGGTGTTCACATGATCATCTTGAGATTGAGAGGTAGTAGTAGATAACATGATGTTCATGTTCCTACATCAAAAAATATAACTTTCATGTTTAGAGGGCGCTATGACTAGCTTGAAGTTTGATAAGGATTATATAATTCCTTCATTGATGATAAGTAGAAGAAAGTAATATGAAATATTGATGGCCTGAACCCTATCATGATATTTAAGGAATAAGATGTATCTACAACATCCAAGAAAAAATAAGCTCAATATAATGAGATACAAAGGAAAGAAGGCTCCATTCAGCTACCTCCACGAAGAACTGATAATTAATACACTTATGGAAAATAGTTAGAGATCTTGTGGTTATGCCTTCCCAAGTTGAAAATAAGTTAGGAATATCCTCTATATTTGAGAGGAGGTAAAGGAGTATCCTTGAATAGGAGTAATAATATATGCCCTAATAAAGAGGGAATGGGGATCTACTCTTTAGCTAAGACAGAGTGATGATGGACATCACATGTATATTATCTCCTACATGCATTTAGAACTTGAATAGGACTAATAGGTGAAATTCTAAGTGAAAGCCATTAATGGAGAATGGAGGATTAGATAAGCATCTGTGATTTACTTGAGGACAAAAAAAATCAAAGATAGGAAATGGACTGACACTCATTGAGGACTGGACAGGTATCCAAGACAAGAGTGGTTTAAGAGGATCGATATTCTTTGAGGATTGGGAATCCAAGATAATAATATTCCTAAAAGGACACACCTAGTGAACATATGGATGGAGTATGTGCCTTGTAGAGGTAGTATGGTATCTCGCGTAAAGACTCCTAGAATTATGATCTTGTAAAAGAAACAACTTTCAAGTTAAGGCCTTACTATGTTGACAATGTTGGTCATGATGTTTGATGGTTAAATATGGATTACCAATACAACTCTTCTTATGGGAACTCTTTAGTTTGAGAATATCCTTGTAATGGTTGTACAATTATGAATACCTCCCTAGTTAAGAGGGAGTATTGGAAAATGTAACTATTTTCAATCTTCACAGTTTTCATTTTACTCATGTAAATATGTATATCTTACGTAACAAGAATAATAAGAGAGAAAAAAAATATTTTTAAAGCATGGGTTTCATGCTTCTTTTGATTGGTCTTCTAGGTAAAGCATGTTCTTCGTTCTTCTAGGGTTTTTCATGTCATAATATTTATTTTCATGAGTCAAGAGATTAAATGTCATGTATATAAGACCCATCTGGGAAAGATGTACCATGTAAAAGAATTTATTTTGAGTCAAGATAACCAAAATAAGCCTCCTAGCACAAGTCAGCCCTGTCAGAGACAAGTTGGCCTAGAGAGGGTTATTCTACCTCCACAAATGAGTATGAATAGAAGTTTCTCAACCTCATTTGGAGGAAAATTAGATCTAAAATCAAGAAGTTTGATCTAAGATGTGAAATTCAGGAAGTCAAGAAAGGTAAGGAGAAAAGTGGTTGAAGCAAGAAAGGAAGGCAAATTGAGATTTTGATCAAGTTTTGCCCCAGTTTTCTCTCACATGTGCAAATATTTTGAGATTATTTAGGGGTCTAAGTTCCAAACCTACTGCAGGTCTAAAATATTGTAGCTGGGGACATAAATTCTAAGTTTTGTGCAATTCTGGAAGGGTTTGAATCTTGTTGTCTTGGCTTGACTTTGACCTAATTGGAAGGGATTATTGGATCAATGACTTGTTGCTAGTAGGAGGTATTGGTCTTGGTTTTCTCATTTGAAGCAAATTCTATAAGAAGAGAAGATACTTTTATGTTTTCCCCTTGGAGGGGTTTATCCTTGGCTTAGAGCCTAATTTATGTGTCCATTATCTTCACTTTTTTTGTTCTTGAAAATTGTTTGCTGAAGAAGATATAATAAAGAAACACAAGAAGATAAATAAATTTCAGAAGAAATTATTAAGTTTAAGGAGAAATTGAATTAATAGTTACCCTACTGCATTCTCAAACACTATTTTCCCCAGCAATTTCGGCCCGACAATAGATGCCCAGTAAACAAAAAATTTCAGCCCCTTGAAAAATAATGCCCAAAAAATGTGAATAATATATAGAATAGACAATCCACACATGTGAGTTGCGAGAGAGAAAAGAGAGAGAGAGACAGAGAGAGAGAGAGAGAGAATTTGTCCTATTCATCCTTCTTGTCGTTTTCTTGCTTGCCCAAAAACTATCTCGCGTGAGAGAATGTGAATGCCCAACCAGAGGAGGTTGAGATGCGTTTATATAGTAGTGTGTTGTGGAAAAATGTACTTGCCTCTTGGCCAGGGCTGACTTGACATGGAGGGAAGATGACTTGTGATTTTTGGAGCAAAAAAATATGATTTCAAAATTCATTTTTTCATCTTTAAAAAGTTGCAATGGGATTTTGACTCAAAATAAAATTTCCTTTGCATCTAGCATTTATAAGTATACATCAGGTGACCAAATATACATTATGAAGACCGACTATAGTTACAAATTCAACACTCCCTCTTAACTAGCGAGGTATTCATAATCACTATCATAGGTGTTCTCAAATTTAAAAATTTCTCTAAAGGAAAAAGTTATCCATTATCATCAGAATCAACATCTACTAGTGGCCATACCTAGGGTGGTACCAAACCCATGGCAATGTCATCATCATATGAGGACTCAATCCTTGAATCCCATGGTCTCTTCCTAGGCTAAAATTTTGAGACCCTCAACTTGCAAGCACTCACTCACCCTTCTTGGTGAGCATTCTAGGCCAATGCCTTACTCAAACCCTTCTTGGTTGGTGATCAAGTCTATATGCTAAAAGGACATCACTCCACCCTACCTAGTGTGTGATCAGGGTCTAAGACCTCACTCCACCCTTCCAAATCTATGATCAAGGTCCAGATGTTGAAGGACCTGACTCCTCCATTGCAGGTGTGTGATAAGGTTCCAGGACCTCACTCCACCATTTATTATGCGTGATGAGGGACCTCCTCCAAGAGGCACTTACTTAACCCTGTCTATTAAGCACTCTAGGCCACTTGGACCCATTCTCCCTACTGGGAGAATACCCATCCATGTTGTATAAATATCAATAATCCCTCTCAATGAGAGTAGTAATCTCAATGAGTGATAAATTGTCTCTGAAGTACATGAACTTGTCCTTAGGCAACAACTTCATCAGAACATTAGATGCATGCATTGGTGGGGATATACTCAAACCTTATCAATCTCCTTTGCATAATGTCATGGATGTAGTGGTAATTAATCTCAATCTATTTTGACCTATAATGGAATATTCTGAGATTATACATGGGCTGACATCACAAACCTACTGCAAGTCTGAAATATTGTAATTGGGGTCCTAAATTTTGAGTTTGGTGCAATTTTGGAAGGGTTTGACTCCTATTGTCTTGGCTTGACTTTGAAATAATTAGAAGGGATTCTTGGAGGGATGAATTGATGCTAGTAGGAGGTATTGGTCTTTTTGTTCTCATTTGAAGTGGATTCTATAAGAAGAGAAGTTATTTTTTGGGTTTTCCCCTTGGAGGGGTTTTGCCTTGGCTTGGAGCCTAATTTATGTGTCCATTATCTTCACTTATTTTTTTCCTATAAATTATTTGATGAAGAATATATAATAAAGAAACACAAGAAGGTAAATAAAGTTCACAATAAATTATTAATTTTTAGGAGAAATTGAATTAATAGCCACCCTACTGCATTCTCCAACACTAGTTTCCCTAGAAATTTTGGCCCTGCAACCGTTGCCCAGTAACCAAAAAATTTTGACCCCTTGCAACATAATTCCCAAAAAAATGTGAAGAATAGATAGAATATACAATCCATGTGTGTGATGTGAGAGAGAGAGAGAGAGAGAGAGAGAGAGAGAGAGAGAGAGAGAGGGAGAGAATTTGTCATATTCGTCCTTCTTGTCCTTCGCTTGCTTGCCCAAAAACTATTTTGTGTGAGAGAATGTGAATTCCCAATTGGAGGAGGTTGAGTTGCCTTTATATAGTAGTGTGTCTTGGAAAAATGGACGTGTCCCTTGGCTAGGGCTGACTTGACATGGAGGGAAGACGACTTGTCGCTTTTGGAGCAAAAAAATTACATTTCAAAAATTCAATTTTTTATCTTCAAAAAGTTCCAATGGGAATTTGACTCAAAATTAATTTTCCTTTTAATATAGAATTTATAAATATGCTTTACAATTATAAATACTAGCATATCAAGTGACCAAATATATATTATGAAGACCTACTATAGTTACAAATTAAACACTCCCTATTAACTAGGGAGGTATTCATAATCACTATCATAGGTGTTCTCAAATTGACAAATTTCTCTAAAGGAAAAGGTTATACATTATCGCCATCGTCAACACTATCATCAACATCTACTAGTGGCAATATCTATGGTGGTAGCAACCCATGGCAATGTCATCATCATATCAAGACTCACTCCTCCAAAGTGATCAGTCCTTGAATCCCATGGTCTATTTCTAGGGAAAAATATTGAGACCCTCAACTAGCAAGCACTTACTCACCCATCTTAGTGAGCACTCTGGGCCAAGACCTCACTCAACCCCTTCTTGGTTGGTGATTAGGTCTAGATGCTAAAATGACATCACTCCACCCTACCTGGTGTGTGATCAGGGTCTAATACCTCACTCCACCCTTCCAAATGTGTGATTAAGGCCCAGATGTTGAAGGACCACACTCCACCATTCCTGGTGTGTGATAAGGTTCCATGACCTCACTCCACCATTTATGGTGTGTGATCAGGGACCTCCTCCAAGAGGCACTTACTCAAACCTAATTGTTGAGCACTTTTGGCCTCTTTGACCCATTCTTCCTACTAGGAGAATGTCCATCTATGTTGCAGACATATCAATACTCACTCTGAATGAGAGGAGTAATCTCAATGAGCCCTAACTTGTCTTTGAAGTACATGAACTTGTCCTTGGGCAATGACTTCGTCAGAACATAAACTACATGCATTTGTGGGGATATACTCGAGCCTTATCAATCTCCTCTACATCATGTCATGGATGTAGTGGTAGTTAATCTCAATATCATTCGACCTATCCTACAAACAACTTTTGGAGCCATACTGCTTTGGCACAAACCTCATTGGTTGCGACGTACTCTACTTCAGTAGTTCTAAGTGAAATCAACCTCTGCTGCTTGCTGACGCATGATATCATAGCAAATCCTAAATTGAATCATACACCCAAGGTACTCTTTCTATCTTAAGCACTTCCTTCCCAATCAACTTATGTATATTTTTGAAGTTGTACATCCTTTTTTGTAACATGTCTCAAGCCTTTTGAAATGAGTTTTCGGTGATAATCATATCAAAATTCATTTGTCGATGCGTTTCGAACCATCAAGTGTGGTTCATCGTCAAGACAAGATGAAGAACAGATCATGGCAACAAGTTAAATAGACAGACCAACCATTCAACACCTAGAAAGAGACAACTACTTTTGACAGAGGGAACAGCTACAATTGACTGGCGACAGCTACATTTGACTCAACCAAGAGATAGGAAAAATTAGTTAATTAGTTAAATAATTTATTTAAATAGTTAGTTTGTTAGATCTGTTTATTTACAAGTAACTAAAAATCTTTGCTTATATTTACCAGAACTAAATACCTTATTATCCTCTATTTTATTTCAAAATTGAAAACATTATATAAAGACTTATATTATTATAGGAAATATTTATTATTAAGGTTAAAAATAGTCGTTTATTAATTAGATAATTAATTAGTTAGTAAATTAGTGAATTTGTAAACCATTTTTATTTGTCTAAAAAATACGTAATTTCTTCTTTTTGATTTAGAATTAAATAAATTATAAATTTATACTAATACTATTAAATATAGTCTTATGGGATAAACTAGGATATAAGTGTATATTAATTAATTAATTATTAATTATATTTATATTTAGATGAATAAGTTTCTAAATAAATTACAGTATAAATAGGGATTAAACCTAAATGATTATCAACTAAATCAATTAATTAGTTACTAATAATAATCATAATAATAATAAATATTAACAAATAAATAAATATATAGAAGTTAAACTAAGAAATTTAACCTAATAAAAATAAAGTGTTATCATCTATTTAAAAATAAAATATAAGCAAACTAATATGAAAAAATGAAAAAAAACATTAATAATATTAGCAAAAAATGAAAAATCAAGGAAGTGAGTGACAAACAATAAAGGAAAACAAAAATAAGCAGCACCAAGGAACAAAGGGGTATTTCAAGTAATCTGAAAGACGAGGGCGTAAAACCAGAAAAGACACCAAAAGAATGAAGAAGGAAAAAATAGGGGGGCGCTAAGACGAAAGGGTAGGCGGCAGGGATCCAACAGCTGCTAATGTTCCAGCAGTCATCCCTATTGAGATTGCTCGGCCTTTTTTTATAACACCTTATTTTTATTAGGTTAAATTTCTTAGTTGAACTTCTATATATTTATTTATTTTTATTTTATTTTTTAATGATATATATATATATATATATATATATATATATATATATAAGTTTCTACTAGACATGATATATAAATAAATTAAGTTTACATTTAAACATAACCAATAATATCATCTAAAACTTAGTAATTGATTAATTGATTATTTTATAATCATTTATATTTAATCCTTATTTATCCTGTAATTTATTTAGAAACTTATTCATCTAAATATAAATAAATTTAATAACTAATTATTTAGTATACACTTGTATCATAGTTTATCCCATAAGACTATATTTAATAGTATTAATATAATTTATAATTTATTTAGTTCTAAATTAAAAAGAAGAAGTTACATATTTTTATATAAATAAACCTGGTTTACAAATTAACTAATTAATAAACGACTATTTTTAACCGTAATAATAAATATTTCATATAATAATATAATTCTTTATATAATGTTTTCAATTTTGAAATAAAAAAGAGGATACTAAGGTATTTAGTTTTGTTAAATATGGGGAAATGATTTTTTAGTTACTTGTAAATAAACATATCTAACAAATTAACTATGTAAATAAATTATTTAATTAATTAAGTAATTTTTTCTATCTCTTGGCCCAGTGAAATGTAGTTGTTGCCAATCAATTGTAGTCGTTCCCTTTGCCAAAAGTAGTTGTCTCTTTCTAGCCATTGAATGGTTGGTCTCTCTATTTAACTTGTTGGCATGATTTGGTTCTTCATCTTGTCCTGACAATAAACCACACTTTATGGTTTGAAACGTGTCGACAAATGAATTTTGATGTGATTGTCGTTGAAAACTTGTCTCAAGAAACTTGATATGGATCACAAAAGCCTTAATTCAATTATATCTCAAGCCATAATTCACCATACCACACAAATATCTCAAGATGTTCTTTGCTACATTCCAATGCTCGTGCCTTGGTTCTACTTGGAACTAGCTCAAGGTGCTTACTACAAAGCATATGTTTAGCCTAGTTTTAACAAAATACATCAGCGAACCAATCAGTTACCAATACATATATGGATCTACCTTAGAGCCTATTAACTTCTTCAAGTTAGTCACCATGGGAGTCGCCATGGATTTGTAATCCATCATACCAAATCTCTTAAGGATCTCTAACACATACTTTCCCTGACCAAGGAAGATTTCACCAGGTTTTTGGCATACTTCTAGTCCCAATTAATAATGCATCAACCGAAGATACTTCATATCGAACTTAGAAGCAAACTGCTTCTTGCACTGAATGATAAGAGCCTCAACACTTATGAGAAACAAGTCATTGACATATTATAATAAGATCACAATTGCATTCTTCAAAACCTTAAAGTAAAAGTTTGAATCAACATCGCTCTTGGTAAATCATAGTCTCATCATATACTTATCAATTCAAGCACACCAAGCTTTTGGATATTTCTTGAGTCAATAGAAGGCCTTCTTCAATCTGCAAACGTGAGGCTTATTTCTAGTATCTCAAATCCTTGAGGTTGCTCTATGTACACATGTTCCTCAATCACACCATTGAGGAAAGAAATCTTCATATCCATTTGGTGAAATTTCCATCCCAATGAACCAACAAGAAAAAATATGGATCTAATAGAGGTGTACCTAAAAACTGGAGAAAACGTCTCATCATAGTCTTCTCACCCTTTTTGGGAGAAAACTTTAGCCACAAATCATGCCTTTTATTTGTCAATACTACCATCTACAACATGTTTGATCTTGTATATCCATTTGGAATTCACTATTAACTTCCTTTTAGGCCATGGCATAACCTCCCATACATCATTCTTCATGATTGATTGGTACTCTTCATTCATCGCTTCCTTCCACACCTGCTCATTTCTTCATATGTGGAATGTTATGCATCAATAAGGTTTTCCGTGAGAGTTGTATAGCTAGAAAATATCTTGGGTTTCTTAAATTCTTTAGAAGTGTCATCAAGAGCTTCATTTCCTTTTACCTCTTCTAATGTATAGCTAAGCCATGTTGGTATCTTCTTGATCTGTGGAGTGATGATTGGTTCTACTGAATCTCAAGGCCCTTTTGTCCTTCCAGTACATTCTGTAGAGCTCAAATGTTATTCCCTTGAGGTCTCCTACTTCACTTCATCTAAGGAATCCATAGAGACTTCCTTATACTTCCAATATGTCATTTTCTCATCAAAGGTGACATCTCTGCTGACCTCAATCCATCGTTGCTCTATAATGTATATTTTGTAGGCCATTCATGATTCGATGTAACCAACAAATATGCCTTTCTTTCCTAAAGGCTCAAGTTTTTTCGTCTTGTCCTTCGGAACATGAATATATACATGAAAACCAAATATTCTCATGTCCCTAGCACTTGGCTTCCTTCTAGAGAATTCTTCTTCAAGAGTCATACCTTCCAAAACTTTATGAGAACTTTTGTTTCCAATGTACACAATTGTCCGTAATGCTTCACCCCATAAGAACAACAACAAGTCCATATCATGCATCATGGCCTTGATAGACTCTTCAATGTACCATTTATTTCGTTTTGCTACACCATTTTGTTGTGGATTATAGGGGATAATTATCTCCCTCTTAATCCCATCATGTAGAAAGAAACAGGCTCCTTTTATGTGTATTCTCCTCCATTGTTAGATCTCAATATCTTGATCTTTTTGCATGTCAAGTTTTCTACTTCAACCTTGAATTCATGGAACTTGTCGAATACTTCATCCTTAGTCTTCAAGATATATATCCATGTCTTATGGGAAAATTCATGAATAAATGTCGCATAATACAATGAGCCACCCAATGATTTCGTAGGAATCAAACCACATACATCAAAATGAATTAGATCCAAAATTTCTTTAGATCTATTTTCACTACTTGGAAAAAGTTTATTAATGTTCTTTCCAAGAGCACAACCTTTGCATACACCATCATTCTTCATCTGCAATTCAAGAACCCCTAAAAATATTTGACTCAACTTAGGAAATTCTATATAATGAATATGTCCATATCTTCTATGCCATAGTTCACTTGGATTGATCTCATCATGTACGAGTGCTTGAGTTGATTCAATCAAAATTTCATTCTACCTTCCATCACGAATCCCAGTAACCTTAGCATCATATATACTAAAGACCTTGGACCAAAAATGTATTTTCCATCCATATCATCAACTCTATCTCTTTTATCTTCTAAACAAGAAATAGAAACAAGATTCTTCTTCAAACTTGGTATGCAAAAAAATTTGTTGAGATGCATTTTGTTACCAGATTCCAACTCTATGGATGCCTTTCTAATTCCTTTGTTTTCATAGTTATTATTGCATCCAACATCAACTGTTTGGGATAACCTCTTTTCCATTATGCTAGACATATTTTCACGTTCTTCAGTCATGTGTCATGATGCTCCACTATCTACCAGCCACATGTCATCGTCATTTGCAATGAAACCTATTAGAGCAGAGAAATAAAAGAAATTCTTGTCACCTTTGGTTTTATTTGGTTTCTCATATTCAACATCTATTGTAGAAGCATGTTGTTTCCCCTTTCTCTTCTTATTAGCTATATTAGGACAATCTCTCTTCAAATGTCCATATTCCTCACATCCATATAAATGTATCTTTGATAAAGCCTTCTTCTTATAAGAGGATCCTTTTCCTAACTTCTTGTGTTGATGACCAAACTTTTTCTTTCCCTTATTCTTGAAATGAGTTGGAAAGGCTTAAACTTCCCCTTCTTGATGATCTCTTGACATCAACCTTATTTCTTTTTCAGCACAATATACCCATAGTTGTTCAAATGAAGGAGATTATTTCCAACTACTTATGCTTGTTGAAAATTCATCCCATTATCTATGAATACCATTGAGTGTTGTGGTTACAAGTTCTTGATTTGGAATGGATTTTCCAATTTCTTGAATTTGATCTCTAATTTGGGAATTCCTCACAAAGTATGAATCCACGGTGTCATCATTAATCATCCTTGTATTTCAAAGTTCATTATTCAAACTCATGGATTTGCCAACATTCTTGATAGTATATAGATTTGTTAGTGCAACGCACATCTTCTTTGAAGTATCACAATTTACAATGTTGGAATCAAATGATCTCTAATGGAGTCTACTATAAGAATCATGGCAATGATGTCATCCTCTTTGAACTTATCTTTTCATTGTTGTATCAGTTGGTTCAAAAGTATTTCTTATCACAATGTCCAAAACCCTGTTCTCAGTAAGAATACAATATATTCTAAATTTCCAAGCTTTGAAGTTTGATGCTCCCTCTAACTTGTTTTCATATTTCATAGAGGAATCCATATATTCCAATCTACAAGAAGGACTTCAATAAAATGCTCTCTAGGGTTTTTCTTAGGGTGATCTCAATGTTCCACCCTTCCTTCACTAAAGCTCTAATACCATGTTTATTTTCTAGGTGCAATAGAGATTAGCACAATATTTATGAAATTATGATAACCACCTTTGACGTAGATCTTCTTTTAACTTATTCCAATATATAATTTAGAAATTATACTTCATAAACTCAACCGTAAAGAACAGTATAACAATAGAGATCACAGTGCACAAAAGAAGACAATATTTACCCTGGGAAAACCCACCAAGGGGAAAACCTAGCAACCTTTTTCAATAGAGAAATTATTCTTGTTCAGTGAGATACACACCTAGACCTATGGTCAAACCTAGTCTTCTCCTCTATGTCAACTCACCCAATTTGATCCAGAAATTTATTATTCCTATCTAACCCAAAATTTTGTTCCTCCTGCAATTACTAGTTGCCCCAAAAATGTTGGCCCTGCAACAGTTGCCTAGTAACCCACAAAATTTATCCCCTTGCAACAGAATGCCCCAAAAAAATGTGAACCATAGAGAGAATATACAATCGACATGTGTGAGATTCAAGAGAGAGAAGAGAAAGAGAATGTGCCATTTTATTCATCCTATTTGTCCTTCTTGTCCTTCACTTTCCTACCCATAAACTTTCTTGTGTGAGAGAATGTGAATTCCCTAGTGGAGGAGGCTAAGTTTCCCTTTTATAGTGGCATATCTTGGCTAGGTCTGACTTGACTTGGAGGGAAGTCAACTTATCACTTTGGAGTGAAAATTTCCATTTCAAAAATTCAAACTTTCATCTTTAAAAAGTTGCAATGGGACTTTGACCCACCTTTGACTCTAGCATTTATAAATATGCTTTATAATGATCAATACAATTACATTAAGTGACTAAATATACATGATTAAGTCTTACTATAGTTACAAATTCAACATCGCTTATGAGGCTTCTCGATCTTTGTGGATGTTTGACCTTTTGACCTTCTTTAGGGCATCCTAAGGCCTTCTTGGCCTTCCTGAGATCAACTCTAAGGCCTCTCAGTTCTCTACAACCAGACTGAGGCTTATTTTTTCCTACTTGTGCTAAGATTAAGGAAATTCAGTCCTTTGACACAAGATTTTCCTTTTCAACAAAATTTAGACTTGTGATCTCATATTTGATCACAGAGGTATGTTTTTCCAACCTTCTTCTAGGGCACAAATAAAGAGACGGGTCTTATATACTCCTTGCTTCTCAGATTATGATTTCTAGAGCTAGAAGAAATCCTAGAGGAACAAAATAAATTCTTCAATGTTGATTTCATACCCTTGCTCTGATACCATGTTGATTTTTCATATATATTCTAGTTGATATTTACTTCTAATGATTTTTACGTTAAATACTTTCATATTTGCATTGAGCACTAAGAAATTACAAAGAATATTTTCAACACAGTAGGATCATAAAGAGACAAATAGGAAAGAAACACAAACATTTTACCTTGGGAAAACCCACTTGGGGGAAAACCCAACAACATTTTTCCTTAGACAAATTATTCAATTCAACAAGAGATACAATATGATCCTTATAGTCATAATAGAGTCAAATTGACTAGTAAATTTTTTTTGTCAATATGCCCACAGATAGGTTTTCCCAGAATTCAACTTTTTGCCCATTTGTCTGCTCAGAATTTGACCTTCTTCCCAATAAGTAAGTTTTCTCAAGATTCAAACTTCTACCTAATAATTTTGTTATAGTTTTAACTTTTTCCCAATAGATAGCTCTGCTTAGAAACTTGATTTGCTCACAATCTCGGTTTGTAGTTTCTCTCTCAAACTCGTCTATCTTAGAACAAAACTTAACATGGTTTGGCCACCATAAAAGACTTTCTTTCAGATGAACTCGACCTCCCTTCTTCTCCTTTGCTTGTATATAGAAGATCCAAGTTGGCTCTTCCAAGAGGGTAGATGAACTAGATTTTATATAGAGATCTTGATAAACTGAATTGGTGTGACAATAAGGGTGGACTGTCATTGTTAGAGGGCTGACTTAACATTGTGGAGACATAAAAAAATAATTTTTGAAAATATAATTTCCCCGGTTTGAAACCAACACAAAGAACATGTATTGTATTTATCAAAACATATATTTGAAGGGATAAAAACATTAATTATGAGGACTGACCATAGCTACAAAATTCAACAGAATGAACACCAACACATGTCTCAAATTGTTATTGTTATAGACAATGTTGTGTAGGAAAAGAGACAAAATCAAATTCTAGAAGCTAAATGCTCAATGTTAGTAAATATGATCTATAAACTTAATAAATGTTAACACTCGAGTTTGAAGAGAAAATAGTCCAACAAATAGTTAAAACACATGGTCTTGGGCAAAGAAAAATCTTACCATACCAACAACAATCAAGACAAAACACTCAACAAACATGTTTTTTATTAACCTTGTTATATAAAATCATATTAATATTTTTTTATACAATCTACATTACTAAAAGCTTTTTAAAATCATTGATTTTGAATTCCCTATATTAAAAAATTATTATTTGTTAATGATAGTGTTTTTTATTAAAATACAACCCTCATTTTTACTACTAAGCTACCCAAATTTGCTGCAACTTATTTTTAATCTAAATATTAAGTAGTAATTGCCCTTAAAAGTGCAAAGATACACTGAAGGAATTGAACATGCCTATGGTGTTACTGCAAAAATGTAGCAAAAAAGGAAAGATAACAACCTAAAGGGTGGGGGATGGAGGGGAGGAAATGTGTTCAAGCTTGCAATAGTCTCACACTTGTGTCGATGCCTATCATTTATTTCCAATCATACGATCACTATGTCAAAATCTTATATACATAGTATATCCAAGCTATAACATGCAAGGTAATGAGGAGAAACATTACCATAGGTCCTTGTGGGACTAAAGTTATTGTGTGTTGATAATGAAATTATATAACGAGCATCTTTCACTGAGTGACCTTCAGATTCCATGATATTATGTGTGTCGATAATGAGATTATATAAGGAGCATCTTTCAGTGAGTGACCTTCACATTCCATGATATTATGAAATCAACATAAAGGAGGGGGTTTGTTTTATAATTTTAGCTATATCCTTTTAAAAAATTTAAATTAATTTGGAGCCATTAATTCCAGTGTTAAATTTAAATTTAAATTTTTTCTAGCAAAGATTTGTTGGAATTGCAAATTTATGTGGTGTAGTTTACACAATCCAAGTGTCCAAGTAAACTTTCAAGGCATTGTATCCATTTATGTATTGAAAAATACAATTTTAAAAATGAAAAGTTACACATGCTATATGCATATAAAACCAATATAGATCTATTTTGAAAAGATTAAATCTCTTGAGGTGCATAATTTTCTTCAAGTTTTGCACTCTAAAAGAGGTCACATATACTATCTTTAGCCTTGTGGATGTTAAAATTTTATTTCTTTCTTTCTCATCTTTCCAAAAGTAATTACGGTTTCACAGCTCGTGTGGGTTAATAACTAGTAACCATGTGAGTTAATTGTAGTTAAGAAGTCTTTATGTCAGGATGATCGTTCCTAAACAAAAAAAATACCCAATAACCTCTCAGGTTTCAAAAGTAGTTACCATTGCACAACTTGTGCCAATTAATAACGAGTGACCATGTAGGTTAATTGTAGTTAAGTCGGTTAATAACGAGTGACCATGTAAGTTAATTGTAGTTAAGTCGGTTAATAACGAGTGACCATGTAAGTTAATTGTAGTTAAGAAGTCTTTGTGCAAGGATGATTGTTCCTAAACCAAAAAAAAAAATACCTAATAACCTCTCAGGTTGAACATGATTTAAGGTGGGACTGTATCATAATTAGTTAAAGCAATTTTGTGTGGGAATTATCTTAAGAATCCCCAAAGATGGAATTTCTATACGAACTTGACCAAAAATATAGATATTTTCTTATATAAAAAATTGGTTAGGTTATGATCTAGTTGTAAATTGGTTGAAAAAAATAAAAATAAGCCCATTTAATTTTTCAATTAAACATTTCATATCATTCTACCTAAAAAAATCTCTTAAACACCTAAACAAAATCTTTAAAAATACATATTTTAATGTAAATATTATCATATTTATTAATATGCTAGCATCAAGAATAGTGTAAAAGGCCATGCCGAAAATGACTTGTTTAAATCAAATTTAATTTAAGGTGGTCATTCCCCATTACATCATAGGTATCATGGATTTTGAAAATGACTTGTTTAAATCAAATTTAATTTAAGATAGACGTTCCCCATTACATCATAGGTATCATGGATTTTGAACTTGTAGCTCCATAACCACATCCTAAAAATGAATATATTTAGTTTTTATTTATGATATATAAATAAATATTCCACTGCACATTATACATATCAGAATCAACCTATGTAAAACCCTTGCACCTTTCCTAGTTCCAAGATGAAGATAATTCATTATATTTTAATAAAATAAGAACTATTTTCTTGTGAAAGTTTTATGACTTCCGTAATTGATTTGTTGCATGAGCCTGCTTATTTATATTTTATTTTCAATGTCATATTATAGTGATGCATATTTATTTCTTATTTCTTAGTAATTTAAATATGTAATATAATTGTAAAAAATAAGGTTATCAAGTTTTTTTAATATAAAGATTTAAATGTGAAATTTTTTAAAATAATGTTAAATAAAAGTGAATTTGGTTGATTGGATTTTTTTTTATAAATAAATTTAAAAGTAATTATATTTAAAAAAGTAAATAACTATAGCCCACGGGGTTTTGGTTTGATGGTGAATGGGTGCGCTGTTAAGGCACTCCTTGCGATAGGTCACCGGTTCAAATCCCCCGTGGGTACTTAGGTTAGTCTTAACTAGAAAAAAAAAAAAAAAAAAAAAAAAATAACTATAATAATTTTTTTTAATGGAAATATTTAGTTTAATGAAAGTGAATTATTTAATTGATATGATATTTTTTAGAAGACTTGAATTCTAACATTGTTAATAATTTTGTTATTATGCTTTACTTTTCTTTAATAATGAGTGAGTAAACATTTTCCCCATTTTTAATTTGAAACAATAAGTAAACACTCCTCACTCTTGGTTTGGAGTACCTATTCAGTATATGATATGCATTCATAGTTTGGAAAATTTTCACATTGTTGAATTGTTATTTTACACATTTATTTTGTATGTGGAATGCAGAAATTATAAATCTCAATTTCATATTAACAAAGTATATATATAAAGGAGAGACATGCACACACACACACACACACACACACATAAAACAATTGTTAAGAGTATGTGTTTCTTTAGTAAAATGCTATAGGTTCAGATTCAAAGAGGATTAAAATATATATACCTTTATAAACTTCAAATAAAAAAAATCTTATATAGCCATAATCTTAAAAATAAATTATTATTATTATTATTATTATTATATTCAACAACATTAAAAATAAATAAATAACAAACTTAATTTTAATTTAGATATTAAAAATTATTTACCATCCACGTAATAATTATTGATAAGAATTCATAACTGGTTAATGTGGACCTCTAAGCTACTCATTGTGAGAACCTGGGTGTCTTGATCTTCCTCGTCACAATATTAAAACTAAGAAATATCCAACTATTGCATTTATGAATTTGGGATTGATTTCTTCTTATGTTTTTTTTGTTTCTGTTTCACTTTTAGGTGGGCTTGTGTATCTTTGTGTTAGGTCCCTATGCTACTAATGTAACCCCGTATTGTTATTAGTACAACCCCCTTATTACATTGTTGTGCTCATGTAGTCCCCATATTATTATTATTGTGCCCCATATAAGCCCATTATTGTTATTATTGTGCCCTTACATTATTATTGTTATGTCAGCTTTGATTATATTATGACCCCTTAGACTCCTATATATAGAAAGGAGGTCTTGTCATTTGTATCATCTAAGAATTGTTCATTTGTATAATGTAAAGGAAGTTTCCCCCTCGAAGAGGCTTATTTCTAAGGCATTCATCTATCTTTTCTATCTTTTTGTGTGTTGGTTTCATAACATTTGGTATCAGAGCTTTGGATTCTAGGGTTTCGCTGCTCCAAACAGGTCATTGTAGAATTTTTGCTATAACTTTTTTCTGCGATGTTTCAGATGCTAACAAAAAAACCCATTTGAGACGAAATCTTGCTGAACCTCGAGTTCAAATTTGAGACCTTGTCGAGCTATATTTTCGAATATATGATCTAAGGAAGTTAGGGTTTTCGCAAGCTCCAGAATTTCATCTAAACAGGTCATCGTGGAATTTTCGCTATAACTTGTTCACCATGAAGTCGCTGACGCTAAACTAGAAACTCACTTGAGAAGAAAGTGGTCTAAACCTTGGGTCTGAATTTTAGCTTGTCTCGCTATAGTTTCGGATATATGATCTGAGGAAGTTAAGGTTTTTGCAGACTCCCGAATTACATCTTAAACAAGTGACCTTGGGAAAATCATCATAACTTTCTCTCTCAGCATCAGATTGAAATTTCATAAGAAGTTACTGAAAGAGGATGGACTATAGTTTTCAGTATATATTTTACAGATCCGAAGGTCAAAACAGTGACACGTGGGACTTCATACAAGTTCGCTCTTCTGAAAAGGTATATAATCAGGTCATCTTGGGAGATTGTGCATAACTCTTTCTTAGATAATCTAATTTCGATCAGACTTGTGGCATTGGAAGGAGGAAGCAGAGGGCTACTATAGGTCATGATTTCATAACTGGAAGATCTAAAATTACATAGTTACAGTCATTTCAATATCGTGCTCCTAAAATCAAGAAAAAGCAAGATGAGGAAGTTTGATGGTAAGGATCCAGTAAATTGGATATTACAGATGGAGAAATATTTTGATCTACATGGTGTACCACTATTACAAAATGTACGTATTGCATCAAATTATTTAGAACCGAATCAATTTTTATGGTATAAAGGGCTTTGTTCTTGTAAACGACTTGTCACGTGATCAATTTTCACGGAGGAAATGATAGCACATTATGAGGATACAAAGAGAAACACATTCTTTAGCCAATTGATAAATATCAAACAAAAGGGTTCAATGGCAGAGCACATTGACGACTTCCAAAAATTGAATATAAGGGTAAATGATATTCCAGAGAAGAAAATGGTGGATGTCTTCATAGAGACTTTAAAGGATAACATTCAACACGAGGTTTTTGGGAACTTGATTCATTGGAGAAGGCATTCAGGTTGGCAAGAAAAATTGAAAGCGAAATTATGGAAACAAAGAATCCCACCAATCACGACTATAATTACGGAAGTGTTTTTTCTCCTATCCTTCCACAACCTACAAGGTTTACACCACAACAATTGGAAGAAAAAATAGAAAAAGGGCTTTGTTACAATTGTGATAGAAAATACACTAAAGGTCATAAGTGTGCTAAGAAGTAATTATTTTACATAGATTATGAAGAGGAAGAAGAAAAAGGTTCAAGAAGTGAAAGATCACATCAAGAAAGAAGAATTGAATCTGACCATATCTTGTAATGCATTGGCCGGAATTACCACTCCTCAAACTATCAATATAGAATGACATACCAAGAAGAAAAATGTTCAAGAATTGAAAGATAGCACCGAGCATCAAGAAATGAATCCGACCATATCTTGTAATGCATTGGAAGAAATTACCACTCCTCAAACTATCAAGATAGAAGGACATATCAAGAAGAAAAAGGTAATAGTGTTGATTGATTCGGGTAGTACCCATAATTTTATTCATTGTAAGATAGACAAGGAATTGAATTGCTTCCTATATCCAGCACTGGAGTGTCAAGTGATGGTTGCAAGTGCAGGAACCATAAATTTCTCTGGAAAGTGCCATAATATCAAGCTATCCATGGGAGAATATGTATTGAATAGCCCAATGCTTTCCATTCCAATGGGTGTTGCAGATGTTTTACTAGAAGTCCAATGGCTACAATCTTTGGTTACGATAGCTTTTAATTTTCAAGAACTTTTCTTGATATTTTCTTGGGAAGGAAAGGAAGTTGAATTAAGGGGTATCGAAGGGAAACCTGGAAAGGTAATCAACTCTAACAGCATGAAAAAGCTTTTAAATAAAGAATAATGGGGCGTAATTGCGCAATTATGTTCACTAGAGGATCCCACATTGAAATCATGTGTTTCTCCAGATCTCCAAAATGTTTTGGACAATCATTCCAAGGTATTTGAGACTCTCAAAGGCCTCCCACCTATTTATGATCATGATCATGCTATTCATTTGATTCTAGGAAGTGTTCCTCCAAACATCAAGGACTTATAGATATCCATATGCCCAAAGGAGTGGGAACTCATTCAAAAGTTGCAGAAGATCCCAGTTCAAACAGTATTGTGAGAACTTGACAAGGAAGGAAAAATCATATTGGAACCTAAAGTAGTCACAGAACCGAGAAATCGACAGCTACGAAATAGATCAGTTTTAGAGTATCTCATCTAGTGGAAGAACTTACCCGCTAAAGATTCCACATGGGAGGACAAGAATTTATACAGAAACATCAAGAACTACTCAAGTGTTGAGAAAAACACTTTTTGAAGGAGAGGGGCACGTCAGGTTCCTATACTACTAGTGTAACCCGTTATTGTTATTAGTACAGCCCCTTATTATATTGTTGTGTCCATGTAGTCCCCATATTAAATTATTATTGTGCCCCATAGAATCCCACTATTGTTATTATTGTGCTCTTACATTATTATTGTTATGTCGGCTTTGATTATATTATGACCCCTTAAACTCCTATATATAGAAAGGAGGTCTTGTCATTTGTATCATCTAAGAATTGTTCATTTGTATAATCTAAAGGAGGTTGCCTCCTCAAAGAGGCTTATTTCTAAGGCGTTCATCTATCTTTTCTATCTTTTTATGAGCTGGTTTCATAACACTTTGTATGTTGATTGGTGTTCAGATCTTATATGTTATTTAGCTCATATACCCAAATGGATATATTTATTCTTCTTTCTGCATAAGCATATATACATATGCACTTGTTTTTGTATGTAAACTTATGCCTTCATCAGTGATGTGGGGAAATTTTTATCAATTGTTGTAGTGTATTAGAGAGTTTGTTAGGTTGCATGGACTTTTAATAAATTTAAAAAATTAGATTCATGTCACTTGACTCCCTGCCCACCAATTTCCTAGGGATTTGAAATTATCCCAATTCTAATAAGTTTCGCTATGATAAGTTCCTCATTATTATTTATAACATCCATTTATATATAAGCAAATTTTAGTTAGCAAAATGGTCAATTACTTTTAATAAATTTAAAAAATTATATCCGTGCCACGTGACTCCCCACCCACCAATTTCCTAGGGATTTGAAATTATTCCAATTCTAATAAGTTCCTCCATGGTAAATTCCTCATTATTATTTATGACATTCATTTATATATAAGAAAATTTTATTTAGCAAAATGGTCCATTTTACAATAAGATGTGTAATTCCATTTTTTTTCTCAAGTTAAAATTGACCTCTATCAAAACATATGAACAAATGTCAAATGGAGATGAAGAAGGTAGGCAATGCCTAATGTGACCATTGTCAAAAAGGGAACACCTTTGGTGTAATTATTTCATTAAAAAAATAACAAAGTGTAATTTTAATTTTTTGATGTTTGATTTGGTAGCTTGGTCAAGGATTATGATAAATATAGAATGCATGGTGCTATAACATTAGTAAAATTAGATTATTCAAACACAAGAAACAAATGGTTTGGATGAATATGAAGTGTTGTAAAAATTAACAATAGTGATATGAAAATGAAAGTGTAATTTAGTTATTAGATATTTTTATTCTTCTTATGGAATTTGATAATATAATTATTGTGACTTTTTGTTATTTAAAATGTAATTTTAATACAATAATAAATTTAGTAAATTAGAAAAAATTTAGAACACTTAAATTGTAAATATTATATAGCTCAAATATATGATTCCAACCATTTCTTATCAAGTTTTAAATAAAATTAACCAAAAATATATATTTTAAGAAAAAACATAAATTATTGAATTGAATTAAAAATGAATTAAACCACTAACCTTTCAAAACGGTAACACTCTATAGTGTTGGTCTGTCTACACTTGAACTTTTTCTTGAAGAGGAAGAAGTGAGCAAGAGTAGTCTAAAGAGGTTACAATTTTGCTCAGAGAATAATAGAAATTTTAGCGAGATTTTTAAAAAATCAGATTAATTTTTTTGGAAATCGAGGTTATAACTTCAAAATTTCAAATACCTTATAAATTTTTAATAGTACCAAATCCATTTCTACCATTAAAAAAAACTCATTCAATCACTTCAATAGTCTAATTTTTCAAACCTTTTTTACCAAATTCTAAACAGAAATCTATTTTCTCGGTAGACAACCTGGACGTGAGTGCGGTTGGGTGTGGTAAAGTGAATGTAGACCATACTTCACCTCAGAGTTGTCTTCCGTACACAATTGAAAACTTTCAAAATGTCCGGTTGGTAATGAGACGGATACAAATGGACTTGTCACTATCATGATGGTTGGATGATATTTCTTGACTCTTTGGTCTCTCTGGGCATTCGCAGGTACAGCTTGAGCATGGTGCCGTGTTTCACTTTTTGTTCGTTATGAACCTGCCATTCTCTGATCGTCAAGTCAATCAAGAAGGTAACCCAGAAAATTAAAATATCCAACTTTAACTATAGTCTATTAACCTTTGATACGGATGTCCCAAATATATCTTTAAAGTCAGTCAACAAGGTAACCCAGAAAATTAAAATATCCAACTTTAACTATAGTCTATTAACCTTTGATACGGATGTCCCAAATATATCTTTAAACAATATAAGTCAGTCAACAAGGTAACCCAGAAAATTAAAATATCCAACTTTAACTATGGTCTATTAACCCTTGGTACCGATGTCCCAAATCTATGTTTAAAAAATATCAAATTAAAAGGGGAAAAATCAATTTTACCCCATATAAACAATTTGCGTGGTTTAAACCATTTCAATTTTAAAATTTATTTTTATTGTTTATTTATTTTTTTAATTTAGGTTATTTTTAGTTCTGGGGTTCACATCATGGACATTAAAAAGTCTACAATCACTTTATCATATCAAAATATCTTCTATTTTGAAAAATGAAAAATGAAATTAAAAATAAACATTTTACTAGATACAAAATATTTTAATGTTTAAAATTTTTAAAATTAAAATGAATTAATAATTTGGCTTAAAGGGTGTAGAGTAGTTACTGATAGGGTGTTTCATTAAGACCTTCCTTGTTGTAAAGGTGGTTGATTCTAAACCTTGTGAGCATAAATTTAATTATGAATATAGATTGGTGCGGCCCAAATGTGGTCTCTAGATAATTATGACGTATTAAATACCCTTGGATCCTTGTGAGCATAAATCTAATCATGAGTATAGATTGGTGTGGCCCAAATACGGTCCCCAGATAATTTTGACGTCTTAAATACTCTTGAATCATAATTCTTAAATTATAGATTAATCTTGTAAATTCGTAAACATATTACACCCCCCAATCCCACAAAAAAAATCATTTTTTGAGGCCAAACAAAATTACCCTAAAGAGTCTTTAGGATTACATTGAATCTTTATAAAAGCGAAGAGAAGAAAGGGAAAGGAAATTTAAATTAGAATTATCTACAATGCTTGACAACAACTACAAATCATTAGAAAATAAAATGATAGCACTTGAGATTGAACTCCAAGAAATGAAAAATAGGATGCAAGAAATACAACACAAAAAACAATCAATAATTGAAGAAAACTACACCCTTAGAGACAAGATTAAAGAATTAAAAGAACAACTAAATAATAATTCATCTCTAAGTAGCAGAGAGAATAAATTAGATATCAAACGCATAAAAGACAAAATCAACAAACTAATTGAACTAGATCACGAGTGCCCCAAAAGACCCATGAACCTTATAATTATTGGTGTAAAAGAGAAAAACGATGAGGACACATTAGAAACAATAAAAGAACAATTGAAAACTAAGTCACAAATTCAAACAACTTATCTCGCAAAAGAAAAAGGGGTGGGAAAGATACTTGAGCATAAACAGACACTGATCCGTGTTAAGGTAAGTTGTAAGGACCATAAATTAAATAAACTTAGTAAATCCCCAAGCTTAAAAGGATCAGGAATCTTTATAAATAAAAATCTTATTCCGAAAGACTAAGTTGAACTGAGGAAAGAGGTCCAAAAGGTTAAGTAGGAAATAAAGGAAGGGACATGGGCAATCATCAGGAATAGGAAAGTTATTATTAGAGATAGATTCTAAAACAAAAGCAATAAATAGGAATTAAGAACACTCTGAATTCTCTTCTATAACTATCATGGTTTTCCATTGCATAAAGATCCTATGTTAAGTTGGATCACAAGTGACATTGCTTTTATTTTCTTAGTTGAAACTTGGGAGCATGATGAATCTAGTGTCCCCAACAGACAGATTCATTCTTTGGTCAACTTGGAATAGGAAATCCTCTCGTAGAGGTTTTGGTGGTTTAGCTTGTTATATAAAAAATAATGTTTCTTCTCACATTTGGCTTCATAAGATCAACCCCCTCAATCAATACATTTGGATTGAAATTTCTAACCCTAACAGCATAGGATTTTTCTCACAATTTGTTATTTCACCCTTATCAACTCTATCTCCAATAAGAAAAATAGCCTAGATCAGAACCACCCCTTCAATACCTTAGCACAGGACATCCACAACCTAAGGAATGAAGTTAATATGCTTTTGCTTGAGGACTTCAATGCTATAACCACTACTAACCAAGCTACACTTCTAAGTAATAACTCTAACCCTAACGCCTTATGGTTAGATGAGGACTGTGAATTATCTATTAGATTCAAAAGAAATTATCAAGACATAACCAAGAACCTATTTGGTATCGAACTTATCGAGCTTTGTAGTTCTCAATACCTGATAATTCATAATGGAATTGATAAGTGGCCACTTCTAGCTAGATGACTTGTCTTCATGGGTTGGGCAGTAGTGTTGTGGATTATGCAATATCTAACACCCATGTTCTCAACTGTATTGTAAATTTTGGACTCATAAATGACCATGAACACTACAACAGAATAGGGAAATAAAGCCTATAATTGTGCCAGAATTTAGTGTTTTTCAATTCATGAATTGGACGCCTTTCCCCGTGCAAAAATGGGCGTGACCAAATATGATTTTATTAGCACCATATTTTGAGTCATAAATTTCTCCAGAAACAACATTAGGAATAGCCTCCGAAAAATAGCGCCATAAATAACACCTGAAATAACGCCCCACAATTTGTCGTTAATTGTGCCAAAATTTGCACCGGAATTAAAGTTATAAGTAGTACCAGGAATTATGCCATAAATAACACCTGGAATAACACCATTTTAGTGCCGAAAATAGTGCCAACACTTGCTTCCAATTTGTCTCTTGTTTGGCTTCTAGTTTAACGCCCAATTTTGCTTCACATTTTGCTTCTACTTTTGCCTCTAGTGTGGCTTCCATTTTTTCTTCCCATTTTTCTTTTAATGTGGCTTCCAATTTTTCTTCCAATGTGGCTTCCAATTTTACTTCTAGTGTGGCTTCCAATTTGGATTCCATTGTTGGTTCTTTGTTTTCTTCCAAAAAATGATTATTGTTTTGAATACAGTTAATTTAATATGTTTTATTTCAATTTAATTAGTTAATCATATCATGTCTCTTAAATAAGTTATATGAATATACATCATATGAATTCATTTGAAAAATTTTATATGATAACATTTATAAAGAATATTTACGGAAACAGACATCCATACAAATTAACAACATCATTATACTTATTAAATATCCATCAAAATAGAATCTACAACATCCAATATATATAAAATAACAAGATAATTATTGTAACATGATCATCATCTATAATTAACACAATTGAATCAAATATCTATAATTTAAGTGAATTTGACAAAATCCACCATGATCATTCAATCAAAATCATCATATGTAATAAATATGCATCCAAATAATCAACCACTTTCAACATACAAAAATTGATGAGTCAATACTGACAAGATCATCATCATATATGTTTTTGGAGAATCTCTCATTACAATTCAAAAATTTATCAAATTGAATCATTGCAAGGACCCAAATACAATACCAACTCTACAAAGAATCTAATTGATCATGGATAAATTTGAAATTTTGGAGTTCTATCATATCAAGAGAGAGAACAACACTTTGGCGGACGATCAAGCCAACAAACGCGTCAATTTGGTTCAAGGCGAGTTGATGAAGGAGGGCGGCATAAACACTATATGCCACATGCCATGATTTCTCATAACTCGAGGATATCGAGATGCTTAAGGGTAATTGAGGATAATCTTACTGACTAAGGTTGCATAAATTTAGTATTCATTCCATGGTACAAAAGCTGATCAGTGATCGCTCCAGCAGAATGATGGGCCATTCATCCAATAAATGTTTAAACACAAGGATTAATGCTAAGCATGTGGCAAGGTGGGATGTCGTCAGGAAAGGATTTGATATTCTTTTAGCTAAGGAAGAACGTCTCAGTTCAACCATGTGTGTTTATGGTCCAAACCAAGAAGCAATGAATTTGCAATCTTTAATGCAAACAACATTAAACTTGAAGGGACTCCCCCCATCGTCATGTTTGATTTCAAGTCTGGCTATATGAGGATGGTTGTATATAATTCATGCATAGTGACTCTCCATACATTATTTCTAAGCCGAAGATATCATGGGCTCCTCGTTAGGAAATGGCACTGGTGGCTCCCCAAATGAGATTGATTGGTCATTCAAGCAGGAAATCAAGGAGATTTTTTTTAGAATAGGTGGGATAATAATTTCTGAGCCTCGCTCTCATTTCACCCTGGTAATGGGTTAGTTGGAAGGTCTAAAAAAGATGTTGAAATTGTGTAGGCAATGATGGAGGTAATTATTTCCAAGATATAAAATCTTGATTACAGGGTGGAGAATTTTGAGGTCAATGTGCAGAATGCAATTATTTTAGTGTTAAAACAAATATTTGACCTTGATGACAACCGTGAACAGGTTATGGCGATTGGTGAGGGAGGGGATCTCCTTCGATGTTTCCTAATCAGCAGGAGTTGAATCAGGAGCAATGGAACCATTTCAATAGGAGGAAGTGAACAAGGTTGCTATGAAGGAACTCGACCATAACAATGTGGAGGGAACCAAGTGGTTAATTTCATAGTAATAGCTAGGTAGATTATGTTATGTAGGTATGTAAGTATTAATGGGGTATTCTAGCGAAAGTACAAGAAGAATGATGTAGTAACTTTGTAAAAAAACATTAATGCATACCCAAAGATACTGGTCAATGCAATTTTGGAGGACTCTAGAAATTTTGATGATTTGAATGTAATGGCACTGGCCAAATTCCAGTTTGATTAATAAAATTAAAAAAAAAAAAAATAATGTATGAAAATGATGCATGTCCAATAATCGACATAAGTCAAAATGATACATCATGTACAAATGATATAAAAAAAATGATGAATTATGTAAGACAAAATGATATAATTCAATATGATACATCATGTCCAAATGATATAATTCGAAATGATACATGTTGTTATAGTCCATTTTTTCACATCTGGTCAATAGGCCTTCAATTGGATCAATCAACATCCTTTGACCTCCTTCTCATCATCATAGCACAAAGCCCTAAGAATGACTCAATCTTATCCTTGAGTTTCTACCTGAAAATGCCTTGTTTTATTCATTTTAAGGACCAACACTCCCTAGCCTCCTACTGGACAACGTTGAAAACTAGGTTTCTCCACTGTGGACTGCGTTGATCACCTACATGTTGCTCCACTATGCACCTCCGTTGGTTCCAGACATTCTAGAAAAAGAGAGATAATCCCAAAGCCTCTTCTTCCAGAAGCTTCTAGGACCTGTTGTAACCATTTACCTCGAATAAAAGTCTCGAATCCCATCCTATCCGATCTTTGATTTTTAATCCCTTATCCCTTAATCTCATCCTCCCATCAAGAGTGGATATCAAGCTCTAATTAGTAAAAGGATAAGAATCCATGAACTACCTCCTTCACCTGTATATTTAGTGCCATCCATAGGAAAGGGTTTGGCTTTTGGAGAGTGATTCTACCCTTATGATGTTGATTTGAGAGATATATTTCCATGCATTAAGGTGATAGAGGTGCATTTTGTGACAAGGAAAGGACAAGTCAACTTGGAGGAGTTGCTTACAAGATCACCACCTATTTTTGGTTGTAACTCACTCCATTTCTATTAATGCAAAGATTTCTTTGTTTTCCTATATATGATGTTATGGTTTCATTAATTTCAATACCATGTTGATCTATTGAATACAATGACTAGATGATGCTACATATATTTTGTGGAGTGTTGGCTTTTATTATCTAACTTTGTAGGTTCTAATAATATCATTTGGAGCTAGGATTGGAGCATTCAACCCAAGGAAGGAGTGAAGCATACTATAGATTCTAGGTAGGCTTCATCTCGTTATCTATGTACTTTAAGGAAAACATTAGTACCTTTGTCTTTATATTTTTCTAGGTTAGTCCACTAGGCCTAGGGAAGATACTTTTGTCCGCAGTCATAGATTCTGCATAGCAAATTGGTGACTCCACTGGGGAATGATGTATTCCCTTGGTGGTTTCTTTGTCCATTGTGTTTGTCTTACCTATTTTTTGAACCTTTACTATCTTATCCAGTCAAGAACAGACCTAGGAAGACCTTTCATTGAGTCTCAATTGCAATCCTTGTGCCAGAACTTTGCATCCCTAGACCAACACACCCTCTAGTCCTCTGATATAGCATTACAACTCAGTATAGCCTTCTTTGTGCCTCAATTGCATAGCACTAGTGCCTTCTCTTCACCTGCATTGGCCCCTTGTTCATGCACAAGTTTTTCTTTGTTTTGATTATCTCTCTGATCCAACCTTGATTCCAGTTGCTCTTCCTTGAGTCTTTGAGTGTCTTGTGGTCCCTTTGAAGCCTCCATTTGGTTTTCTTTTGTCTTGATACCTTTGGTAAGGATTTGTTTGAATATTTTCCTTTTTTCTTATCATTAGGTTGTTTGCAAACTGATTTTGTTTGATAATTGAGTGCTTAGATGAATTCATGGTCTAGTCATCATTTTCAAAGGCTTATTTGAATTAGAGATTAGAATTTACAACTTAGTTTTCTTCATTTTTGAAAATTAAGAGGTTTGAAAAGAAAAATATTTGCATTTCCATATAGGGTTTTGTGTGTGAAATTGCATGTTTTGTGTGTGAAATTGGAATTTCCTAGGCTGAATTGTGTATGAGTGTTAATCGCCTTTGAGTGTTATCTCTTTTTCATTTTGAAATTTTCACCCAATTTCAGTTTGAACCCTTTGTTCATGCAATCTCATATTATATTTGATTTCATTGGAATACTCTTGTGTTTGTTTTGAAGAATTCTCTTGCATAGATCACATTTGCATAGTTAGAATTCTCATTTTCACAACAGGAAAGGAAATTGTGCATAGATTGCATTTGCATAGTTTTCAGGGAAATTGTGCATATATTACATTTGAATAGTTTTGAGGAGAAGCATACATAGATTACATTGCATGGTTTGACATCTTTTAATGCTTTGAATTGAATTGGAATAGTGAAATTGAAATATGTAGTTAGGAATCTCTTATTTGTTGCATATTTGATTGTTGCATCATTGTTTGCACCTCTTCCCTACACTAGATAACTTTCATAAAAGATAAAAAAAGTTCTTTTTGTCATGTTAGTTGCATCATAAGCGTGTTCAGGTGACATCAATTTTTGATCCTTGAAAATGAAATCTAATTCAATATCATCTCTAAAATTCACTTCAATTAACCTAAGGAGCATTTGAAACTTAATGACACATCTGGAGGTCTATGCAAAAGACGTGTTCCAACGTCTTTAAACGCAAGAGCTGTCGTTTTTTCCAGCATTGCATTTCGGGGGTGATATCCTGGTCCATGTATGTAGGTGTATAGGATCATTCTCCATGTACTTTTGGGTATATTGGATGTTGTTCAATGCACGTAAAGTATATGGGAACGTTGTCATCAAATGGTTATACATTAGAAAACACTACTATAGACTGCACTTCCACATATCGTGAAGTATATTTTGGAATTCCACCATAGGTTTCTATTCTCACCATAGGTAATTGAGTCAACTACCTTGCACATCGTGATACACTGAACACAACATTCGAGGAGATTTCCTCCATGTACGTTAAATCCTTGGTTCACCAACATATATATTGCAGTTCACGTTGCTTGGTAAACCTTTTTCCATATTTTCCCCCTCTTCGTTTTTGTGTGTGTCTTTAATTTCTAAAATCAATTAATTGACCATGGAACAACATCCTCCCCATGGAACAACTCCTTAGTGGATCTTAGGTTGAGACTAATGGAAACAGTTCCTAAGTCTACCAATCAAGGAAACCCCTCTAACGGGAATCCTAGTCCCTTTCCTTCTTTTGGAAATATTGGTGCTCCTTATATGGAAACATTGTCCCTTCCTAGATTTACCATTGGTTTGCCAGTTTGGTTGTTTTTTACCACTATGGTTCTGAATGTCCAAACTACTTCTCAACCAAGTTCTCCTCCACCTGAACAATATCAACCTCAAGTTGATCCTAAAGTTGACCCTTTTCCTTCTTCGCCTATTGTTTCTTCATCTCTTTCTTCCTCCTCGCCTGGTGAAAGTATTGATTATAGTAACCACGAAGCTAAGACGAAAATGAAAGGGAAGAAGAAGAAGAAGAAGAAGAAGAAGAAAAATAAGCAAGGGGGCACCAAAAAACCATTTCTACGGATGCAACTAGTATGGAGGAACCTTCCAATCAGCCCCGCAAAGTTAAATTCCCTTGCATGTTATGTAAGGGTGAACACCTTCTTAGAGATTGTCTTGGTATTACCAAAGTATTGGAAATGTGGTCCATAGGCTCACATCAACCTTTTTCATCAGCCGCTGGAGATCATGCTAGTGATAAACCATCCACTAGTGATAGTAAGGTTTATGGGAAAAAGGGTAAAGTCAATTTTCCATGTAACCTATGTGAAGGGTATCATCTTATTCACATTTTTCCTTATATGGATGAACCCTCAAAAGTGTTGGAAAACCTTACATCTTCTTAGCCTCATCTTCTAGCTAGTTATCGAAATCTTTCTCCCAATCCTCCACTAGTTGATGAAGTGGTTGATCAGAATCCATCTCCAGTCAATCCCATTCTCTCTGAACGTGAGTCCCAAGAGTTTTTTTCTTGACCAACCATTGGTTGAGAAAAAGGTTGAATCAAATCCACCTTTAGTTGATTGTACCTTTCCCATAGAGAGTGAACATGATACTATTCAAGTTCTTCTTCTTTCTTCAGGTTCCAATGAACTCGGGGATAGTTACCCCGTTCCCATGGCATAGGGGGGAAATCCTCCCATTCCCACAACACTATAGAGGATTTCTCCCATTCCCATAGCACAAAGGTTCAATTCTCCTATTCCCACGACACCCCCTCCGAGTAGCATGGTCACTTCCCTTGATTGTAGTCAACTAGAAGGATATCATCTTCCTCCTTAGGTGCCCTTCCATATCATAGTAAAGCCTTATAATGTGGTTGTACCTAGCACAATCATAAATGAAGGCACATCTGTTAGTATTCTACCCTCGACTACTTGGCAAGCTTTAGGTTATCCGCAACTTGTGCCTATTACCCAAAATCTATTAGCTTTTAATAGAGGAATAAGTCAACCATTAGGGATCCTTCCTCAATTGCCTATTACTTTGGGAGGAAATATTGTCTATATTAATGTGATGGTATTCCAAGGCCCTTTGGATTTTAATTTACTCCTTGGGCATGACTATGTTTATTTCATGGGAGCTCTTGCCTCTTCACTCTTTCGTGTAATGTGTTTCCCACATGAAGGAAGAATCGTGACTATTGACCAACTTTCATTCGTTGGTCCTAATTTGACTCCCAATCAACCAACTTCCCTAAATGGTCCTTATATACAAGTGGTATCTTCCCCACCACAGATTAATTATGTGGAAACCTATCCCATTCATGTACATACTGATGAAGATGAGCCTTTCACTGTCTGCTCAACTTCTTTCGACCTAGATCCAGTAGGTGATATGGTGAATCATTTACTGAGGGTATTGGAGTCTAATATTTCCATTGGATCCTTTAATATATATCCCTTCCAAAGAAATTTTCTTCCATCTAATGAGAACCTCTTAGAAGCCATGGCCTTCTACGAGTCATGATCAACTGAGCACAGTTCCTTTTCTTGTTTCAAGCTTGTTAAAAAATGAAACAAGTTGTCTCAGCAAAGTTTTTATTGTGTCTAGATCATTAGAAAGGAAACAAGGTATTGGAGCATATTTCTTTTTCTTGTGTCAAGCTCATTAAAAAATGAAATAAGGTGTCAGGAGAAGAGTTCAGTTTCTTGTGTCAATCTCCTTAAAAAATTAAACAAGGTTCAAGAAGCAAAGTTCTTTTTCTTGTGTCAAGCTCGTTAAAAAATGAAACAAGTGCATAGTTATTTTCCTGTGTCAAGCTCATTAAAAAATGAAACACATTCCCTTCCAATTCAAATCTTTGATTAGATCTCATAAATTCCCAGTCAAGTATTTCACTTGATCTCATAAATGAACCTTCATTCCATCCACCTTTTAGCAACCAATTGTCTACTTAGGTGAATGAAATGAAGCTTCAGGGCATGTACCTCGAATTGATTCATTATTTTGGGGGCATGCCAACTTATTTCAAGCTTATTTTTTCTTTGTTTCAAGCTTGTGTAAGAGTGAAACCACTTTCAAGCATAATTTTTCTCATGTTTCAATATTGTGAAAAAATAAAACCATCTTCTAGTAATTTCAAGCATAGCTTCCCATGTTTCAAGCTTGTGTAAAAAGGAAACCATTCTCATTTTATCCTGCATTATTTCCATTTTTATCAGCCTATTTTTTCCAAATGAACCTTGGTTTTCTCATACCATCATGACTAATGATATGCTTTCACTTGGTTCTTATCCTTTCCTGGGGAACATCTACGATGATTGGTTTTATTAGCCAACCTCTTGACCTTTGTGTGTTTTGAGCAATTCCATCATGACCAGAACTACTTGCTATCCCTTTATACCACTTGTTATTCCAAGAGAAGTCCTCTTTTAGCTATTTTTAGACTCCAAAAATATGAAAAGATGTCGAGCACTTGTCTTTTCAAACCGTAAAAGTAAATGAAAAGACATATACTCAGTATAAGTTTAACCCTATTCCGGACTGAGATATACTACTTAAAAAAAAGGAATACCTTAGTCAAACATGGCTAAGAGGTTCTCTTGGGTATTATTTTCTGCCTTTTCTAACCTACAAAAAGTAACATCTATAGTTTTCTTTTCTGCCTCTTTTTCAAACTCTCTAAACATGAAAAAGATATCAAGTTATACCTTCGTTGGGCTCGTTAAAACATAAAAAAATGATGGACTCGTCATTCATGATGGGACATAACCACTCCTTCTCTAGGTTTGTTAAATATTCTCAGAGGGATTCATGTGAAAGATGAACTTACAGATCAAGCATATTTTATCCTTCTCAAGCTTGTTAAAAAATAAAGAGGTAATGATCAATATGGTTGGGGAAATTGGGAAAATGGGGTACTCTGTTTTGCTAATGGAAGTGAGTCACTCTTGAACATGACACTCTTCCACTTCATATCCATGGCTGTTGGGTTGGGAAATTTTCTTGTCTTTTGGTTTATCATATCGTTTTAAAGCATCCACTTTTGCTTTTGGGACAATGTTGCCAACTCCATTCAGTGTAGTCATTGTGTTCAAGAGAAGTCATTCAGTTAATATCTGCTACAATACTCATAAGCCTTCATTCCATGCTTTCCTTTCCTGATCCAGTTCCATATCAACATCATTTTGATCATTCTCTCTCAAATCATCATATCCATTTCATGTCATTGATGGGGGACACATCAAGGCCCTCCTGTGACAGTTCGCTTCCTATCGACATCATGTCATTATCCAGGAAGTTGACTTAGAAACACCCCTTGGTAAATTGGTGCTTGCATACATCAATGACAAGTTTCCTTGCTCTCGATGACAGGTTTTCATCATTGGCCTTCTACCAAAATATTTTGTGTGGTGTTTGACATCAACTCATTTATTCACACCATACGAACTGTAATAGAGTACCTTGAGAGCCATTAACATCATCAGTGGTTTCTCTTGCATCTTTTAATGGCTTACATCATTGGCCAGTAATTAGATGGTGTCTACAATGTTTGATTCCAGCTCATTAATTCACATGGTTGGACTTGTACATTGGTTGGTTGTGTAATTTATATAAAAGACCCCAGATCTAGTTTCATCCATCCGGGCTACGATTTCAGGAGTAATACAAGATCACAATGTATGATGGCTATGATCATATAACCATTCATCCATTCATGGGTCCACCATCAGTCATCTATGGACGTGTCTTTTGATCATTGTACATGTAATGTTAGCTTATATGTTGAGCATGGGTATGCCTCCCTCAACAAAGACATCATGATGTAAATGTATTGTAGCAGATGATGATCTCACCAATTTTTCTTGATCTTGACTTGTCGCAAGGTAAATCACTTCAGTCATCAGCTATCATTTCTAACTTTGCGCTTTAGGGGGGAATCTATTATAGGCCATTTTTTCAAATCTATTCAATAGGCCTTCAACTAGATCAATAAACATCCTTTGACCTCTTCATCATCGTAGCACAAAGCCCTAAGAATGACTCATTCTTATCCCTGAGTATCTGACTGAAAATACTTTGTTTCACTCATTTTAAGGACCAACACTCCTTGAGCACCTATTGGACAACGTTGAAAACTAGGTTTCTCCACTGTGGACTGTGTTTATCACCTACAGGTTGCTCCACTATGCACCTAAGTTGGTTCTAGAAGTTCGGGAAAAGAGAGAGAGAATCATAAAGATTATTCTTCCAAAAGCTTCCAGGATCTGTTATAACCATTTACCTCAAATAAAAGTCTTGAATCCTATCCTATCCTACCTTGGAGTTTTCATCCCTTATCCTTTGATCACATCCTGCCATCAAGAGTGGATCTAAGGCCCTAATTAGTAAAAGGATAAGAATCCATGAACTACCTCCTTCACCTATATATTTATTGTCATCCATGGAGAAGAGGTTGGAATTGGAGAGTGATTATACCCTTATGCTGTTGATGTGAGAGATATATTTCCATGCATTAGGGTGATAGAGGTGCACTTTGTGACAAGGAAAGGACAAGTAAACTTGGAGGATACATTTACAAGATCAACACCTATTTTAGGTTGTAACTCACTCCATTTCTATTAATGCAAAGAGTTCTTTGTTTTCCTATATATGAAGTTATGGTTTCATATATTTCAATACCATATTGATCTATTGAATAAAGTGACTAGATGATGCTACATAGATTATGTGGATCGTTGGCTTGTGTTATCTAACTGTGCGGGTTCTAATAATAGCATTTGAAGCATTCAATCCAGGGAAGGAGCAAAGCATACTACAGATTCCAAGTAGGATTCATCCTGTTATGTATTTACTTTAAAGAAAACATTAGTGCCTATGTCTTTATGTTGTTCTAGGTCAGTCCACCAGGCCTAGGGAAGATACTTTTGTCCGCAATAATAGATTCCGCATAACAAATGTGAAAAAGATACATTTACTCAATAATATGGTACAAGAGGTTGTGAAACTTGATACATATGATAGTAACCATGAAAATAAACATCATAAAAATATATCAAAAATGATCCATGATGCAGTATATATGATCATGAATGTCACTAGCTACCACCAACAAATGTCTCATGATCATCATCGCCATCATCGTCATCTTCGGTATCGATGTTGGACTCATTGTCATATGTATATGTGTCATCATGAGCATCGTCTTCCATCTATGCATCGGATCCAATGTTATCTGGATCTATGAGATGAGGATCATTCAAATCTTTTGGAATATCCTTGTTCTACAAAAAAAAATTACAACGAAAATTTATTATTTATTTCATGCAATAATTAATTTCTCTATTATATATCTATTAGTACAACATATCAAATGAAACAATAATCATATTACACCATATCAAAGTGCACATACGATAATAAAATTTCAAATAAGTTACAATTAGTATGTTGTAACAATGGATGTTGTAATAGAAAACCATTTCATCTTGCTTCTCAGAGCTTAAAATTGGGTAGCCAAAGAGTTGATTATGCCACCAAACACTACACTGACACTCAGGGGATCAAGAAAAAAAATTGAGAAGCAGATGTGGTAATAATATATGTTGTAACAACAGATGCCATAACAACATGTCAATTTTAAATCTAGTGAAAATTTTGTATTAATGATGAAATTGCTGTAAAATTTGATGCTATAAAAACTTCTACTATAAAATTGACCATTAAAGTAGATGAGATAACAATAAATGTCTAACAATGTATGTAACAACAAATGTTGTAACAATTGATGGGATAAAAATCCATTTCATCTTTCTTGTCAAAGCTTGAAAGTGGGCAACCAAAGAGGTGTTTCTTCCACCTAACACTACACCATCAAATGGGGGATCAAGAAAAAAAATTGAGAAGCACAAACATATGTAGCAGTGGATTGAGAAGCAGATGTTGTAACATCGTACGTTGCAATAACAAATGTTGTAACAACAAATGCCATAAAAAATGTTATAACAATGGATGTTGTAACAAGCCATTTCATCTTGCTTGTCAAAGCTTGAAAGTGGGTAGCCAAAGAGGTCTTTCTGCCATCCAACAGTACACCAAAACTTGGGGGATCAAAAAAACAAATTGAGGATCACAAACATAGGTAACAATGGATTGAGAAGCAAACATTGTAACAAAGGATGTTGTAATAGCAGATGTTGTAAGAACATATGCCATAACAACATGACAATGTTAAATATGTTGAAAATTTTGTAGCAGTTGATGTTGTAACACCCATTACTGTTGAAAATGTTGAAACTGTTGTAAAAGGTGATGTTATAACAACTACTACAATTGAAACTACTCAAACAATGACCATTATAATGGATGTTGTAACAATTTAGGGGGCAGAAAGCCATTTCATTTTTCTTGTCAAAGATTTAAAGTGGGTAGCCAAAGAGGTGTTTCTACCACCCAACACTACACTAGCACTTGGGGATCAAGAAAACAAATTGAGAAGCACAGGCGTAGGTAACAACAAATTGAGAAAAATATGTTGTAGCTGTGGATGTGTAACATCACCCAACCCCTCATATTGTTAAAGGAATGGGGTAAAACATAATTATTTATTTTTTTCCTCCAAACTCTGCTTGACTTCCCAACTTTTCATAGGGACCTCACAACTAGAGTTGTTACTCTACATGCTTATATATATATATATATATATATATTAGGCACTACTGAATGCAATGACCTCTGCTCATTGCATCAGCCAGTCGTTGACCTGTCAAGAGGGTCCACCTCTAACCAATTGTAGAACTTCCATACTGGTGTGTCAGCTAGCTCATCCTGACTGAAATCTTCCCACTCGATCCCATAGCTATGCCACATAATAATTTGGGGTAATTTTTAGGGTTTTTACCTCCATTCCACATCATCACTTCCTCATCCAATTATGTTAAAGGAAAAATCAAGCCACTTCAATGAAGAGTTGCCATGGCTAGGGTTTGGAGCAGTGCAATGTTTTTCTAAATTTTAATTAGAATTTTAAGGCTTACTGTCTTGCGTCGCATCAAGCTTGACTTCAATCTCTTCCATGGCTCAACTAAGGGATCTGGAACCTACCTTAAGCGATGCATCAAGCAAGTATTTTTACAATTGTTGTAAGAGCAAGTCTCGACCCAGACATAATTTCCCTAAGATGGCTATTTCGACCATGGCTCTGTCTCAGAGGTCTTGCAGACCTCCGGATCAATGCCAATACTCAGTGCCAACATCGATGGATTATTAAGGTTCCCTATTTTGATAGCCCTCTTGAGCTTGAGCCAATCTAAATCCAAGGAGTTATTGGCCCTTTTGTGTTTCCCATTATATGACAGGGAATTCCAGGTATGTAGTCATAAGTGTTCCTGCAACCCTTACCTACCACCCGTTGCATATGAGCTCCTAAAAGGTCTCAAGATTTCCTACTACATGCCAAAGGTTTCAAGCTTTAAAGTAGGCCTGTAAGCAGCTCCATGGCAATATGCGGATACTTTCGGGGCTAAGATATCTACACCTTGATGCAAGAAAAAGATATCCATGTTGCTTCTAATGCAAGGTTGGTGAAGCCTGCCTACATGGGTTTCAACTATTCCTACACTTAAAGGGATGATAACCCTTACAGCGTTGAAGTAATGCCTTTTGCACAGTTTCAAGGGCTTATAGCCTAGTGAAGGAACATCCATGTATATGTACAGACCCTACCAAGTGGGCGGTCTCTTATGTACTTATTTTATGTTAATAAAAATGGTATTTATGCCCAATGTTCCAAGTTTTTATTCCGGATCCTTATGGATACTTCCGCTGCCTATGGTGTTTCATGACATGTTTCAATTACTTACATATGCAATGTTAATCAGTATGAATGAGAATTTACCCCAAGACAGGATTTCATTTCAGGAACATGACTCAAGTTAGTTTATTGTATACAACATTACACATTTTGTTGCAGAGTATATGTTATGAACTACAGTAATGAGAATTTAACACAACACTTCATTCCATTGCAGATGCATACACTAGTTCAACTTGTTTATCAACATTATTCATTTTGGAGGTGTGACATATATGTTTATGTATGCATTTATTTATCATAACTATAAAGATATCTCTGCATCAAGAGATATCCACATTCTCATCACATTAACAATGTTGTTACAATCGAAAAAGAATCCAAACCATTTCAACCTGAAATGCATCATAAGTTCATTAATATTTAAGAAATACAAAAAAATAATTATCTTTAAAGTTGCATGGAAACTAAGTCTGGGACAAGGACTTTCCACACAACCATAGATAGCTACAACCACACTTTCTAGATTCTAGACAAGGGGGGTGCTTACTTAAGGGATAATAACACCAACTTCTATCGAAAACAAGGAATCCAGAGAGCCTCTTCCTCAATCCCACTAGTTGACACTTCCATCTTCACAGCACAAGGAGTCTAGAGGTTCTTTCCTCACCTCAAGTGCATACATAGTGATTCACTCCCTCTTAGGGAGTCCAAGATCCAATGTAACAGTAATGCATTAACCAAGGTCTTCAATCAAGTATTATTTTGATGTTGTTGTGGGATTAACCTCTTACCAAGCTATCCAGTGCTCCATAGCTTACTATCTCAACCGACAGCCTCCAAGGGACCCAATTTGTTATAGGAATCCATGGATTACATCCTAATTCACAGCTTCTAGAGACCCAAGTTGTTACAATGCTCTAGATATCGTCTCAACCCATAGCCCCCAAGGACCCAAGTTGTTACGGGGCTCCAGGGATCCTATATGAAACCATAGCCTCTAGGGAACTCCGAATTGTTATAGGGCTCTAGGGATCCTATCTCAACCCACAGCCTCCAAAAAAACCCAAACTCTTACAAGACTCCAGAGACTAGAAGCTTAGTCCATAGCCTCCAGGGAAACTGAGAGTTAATCCCCTTCTCTTCTCTCTTGTTATGCACTTCCTTCTGATTGAACCAAATTTCTTTTCTTTTTTTGTTGCTCGAATTGTGTCTCCTCTCTCCTTCAGCATGAATTCAAATACCATGTCTTCCCTTATTTTCCTCACTCGCATTTACATATTCATCCTTACTTTCTTACACTGCGCAGTTCCCCTCTTGGTTTCTTGTCCCTTTTCCTTGTGAAGGTTCCCAAGTGCATGGGCCTATGTACCTTCCTTGCAATTCATTCAATTTTAAGAACCAGTTCATTAATTCATGCACCAACCAACTTTTAATGGTTATCCCAAACATTTCATATTTTCTCCACAAGAAAACCTCAACCTCCCAAGCAAGAAATCCTCCTCCCCAACTCTGGAATTTGTGTCCCTTTTACTCAGTCCCTTTTTCTTAATTTCACATATTTGTAAAAAATATTTACAATGCATTTTATGATAGAACCATGGGGGGGTTGTCACAGGATGTTGTAATAGCAGATGTTGTAACAACAAATTCCATAACAATTATCAATGTTAAATCTGCTGAAAATGTTGTAACAACTGATGTTGTAACACCCATTATTGTTGAAAATGTTGAAACTATTGTAAAATTTGATGTTATAACAACTGCTACTATTGAAACTATTGAAATAGTGACCATTACAATGGATGTTGTAATAACAAATGTTGTAACAATAGATGCCATAATAGTTGTCAATTTTAAATCTGCTGAAAATGTTGTAACAGTTGATGTTGTAACACCCATTCAGATCACTTCAACCTAGTGGTATCACCACTTTTCAGCAATTTAAAGAATTATTTCTTAAAATATGGTGTTGTAGCTATTTTATCATCGTCTCTAAGAGGAAAAATACTCTATATATATATATATATATAGATATATATATCTATATATCCATATATATATATATATATATATATATATGTATATATATATATGTATATAGATACACATACATAAAAATAAAAGGGAGATGTAGGGACTCTTTGAGCCAAGATTTTGTAATTTTTTTTGCTATATATACACTACATTTCCACACTCAAGTGAAGGGATGGTCAATGTTTCCTTTCAATGTTGAGTAATTATATGTAGTAAAGGTGTTGAAGATGAACTAATTATGGGGAATGAGAGTAGAGTCAACTCCAGGTGGAGTAGAAGGATTAGCAAGAATGGCACAAGTGAAATTGTAACCGGTTGACTCTCTAGTTGTAAGAAGTGGTGAAAGGTAGAATGGATTTGTCTATGTCACTTCCTAGAGAAATGGTTGTGTTTGAAGCTCACATGTAGAATAGCTAGGAAATAGAGGGATCATTCCACCCTAGGCTTAGGCTTAGGGCTCAAAACAAGTCAACAACTTGTGGGATGATGAAAGAACTTGACATTAGTCTAAGAATGAAGGAAAGGAATGAGTTAGAGGTGACCTAGGGCTATCCTAAAGGGATGCTACAGGTCTACACTATAACTTCATTTCAACTTCTACATGGTAAACACTTTCCATATAGATGATTGTTGCAAATTATTTGTGATTTCTTAACAATTTGAGAACATATTCAAGGTAGAGTTTTCCACGGATAGTAATTAGGGGTCAAAGTCAAAATCAATATAATCCATGGAATCTATGAATTGGCATCGGTCACTTCACAGATTGGGCATGATGAACCTCTATTCACTGGTGAACCTATGGATTTTAGATGTTGCAGTAATTTTCAACTAAATAAATCGAACTTCCTTATGAAATAGCCTCTTATTGATGAATTATAATGTTGGAATCCATTTGGAATTAGGCTTGAAACCTAGTGAAAACATAGTTGATTATGCCCTTTGTTGATCAAGAGCATTGATCACAACAATTTTTTCTTTTGGTCAATTGTATACAAGTTGAAGGTTGAGCATTGGTTATGTGAATTACAACAATGCATCATGTGTATGATCCTTTAAATTGCTTGGACTAACAAAGGATCCTTGAAATCGACTTGACAAAGTTTTGGTTTTGTAAATGAATTGCATTGACAACTGATTAATGAATTGCATTGGAAACAATCATTGAGTTTTAGAGACATCATTGTTTTCTTTTATATTTATTTTCACAATGATCCATGTTAATGAGATAAGTAGGTCATAGGCCTATTGTTTATGGATCATATGTTATCAAAGTAGTTGAATTTGTAGCCTTGAAGGAGATGTAGCACCTTGAGGAAAAAATTGAGGGGGTAGAAAGCCTTTTCAAGTTGTTTTTCAAAGCTTGAAAGTGGGCATCCAAAGAGGTGTTTCTACCACCCAACACTACACCAACACTTGGGGGATGATGAAAACAGATTAATAAGCACAAACATAGGTAAAAACTGATTGAGAAGCACAAACATAGGTAGCAACTTCTACTATTGAAACTACTGAAACAAAGACCATTGCAACGGATCGTGTAACAACATATGTAGTAACAATTGAGGGGGTAGAAAGCCATTTCATATTGCTTGTCAAATCTTGAAAGTGGGAAGCCAAATAGTTGTTTCTGCCACCCAACACTACATGAGAACTTGGGGTATTGTAACATTTTCTTGTTACATTGAAAATTTCAAAATTTTGATTAAAATTTCAAAATTTTGATTAAAATTTCAAAAAAATATGTTTTTATTACACTTTGTAATAGTTTGCATGCAAATAATATATAAAATGTCAAATCACCGCACACTAATTATCATGCATTTTCTATTAGTGATGATTGACACTTTGGTGATCGGCGACTCTTGTTCTATTACGCCCCCCCCCCCCACCCCCCCCCCCACAACTTGGATATTATTTAACAGAGGGAGAGGGGGTGGGGCACACAAAAAGAAAAAATTTGGAAACGTGGTAGCGAGATATGAACTGTGCACCCCCCACCCTCATCATTACCACTTATTGCCTACCCCCAGTGCAAAAAACCATTCTTGGTTTTCGGTAATAAATATCACCCACCACCATTTTATTGACCATTTGCCACTTAATTCTGAATACCGTTTTCCATTTAATTCTAAATATGCCCCTTATTGGAATGTTCATTCCACTGCATTCTCACTCTTGTTCATAATTTAATCACTCCCACCTTTGTCTGTCCCCTCTCACCTTTCCTTCTATCACCAGACACAAAATCAAAATGTGGAATTACAGAAAGCCCTCAGGGATAACTCAGAAATACAGTGTGTGATACATTTTACAGGTAATTTTGCTCCTTACTACAAGTTGATAGTTCAAAATGAGTTTAAATAAAGGAAAAGAGTCTCAAGTTCAGTCTGAAACCCTCCTAAAATTTAATGAATTGCCCTTAGTTGATAGGGAAAGCAAAATAGAAGATACAAACTAAGAGGTTGACCTATATGAATTGAAAATTTTGGCTTCCCAAAAGTTTCAAGATAATAACAATGAGTTTTCTCTATTGGAGTCATTTTTACCCCCGTTTGTATTTGCTCAAACTCGTCCTTTTTCGGAATTTGTAGTATGGTGTGTGAATCAGTACTTACCCAATTATAAAACCATAATTACTTAAAAAGGTGAAACCTAGTTTTTTGTATCTTCTGAGTCCATTTTAAAATCCCTATGCATATCTTTTCCCAACTCTTTACAGCCATTCTCTAGTGAAAATCTCATGGAAATATATCATAAGTTAACTTTTGAAAAAAAAGTGGCTATTTTTTAATTATCCATGCCTAAAGGGGTTGTTATTCCCACCCACAGTCTGCCATACCCTTAATCAATGTTTCCATAATTTCAAGGAAAATCATATCCATTTTATGTTTTATTTTAGGGTATCAGAGTGATGAGAAAGTGGGTGAAGTATTTATAGCTTTTTTGTCAACTTTTTGTCCAAATAAGAAACCACAAATCTTATTCAATTTCAACCAGTTTTTATCTGAGGCCATTCATGACCAATTTATTAAATTTGGAGTTGAAATAGATTTTAAATATGATGAACCACACTTGTTGGTTCGAAACGCATCGACCAAACATTTCTCTTATGTGATTTCTATCGAAAGACTTTGTTTAATTCCTAGTGTATTTGTTTTTGTATTATCAGTCAAACAGATTCCCAAAACAATTGCAGAGGTATGATGTTTAAGGGAATCAATGGTTTGTGATTCATTGGATGTCCTTGGTCAAAAGGAATTGTGAGGAATTTTCCTTCACTGATTTTGTAAACAAATTTCTTCACATATGCTACAGTCTATTGATTAGTGATATTCCTCTCATAATTTCACTTGAAATCAAGAGGATTATGCAACTTAGTGAACAAACAAGTGTTGGTGATTGGTATTTGTACCAACATTTTACAAAAATTAGATTGTATGGGTGTGAACTTCCACCCTATCAATTGCCAGTTTTTTTTCCTATGTATATTTTTGCACTTGAATTCATTGGAAAAGGCCTCAATGCAGATCATGTGCATTTTTTACCTAGAAGGAAACAAAACTTGTTTTAATTGAAGGCGCAAGTAGGGCCATTTATAGTGAATCAAAGGTTAGCAGACAAAGAGGTGGAAAATTTATTGACACAATTGAAGTTTAAATTGGGGGTTACCTTGCCTTATGACCACATTGGGAGAATTTCAACCATCAAAGTTCAATAGAAATCCCCATCTTATTTTCATGCCTCCCAAACATGAAATAGAGAATTTTGCTAATAAGGGCACTTGTGAGGAAAACACTTTGCAGGGAGTGGCAAAAGAAAAAACTGTGGAGTAGTCAGTAGCATAGAAAATTTTGGTTACACCTCCAATGAAAGAAAAAGAGCTTAAGAGGACAGATCAAAGCTTATTAGAGTAAAAAATGGAACATTTCATACTATACAAGAGAAAGAATACAAAAAATATGGAGGGAACAATATCATAAACAATCTCATCAGACATTTCTTCACCAGCTACTATTGTTTCAAGTGAACCTTTTTTCAAAATGTAATAATTGGATCTAGGGACAGAATAATCATTCTCCTTCTTCTAACCAAAACATCTTTTTTGAGTTTTTGGAAACAAACAAAACTAATGAGGCTTTGAAGGCAATAACTTATATCGTGTTTTAGAAGCAAACTTCTTCCAATAAAAACAGGTTGCTTTCAGCTCTTGATACTAAAAAAGGTGAATTTAAGTTAGCATTTCTTGAACCTAAAGTTTCTTCTCCTAGAACTACTGGAGATTATAAGACTTATGTTTTATCTTTCAATACTAAATAGATCCATCATATAGACCATATTGATCTGCATAGACAAATTGGTGAGATGATATATTCCTCTCACTAGTTCTGCTTCAAATGTATCAAAATTGCATAATTATTTGAATAATACTATTGCAGAACTTAAAATGGAAAAGAATTCTTCTCTGGCGAAGGATGTTAGGATCAAATCACTGGAAGACCTTGTAATTAAATTAGGTTTGGATCCCAAAAATGTGGATGCAACTCAAGAGATTGTTAAGAAGAAAAATGAAGATATTCAAGCACTTAGAAGATAGTTGAAGCTACCCACAACAGAGCATCCCCAAACATAAGAAATTGGGGAATTAAAGAAGAAGAAGGAAATTATGTTATCCTATCTAATTGAACAGAATTTGCAGATTTAGAAAATGCAAGAAAGGATGGAATAGTTGTTAAAAGAGAAGGCCCAAACTGACAGTGTAGTAATTCCAACAATAGAAACAGATTCCACAAAATTTATATCACAGGCTTTATCTCCTCTTTAACTGAAGGATGTCGATATTGAAAGATTGAAAGAAAAATTAGAAAGAGCTGAGATGAAAAAAATGAATCAAAAAAGGTCTGAGTCGACAAAATAAAGAGAAATGTAAATTTGCAAAAGAAATTACAACAATATTTGAGCAGTTCTAACAATATTCAATGTCTATAACAAGCCAAAGAAACAATTTGGATAGAAATTATGTCATATGTGTCTGATATTTGGAAGTCTATGGAGATTATTATAGAACAAGAGGAGTTTATTGAAATATCCAAAGAAGCTATAAGGACATCAAAATACAATTGGGAAATAAACCTGGACAATCAAGTCACATAATAAAAGCTCTAAAGACAAGGTACAAAGAAGAACTTGAAGAACTAGAAATTGTAGACAGGGCATAATCAATTCAATGAGAGAAATTATTCTTGTTCAATAGACACACAACGTTTTTCAATAGATAAATTCTTCTTGTTCAATGAGAGACACACCTATACCTATGGTCAAACTTGGTCTTCTCTTCCAAGTCTAGTCACCCAATCTAATCCAACAATTCATTGTGTATATCTGACCCAGAATTTTGGCCCTCTTGCAATTACCAATTGTTGGAAAATGTAATTAGTTTTGTTCTTCATAATTTTCATTGTACTCGTGTCTATATGTATATCTTACATAACAAGAAAAAGAAGAAAGAAAAATATTATTTTTAAAGCATGGTTTTCATGCTTCTTTTGATTGGTCTTCTAGGTAAAGCATGTTCTTGAAGTTCTAGGTTTTTTCATGTTATAAGATTTATTTTTATGAGTCAAAAGAGCCAATGTCATGTATATAAGACCCATCTGGGCAAGATGTACCACGTAAAATAATTTATTTTGAGTCAAGACAGTGAAAGTAAGCCTCCTAGCACAAGTCGACCCTGCCAAAGACAAGTCAACCCAAATAGGTATATTTGACCTCCACATATGAGTATAAATAGAAGATACTCAACCTCATTTGGAAATCAATTCAATTTTCAATCAATAATTTCGATGTAAGGTGTGAAATTCAAGAAGTTAGGAAAGGCAAGAAGAAAAGAAGTTTAAACAAGAAGGAAGGAAACTTGAACTTTTGATCAAGTTTTTCCCTAGTTTTCCTTACACATGCAAATATTCTGAGATGCTACAGGGGCGAAGTTGTAGACCTAATGTAGGTCTAAAATATTGTAGTTGGAGGCTAAAATTATGAGTTTGGTGCAGTTCTAGAAGGGTTTGACTCTTGTTGACTTTGCTTGAATTTGATCTAATTGGAAGGGCTTCTTAGAGGGTTGACATGGTGCTAGGAGGAGGTCTTGGTCTTGAGGTTTGGGTTTTGGTTTTCTCCTTTGAAGTAGATTCTATAAGAAGAGTAGATATTTTTCAGGTTTTTCCACTTGGAAGGGTTTTTCCGTGGCTGGGAGCCTAATTTTTGTGTTCATTATCCTTAATATTTTTGTTCTTGACATTTGTTTGATGAAGAATATCTAATAAATAAACACAAGAAGATATAAAATTTACAAGAAATTATTAAGGTTAAGGAGAATTTGAATTAATAGTCACCCTACTGCATTCTCCAGCATGGTATCAGAGCTAAGGTGAACAAGAGAAGGCACCTGAAGGATCGTCTTGAAGGGTTTGTTTTTTAAGGGGAATAATTTGCAGAAGGACACAAGGAAAGAAGAAGAAGAACCACTAATCTAGAAGGAGGGTTACTACATTGAAGAATACCTCATATTTAAGTTCTCATTGAAGAAAGAAAAAATTTCTCATTGGAAGTTCTCTAGAGTACTTGATCATCTTGAAAAAGAAGGAAGAAACAAGGAGCCTTGGGATCATCATTCATTATTTTAAGTTATTTGAAGACATCATTGTTGAAGGCATCCTAGAATATATCATTCCAAGGCATCTTTTGAAGTCTCCTTGTAGGTATTGAAAACATCAAGATAGTTGGAGACATCATCTAGAAGGAGGATTGTTGGCTTAGGGGGTCTTGACCCAAGTTCAGCGTTAGTTGTGACAACCAACAAAACCCTACAATGTTGGCCCTTTCACCAACAACCCTCGTAGCGTAGGATGCAATCTCACCCGAACCAGTATTGGGGGATGCAAGAAACACGTTTCTGCATCCAACGACTAGTGTGGTGTCTTCCAGCGCCTTAGATATGCCTTCGCGTAGATCAATAGACTTCTAGGGCTCGCTACTGTAACTATGCTAAATCTACTTCTAGACCTTCGCGAAGGTCCATAATCAATCCTTGTGGACCTTAAATAGTGGATTTACCTACTTTCGCGCATCAACAAGCAACCCTAGATCAAAGTTCGTGTAGATCTACTTGATTCATCATAAAACATAAGAGAAATCGCTTCTAACTTCACAGAAGTGGATAACCATTCATTTCATATATTAATAAGACAGACTTAGTTAATTCGTGCATAATGTATTCAATAATTCAGAAAACATATCATTAATCAACAACATATAACATAAATAGATTCAATGGAAATACTCAGTAATTCATCGAATTGTTGTTGTTATTGATCTTAAATTCACTGATTACAGACTCTTCTGCCCTACGCGCACAACTATAGGGGTCCACGCACTTAGCTACGGACTCTACCCAGGCCTCCTGCACACTCAGCTGCGGACTCTACCCAGGCCTCCTGCACACTCAGCTGTAGTAGCCTTCCCTTCTCTACCTAAGCGCAGGAAGCAGAGCCTTCCTGCCTTAGCACTTTCCCAAGACTACAAAACTCTTCAATGTACCCAATTCTCTATCCAAGTTCTACTTCTAAGACTCACTATGACTCAACTATTTATAGCTTTTCTAATACAATACCATGGCCCCCAGCTCATGGGTGAGTCTTCAAAACCAACCAAAACAAGGGGCTAAAACCCCTTTGACTCCTATCTATCTGCGCGCTCTGCATCCACATTTCGCAGAGACTTTACATCTTTTACAAAATTCTTTACAAAAATGACTAAGTTAATTCAATTCTACCCCTGGGGACCCCATCCCAATAGGCCCCCAACACAAAGATCGTGACTCGCCCTCGAGTCACTTGATTGGTTGTTCCACTTTTTGGCGGAGATCATTGAATGCCTTGGTCAATGTCTGAAGCTCCCCGTACTTTTTTCTGCTACTTGTTGTACCTCCTGGACCAGTTTCTCTGTGGTTGGCCCCTCTACGCAAGTTGCGTAGTCCTTTGGGTCTGTTGCATGGCCTTTAAATTCTCATGAATGTTCTGCAAAACTTGTTTGGCTTCCTCTATCCAAGGCTAAAGTCAATCTCTTAGCAAGGACTGCTTTTTCTGCAACTCCTGGATGTGCATCAACTTTGCCTTGCCTTCATGCAAGCACGCGAAGTGCTGGATTGGCGCCAATGTCTATGCTGTCGCACTAATCTCATCATATTGTTGTTGTGCTTCTCTAATCTCTGTGTTCAATTCTTGCAGCGTAGGATTCTCCTACAGTGTATCCCATAGGCCCATTTCCTGAGTGAAGAGCTAGTCGCAACCCTGAACTATGACATCTAGTTGACCCATGGACTCTTTTATAGTTGCGCCTCTTTGTTCCCAAACTTCTGGTAGTGTGGTCAGCTACAACTTCAAGTGCAGCTCGGCTATTTGAATCTAAATATCGAAAGTCACCTTATCGACGTTCTCCTTTGACGCACGTACTACAACATCCAATTTCCTCACTTTCCCAGGGGCCTCTACAGCCTCTGGTATATTTATCTTAGGCATGAACTTGCAAGCTTGCTTAATTGTTGTTACCAGGTTCTGTCATTGTGCCCGCAATTCCTCTTGTTCCTTCAGTGCTTGAGTTTTTTCTACGAAAAGCTACTTGTTGATGAATTTAAACTCATTGATGATAGTAAGCGCGTGTTTTTTTCTGATCTTCAACTTGTCAGAGACCACTTGGTGTAGTGCATGAAGGTTCTAGAGTGGCAGTGCGGCAAGGTTCAGTCCCATATCCTTCAGTGTGTTGAGCACAGGGGGATCCTCGTCTGATTCAACACAGGCAAACCCATCTGGTAGAGAAATGACTCAGAGATCTAGAGTTTCTTCAATCTCTATTACTGTGCCACTTCCTGATCTGAATTTGAAACTACTTGAAATTTGTTTTCAAGGTATTCAATTCAGAATTAAACATGTTTAAAAGATTTCCATGTCTTGCAGAAAGAAAACACATGAAATTTTCAGCTGTTCATGACCCATTTAAGCATAGCAGAGTTATTTCCTTTTAATATTTAACACATTAAAATGAATTTTTTCTGCAAAATAAATCAACCACAAATGCAAAAGAAGTTGATAAAGCGGTTGACCCCCTCCAGGGCTACGTCTGCTGGGTCCAAAGCTCCCAACCGGGCTTGTCCTTGTTTTTATTAAATGCTCAAATTGAAAATACAGCTGAATAGAAGCATCTACAGGTGAAATATATGGAAAAAATGGATTCAAAACACTTGAATCCTTCAGGATTGACTATTGGATCACCTCCAATGGATACCTGCAACCCTATACAGTCTTCACAAAACTGGGCCCTGGTGGCTCCTAGAACTTTCACAGCTCCAAAAACTCTACAAATGACCTCAGATGGCTATAAGACCTATACCAATGGCTTCAGAAGGTCGAAAATACCCAAAATCAAAAAAAAAATCGTCCAAAACCGACTTTCCTAGCCAAAGTTATGGCCATTTAAAGTTTCTCCAATTTTTCCGTAGAAAAACTCCAGCTAACTTTAGTTAACTCCAGATAGCTCCGCCAATTATGGCGGGTCCGCCAAATTTGGCGCTCCTGCCAAAATTTCGCCAACTTAACTGCAATTACATTTAATGTTTGGGTGGTTGCCTCGGATTTCGTGCTGGCAGAATATTCATTTTTTTAATTTTTTTTTGAAAAATTAAAATTTCTAATGTTATGGACAAATTCTTCGTTTTGCCATAACTTCCTCATACGGCGACCGTTTTTCGAACCGTTTGCGGCGTTGAAGTCAGGAAGACGAGAAATTTCTAGTAATTCGACTTTGAACTAGTTCTAAGAACTTTAAATTTTGAGCATTTTACGACACTTAGGACATGAGCACCTGATCACGCCTCCCCATTGGGAAGCTTTTGGACCCCAAAAGCCTTCAACTACTTGTTAAAGAGGTGAGGGTACAGCTCCCTCACTCTGTCCACCTCCATCCACTTTGCCTTGTTCGGTTTGCTGCCTTTGAAACCAACCCGAACATAATCTACACTGCCCCTCCTTGAAGTGCGTGTCTTTCGGTCAATGATTGTATCTTGTTTCAGCTCATCTAAGAATTCTGGCGAGAAATCTTCTATAGATGGCAGCAGAACAGCATTTTCATGATCAGCAATCAAAGGAGGTTCATACAAACGTAAGTTCTCCACATTGACAACAGAATACATTTGCATGTAGGAAGGCAAATCTAATTGAAAAGCATTATTTCCAACCTTCTTGAGGATTTTGAATGGACCATAACGAATAGGCTTCAGCTTTTTACCTTCTCCTTGCATCCTTTCCTTACTAATGTATAGCCATACCTCATCTCCTTCTTGAAACTTGTGATTGACTCTATGCTTGTCGTGTCTTTCCTTGTACTTGCCTTGACTCTTCTCAAGCTGTTCTTGAATTTGCTAATGTATTTGCTGAATTCTTTCAATGAATTAACGAGCTTTGTCAATGTCACTATGTCCCTCAATGGCAACATCTTTCTCAAGAATGAAATCAAGAGGTGATTTTGGCGAGTAACCAAAACAAGCTTCAAACGGTGAGGTGTTTGTGGAAGAGTGCTTGGCACGATTGTAAGCATGTTGTATGTAGTGCAAATGTTCATCCCAAAGCTTGGGATGCTTGCTGTAATAACCTCTCAAGAGGTGCACAATGGTTATGTTCACAACTTCGGTTTGTCCATCTGTTTGTGGATGGAAAGCAATAATTTTCTTCAACTTTGTGTCCATCATCTCCCATAGGTTGGACCAAAAATTTTCCACAAATCTGGAATCCCTGTCACTAATAATGGAAGTAGGCAAACCAAAGTGAATCCATACATGATGAAAAAATAATTCAGTAGTTTGTTCAGCAGTTATAGTTTTCTTACAAGGCATAAGTATACACATTTTGCTGAAACGATCAACTACTACATATAAATAATCATGCTGCTTTCGAGATTTTGGCAAACCTCCTACAAAATCCATAGAGATGCTCTCCCATGGTCTAGAAGGTACCGGCAAAGGAGTATACAAACCAAGCTTCCTGTTGCTAGGCTTGCTTGTAGCACATAATGAACAACCTCTTATGAACCTTGAAACAGAATCTACCATGCGAGGCCAATAGCAATACCTCTGTAGATGTGCAACTGTTTTGCTCACACCAAAATGGCCAGCAATAAGAGAAGAATGAGCTTCTCTTATGACATTTATCCTCTCCCCCTGTGGTATACACAACTTGCCCAAATGAAATAGCAAATTGTTATGCATGTGATAGTCATTTTCCTCTACATGATTTCCTTTACTCAAGTTAGCATACGCATCTTTAAAGTCATCATCATATGCATATTGTTCTATGTAACTATCATGTACAATGGAATCATTATTAAGTAAAGTAACAGCACCAATAATAGGCCTTGAAAGCATATCAACAACCTTATTCAAAGTACCTTTCTTATACCTTATTACCAAATGGAACTGTTGCAAGAAGCCCATCCATCTGAAGTGTCGTGACTGTTGTAACTTGCTTTGTGATTGCAAGTACTGTAAGGGCTGATGGTCGGTATGTATAACAGTTTCTTTGCCCATCAAGTAGTGTTTCCATTTTTTGACGCTTTGTACCAACGCATACAACTCCTTATCATATGTAGGATAATTTACAACAGCACCATTAAAAGTTTCAGAATGAAAAGCAATAGGCTTACCATGTTGTAGAATAACTGCACCCATAGCATAATCACTAGCATCAGTTTGTATCTCAAATGGCTGTCTCAAATCCAGTAATGCAAGGACTGGAGCTGAACTAATCTTCTCTTTCAAAGATTCGAAATATTTTTGCTGCTTGCCTCCTCATTGGAAAGCATGCTTCACACTTGTCACTGCATGCATAGGAGCTGCTGTAGAAGAGAAGTTAGAGATAAACTTCCTCCAATATTGAGCTGCACCCAAAAAACTTCTTACCTCTGTTATGGATTTGGGAGTAGGCCACTTCACAATAGCCTCAATCTTAGCAGGATCAATTCTCAAAGCACCTCCTCCTACTATGTGTCCCAAACAAACCAAAGAAGTCTTTCCAAATTCACACTTTGACATTTTAAGAAATAACTGATTCTTCTTCAAAACATCAAGTACTTTTCTAACATGCATGACATGATCTTCTCTAGACTTGCTGAAAAATTAAGATGTCATCTAAGTAGACAATAATGAAATCATCAAGAAAATGACGCAAGACATCATCCATTACCCGCATGAAAGTTGCAGGTGCATTGCACAAACCAAACGGCATCACAAGCCACTCAAAGAGTCCTTGTTTGGTTTTAAAGGCTGTCTTCCAAATGTCACTTTCTTCAATTCTTACTTGATGATATCCACTGCGCAAGTCTAGCTTAGTGAAATATCGAGCATCTTTCATCTGGTCTAGCAAATCATCTATCCTTGGGAGTGGGTAATGATTCTTTACCGTTATCTTGTTCAAGGCCCTGAAATCAACACACATACGCCAAGTGCCATCTTTCTTTGGAATCAATACAATCGGTGACCCACATGGCGAAGTACTTGGCTTTATGAAACCCTTGTCCAACAAGTCCTTGATTTGCTTCTTTATTTCAGCATTCTCCATAATAGACATGTGGTACATGCCTATGTTTGGAAGAGGACAATCTGGATGCAATGGATTTCATGCTGAATCTCCCTCTTAGGAGGCAAACCTGTTGGCTCCTGAAACATCTCATGATATGCATCAACTACATCATACAGATTTGATTTAAGTTTTGGATCAAAATTGTGAAATGACTCATGATTCACATCAACCTTGGGCTTAATCATAAGAAGAACAAAATTCTTACTTGAATTGACCAGCCTTTACCTGTCCTGCATTCACCATCGCTATATTTGTCTTCTTGCGATGAGCTCTAACAATGAACTCCTTGCCATCTTTGAAAAGATGATATTTGTTTTCATGGAGATGAAAGATAGCTTTCCTGTCAAACAAGTAAGGACTTCCCAAAGCAATTCCTGCTATATCAAAAGGTACCACATCAAGTTCAACTTTGTCAATAAAATGTGCAGTAATTGCAAAGCGCAATGTGCACTTTCTTGAAACTTGTAAATTTGCATCCTTGCAAATCCATCCAAGTGGATATGGCTTCGGATGTGGAACGGTCTCAAGTTTAAGTTTCTTGACCAAGTCCTCTGATATAAGGTTTGCTTGTGACCCACTATCAAAAAGTGTGTCAATTTTAGTATGTTTTGAAATCACCCTCACATGAAATAGTTCAATTCTTTCTTCCTCATTAGGAGCTTATACATGGTAGTTTGAGGTACTAGTGCTGGCTTGAGTTTCAATTTCTTTTCCCTTCAATTTTTTCAAACCCATGGCTGCAATTTTGGTTTCATCACCTGAATCTTCCCCTAAATCTTGTGGTGTAGATGTAGTAGCAACAGTTTTCTGTTTCCCTTTGGATTTGTTAGATTGAGGTCTTTTTTTCAGGATGTAATTTCCAATAGTTTTTCTCCTCATGGCCTGGTTTAGAACATTGTTTACAGATCACTTTCTCACTCTCCTGTTTGACAGATGCATTCTTTTTTCTCTTTCCCTTGGAGGTTTTCTCTTTGTTTTTCCCCTTGGGGGGCTTGTTTCTACCCTCTTCAAATGTGTTTTTTCCCATTGCCTCTAAATGGGTAGCTTGGACACAAACCTCGTCCAGGCTAGTAGGGTTAAACATCAAGATGGTGTGTCTAAGGTAGCTATGCAAGCCACCAATGTATTTCAGCAAGGTTTCCTGGGTCTGCAAATCTACCCCTAACAAGAGAGCTCTTCTCCTGAATTCTTGGGTGTAGTCTTGGACACTCTGACCCTTAAGTTTTCTGAGATTTTGCCAATTCATAATGGCCTTCTGCATGTGAGCAAGAGGATAAAACTGTTTTTTAATGGCTAACAAAAATTTAGGCCATGTTAAGGTAACCTTACCAAATTTCTTGATCTCCTCTTTAGTCTTGGCCTCCCACTAGACCAATGCTGCTCCATCCATTCTCAAAGAAGCCAACTGAATCTTTGTGGCATCATCATGCATATTCTGGATCCTCAAGTAAACTTCCAACTGCCTAATCCAGTTGTCAAGATTTTCTGAATTCACTTCACCATTAAACATAGGTAATTCGAATTTTACATCAAGCTTCAAAAAAGGACTTTTTCGAGAGGATCTATGCTTATGAACAGAAGAAGACGAGGATGAAGAGGAAGAAGGTGAAGATGGGGGTGGTGGATCACCATTTCCTCCATGTCCTTTCTTGGAATGATCATCATCCTTCTTACCTCCTGAAGAGCCCTCTCCTTCATGTGGATGTTTGGACCCTTCTCCAACCAATTTCTTATTTCTTTCTTGGTACAATATCCTCACCATTTCAGTGAGGTCCAAGAAATCCTTTCTGAAGACTCTTTCTTCTTCTCTTGGATCTGTCTCTATAGGAATTTCTCCTTCATGTTCAGACATCCTTGAAGCTTCTGCTGAGACTCTTGAGGGTGAAATTGAAGGTGGAGGTGATGGCTCTCTGGCCTTCCTTGACTGAGGATTCTCTCGTTCTCTAGTCAACTGTCCTTCCCCTCTTTTGAGTTCCAACCTGGTAAGCATCAATACTTTACAAGACAGTTAGAAGATCTTTGCACAAAACCCTAAGCTCTGATACCAACTTGATCTAAATTTGAAACTACTTGAAATTTGTTTGCAAGGTATTCAATTCAGAATTAAACATGTTTAAAAGATTTCCATGTCTTGCAGAAAGAAAACACATGAAATTTTCAGCTGTTCATGACCCATTTAAGCATAACAGAGTTATTTCCTTTTACTATTTAACACATTAAAATGAATTTTTTCTACAAAATAAATCAACCACAAATGCAAAAGAAGTTGATAAAGCAGTTCACCCCCTCCAGGGCTACGTCCGCTGGGTCCAAAGCACCCAACCGGGCTTGTCCTTGTTTTTATTAAATGCTCAAATTGAAAATAAAGATGAATAGAATCATCTACAGGTGAAATATATGGCAAAAATGGATTCAGAACACTTGAATCCTTCAGGATTGACTATTGGATCACCTCCAATGGATACCTGCAACCCTATACAGTCTTCACAAAACTGGGCCCTCGTGGCTCCTAGAACTTTCACGGCTCCAAAACCCCTGCAGATGACCTCAGATGGCTGTAAGACCTGCACCAATGGCTTCAGAAGGTCGAAAATATGCAAAATCAAAAAGAAATTCGTCCAAAACCGACTTTCCTAGCCAAAGTTATGGCCATTTAAAGTTTCTCCAGTTTTTCCCTAGAAAAACTCCAGCTAACTTTAGTTAACTCCAGATAGCTCTGACAATTATGGCGGGTCCGCCATATTTGGCACTCCTGCCAAAATTCCGCCAACTTAACTGCAGTTACATTTAATGTTTGGGTAGTTGCCTCGGATTTCGTGCCAGCGGAATATTCCTTTTTTTAATTTTTTTTTTGAAAAATTAAAATTTCTAATGTTATGGACAAATTCTTCTTTTTGCCATAACTTCCTCATACGGCGACTGTTTTTCGAACCGTTTGTGGCACCAGAATTGGGAAGACGAGAAATTTCCAGTCATTCAACTTTGAACCAGTTCTAAGCACTTTAAATTTTGAGCATTTTACGACACTTAGGACATGAGCACCTGATCACTTCCCTATTTCAGGATCTCTTGCACTCTTCTCGCCTATCCGACACCCACCTGAATCTTGTTCACCTAGATCTACATCTTGCGCAGATCCTTCTGGATGTTTCCTAGCGTCTGCATGTATTGCTGCTCAAATTGTTGCAGCACCTCTGTTGTTGTGTCCCGTATCTTGTCGTCGATGTCATCAATATCACCTTCTATCAGTACCATGGGATCAATATGTGTCTAAATATCATACATGTCCTTCTTCCACTATCTGCCCGTTTGTTCCTGTCTTCACTTCTTCAAGATGAAAGGAGTGCTCTATTCTTCACCGTCACCACCTCCTTTCTCTGATAGCCCTTACTCGTCAGTATGATGCGAAGTAGACTTCTCACTCTCCTAAACATCTTGTCATTATTTCTCTACCTACTCTTTAGCAGTGTGCTCTTCTACCAGACGTGCCTTCTCTACAGCTACCTTAGCCACCTCCTTTTTCTTTTGTTTAGCCAAGTTTTACGCGACTTTCTGAGCGGCGTCCTTCTGCTTTTGCATGGCACATCTTTCTATGCCTTTGCTGGTTCCCTCATCCAATGTTGTAGGTTCATGCCACCTCAGCGACCAATACCCAACAACTTGATGTACATCCATCTTGATCACTAGAAAAGGAAATAGATGCTAAGTTCTCTCTGGGTACTTCTATGCACAGATTGGGACATTGTGAAAGTCAGCCTTGAACTCTATGTAGGTCATTAATTTCCTGAACAAGGTTGGGGACAACCTTGGCTGTTGATTGATCATCATCTGAACGTCCATCTCCATTAGGACCCAGAGAATCTTTATTTCCTTGATGTGTGCCACATCCTTTGTGGCCCAGAGCGAGGTGAACCTCGCAGCCTGGGGCAAATCTTCCTTGTGTGGAGGAAATTGGCTATCCTTTGGTAACCTCCATGCAACTAATACAATAGACAACAGAAGCCAAGAATAATGTAATGGATTTCTTTCTTATTGGGCTTCTTGGTAGTTCACAAGGAACTCCTTGCAGAGATACTCGGACCAATTATACTGCATGCCCTTTGCGCACTGAGCAGAAAGTGACACTACTGGCGCTGGAACTTTGTCTGCACGACACTTCCTCATTATCTTTGGTGCAAGGATTTGGGCAGTGAACTGGACTGCCTATTCTTGTATTGACATGATAGAGTATCCTTGTGACTTCTTCATAATACCATACTCCTTCTTCATTTTATCAGCTAGCTCCTTTTCCGTGGTTTTCCCTACAAACTCCTTGGCAAGGTCCACTCCTTGGTAAGACAACTTTGTTGTCATGTGGATCAACATGTCGGTTATTGGAATAGGTTTCCCTAGCCACATGATCCCATCATGCACCAGAGTGAGGAGTTGGCACATACAAATCGTATTGATAGGTGAGTGATGATAATGTGGTACTAAATCATATTTAGTAGCCCTGTTGGGCATGGAATCCCCCCACGACATGTTTTTGGGCTCAAAGCCCAGGTTTTGGTCAAAGGATTTGTAAGACTCTGTGAATTCTGGGCGCGGAGCGCAAAGTAGAGGTCAAGTCATAGGGCTATTTGCCCTAAAATATTGTAATGTATTGTAAATTCATGTCGGCCTACCCATGGGGTGTGGACCATGGGATTGTATGAATAGAGTGAGGCTCTAAGTTGTAAAGATAGTTTATAGTAGAGGGAATAACGAAGGAATGGTTCGAGCTTAGAGGAGTATTCCAAGAGTATTGGGTCGTACTAGTAGCAAGAGGCTCTGTAGCTGAGTGCGCAGAGGCCTAGCAGAGTCTGCTGCTGAGTGGGCAGACCCCTGCAGCTGAGTGCGCAGGGCGACGTCGAGTCTGTAATTAGGATTGAGATTAATAAATAGAATTTGATTCTTATTTATGTATTTTTTGTACATTGCCTTCTTTATGTTTATATTGGTTTATGTATCACGCGCAGTGATATGATTGTTGAATATGCTGTAATAACCATTAATCTTACACACGCAAGTTAAGTAATTAGGTAATTAGCACGAAACATGGGTATTATACGGGTCGCGCCCCAAGTAGGGCTGCACAGAACCAGCAGCACAGGTTGCGAAGGAATAACAAGTGTGTGTAGCAACGTACGTGCAAGGTCAAACCGCGAACCTCTAGAATCCCATCAGACATCCCCAGGGTGTGGAAACCTGGTTCTAGCACCCTCCCATACTACTTCGGGTAACACCTCAATCCGCACTCCATAGACTGTGGCCAAAAGGGCCAGTAGTACCGAGATTTGCTTGGCTAAATCACCTATGAACCTGGGTCAGGCCCATACAAGCCAACAAATGGTTTCGTTGCTGGGATCGGGATCTGCATAAAGGATGTCTGATGTCGTGCCATTGGAATCCAATGAAGAAACAAATTGAAGACTGGTTGGACAAGAAGATTCATGAGTTTGTGGCACAGGAGAAGAGAAATGCGCCAGTATCTAAGGAACAGTGGTTGGAGCGCTACTTGTATACGGAAATCCACGAAATTTTCTTTGCATCCTTTCCGTCTGAGCTGTATGAGTGGATCGCAAAGTTAGTAGATAGCCAGGGGAGGTGTAGGCTCGACAAAACATTAGCCTGGACTCTGGAATTAGTGCACAGACTAGAAGCATCAAAAGAGAAGATAGCGCGAGCTGTGAACCATTAGCTCGACCGAATAATAGGAGAATTTATCACTGAGTTCACAGTATACACGACCGTTAGCCAGAGTGAGGCAGAGCGACATTTTCTCAAGGGATCACGAGGTAAGTATATTAAATCTTTAAACACTTGGATTAAGATTGTATTGTGTGAAAAGTGGGTTATGCGATTAAATTAATGTTTGTGACTACGTGAAGCGGGAAGATCTACAGAAGCAAAAGTAGCAGAGAGTTGGAAAACAGTCCCTTAATTTCACCCTCGCGGGAAAGCGAGGAGGAGCTTGCAAAATTTTCTCCAAGAAGCGCGGTCATTTTGATAAGACAGAGAATTCTGCGTTTACCACCTCCACCCACATCGCCACCTATTTCACCCCACTCACCTCCATCTCCACCTGCTCCAACTCTGCCACCACCACAGTTCAGTATGGCGAGTGTGATCAAACTACCAATGTTCATAGGAGTAGGAAATGAAGATCCAGACCAATTATGGTTCATGGTAAGATCAGTATGGGAAGCATAGGGCATCGTGGATGATAATATTAAAAAGGCTACGCTGGTGAGCGCGCTACAGGATCGCGCATTAACGTGGTATATCAAGCATTCTAATGACCACCCGAACGCAAGAATTGCAGAGATCCAGGTCACGCTGAACAGGGAATTTAGCAGGCCAAAATCAGAAACACAATCAATCATTGGGTTTAAGGAGATCGTGATGCTCCTGGGCGAGACCCCCTGGGATCTGGACCAAAGGCTGAAGAGCATGATCCGCGAAGCCAATATGACATTAACAAATGCATAGCATCGCGCATGGTTTGTGGCCTCACTTACGCCACACTTAAGGATGACACTATCAAAGCAAAAAATTTCCACCCAGGCCGAAGCATTGGAGATGGCAATGAGATTGCATGAGACCCCTATATAAGACCCTAGGTTGGGATTCCAGCAAATCCACGCACAACTGTAGAATCTATATCTAGAAATGCAAAGTCTGAAACAAGACAGGACACCTCCGCTGGAGGTGTGCAAGGAAGTATGGTGCATAAATGCAAAGGCCAAGGGCATGACAAGGACCACTGTCCAGTGTTCGTGAACTACTTGGCAGGAGGAAGGCAAATGCCAGTAAGACCTAAGGCACACACAGGGCCAAGCGCGGCATTTGCATTATGGTGCACGATCTACTAGATAGCAGGAAAACACACTACAAATAATTGTCATCTATTGCAGAAGTATACGCAGACGTCCCAATAATTGTTTTGTAATTTCTGCAGGTCGATAGGCGATGACGAACGCACCTGCCAAAGCTATGAACTGATGAAGGACCGAACTCTTCCCTACAGGATTCATACCAAAACGTGAGCCCTCGACCCAAATGCAAGGATGGCACGAGCTGGGTTTCAGGGGCACGGTAGGGATCGAGGCAGAATGGGACTAGGAAGGGGTCGCGGACAAATAATTTGTTACAATTGCAGAGGGCCAGGGCATTATGTCTGCAATTGTACGAACCTGACAAGAATATCATGTCGGTACTATACTCAATTTGATCATGAGGTAGAATATCACCCTTCGTTGATAGCGAGGATGCGCGAAAAGGGGGTACTCCAGCGCCCTTTGACCCAGAATTTTCAGATGATGAGGTCTAATCCGCGCGAAGAAGACCCGAATGTAATCATGATGCTCAGGAATGGGATGACCATGGGAGATGATAAAGGGAAGCAACCAGAAGAAAGTGTGTGGGTTTGAAAGGCCCCTACAAAGGAACCCGCATTTGATTTAGAACACGCGAAGGAGACCTTCATGTAAGCTAAGAAGAGATTCACAGAAGCCTCCACTTCAGGTAGTAAGGAACAACTAGAACCAGGGATGGATCCTTCAATGCTCACTACCTTTCTGGAGACATGCATGAAACTGCTACGCGACAGCAAGGTAGTCAAAGGGCTACAGGAACTTATCACTATGTGCGCGGGGTCGGGAGAACCATGCGTGGTCCGAAAACATGGGAAGCATGCATTGCGCACCGGAAGGGAAATGAGGTTGACTGCGCAGATTGGTGAGTATGAAATGGATCAGGTAATCCTAGATCTGGGTTTGGATGCGAATGTACTACCAAAGCAAACATGGGAACGCATGGGTAGACCCGTGCTATAATGGTCCCCTATTCAGTTATGAATGGTGAACCAATAGAATATTTTTCCCATGGGAAGATAACAAGGGGTAACAGTCGATATTGAAGGTGTGAGCGCACATGCGGATTTTGAAGTGATAGAGATTGTAGATGATAGAAATCCCTATCCCGCACTATTGGGAATATATTGGGCTACTGATATGAACAAAGTCATAAATCTGAAGAAGCGCAAAATGTTCTTTGAGAAAAAGTCACTACGCGTAATAGTACCGCTAGACCCAGCCGAAGGAGTGCGATACACTGAACCAATGTGCGACGACAGTAGTGATGATGATCCTGATTGCATTTACAAGATAACTGTGCGAGAAGATTGGGTGAATCTGCTTGTAGATGGAAGGATTTCATGGGAGCGCGAAAGCTCCTGCACTTCGGATTCAGACAAAGAGATAGAGCGATGGTAGAAGCGGCTATACGAAGTAACAACACTGAACTGCAACATGATGATCAAAACGTTGCGTTACGTGACAACAGAGGAAAGGGAGCCACCAACATATGATGGCTTGTTAGTGGTAGATGAATTTCTGAGAAAATTTGAAAGCGCAGTACCAGAACAACAGCCGTTCGAAGCACTGAAGTGGACACTACGTGCAACACCCGCACGATAGTGGGGTACACATCAAGGAAATTTTGAGGATTAGCGCAGATGCAGAAGGATGATGCGCTTGTGTTTTGGAAAACCACAATTACGACTAGTAGACAAATATGACGGATGAGATGAACCACACACGCACCTCACAAAATGGACCAAGGTCTACGAGGAAGAGCCACAACCTGAATGGGTACATTTATTCTACCATACCCTAGACATCATACCCATGAATTGGTACACTAAGACAGAGCTACGCCATGGTACGGGCGAATGGGATGTCTTGCGCAAGGGATTTTTGTTAAAGTTCACATTTGAAGATCGTTGGTCGGATACTGTTGACAATGCACTACAAACAATAAAAGCCGCTATCTTCAAAATACCACATGAGCCAATGAGAGTACTTCAACCAGACTGGGCGACATAGTTAAGCGTGCACTGGAGTGTTATAACATAAATGTTGAAGAGGATGATGAGGACCCATAGAACATTAACATTTTAGAAACAGAAGGCTCTCGTGAGATTCGTGGACCATCACTTGAAGACCCCGACATCACCGCGCCGCTAAAGACAAAGCATGTCAACATTGGAACGGAGGCAGAGCCGAAGTACGCAACGCTTGGAGAATATTGGGATGATGCCACAGTCGATAAGGTCACTGAGTTACTCCACGAATAACAAGACTTGTTCCTGACCAAAATTAGGGACTTAAAAGGGATCATGGGCGATTTAGGGGTGATGAAGATCACCCTAAAACCCGATGCGAAGCCAGTTAAGCAGCGGCCTTACCACTTGAATCCAAAGTATAAATAAAAGGTCGACGACAAATTAGACAAAATTCTCACATCCGGCAGTATTGAACCAGTGGAAGAATCCGACTAGGTGAGTCCTATGGTTGTCCAGGAGAAAAAATAGAAGAGCGAAATAGGAACATGCGTAGACCTTCGGAAGCTAAACGATGCCTATGCACACGATCCATTCCCAACACCATTCACAGATGAAGTACTGGAGAATGTTGGCGGTCAAGAAGCATACTCATTCACGGATGGGTTCTTAGGGTACCACCAGATCAATATCGCGCCGGAAGATAGGAGCAAGACAACCTTCGCAACAGAATGGGGTTGCTTTCAATACATCATGATGCCATTTGGACTGAAGAACATTCCAGCTATATTTTCACGCATCGTGGTAGCCGCGTTTAAAGAATACATCCGTAAGTTTTTGGAGGTCTAACTGGATGATTGAACTGTTTTTGGATTAGTTAAGCACCATGTAACGAGCTTACACTTGATGCTAGATACTTTCCGCCGACACCAGATTGCACTGAACCTTAAGAAGTGCACATTCCTCGTTCCCTTTGGAAACCTACTGGGACATATGGTTTGTAAACAAGGACTGATGGCGGACCCTGCTAAGATTGTCGTTATCCAAAATTTGGAAGCATCGCGAAGTGTTAAACAACTACGATCTACCTTGGGACACACTGGATACTATAGGAAGTTCATCAAAAGTTATGCCGAAATAACCGCGCCAATGGAAAAGATATTGAAAAAAGATGTTACATATTGCTGGAATGATGATTGCATGAAGAGTTTGGATGTCCTAAAGGGGAAACTAGCCTCTTCTCCAATCTTGGTCTTCCAGAAATGGGACGTGGAATTTAATGTACATGTTGATGCCTCATGTATCACGTTGGGAGATGTACTCACACAGGAAGGCACGAAGGGTGTAGATCACCCGATCGTATTTGCGAGTCGAAGATTGTCCAAGGCAGAAAAGAACTACTCTACCACCGAGCGTGAGGGGTTGGTAATGGTGTACGCGCTCCAAAAATATTGACACTATTTACTTGGAGGACATTTCAAGATGTATACCGACCATTCCGCGTTGAAATACTTGGTGAAGAAGCCTGTGTTGGGGGGCGAATATGCAAATGGATTTTACTATTTCAAGAATATCATTTTGAGGTCATAGTCAAGCCGGGGCACTTAACTGCAGGACCAAACCATTTGTCACGGGCGAGGAACCAACAAATTTGGAGGAGGGACTACCTGATGCACAACTCTTTGCAGTGCGCACCGCGGATGGAAACTTCGAAGATATAATCCATTTTCTAACAATAGGGGCTGCGCCAAAGGAGTACTCAATCCAGCATAATAAGGAATTGGTGGTGTGCGCGGTGGACGTTTCTGTCATCGCGGGGCACCTCTACAAGATGGGCAACGATGAGATATTGCGAAGCGATGTACCTGAATTTGAACGAGGACAAATCCTGAGTGACACACATGGGGGCACTGCAGGAGGACACTATGCAGGACGCGCGACCACACAGAAGATTCTTTGTGCAGGGTTATGGTGGACAACCCTACAACAGGATTCGAAAGCGCACTGTAAGGCCTATGATATACATCAAATGACGGGAAACCCATCACGAAGGGACAAGATGCCACTAAATCCCCAATTGACACTACAGGCGTTTGAGAAATGGGCAATCCACTTTGTGGGCCCGATCAAACCTCAAGGAAAGACGGGTGCATGCTACATCTTCACCACGATGGAGTACCTGACACGATGGGCGGAAGCACAGCTGGTCAAGGACTACACAGCCACTACGACTACAAATTTTTTGTTCGAAAACGTGTTGATATGATTTGGCTGTCCAAAAATCTTAATGAGTGATCGCGGAACACATTTCCTGAATGAAACCATCAGCGTGCTCATAGAAGAGTTCCATATGTATCATTAGCAAAGTACACCGTACCACCCATAGGCCAATGGGGCAATAGAGACATTCAATAAAATACTAGAGACTACGCTGACCAAAGTATGTAACGCATAGCGGAACGACTGGGACCTGCGCGTACCTACCGTGTTATGGGCGTATGGACAACGTGCAAGTAATTGATGGGATAGACACCCTTCCAGTTGGTATATGGTATGGAAGCCATCATGCTAATAGAATAAATTGTACCTAGTCTGCAAATAGCAGTGCTCACAGGTGTGACAGAAGGCTCACACAATTAGAAGAACTCGAGGACGAACAATTTTTGGCTGGATTTCACCAGCAGGTAAAAAAGAAGCACGAAAAGGCCTGGCACGACCACCATATCAAGTTGCGTGCCTTCAAGGTAAACGACTTAGTGCTACAATATGAAAGTATGTTTGAAAAATTTCCGAGCAAATTCAGAATGCACTGGCTGGGACCATATGTGGTAAAGGAGGTCACAGACAGAGGTGCAGACTAGCTAGTCAAACTCAATGGAGAACCCTTCCCCGGCAAAGTAAACAGCAACTGCTTGAAGCCCTACACGGGTGGGTCGGCTCTCTGATTAACTGGCCACAACATAGTCTTTGCGACCGAAGGAACTAGATAAGGGCACAGGACTATAAACACACACACCAGAAGCCGGTACCAAATAAAGGACATGATTTAGATGCAGATGATTCAGAAGCAAGAATGCAGTATGTCCAGCAAACCGCAGAACAAAGCGCCGCGGACCTCCAAGCAGTGCGAGAACAGTTGGACGGGCTCAGTGCCAATATTTCCGCACCAACAGAGTGACTCGGGATGAGTCATGATGATTGGGTTGGGGGCCTTTTAGGCATGGAATCCCCCCACAACCTGTTTTGGGGCTCAAAGCCCAAGTTTTGGTCAAAGGATTTGTAAGACTCCGTGAATTTCGGGCATGGAGTGCGAAGTGGAAGTCAAGTCATAGGGTTGTCCACCCTAAAATAATGTAATGCAATGTAAAGTCATGTTGGCCTACTCATAGTCCACGGACCATGGGATTGTATAAATAGAGCAAGGCTCTAAGTTGTAAAGATAGTTTATAGTAGAGGGAATAGCGAAGGAATGGTACGAGCTTAGAGGAGGATTCTAAGTATATTGGGTCGTAGTAGTAGGAAGAGGCTCTACAGCTAAGTGCGTAGACGCCTAGTAGAGTCCGCAGCTGAGTGCATGGACCCCTGCAGCTGAGTGCATAGGCCGGTGTCGAGTCTATAATTGGGATTGAGATTAATAAAGAGAAGTTGATTCTTATTTCTGTGTATTTGTTGTACATTTCCTTCTTTATGTTTATATTGGTTTATGTATCGTGCGCACTGATATGATTGTTGAATATGTTGTAATAACCATTAATCTTACACACACAAGTTAAGTAATCAGGTAATTAGCACGAAACATGGGTATTATATGGGTCATGCCCTGAGTAGGGCTGCGCGGAACTAGCAGCATAGGTTGTGAAGGAATAACAAGTGCATGTAGCAACGAACGCGCAGGGTCAAACCACGGACCTGGAGAAGCCCATCAGACATCCCCAGGGTGTGGAAACCTGGTTATAGCACCATCCCATACTACTTCGGGTGAGACCTCAGTCCGCACTTTGCGGACTGTTGCCGAAATGGCCAGTAGTACCGGGATTTTCTTGGCTAAATCACTTTTGAACCTAGGTCAGACCCATACAAGCCAACAAGCCCTGACTGCTCAACGCCACAGACCCACTTCATGAGTTCTAATTGTGTAACTCCTATTTTATCATAATATATCTTTGTCATATAACTATGGATCGCCAAATGTAGAAATCTGTCATGATCCACGAGGTCTTAGTCCTCCATTTTCAACAGCGGAATGTGCGCGAGCTTAGGTCCTTCAAATGTGACCTACTCCAGCAGCAGGGGAGTGGATATCCCAAATTTTCCCGAATCGGGATCCTTGGTCACTTTATTTTTTCCCTTCTGCGGAGGGATGTACTTAGGCAGCATAGAAATAGGCTTGATTCCCTTGGCAATGACTTCTTCGACACCTTGGTACTCCTCTTCTTCTAAATTCACCACTTTTTCCCATTTCTTATCCTTTTTCTTCTTTTGTTGTGCGTTCATATGCTTCCTTGGTGACATGCAGACCAGCACCGACTTCCTCTATTTTTCTTTCGCGAATGATTGCTTTTCTTTCATGGTGAGCTATTGTTCTTTCATGGTGGGCTGATTTTCTTTTGTCATAGTTTGCTTCGGCTTAGGCGACCTCGGCGTTGTGGGCTCAATAGGTGTAGCCTCCATACTAGATACTTCAGGACCTAGTGCGTCAAACAAAGCTTCTTCAGAACTGATGGCTTCAGCAGGGTTAGTAGCAATCATCTTCTCAATGAAGAGTTCGTGGGCTACTGCAGAATAGTTCGCAAACGAGGGGCGAGTCACAAATTCATGCGTAATTTATAGGGGGATTTGAATTCAAATCCGACCGTTTCCCCCAAATATTGATAATAAATGTTGCTTTGGTGGTAGATCTTCAAAGATTTTCACCTTAATTGTTGCCTCATCGCTCCTCTTAACTGCATTCTAGCCATCAAGTCATGAATAGTAACTCCAACAGTCATTTTCCTACTGGGCTGCATGACACCCTCCTCCATGGCACATCATCCTGAGCGTAGCTTCAACTAGTGCACCGTCATAAATTTTCATGTAGCTTGCTCACTGCCTTGTCCCCCACATCGGGTAGTGTAGTTTATAGTCCCATGCTCCCTTGGAATTTCCTTAGGGGTTCCTAACCCAAGTTCATAGTTAGTGCGCCAACCAACAAAACCCTACACTCTTGGCCCTTTCAGAAACCCGCGTAGAGCAGGCTACATTCTCACCCGAAGTAGTATTAGGGGATGTAAGAACCAAGTTTCCGCATCCAGAGGCTAGTTTGATGTCTTATAGCACATTAGATCTGCCTCCGCATAGATCGATAGACTTCTAGGGCTCACTATTGTAACTATGTTAAAGCTACTTCAGAGATGATGACTTCGGCGGGGTTGGAAGCAATCATCTTCTTAATGAAGAGCTCTTGGGTTGTTGCAGAATAGTTCTCAAACGAAGGGCGCAACACAAATTCTTCCGAGAATTCTTAGTTCATATGCATCAAACAGCAAAATGCTCCAGCAATTCTTAGAATGCAAAGTTTTCTCTATTGGACCAACACGTGTAATTTATAGGGGAATTTGAATTCAAATCTGACCATTTCCCCCACATTTGGATGATAAATGTTGCTTTGGCGGCAAATCTTCAAAGATTTTCACCTTAATTGTCACCTCCCCGCTCCTCTTAACCATTTTTTAGCCATCAAATCATGAATAGTAACTCCAACGATCATTTTCTTGTTGGGCTGCACAGCACCCTCCTCCATGGCACAGCATCCTAAGCGCAGCTTCATCTAGAGCATCCTCGTCAATCTTCGCGTAGCCTAGTCGTTGCCTTGTCCTCCAAATTGGCCAGTGTAGTTTATAGTCCCACACTCCCTTGCAACTGCCTGGAGCACTAAGACTGTCCTACTGCCATAATTTCATTACGCAGGATCCCCCGTGTTGTAGCTTATATTGTGACTTAAGCCTTATTTGTTAATTTTATCACAATGTGTGGCCTAAAATCATTAGGGGGGTTCAACCTCAATTAGACCCTTTATATTTTACACTTTGCAAAGTCTAAAGATATTGAGGTATTTATCAAAAATTGCAAAAAGAGTGAGTATAAATAAATTGGCCATGTGATAAAGCTAAATCGCAACCAAAATGGAGCCATAACCCATATATACATATATATAATATATCAGGTTTATAAAGAAACAAGTGAAAAAGAAGAATCGACCCCGATATAGCCTAAGAGGAAGCTAATGGTTATATGGATGTATTCGTATATGCATATCGTAAAGCATAAATACATGGAACTTACAAGGAAAACAGGCGCTAAAGTGTTAATACTGAACTTCAAGAATATGTATTATGTTTTAAGGTTTGGCAGGTCCATAAAGCGGCAAATGTATATACATTGGTTCACCGATAGCCGAATGCGATTTGAATTGGCAGACCTGAAAGATATATACAGTGTAGTTTTAAGTCCCGTCGGTACCGCGCTAACACAGAGTTATGGACGTTGGGATCCACCAATTGTGACTTGTAATGGTGGACCTAAAAATATATATATATGTTTTATTATAAGCACGTCGAGTCCGTGCTAATAGCAGGTCGGACCCGATATAATATATATTACGATTAATAGTTCCGTCGGGTCCGTGGTCATTACACAGCGTTGATATATATATGATAACGCCGAATGCAATGGCCGAACCCGATATCACATTCATTTGGGTTAATTCTTCTGTCGGGTCCGCGGCCATTATAACATTATATAACATTTATATATATATATATATATATATATATATATATATATATATATATATATATATATATATATATATATATATATATACATATATATATATATATATATATATACATATATATATATGTATATATATACATATATATATATATATGTATATATATATATATATATATATATATATATATATATATATATATATATACGTATATATATATATATATATATATATATATATATATATATATATATAGATATATAGATAGATAGATAGATAGATAGATAGATATGGTTCAGGCCGATTGCGATTGTGATAAGCGGAGAAAGCATATCTTATGGTATATTTGCGTTATAAAGTATATAATGGAAAAAGAGCAGTTTTGAAGAATTAATACGTAAGTCTAACATTACGTTGATATATATATATATATATATATATATATATATATATATGACACGCCAATTGTGGGCTCCGATAGCAATTTGCGATAGAAGTCAGTAGAGTGCTGAATGAGTAGACTTGATAGTTATAAAGCAGGATCTACTCTTGTTGAGTCCCAGATCAATAGGAAATGTCAACTTCGCTTTGCAATGCAAAAAATCAGGGATTAGAGCCAAGGTTGAAAAGGAAAACAGATCAGATATATATTTCTTGGCATTTTGACCAATCAGAATGCCCAAGATTATACAAACTAAAGACATTGCATTACAATGCATTATTAAAGTGTTTATATAGGAATTCAACAGCAAGCTAACAGAACAAGCTGACAGTTACCATCTCTTTCTAAATTCAGTTTTGTTTTTGTTATTTCTTGTTCTTCGAGGTGTTTTTTACCCTCTGTAAATTCTGTAGAGGTTTTATTTCATATAGTTAGAAAGCATATAGATAGGTTTCAGAAATCAATAACTGCTCCACAATGTATAAAAAGTGGAAACATTTACTAGGAAAGGGTTGGAATTTTGGAGAACCAGGCCACTATATTTCTGATAACATCATTGATTAATAAAACAACCAGAAGTGTCCAGGATTTGTTGCATGTAATTTGTAAGTTTCACTATCATGTGTGATGCAATGTTTTCTTCTTTTTAAGTGTAGTAATGAAGCTGCGGGGTAAAATCCCTTAAAGAGCGCTCCTATACTTAAAGTCCTCATTTCCTTTCTAAGTTATAGATAGTAGTTTCTGTGAAAGACCAGCATATTGTCTATGATTTATTCCTCATGATCATAATTCCTCTAAGTTACAGATAATAGTTCTTGTGATAAATCAGCATATTGTCTTTAACTTCCCTTTCAAACTTTCCTCATTCATCATTTATATTTAGCAGCAAATGGCATTCTGAGAAGTTCTGATCATACATGTATTAAGAGTCTAAGTCCAAGTTTTCCAAGTCCTTCATTTGTTAATCTAATAAACAATAAGTGATAGTAAATAATCTTTATTACTGTCTTAAGCACACTTTCCCTACAGCTAGGAAATTGGTTTCTTAAGGAACAACATTAATTGGCGTCGTTGCCAGGGAGAGAAGACAAGAAGGTTTTTCCCTGGGTTTCAATATTTTACTCTGGTTGTTCAATGAGGAGGAAATAATTGGTTGTTTGAATAAAAGCAATAAAAGGTGACTCCATTGTAACAAAGACCACAGTCTGCAAACTAATTGAATAAGAACACTTTTCCATAGGTTTATTAAGTTTGAAATTGATCCTTGAGAGTGACAAGTTTCAGCAGTTGGTTGTATATGCACACTTGTGATTTTCACTTACCACATTGATTGGTGACTCCACTGGACTTTGAAGTTTCTTTTCTGGGTTTTAATGGCACTCCCTACATTCTTAGTCCATAAATTTGATCCATTTGATTTTACTAGGACCACTAGCTATCCCCATGATATGCCTGCATTCTCTGTATAGAATGAGTATCTTCCAAGATTCAATAGAAAGGAATATGAAGATCTAGCTCAAAATCTCCAAGAGTTTCATGAATGCATGGAGCAACACGGCATCTTTCATGAAGATGTTAAGATGAAACTGTTTATGTTTTCTTTGGATCAAGAAGCTAGGACTTGGTTCAGGTCTCTGCCTTTTGCAAGAATTTCATCTTTGAAAGATTTCCATTCAGTATTCAATTCTTCTTGTAGAATTTATTATCCACACAAGTTTCTTTTGAAGGTTGTTGTGAATATTATCATGCTAAAGAAACTTTAAAAGCTCGTGATGATCCTATTGAAGAAACTAATGATCTTGATGAAAATATATCAAGCATTCAGAGTTATGAACAAGTCTCTGAAAGCGAAGAACTATCATTTTCTCAAAATGATGTAGAAAATTCTTCAATAACCTTCCAAGTAGATCAAGAGAGTATTCAGATAGAGGAAAGTTCAAGCATGCATCAAGAATTTCTGCTCAGCAGTAGAGAGGAGGAAGAAATAATTAAGTTGCAAATAAATCCCTAGAGTTCTTACTTGGTTAAATTTGATGATCCTCCTATCTATAATGAAAGTGGTTTAAATGGGGAGTGGGATGAAGCTCTTCAATTTTATCAGTTGGGTGTTGAACCTATAGGAAGAAACCAACAAGTGGAATGTGTTGGACAGCAATATATTGAGCCCTCTATCATAGAAAAAGAGGCTATCTCATGTAAAAAGGAAGTGGATAGAGAGATTGTATATCAATGCATTGAAGAACACAATGATGCCTATGGATCAGAGGTAAATAATCTATTTGAATTTGATCATATGTCATATAATAATGTGAAAAAATTCCTTTTCCTTCCTGAAGTTACAATTACAAGTTATTTTCAATCAAAGCTTAGAGATGAAAAGTGGAGACATGAAAGTGACATAGATCATTTTCTTAAAGATGTTACTGATTGTTCTGTTAATAATATCATCCCAACAAAACGTTTATTTGGGCAAGAACCTTCATATATAGAGAATTTCTTTGTTGGAGATGATGAAGAACATGTTTTTTCTCATACTTTTGAAGATCTTGTTGTAGATTACATGGAGGAATTTATTAGCAGTCTACACATATCTTTTGGTGGATATACTTCTAATTTTGGTTGTGAGCTGCTTTTATGCATAATTTATTTTTTGTTCAAGATGAATGGCATTTTCAAGATTCACTGGCAGAATGGTTATGGATTAAGCACTCAAATGCTAATCTAGTATCATTGGAAGATTGACTTCATCTGATTGAGGTTAGCCATGTACATATGTAGGAACTTGTACATAAATAAGCTTATGTGTTGAGAATTTGGTTTCAAGTTGCAGTTCTTCAGTTTAATCATTAGTGAATGAATAAGGGTGACTTTCCCAGTTGGAAACTAGTTTGCAGAGGTGTCAAACTTCAATATTGTCTGGTTTTCAATTGCCAGATTTCAGGGTTTTTACAGTTTTGGACTCCATGCCCAACTAAGGCTATTGATCTATGATTCTCAATATTTTGTTATCAGAGCACAGACATCTAATCACTGTAGATATTGGTGTGGGTTCATTGTACAGATTTTCACACAGTTAAGCTTGGAGAGGCAATATATGACCCATGCCCAATGGATAAGGCACTGATCTGCGGTTCTTAGTGCTTCTGGGGCAAAAGCACTATCCCCAGGTGGAGCCAGATGTTGTAGCTTATATTGTGACTTAAACCTTATTTGTTAATTTTATCACAATGTGTGGCCTAAAATCATTAGGGGGGTTCAACCTCAGTTAGATCCTTTATATTTTACAATTTGCAAAGTCTAAAGATAATGAGGTATTTATCAAAAATAGCAAAAGGAGTGAGTATAAAGAAATTGGCCATGTGATAAAGCTAAATCGCAACCAAAATGGAGCCATAACCCATATATACATATATATAATATATCGGGTTTATAAAGAAACAAGTGAAATAGAAGAATCGGCCCCGATATAGCCTAAGAGGAAGCTAATGGTTATATGGATGTATTCGTATATACATATCGCAAAGCATAAATACATGGAACTTACAAGGAAAACAAGCGCTAAAGTGTTAATACCGGACTTCAAGAATATATATTATGTTTTAAGGTTCGGCGGGTCCGTAAAGCGGCAAATGTATATACATTGGTTCATTCACCGATAGCCGATTGCAATTTGAATTGATGGACCCAAAAGATATATACAGTGTAGTTTTAAGTCTCATCGGGTCCACCCTAACACAGAGTTATGGATGTTGGGATCCACCGATCACGACTTGCGATGGCGAACCTGAAAATATCTATATATATATATATATATATATGTATGTATGTATGTATGTATGTATGTATGTATGTATGTATGTATATATATATATATATATATATATATATATATATATATATATATATATATATATATATTTATTATAAGCACATCGGGTCCGCGGTAATGGCAGGCTGGACCCGATATAATATATATTACGATTAATAGTTCCGTCGGGTCCATGGTCATTACATAGCATTGATATATATATATATATATATATATATATATATATATATATGATAATGCCGATTGTGATGGTCGGACCCGATATCACATTCATTTGGGTTAATTCTTCCGTCAGGTCCACGACCATTATAACATTATATAACATTTATATATATATGGTTCAGGCCGATTGTGATTGTGATAAGCGGAGAAAGCATAGCTTACGGTATATTTGCGTTATAAAGTATATAATGGAAAAAGAGCAGTTTTGAAGAATTAATACGTAAGTCTAACATTACGTTGATATATATAGATATATATATATATATATAGATATATATATATATCTATATATATATATATATATATATATATATATATATATATATATATATATATATATGACATGCCAATTGTGGGCTCTGATAGCGATTTGCGATAGAAGTCAATAGAGTGCTGAACGAGCAGACTTGACAGTTATAAAGCAGGATCTACTCTTGTTGAGTCCCAGATTAATAAGAAATGTTAACTTCGCTTTGTAATGCGAAAAATCAGGGATTAGAGCCGAGGTTGAAAAGGAAAATAGATCAGATATATATTTCTTGGCATTTTGACCAATCAGAATGCCCAAGATTATACAAACTAAACACATTGCATTACGGCACATCATTAAAGTGTTTACAGAGGAATTCGGCAGCGAGCTAACAGAACAAGCCAACAGTTACCATCTCTTTCTAAATTCAGTTTTGTTTTTGTTATTTCTTGTTCTTCGAGGTGTTTTTTACCCTCTGTAAATTCTGTAGCAGTTTTATTTCATATAGTTAGAAAGCAGTTAGATAGGTTTCAGAAATCAATAACTGTTCCATAATGTATAAAAAGTGGAAACATTTACTAGGAAAGGGTTGGAATTTTGGAGAACTAGGCCACTGTATTTCTGATAACATCATTGATTAATAAAACAACCAGAAGTTTCCAAGAGTTGTTACATATAATTTGTAAGTTTCACTATCATGTGTCATGCAATGTTTTCTTCTTTTTAAGTGTAGTAATGAAGCTACAGGGTAAAATCCCTTAAAGAGGACTCCTATACTTAAAGTCCTCATTTCCTTTCTAAGTTATAGATAGTAGTTTTTGTGAAATACCAACATATTGTCTATGATTTATTCCTCATGATCATAATTCCTCTAAGCTACAGATAATAGTTCCTGTGAGAAATCAGCATATTTTCTTTAACTTCCCTTTCAAACTTTCCTCATTCATCATTTATATTTAGCAGCAAATGGCATTCTGAGAAGTTCTGATCATACATGTATTAAGAGTCTAAGGCCAAGTTTTCCAAGTCCTTCATTTGGTAATCTAATAAACAATAAGTGATAGTAAATAATCTTTATTAATGTCTTAAGCATAGTTTCCCTACAGCAAGGAAATTGGTTTCTTAAGGAACAACACCTTGTATACAACTTTAGCCTACTCCCATTCACTCTCCCCGAAAATGGATCCCTATCCAAATTCGCGAGTTGAACTGCGCCACCGTCTGTAATTTCCTTGACAATATATCGTCCTAACCAATGCATTTGGATTTTACCCAGAAATTTAGTGAACTTACTATCATATAAAAACACAAGATCGTTTATCTTGAATGTGAAAATCTTGATATGGCGATCATGCCATGCTTTTTCGCGTTCCTTTTGTACTTGTTGGTGGAATCCTGCCAAAAATTGGTCCTCCTCTAACTCCATTAGTTGTGTGAGTCGTTCCTCCAAGGCCTCGCGATCTGCCATGTCTGTCAAAGCATAATGTATTCCATAGGCATCACTGCTTCAACTCCATAGACTAATCTAAACACCGTTTTCCTTATCAATTTATTATAAGTTGTCCTATAGGCCCATAGTACTATAAGTACACGCACATCCCAATCATTCTGCTATGCGTTACAAATTTTTTTCAGCGCGTTCTCCAAAATTTTGTTAAAAGCTTCAATTTTCCCATTTTCCTACAGGTGATACAGTGTACTCTTCTAATGGTAGACCTGGAATTCATCTGCCAGCACGCTAATTGTTTCATTCAGAAAGTGTGTACCCCTATCACTCATCAAAACCGTCGGGCATCCAAACCTTGTTAAGACATGTTCAAACAAAAATTTGGCTGTCGTAGCCACTGTAAAATACTTGATAGGCTGTGCTTTAGCCCATCTGGTTAAATATTTTTTCGCAGTGATAATGTAGCTTGCACCCATTTTCTTTCTAGGTGGTTGAATTGGCCCAATAAAATCAATTTCCCACTTCTCAAATGCCTGTAAAGATACCTGAGGATGTAGTGTTAATTCGTCCCTTCGCGATGGTTTTCCAGTCCGTTGACATGCATCACATGCCTTATAGTATGCTTTGGAATCTTTGTGCAATGTTGGCCACCATAGTCCTGTGCGCAAAATCTTTTGCGCAGTTGCTTTCCCCGCATAATGGCCTCCCACAGCTCCCCCATGAGCTTTAGTGAGAATACTATCGCACTCAAAGTCTGGCACATATCTCCACAATATTTCATTTGCACCCACTTTGTAAAAATACCCTGCAATGACTGAAAAAATGGTTGCGTGAACTACTAATTCTTTTTTTTTGTTGATTTGTATATCCTTCAAGCGCCATCCCTATAGTTAAGAAGTGAATAATGTCTTCAAAATGGTCATCAGCTACGCATACCGCAAAGAGATGCACATATGGAAACCCTTCCTCCAAATTACTAGGTTCTTCGCCTGTTTCAATTCTCGACAGATGGTTAGATCCAGCATTCAACCTTCCCGGCTTCACAATTACTTGAAAATCATACTGCTGAAATAATAACAACCAATTGCAAATATGTTCCCCCAACACAGGCTTGTTGACCAGGTACTTTAATGTAGAATGATCTTTATACATCTTGAAATTCCCCCGTAATAGATAATGCCTAAATTTTTGCAGCGCGTAGACCATATCCAACCCCTCGCTCACTTTCGTTAAATAATTTTTGTCGACCTTTGATAGCTTCCCACTTGCAAAGGCTATAGGATGGTCCATTTCTCCTTCGTCTGCCTGTGTTAGTACTGCACCCAGCACAATGCAAGAAGCATCCACATGTACATAAAACTTCTTTTTTCAATCAGGAAATATAAGGATTGGAACAGTCACCATAATTTCCTTTAACATGTCCATATTGCGCTGACAATCTTCATCCCAATAGAATGTCGCATCCTTCTTTAGCAATTTTTCCATGGGCATCGTAATTTGAGCATAAGCTTTAATGAATTTTCTATAGTATCCCATGTGTCCTAGCATCGCGCACAACTTCTTGATGTTCCTAAGGGCCTCCAAGTTCACAATTACTGCAATATTTGTAGGGCCCACCATAAATCCTTGCTTACACACAACATGACCTAGCAAGATCCCAAAAGGGACACAGAATATACATTTTTTCAAATTCAATGTTATCTGGTATCTGCGACATGTATCCAACATTAGGTGCAGAATTTCTACATGGAGCTTCACCAAGCCAAACACCATCCAGTCATCAAAGTACACTTCCAAAAACTTATGAATGAATTCTTTGAACACTACTATGACTATGCGGGAAAATATTGCAGGCACGTTCTTCAATCCAAACAACATAATAGTGTATTGAAAGCACCCCCACTCTGTCACGAAGGTGGTTTTTCTTCTATCCTCTAGGGCAATCTTAATTTGATGATACTCGGAAAACCCATCAGTAAAGGAATAGGCCTCCTGCCCTCCGACATTGTCTAACACTTCATCTGTAAACGACGTCGTAAATGGATCATGAACACATGCATCATTAAGCTTCCACAGATCTACACAAATCCTTATTTCTCCCTTTTGTTTCTTCTCTTGGACTACCATCGAGCTCACCCAATCAGACTCTTCAATGGGTTCTATGATGCCTGCCTCCATGATTTTATCTACCTCTTGGCGAACCTTCTCCTTATACTTAGATTAAGGTGATAAGGCCTCTGTTTGACAGGATTCACGTCTGGCTTCAACGTGATTCTCATAACGCCCAAATCACCAAGTATTCTCTTTAAATCTGAAAACTTAGTGGGGAAGAGATCCTGATATTCGCGAAGTAATTCAGAAACTTTGTCTACTGTGGCATCTTCCCAATATTCCCTGATCTTCATGAACTTCGGTTCTTCTTCAATGCCAATGTTTACTTGCCTTATTTTCAAAGGTGTAGAGATGTCTGGGTTCTCTACTTGCAATCCTTCTACTTCACAATTCCCTTTTGTTTCCGGAATATTGATATTCCTTGGGTCTTCTTCCTCCTCTTCAGCAGCCACATTATAGCATTCCAATGCGTGGCATAGCTGGGTGCACCAGTCTGGTTGGGTCCATTCCATCGGTTCCTTCAGTGTCCTGAAGATAACTGATTTAATTTCTTGAAGTGCTTCATCAATGCTTGCAAACCCATCTTCGAAGCTGAAATTCAATAAGAAACCTTCCTTCAATACATCCCATTCTACAGTGTTGCAGTGGAGTTCTATTTTGAGATACCAGTTCATGGGGATTGTATCCAAGGTATGACAAAATATGTGTACCCATTATGGCTACGGTTTTGTCCCCCATGCCTTAGTCCACTTTGCCAGGTAATCGTGTGGATCATCCCTCCCATTATGCTACTCAGCCATTCTTGTATTAGCATGCCCAAATCGTAACTTCATCATTCACCTATAATCTCACCATCTAGCAAAACTATCTTTCTGTGTACCCCACCACTGTGCAGGTGTAGCGGGCAACACCAACTCCAATGCTTGAAAATGGTGGTCCTCAAGGACTTCACGCTAAATTCATCTAAGAACAAATCTACGCCAGTCAAAACATCATAATAAGGTAACTTTCTTACCTCCGATGAAACACAACATAGTGACTTCGTCATCATATTGCATCGCAATGTAGAAACTTCATGTAAGAAGTTTTTCCAATGCTCTAATTCCTCATCTGAGTCAGAAATGCAAGAACTCTCCCAGTCCCATGCGATCCGTCCATCCATTGTTGGATTGATCCAATACTAATCTCATGTTTTTATCTTGTAGATTTGATCCAACTCAATGTCACTTTCTATGTAATCGCGAACGGGTTCAGTATAGCGTGCCCCTTCTGCAGGATCCAGTCGCATTATAACCCTTAGTGACTTCCTTTCAAACGACATTGTCCTATTTTTCAAATTAATTACCCCACTCATATCAATAGCCCAGTCGATTCCCAGGAGCGTGGGGTAGGGATTATTGTCATCAACAATTTTTATAAGTTCAAAGTCCACTAATGCACTCGCACCTTCAATATCAACCGTACTCCATATAATCATCCCATGGGCATGATTTTCTATTGATTCTCCATCCTAAGCTGAATCAGAGGCCACTGTGGCATAGATCTCCCCATCCTTTCCCATGTCTATTTCGGTAGAACATTCGCATCGGACCCCAGGTCCAAAATGACTTGGTCCATTTCATAATCACCTATTTGTGCTGTTAGCCACATCTCACATCCTGTTCGTGCCTTATGCTTACCAATCTTTCTAACTATGCACTACTCCATAGAAGTCTTTACCTTATGGGTGCACTTGTCTATTAAGCCTTGCAATCCTTCCACATTTTTCCTGTTGCACGGTAACTTCATGCAGGTCTCCAAAAAAGCAATGAACATGGAAGGATCAACCTCTTGTGTCGCACTGGTCTCTAGTGTCTTTTCCTGGCTTCCTAAGGTGGAGGCCTCAACAAAGCTCTTCTTTGCCTCCATGAATGTTTCCTTAGTGCGATTAAGGTCAAAGGCAACTTATTTCTCATAAGCTTTGCGGGACCATCTGTCTTCTTTAGGTTGCTTACCTTTATTTGCGCCAGTCAACATACCACTCGTTAGTACAATATTAATGCTCTGATCCTCCTCACAGGGATCAACCCTCATCATTTGTAAATTATGTGTAGGATGACGTGGTTATGTTTTCTTCTCTTGCATTTTATCTATTAGCACTGGACATTCTTCTATGGCATGGTCGAGTTGTCTACAGTATTGACACGAAGGGTGTGTAGGATTCGGGAAATCTCGCGTGAAGTGCCTCAGTTGTCCACAGTTGTAGCAAATATTCTGACCGTGACCTCTACCAGGTCCTCCTCCTCACCCTCGTCCTCAGCCTTGAAAACCTCTCCGCGCCCCTCCTGCACCTTGATCTAGAGGCCGACTTTCTGTTTGCATATGGTAAGTAGGGGTTATTTCCATCATCAGCTCCTGGCTTTGACAATGGCGCTTGTCATGGCCCATAGATTTACAAAAATTGCAGAACAGCTGCTAGGGTTTCTGTTGGAGAGGTAAATCCCCTCTGCAGACAGAGGCGATCCCACTAGCCCAAAATGGGTCTAGCAACAATCAATTCACGCTACCATGCAAGTTCCTAGTTGCATACTGAAAGTGGATTACGAGAACCAACCTGGAGTCCAACGCTAATGTCGAAGAAGAGTTGATACTCCCGCTCCCTTGCTCCGGAAGGTCACAATCCTTGCGATCCCCGCAAATGGATACCTGCACATGCAAAGAACGAAACGAATACAAGCATAAAATACACTAAAATACAACTATATTTCAGTCAGAAAGGAAATAAATCAAACATTATCATGATGAACAATGAGATTGGAACCATAACAGTAGTCGTTTATTAATGAATAATCAACAGAGAAAGATACAACCAAGGTTCTGACGTTGAACCTCTCCTCTGGCTGAGCGAGCAGCTATGTATGTCTTGCAATAGACCTTCTCTCTCTCAGACTTCTGGTAGCATAACCTCCCTATGCTTCAAGACTCTTACTATCACTCAAGACAAGCATAATCACAACTAGCATTACTCAAAAACTAGCTTGTCAAATGCATGAGGACAGACGTTTATAGATGGAGAAGGGAGGAAGATACAATGCATCAGGACACCCATTGTGGATTGGCATTATCTCCGAAAAGCCGTTGTGGATAGATGTCAAGGATAGATGATGACACTCGACCTCTATCAGATAAACTTTATCCTCAAAAGACTTCGTGATTTGAAGGGAAAAAACATTTGGGCGCGTGTTTGTCAAAAATCATTACCAAACTTGGTTGGCGCGGGTATTGTTCTAAGACAGAGCGCCAATGGTCGCACCCTCTTTTGAGGATCTCATTGATTGGCGCGGGTAGGACACTGTGGACCCGCGCTAATGGAAAAAGGGCACTTTTCAGGGATATTTTGCAGAAGGTGTCTTCAGGGAACATGAAGTACATACTCAGGGGAACATAATGCAAGTGTTTTTAGGTTATGTCACTGCTCACAGGTCCCGGAATACGTCCTCCAACGTACGGAAACAGGGGTAACAGGGACGGTGACCAATGGTGACAAATTATTGTGTAACAGATGCCCCCTAAAGCATGAGGCCCGAGAGAGAGAGAGAGGGGTGAAATGCTTTACTAGAACACATGTAGCTGCCGCCGAGAATCTGCATTGAGAGATACAACTGATAGCTCAAGTACATGATGTATGTGGTATGGTCGCAGCCATCCATTAGAGAGTACATAATAATATAGATCCATCTTATGGACGCAGCCATCTGGTTAGGATCAATGAATTGACTCAGGTATGGTCGCAGCCATCCAGTGAATGAGTCATGTATCAAGAATCACGCCTGGATTACAACAGACACAATCCAGGGTCTTGCCCTCCACCTCGACCCGAACAAAAGTACAAGTTCAAGCATGCGAATATATGAGCTGAAGTCAAACATGCATGAACATCGTCTGATTACCAGTCAATATTGAAAACTGTTAACAGACGCGAGAGGTACCACCAATAATGACAATGGCCCTCAAGGTACTACAGGTACAATCTACGGCGTGTGAATTAGTGATCTGACGTCGAACACTCGTAGAATCATTCAATCGGAGGCCAATAATGAAAACCTCACGTCGAACACGAAGAACCTGCCATTGAGGCATGCAGGCTCCAAGGCACCGGAAGGGAGTCTCTAGATCAGCTTCCTGGATAATGAGCTGAAGTCGACAGGAAGTGACCTTGATCGAAGGTGGGCCATAATGTTTCCCACATCATCGACACGAGACAGAGAGATAATGTTGTGAATCAAGATTATGTGAACTATCAGAGGGAGGTTGTTTCTTTACAGAGGTGAACTTCTCTTGAACATATCGGCGGCACGACAGTGGAATTGGCAGTATTTGACATCAATGGATCAGAGGTCATGGTGACGAGGCAATGAGCAGATGAGAGGTCAAACAGGATTACCCAAGTCCACAGAGGCAAGTGAAAAATGAGATGAGATATCCCCACCCAGACACGAAAGCAGATAAGTGCCATGTTCAAGAGTGACATACTGCCGACACGACGGTAATTATGGTTCCTTTTTCACCCGCCATTTCTGGCGAGTACCCCAATTACTTTTAACAAGCTTGATGGGGATAACATATGCTTGTGGTGCGTCATTTTGACAAAATCCGATGTCATCAGGTTTTAACGAGTCTGACAAAGGAAGAACTCGGCGTCTTTTCATGTTTAGAGAGTTTGAAAAGACAGCGGAAAAGGAAATTCCAGGGGTGTCCTTTTCGTAAAGTTGTGTCTCTCGAGCCCGAAAAAGTATAAAACAATGCTCGAAAGAACTGCCCGACCATTACGATCGAGGAGTACTTTTCATAAATAGTGATTTCGACCTGAAAAAGTAAAAAAGCGATCAAAACCACGTCGTTTCGTAACCATTAACGAGCTTGAAACGACAAAAACCCGGTAATCTTTTTATGTTTTAACGGTCGACAAAAAGAACTTAAAACGACCGCCCCTTATTAACGTTTAACGAGTCAAGAGGAGTAACTCGGCAATCTTTTCCTCTTTAAACGGTCAGAAAAGAGCTGAAAGCGGACCTTAAAGTAACCTTTTCACATGTTTTACCGAGCTTGAAAAAGTAGGAAAAGGAGCTCGTTTGATTGCTTGAGTTGCACCAACCCCTGTCATCATACAAAAACAGCGTAAAACCCACTTCGACATAAATATATTCCAAAAATACCCAAAAAATATTATTTTTAATGTATTTTTAGGTCAAAAATTGCTATAAATAGTGAAATGGTAAAAAATAAATTTACTTTTCACTTTTTACCTTGTGAGTTTACCATTGGAGGGTTTTGGGTGCAAACTTCAACTGCTGATTGCGATCAATCCAGGAGAGCATTCGAGCCGCCGTCTGAAGCAGGTAAGAGGCCTCATCCTTAGCTTCATTTTCATTCCATTTTTTCAGTTTTTCATCCATAGATTAGTCCCTTGCCAGAGGAATTGCAAATTCTTAGGGTTGCGCCATTGGCGCGAGTTTTCCGCACGGGATCGCGCCAATGGGATTTTTTGCCCAAAGGGGGCGCGACCTTGGCGCGACTGTTTTGAAAATAGTCGCGCCAACCACGCGACCTAAATTTCCCATGAATTTAACCGTTGGTTTTGCAAGTTTCTTCCAATTTTGGTTTCACCAGTGATCTAATGATGAAAATTTCGACTTTATGGTTGCAGGGATTTGTCAGAATGGCTGTAGAATGGAGAGAAAGAGAGCATGATGCCATAGATGCCATGGCAATGGAGGATGATGCATGCATGGATGCTTTGAGAGATTGTGGCTTGAAGAAATTCTTCCTCACCTCATATTTACGTGCACAACCTGAGTTGCTGCGATTTATCGTGGATGCTTGGGATACGGAGGATTAGGTATTCCGCCTGAAAGATCAGACATTGGAGTTAGATGTTTCTGATGTCTACTTCATCACTGGACTATCGCGGAGAGGTGCACGGCCCATCTTGACTGGTAGTAGGCCCTCCAGGGAGAAGATGGGGGAGGTGATGGAACGAGTTTGTCCTGGGGCACAGTTTGGGTCAAACAGTGCCAAAGTAGATATTATCACAGTTCCCGACCTGGTGCTACGAGTGATATTATTCACTATCACACGGACGGCTGGGGTACAGGCGCCCCACGAGGCCAGTAAGAATCATTTACTGCTGGAAACTGAGTGTCTCCAACCTACACTGTTTGATTGGGCCACGGCAGTGACGACAAATATCAAGAGGCAGCTTACCAAATGTAAGCGTGGCAACAAACAGTTCGGGTATGGGTCCATCGTGGTATCTTTCTTCCTGGAGCGACTGTCGATATTCCGGATTCAGGGAGGTATAGTGGCAGATCCAGTGCCACGAGAGCCGAGGTTGGCTCGATGGGCAGCACTCATGCCCAGAGGAGGAGGGGGCCAGCAGATGGCCTGGAGGCCCGAGTTCTTCATTTGGCTCCGTCACCAGATGATCGTCATAGAGGACTGGCCCTATGTGGGCACGGATTTTACTGGAGATCCAGATCTCCCATTGCCTGAGGGAGAAGATTGGGACGAGGAGCTAGGTAAGAACTCTTTGTGTTTTTGATGTTTTTTATGTATTTAAGTTTTTTTTGTAATACATGCCAGTCTCTGACAACAGCTATCTATATATATCTATATATATATATATATATATATATATATATATATATATATATATATATATATATATATATATATATGCAGATGTTGGTGCAGAGCGACCAGCTGACTTGTCTCACATCGCACGGAGGGCACAACCTGCAGCCGACCCTCAGGTAGAGGGTGATGCGGGTGACGATCTAGTACAGAACCTTGAGGCACTTACTCGAGGGATTCCAGATTATGCCAGATTGGCAGACATGCCCAGAGCGTACCAGAGGCACACGGTGGGAGTATCTACTCGTGTCCATCATCTGTTGAGACGTTTGGTGCGAGCGGTGACATGCTATCATGAGCATCACCGTGATTAGACGCCTAGGTTTCATTTTTGCATGTTTTTGAGAGACATGTTGTCAGCGGCCGTATGAGTTTTGGACATGTATTACTTTTTTGGATTATGTAATGCGCGTGGCGCAAACATTATGACACACACGTATATATATATACATATGCCTATGGTTTATTATTGTGTTTTCATGTGCTTGTTTGTATACTATTTTGGTTACAAATTACGCAAATGTCTATCTAATACATGATTAGCCAATGCATTAGATAATGTGTTTAATTGTCGTGGAATATGTTGATATGTGATAAAATCAAAATTCCTTTCTAACAATCTCACACATAAATACAACCTTAGAATGCGATGGTCTCTGACGAAATATTGCCCGTTGAGCTGGTGGACGACAAGTTGAGAGTCCAGGTTTACTACCAATGCTCGAATGCAGAGATTAATTGCTTCAGCAAGTAGCTCGATTATAGCACAGTATTCGGCGACATTGTTAGTAGTACGACCCAAACACACACCCTGACAATCTATCAGCTCGCCATGAGGATCGTAGATCACCCACGCCGCAGAGGACAAGTTGCGAGTACTGCGGCAGGCACCATCAGCGAAACCAACATAAGGTGCATCAGACATCTGCACAAGAAGCGAAAACACAATAAGTGGCAGTTACGCCTTTGAAACTGACACACACACACACACAACACACTTGCTAGAGTACATGTATGTACAAAATAAAATGTACCAGCATCACGCATAGTACTTTTTCAAATAAAGCCCATTTCGGGGCTTCCCAAGAGGGTTCCCTTCATAATCAATCAGCTCGTAGGCCCCTTTCTGCAGAACTTTCTTGACAATGTAAGGGCCTAGCCACATAGACTCGAGCTTTCCTGCTCCTAGCTTATCTTTTGCCTGATCATAGAGCAGGACTAAGTCTCCCTCAATAAAAGAACGTGGACGTATGGTCTGATCGAAGTGAGTCTTGACTCGCTTCTTTTGTGTTTCGATGGCCAAAGAGGCCAGGCGACGAGTCTCATCTAGCCGTTCTAAGTAAAGAAGGCGTTCTTCTAACGGAGTGGTGTTGGGAAGTAGCTCGATAGCTAATTTTAATGAAGGGATTTCACATTCAATTGGAAGGGTAGCCTCTAGTCCATAAACTAGTTGAAATGGAGTGAAACCAGTGGCGTCCTTCACAGAGGTTCGGTAGGCCCACAAGGCAGGGAACAACATCAAATGCCAGTTAGACTTATGCATGCCAATGGTACGTTGAAGCATCGTAACCAAAATCTTATTGATAGCTTCAACCTGGCCATTGGACTGAGGGTAGTATGGAGTTGAACTATCGTGTTGCAAGCCTAGCTGGGTTGTTAATTCCGACATCATATGATTACGGAAATGTTTCCCGTGATCAGTAACGATGGCTTGAGGGATGCCGAATCGCGAAATAACATGATTAAATAAAAATTGCGCCACTGTGTGACCATCTTCAGTTAATGTAGGCATCGCCTCGGCCTATTTAGTAAAGTAATTGACAGAAATGATAATAAACCCATGCCCCCCGGCCGAGCGAGGGTTACAGGTCATATAATCAATGCCCCATTTTGCAAAAGGGCCGACGGTGACAACAGGGTGCAATGGAGCAGGAGGCGCTCTCATCTTCCACTGGTATATCTTGCACTCATGACAAGAGCGGATGGCAATGATGCAATCCTTGAAGATAGAGGGCCAAAAGTAGCCAGCACGGAGGATTTTTTGGGCAGTAGCATATCCGGACATGTGACCGCCACAGGCACCGGAGTGGCAGTCATTCAAGACCCGCTCAGCCTCCTCGAGAGTAAGACAACGGCGGAGAATAGAGTCGGTGCTTTATATCACGATAATCAACACAAACACGGATTGTACCCTGTTTTTTAGTCACAGGTACGATATTTGAGACCCAATCTGTGAGCGGAATAGGATAAATAAAACTGGCTTTAAGAAGCTTCTTGACTTCGGCCTTGATAGCTGCAGCCTTTCGGGGGTGTACAAGGCGTAGACGTTGACGAACATGCTTAGCACCTGGGTACGTGATTATCTCATGCACCACTATGCTGGGATCAACGCCGGACATTTCTTCATAGGACCACGCGAAGACATCACGAAATTCGCGAAAAAGATTGGAATAAAGTTGAATCTCCTCCGGAGTACAAGTGACTCCAATGTGAAGATGCTCGACAATCCCTGGTTTCACAGAGATGTCGATGGGCTGGGTTTGCGTAATGTTTGCCATATTCCCTTCAGAAGACACCTGATAAACCTGAATAGGTGTTTGCAATGGGAGGCAAGGAGCAAACCGCTCAAGGCAAGTGAGAATATCCTGAGGGGCAGGGAGAAACGAGGAACGATGGTGAAAATCATACCAAGGAGGTTCCTCGAGAGACATAGTCTCAATAATGGCTTCATCGGAAGAGAATGTTTCTTGTAAAGGATCCGAAGAAGTTTTATCTACAAGCCCTGAGGATGGATCGAATGAATGGAGAATCGTGCTCGAAGGAGCAAGTTCAGAAGAGGGAGCCGATGCAGCAATAATTTCAACGTAGTTGAGTTCGGCAGGACTCAACGGCATCTGGTCGCCCCAAGAATCTACTTGGTCGGTGGGAGGAATAATCCACGGATCAGAACAAGTAGTAATCATATTAACAGAAGCGACGTTAGGAGGTGGGAGCGGAAAAACACCCATAAGGGCGGGATCTTTGAAAAGTCCAGCTCCCAGACTCTCAGATAGTTGCGAGGTATGCTCCACAAAAGGGATGTTACCTTCAGAAGAGGAAGCGAAGAAAGATAGCTGGTCTACGGTAACAATCTTCCCCTGATGAGGGAAACGGATGATACGAAACAGAGATGAAGCAACAGCTTTCATCGCGTAGATCCAGCTACGTCCGAGAAGGAGGTTGTAGGTAAGAGTAGCATCAACGACTTTAACTTCCATTTCGACCGTCTTCCCTTCCAAAGTGATGGGCAGACGTTGGAGTATACCATAAGGACGAGAGGCTCTTCCATCAAAAGCTTCCAAGGTTGTGGGAGACTGGCTTAGCGTAGGAGATCCAATAGCTTTCCAACAGGCGACAGACATGATGCAAGTTGAAGCACCTTCATCAATGACCGTACGATGAATCGTTTTGGAATCAATAATAACCTATATAAGGAATGTGATTTGGGGAGGCAGTCTCTGTGTATGGCGTTCTAAGTCAAAAGTAATTAAATCCGAATCAGCCGGGTCTATGCCACCAATAGCGGATAGCAAGGACTTCCTCTGAGAAGGGCAGCTCTGGAGAACTTCTAAAGCGGACATAGCCGACGGAGTCTGAGCTAAGTCCTCAACGATGTTGTAGTGCTGTGCAGCACGAGCATTTGGGTTGTAAGAAGATTTCCGGAGTACTCCTTTTGGAGGGGGTCAAAGAGGCGTCTCAATGGTAGGTCTCTCAATGTGGAGCGGACCTGAACTGAACGGTGGAGCACTAGAGGGGATCTCAGGCTCCTTCCCGGCAGATGGCGGATAATCTTTTGTTCGAGTACTGATATTGACAGGTATCGTTCCAGCCATAAACACTTGAGAACCGAAGGAAGAGGGAGGCTGAGAAGGGCCAGCCACCATCTGAGTTTTTTTAGTTTGTTGTGAGGGAAAGGGTTCTTTAAGCATCGCAGGAGTCCCGGGGGCGCCTTTCAACAAACGACTAACTTCAGACCACCGCAGGCAGTCCTTGGTATAGTGATCCTCATCACAGATAAGACAAGGATATTTGGGATTGCGTTTAGCACCATCCTCGGGCGGAGGTTTAGGGGCTTCCTGTTTAGGTGGATCTGGTTTATTTTTCGCTTTCCCTTTCTTCTTTCCTTTTGAGGCTTTGTCTACTGTGGTGGATTGGATGGCATTAACCTCGGAAGTAACATTCGAAATGGGTGCCTGGGAAGGTTTTTCATTCGAAGCAGTTGATTTTTTCTTCCCAGGGTTTGCGGAATTTTTCTTCGAGGATGAACTAACGGAACCAATAATCCCGTCAACAGTTGGTGTTGGCAGGGCTTTGGATGTTCCTGGTCTTGGGGCATCAGGCAACAATGTACTTGACTTAGAATAAACCAAGTCAAGGTACTGAGTGCGCGCAATAGCTTGCTCTTCAGTGATGCACGCTCCCATGGAAATGTCCCAAGCTATTGGAGGAACGAACGAAGTCGTAAACCAATCGGTAAGAAGCTGGTCGGGAATCCAAAATTTAATCATACGTCTACGCCGTCTCCATTCATGGATATGATCAGAGATATGCGTAGCCGTCGTTTGTCTTAAGGATGTGAGGAGGTGCGTACCCGTTTCATATCGAATGGGTAACTGAAAATGCGTGAGGAATGCCATAGCCAATGAGTTGAAATCCTGAAAGGATCCGCGATTGAGCTCAATATACCACTTAGTTGCAAAGCCAGTGAGAGTCCGCTGAAAAAGGCCAAGCCGAATTGAATCGTCAAGCCATGAATTGGATGAGCACCAAAGGTGATAAGTCATGACATGGGCTTGTGGATCTTCATTAGCTTTACCATCAAACTTTGGACAGTCACCGAGAATTTTCGTTGGAACCGGAGGCCAATATGGGTTATGAAGAATAGGATCATTGGTCAATTTAGACACATCCGGTAATTTTAAAGTCGCTATGAAAGGTAATTGAGGATTAAAGGACATCTGGGGCTGCTGGTGGGATGGAGCATCAGGGTTCCAACCAGCTAGCAGTTGCCCCCAAGGGCTTGGTCCGGACGGATTTGGCCCCATAGGGTTTTGTCCGTAGGGATTTGTGTTCTGCCCCCCAGCGTTCCACGGATTACCAAACGGTCCTGCAGAAGCACCATATGGTTGCGGATAAGTCTAATAAGGATTTGTCTGCAGTTGTTGGTAATTTTGATATGGGGCAAAAAACGGTTGCCCTTGAGGTTGCTGGTGACCGTAGGGTGGCTGGATTCCAAACTGAGCTTGAGAAACAGGCTGAGTTTGATAGGTCTGTTGAGATTGAACTCCAGCTTGCATTTGAAAACCGGATGGGATCTGGGGTCCAACCTGGGGGAAAAAACCAGGTTGAGCAGTGCCAGAAGGATGTCCTGTAGGTTGGGCTATCTGGCCGGAAGGATAACCTTATTGATATTGAGGTTGACCTCCCTGCCCAGAAGGTTGTACCTGCTGGGAAAGGAGTTGTTGTTGCCCAACTGAAGGTTGTCCTAACGGACCAAATGGTTGAGTGGGCTGGGCAGTTGGTTGGCCTGATTGGATTTGAGGCTAACCGACTTGCCCAGAAGGTTGACTATACTGGACGGTGGGCTGACCATGTGGTTGAGCAGCTTGTCCAGATATCATACCATACTGGACATTGGATTGGCTTGGGTTAACATATGATTGACCAATTTGACCAGTAGGATAACCTTGCTGGGTACCAGGTTGGGCTTGTTGAACAGAAGATTGACCTGAGTTACCAGAAGGTTGAACATAAGAAGAGAAAAATGGACCACCAGAGGCGAAAGGGTTTCCATGGAAGGATTGCCCTTGTTGGTCTTGAGGAGGTTGTCTGGGAGATTGCGCAGACGATACTTGGCCACCATGAAAAGAGGTGGAACCCCAGTTAATTGACAATGGAACTGATACCTCAACAATCGGTTGAGATGGAAAATACTGATCGTATGGCCCCTCTGTTGGGACATTTGACGTAGGATCAAAGACTCCGAATAAAGAAGCCGAAGGACGACTAAAAATAGGAGTCGAAGAGGCTGCACATACCGTTGGAGCGGTTGTGATTGAGGTAACAGACGCACTGCGACTTTGTGGAGTAAAGGGCTCCGTGGTGGGAAAAGTGAGTGGTGACCAAATAGAACCTGTGAAAGGAGTTCCAGAGGGCATAGTATCCCTTAATGCTTTATACCCTGGTGGTAGGTTGCCAGTAGTAGGAGTACTACTGATAGGTGTAGGGTCCGTTGCGGTGGGAATTTCACCGCTCGTCGCAACGGACTCGTCAGTCGTAGTAGGGGACAAGTCTTCCATGTCAGAGGAAGAAGGTGGGACTGAAACACGAGGAGAATTATAGTCCCAAAAAGGGACACTGTCCTCAGAAGGTTCCCAAACAGGGTTCCAATGAAACTCGTAAGTCTCATCGCCTGGAGCACGAGAACTAATCGGTTGTATACTCGGAACCACAGGAAGACTCACAACCGGTATCTCGGAAGAAGACGGAATTGGTAATTCCACCAGGATGAAACTTCACAAAACCTAGGGAATCTACCGAGACAAAATCCCTACTCAAACTAACGCAAACAAAATCTAATCGGGTAAATGTTATCGTGGTCGAATAAATTTTAGGATGCAAAGACACAACTTGACCTTTTCATGTTTTAAGAGTCGAGAAAAGGACAAAAAGATGACTCTAGTCTCCTTCGAATGTTTAATGAGCACGAAGTGACAAGACGCTCACTGGCACCTTTTCTTTTAAGGAGTCCGAAAAAGATCAAAAGTGACTACTCTGGAGACTCTAGGCAAAAGGTTTACCAAACAATCCGTAAAACTGCTTATACACCTTGGCAATCAGATGAAAACCAAGGACTTCCCGTACTGCAGTTAATCTTCCCGAATGCTGTGTTCAGTGCATTACGGCTTGTAAGGCGGCAGACTCGGCTTCCTATGGATAAAGGATGATAACCTAGTGGGGTCTCCCTTTTATACGCGACGGTACGTGGGAGCTCAGTCTGTGCTAGACCACTATCAAGTCACAAGAGGAGGAATCACCCAACCGTAGTGTGAAACAATAGTGACTAGGTTTAACGACGCCGGAACACGTCTCTAGCCTAGACCTCTAGAATATGTGCATTAGGTTCCAATGCGTTGTTAGATTCATTCGGTTTATTTTACAGTTGATCTTCAATTAAGTTTCAGTTTTTTGGTCCTACCGTATGTGATCTCTCAAAACTTCCTAAATGCAAACTATATGCCAAAATTACATCATTTCGTTCAATGAATTCTAACTACAGGAGAGTTGAAATTTTCAAACAAACAAAATGAACAATAAACAATCAACAGAGATCCTAATGCAGCTAATAACAAGAAATGAAACTTTTTCTTTTCTTTTCTTTTTAAAAGCGACAAATAACAATAAATGCTAACTAATATAATGCAAAAAGATCTTTTGTTTTTTCTTCTTTTAAAATGGCATAATGCATTTAAACAAATCTCAAGAGATATTAACAAGCATAAACAAACAAAATTCACTCAATGCAAATAGAACCAACTCTGAAACACCAAGATGAACTGTCAAAACAAGGAAAAACGCAAAGACTTTCAATGAACCGTGTGATCTAAGTCCAAATGAAGTCAAGCAAAATCCAAACAAGCTAGAAGTGAATCGCTCGAAGCACAGAATAACAAGCTTTAACAACCACTAGACAGGTGCGGAAAACAACCAAAAAGCTGACTGGACAATCAAAAAACCAAAACTTCCCACAGAAGGCTCGACATGCGAAGCCACTAGATGTTCTAGGGCTGGGATACAAAATCGATAGAAATAAGCAAACAACTGAAGGATAAAGGTAAAAACCAGTCAAACAGAGGTCCAACACACTTCCAGAAGCTGCAAAGGATATAAAAAAACAAAAATCTGAGTCTAAAGAGCTTCCAACAAACAGGCTGGCAAAGTTCACAGGACTGGCGTGACTGTCAGCCTGCAACTTGCGCTATTAAGGAATTGGCGCAAGTTTCTGTTGTGCAACATGCACCAACTGGCGCGACTGTCAGGGAGAAAAACGTGCCAACACAGTTTGCTGGCCCAAAAAATAAATAAAGCAGCCCGGGGTCTGGTCAACAGTACTCAGACAGATCTAACAGCAAGAAACAACTTTAAAGCTGACCCAGAAAGCTCATTTATGCAAGCAGGCAAGATAAAACTAACATGCAAGACAAACTCCAAGCCGTTCGGTTCATAAACCAAACCGGAGATCGACTGAAGTGGCGTTGATCTACTCCGTTAATGCAAAGCAATAGCGTTTCAAAGGCTGCCTGGCCGTGCTTCAGACTTCGTCCAAGGTTTATGAATCAAACAACAAATAGTTCCTCCCTAGCGGAGTCGCCAAATTGTTGGAGAGGTAAATCCCCTCTGCGGATAGAGGCGATCCCACTAGCCCAAAATGGGTCTAGCAACAATCAATTTATGCTACCATGCAAGTTCCTAGTTGCATACTGAAAGTGGATTACGAGAACCAACCTGGAGTCCAACGCTAATGTCGAAGAAGAGTTGATACTCCCGCTCCCTTGCTTCGGCAGGTCACAATCCTTGCGATCCCCGCGAATGGATACTTGCACATGCAAAGAACGAAACGAATACAAGCATAAAATCCACTAAAATACAACTATATTTCAGTCAGAAAGGAAATAAATCAAACATTATCATGATGAACAATGAGATTGGAACCATAACAGTAGTCGTTTATTAATGAATAATCAACAGAGAAAGATACAACCAAGGTTCTAACGTTGAACCTCTCCTCTGGCTGGGCGAGCAGCTATGTATGTCTTGCAATAGACCTTCTCTCTCTCAGACTTCCGGCAGCATAACCTCCCTATGCTTCAAGACTCTTACTATCACTCAAGACAAGCATAATCACAACTAGCATTACTCAAAAACTAGCTTGTCAAATGCATGAGGACAGACTTTTATAGATGGAGAAGGGAGGAAGATACAATGCATCAGGACACCCATTGTGGATTGGCATTATCTCCGAAAAGCCGCTGTGGATAGATGTCAAGGATAGATGATGACTCTCGACCTCTATCAGATAAACTTTATCCTCAAAAGACTTCGTGATTTGAAGGGAAAAAACATTTGGGCGCGCGTTTGTCAAAAATCATTACCAAACTTGGTTGGCGCGGGTATTGTTCTAAGACAGAGCGCCAATGGTCGCACCCTCTTTTGAGGATCTCATTGATTGGCGCGGGTAGGACACTGTGGACCCGCGCTAATGGAAAAAGGGCACTTTTTAGGGATATTTTGCAGTAGGTGTCTTCAGGGAACATGAAGTACATACTCAGGGGAACATAATGCAAGTGCTTTTAGGTTATGTCACTGCTCACAGGTCCCGGAATACGTCCTCCAACGTACGGAAATAGGGGTAACAGGGACGGTGACCAATGGTGACAAATTACTGTGTAACAGTGTTTGAACGAAATTTTGAAGTAAGTGGCATTTATCTGTCGAATGTTGTCCAGTAACTTAAGAAATGGCGCACCATAGTGTAGCTCCTATGCTCGGCCCGAGTGGGGCTTTTGGCTTCATGGGGACTGCCCCTCGTAATATAATTCACGTACAATGGACAATGATCTTTATCATGCCCGTGGCCCTTGCACTTCAGACACCAAACCTCTCCACGCACTTCTCCCTTAGTCTCCCTTTCTTTCTTTAGACTCTGTAATTATAGGTCCAGGCTCGCTAACTACGAGTGAATCTTTTGTACCCTTAGGTTTGTATCCTGAATAGGTGATGCGTGCAACCTCATCGTGATCTCCAAGGCTTTTTCCTGCCTTTCTGTCTTCTACTATGACAGACCAATTCTTAAATGCGGCAAAAGTGATGTGATAAACCAGTTGCAATGTTGGCTATCTGAGATTTTCATGTTAGCCTATCTGATCTAGCACTTCAACCTCTGATCAAAGTCCCAAGGTGTCTCATCGACTCTCATTAGGATCTCCTTAAATTTAGTAACCGATTGTGCTTCAAATTTGGGCTTACTAAATTCCTTGTTCAAAGTTGTCTAAGTCTCTGCTAACGATGCATAAGGATTATTTGCGCAATACTTAATATACCAAGTTAGCGCACGGTCCTGCAAAGTGGTAACAAATTGTGCCTTCTTTATAGTATCATTGGTGATTTGTTGCATTGTCCATACAGTATTCGCAAAAAACCAAAATGCCTCTGGATCTTCACTTCCTATGCCCTTAAAGATCAGAATCTTCATTGCGTTCGCCATGCTGAATGGTGTAGGTGGAGGTGGAGGTGTGGGTGAAGGCATATGCGGTGGAGGTGGAGGTGGAGGTGGAGTGGATGGATGATGTGTTCTAGGAATACCCCAAGTTATTAATTAGACAGTGCTTCACGGCATAGTCTACACCATCCCTTCGTCGTCACTTGAAGGAGTTTCAATCAATGGACTATACTTTGGACCTAATCTGTTACCTCTAAAGAGTCTACCACTTCGTGCAGCTCTGAACATTAAGGTAATGGCATTACCCTATTTTCACATAATATCATTTTAATCCAAGTATTCAATGACCGTAAATACTTACCTCGCAGTCCTTTGAAGAATCTCTGCTTCGCTTCGCTATAATTGACTGAGGTGTCAACGGAAAGGTCAGTAACAAATCCTCCCAAAATTTGAGCAAGCCAATGATCAACATCCTGTGTCATCTTGTTTTTAGATGCCTCTAGTCACCGCACCAATTCTAGAGTCCACATTATAGGGCTATCGAGCTTCCACCTTCGTTGATTGTCTGTTAATTTAGCTAACCACTCATATAGTTCAATTGGAAAAGTGTAGAAAAATATTGGTGCACCTCTGTATACAAATACCTATTCAACCAATCCTCCTTCGAAAGGCAAATTCCTATTGTTTTGAGCCGCAAACTTGTGAATCCTTTGATCTTACCAATTTTCGATCTCTTTCTTGGTCGGATTCTAGTGATGCGACATCACACATCTCTTAAAGAAGATCCTGGTCCCGACAATAGAACCATTTATTGACTTAGGGGGTCCTAACCCAGGTTCAGAGTTAGTTGTGCCAACCAACAAAACCCTACACTACTGGCCCTTTCGGAAACAACCCACATAGCGTAGGCTACAGTGTTGTTAGATTCCTATAGTGATAGGATTCATAATTTTGAATTGGCTGAGGTTAAATCTTGTAATATTGTAGATACATTTTCTTTCTGCAAATGTTTTCCATATCTAAATTAAAAAATGTAAAGAGGGTATGTCCTAAAATAAATATCAAAGGACAAAAAGAATAAGAAAATATTAAAAATATGAAAAAATATGAACCCCAAACAAACAAACAAAACAGATCATGAAAGTTTTCAAGTCCAAGTGCCACTACTCTTTACTTTACTATTTAGAATAATGGTTGTGTGCAGCTTGTCAAACATGCCACAAGCCATGATAGTCAAACTATTTAATCTTGACTACTTCATGCTTTGAATTTTATGTTTATAGATAGAGAATGAAGATCTAGCTAAACAGTTTAATCTTGGCAGATCAATACATAGGTAGAGAAATAAAAGGAGCTCATCAGTTTAATCTGAGCCCTTAGAAGATATAAGGTTAGAAAGGAAAGAAAAGGGTTTGCTAGCTTAAGTGCACCCAATAAAGTGAAGAAAAAATGTTAGGGTAAGTAGAAGAAAGGTTGCAGAAATACAAGCTATTTGAAGCATAAGCACATCCATCATGTTTAATCATGTGTTTCAGTGTGCTGGAGTAGTTATGAAAGAAAAGGGATGCCCATAAGTTCATTTGGTTAACTTCTCCCATTCCATTTCACCCCTCACTACATAACTTACTAATTTCCCCTTTTACCACTTCATTTCTTATGTAAACCCCTTTCCCTTCATTTTCACCCTTCCCCCTTGGTTTCACACATTCCCTGGAAAATTACCATTCAAAATCATTCCCCTACCCAAAAAACACCCTTTTTTCCTAGTGTGAACCCCTTTTTCCCATGCAAAAATCATTTTTCCTTTATTAATTTCCCTAAAAACCACAAAAAAACCCACTAAAACCTCTTATCCTACCTATTATTCCCCTCCCGCATTACTTTGTTAACCCCACAAATTCACTTTTACCCGTTATACTCCATAAACCCGCATTACAGAATAACCCTGCATTTATCCATTGATTAATTACACTTAAGGGTAATTAACCCCTAGGCCCACTAATATCTGCCCCCATCTCCTGCCGTGCATCTTCGCCACGTGATGGTTGTTGGATCTTGTACCCACGGATCCTATGGCCCTCACCCATATCGCACCTGTTCATCTCCCGACCTTTACCGACCCAAGAGCACGCGATATGGGCGCTATTTCTCGGACCCCCCTTGGGTTACATGGCGGCACCGCGTTAAGTCGCGTGCTCTAGGGAAAATACCACCCATCGCTTAAAAGCAGTGCGATGGCTCCAAAACCGCCTCCCCGCCCAACGCGAAAACTATCCACTATTCATAAAACACTTTCCCCGCCAAAATATAACCGTTTCCCTTTAAAAGGCCACAAACCCCCATTTTCACCCTTTTTCACTCGTTTACTCTACGAAAGCGTCCTAAGCTTTCCTACACCCCTGAGCTTCTGCAACCAGTTCCGACCATCAATTGCCTCCCGAACACACTCTAGAAGCCCAGTTCAGCCCTCCAATGCGTGGCTAAAGCCACAGGACCCTCTACAGCCACCATTCAAAACCAGTTTGCAACTTGAACCATAAATTCCAGGTATTTCGACAGAGAACCAAAACGACCCTCTCAAATTTAAAAGTATATAGTAAATCCAAACATTAAATTAATTGAATTTAATCAATTTCCCTTTGAATTGAGAGTATTTCCCCCTAAAATACCGAAACCCCTATCCTGCAAACTGCTAATACCCTATCCCTGTACCAAAGTTGTCAAGACTCTATTTTGTTGTATAAGCCCAATTCCCATATTTTATCACAAAGATGGCTGCCTCGACCTATTTGGATGTCAAACCGGTCTCAACCCCTCACCTGGACATTAACCATTTGGCCCTGGGAAATAGGGATTTCCAAATTAATGACACAACTACTCTAGGCTACCTTCTGAGAATCCACTGCTGGAGTAAGGATAGGTTCCTAAACCATGCTGATGACATCGACCTTTAGGAATCCAATTTGCCCAAGTATACATTCCTAGAAGTTCACCCATTCCCAGACATAGTACATTTTTGTCATGCTTGTTATGTTCCAAGCCAAAGGGCTATTGAGGCACCAAACCATGAGTTATTATTCACCATTACTGTTGAATCCATCAACTAGATGCTGCAAATCCAGCCTAGTCCTAATCTGACCCCTTTGTCCATTGGAAACCTGTTGGACCTATACATCACACTATACCCAGTCAAAATCAAACAAATTCTATGGAATTTCATCATTGAGGAACGACATACTCCTACAGACATTCCACCCTATGCTGCCACTATTTTTTCAGAGACTGGCAGGAGAATAATCACCATGCTCTCATGCATCCTAGGATACACATCAGATGAGCATGTGGATGAGGTCATCATGGCTTTCTTGTCCATTTTCACTCCAGGCAAGCCTCCTGCTATTATGTATGATTTTGCCTAATTCATTGTAAACGAAATGCATGAACAGTTCACTAGACTTCCCACTAAAAGAGTTTTCAAATACTCTTCAGTGTTGTTTCATATGTTCTTGTATTACCAGACAAATAAGTTCCCTTTGAGGATCCAGAAATTGGACACCAAGGGAAAGGAGAGATCAATCATCTACTGGACACCCTTGGTCCACAAGTTTTCCACATCATTCACCTACAAAGATTTCATAGACTCTTTTGTGTACCCAGTCATGAACATGCTGACTTCTAAGACTTAGCCTAGAATCAGCCCAGAGATCAAGAGAGTACTACAATTGGCCAAGAACAACAAGGTGGGAGATTGGTACTTGTACCAAAACCACATTGAGATCAGAATTTATGGTTGTGAGCTAGCCCCCTATAAGTTGCCCAAATACCTCCCTATGAGGATATTTTCTCTTGAATACTTCAGGAAAATCATCAGCTCTGATGAGATCCATTTTGTATCTTATAGGAAGAAAACCCAGTTCAAAGTGAAGAACCAAATGGGCCCATTTATTTGCAACAACAGAGAGGTTGGACCAGAGGCCGACATGTTACTTCAACTAATGAAATTCAAAAACAGTTTCATCTGGCACTATGACACTCATGGGGTCATAAACAAGCTTGGACTCAAGGTCAAGTTGGGAGCATACATCCACCACCCAAGGCCTGACATTGAACAATTTGCTAATTAGGATGAGTGGGTGGAGAACACTTTGATTGACATGGACAACACTGTTGTGGATGTAGAGAACACACTTATTGATTTGGAAAGACAATTTTATTATAACTATTTCCTGCAGGTTCCAGAACAAGGGGAGCCAATGAAAATTCCTCCTATCATACAGACTCTAGTAAACGAGGAGAAGAATCCTAAAAGGAGAAGGGATGAGGCATCTAGCTCTACCATGGAGACTGTTGATGCGCTGGTTGAGCTAAGCAAGAGGCCCAAGTTGAATCCTGTCTTTGAACAGGAGGATAACATTGCATCAAAAGAAATAATTGACACTGAGGTAATGGGACAAAAAGCTAAAGAAGCAGCTGCATCAGAGGAAACACAATAGCCCTCAACATGCAACACACAGTTGATAGATAGACAGCGAAGTATGGATATCTCTTCCTATGTCAGGTCAGCTGACAAGGGAAAGGACATCAAAGACATATTTAAAGAGATAAAGATGAGGAATGAGAGACTAAAGGCAGAGACATATGCCCAATACCTCAAGCTCACACCACAAAACCAGAGTAGATTGGTGTCAGCCTTTGAAATCAAAGAAGGAAAAATGCAGGTCTCAGTCTTGCAGCCCACTGTACAACAACCAAAGACCTTAGTAGATTACAAGAAGACAATTTTTGAGGTGCTAGCCAAGGATGTTAATCCCATTGACCAGATAGAGTTTCACAAGCAGGCTAGAGAAGTGATCTACTCCACCCTCACAGCAAAGGCCATGCCTACTTACAAGCTGCAAGATTCATTAGACAATGTAACAGCTCAATTCAAGCTGGGGAAAGCCTCTTCACAAGCTAAAGACACTAGGATGAAGTCCTTGGAGGACTTGGTTATTGAACTGGGGCATGACCCAAGTGATGTTAAGGCCACAGAGAAACTGATTAAAAAGAAGAGTGAGGACATAGCAGCCCTCAAGAAATAGCTCAAGTTGCCTCATTTGTAGCACCCATAGACAAAAGAAGTCTTGGAAAGCCAGACCAATCATGAGGAAATGATGGACTTAGTATTGCAACTGAATGACCAGTTAAAGGAGATGGAGAAGGAGTTGGATAGCTTGATTCAACTCAAGCAAGCTAGTATTGATAATTCTCCTGCAACTGTCATTCCAATAGGGGCCACAACTGTACCTTCTACTTTGGCACCAGCATTAGCTCCCACTCCTCCAATGGCCACTGCATTACCGACATCTGCACTGGCTACATCAGCAACAGGATCAATAGAAACAGTCTCCACAAGTGATGAAGCAAATGGGCTAGTCAAAGCAATGGAAGAAATTTCCATTCAGACCAATGTGATGAAAAAACTTAAAGAGAAAGTCACTAGCCTGGAAACAGATTGCAAACCTGCCCAGATCATGCATAAAGAAGAACAACAAAAGGCTACAAGGATGAATGAAAGGATAAAAATCCTGGAGAAATAAATGACATTGAATGAACCTATAGGAAAGGCTAAAGAGCAATTGTGGGCCAATATCATTGACTTTGTCAATGATATTTCGCCATCCATCCAGGTCATTTTTTAGCAAATTGATTTAATAAAGAAGGCTACAGAAGCCATTGAAAGGGTTAAAACAGAACATGGAGAGATGCCAAAGGAAGTAGCAAGAATCATCCACTTCCTCAACTCCAAGAATAAGTATGAACTGCAAGAACTGGAGATACTTGATAGGATAGGTACAATTTTGGAAGTCAAAAAATTCCTCACTAAGAGGAATTTGATGTTGAATTTAGAAGACAAGTGTCAAAACATGCAACTAGTTGTTGACAGGTTCATGGTTAAGTTCGAACTTTTGAAGGAAAATGGATTACTGAATCCCTTAGTTATAAATGATAAACTAATGACACATGCAGATTACAAGAAGAAGATCAGGGAAGTGGCCAAAGAATATGTAATCACTTCATCCATGAAGGGCATGCCAATTGGCAAAGTGTTGCACCAAACTTTTGAAAACTTGTTTTACCTCCAGCATGAGGTAAAACACTTGTTTATTAGTAAGCCCAATTTTGCCAAATATACAAAATTAGATGAGATATACAGAAAAATGCTCAATATCCAATTACTAGATGAAGAAAGATGGAAAAATTCAATGATTTACTGTAGTAAATACATAGTAGATTATAAATGTACAGTAAAAAGTAAAACAACACAGTAAAAGGATATTGATAGGTCAACAAGTTTAAAGTGTATCAGATCAAAGAGTATTAGGTGAAGGGTTAAAGTAAATCAGAACATCCAGCGTGAAGACCAAACAGCCAAGCAGCATAAAGGGCAAAAGATCAAAGAGCAAGCCAGTAGAACCTAAATAATAGGGACACCAAGCAGCAGTTCAACAGTTGTCTCTATCTTCTTGCATGAAGATATTTCTTTTTCCTAGATTAGTTCTCAATGCAGTTTGAGATATTTTGTAATTCCTTTTCTATAAATACTTCAAAATTCAAAGTATTAGGGTGGATTAAATTTACATTTGTAGAGTTATTTTGATCTTAAACCTAAGGGTGATTGTACCATTTTCAAGTCAATGGACTGGAGCAAGTAATAGAATCATTTCGCTACATGATTCATGAGATGAGCCATTTGCAATGAAGTATCTTCTTTGTGTGATTTTTTTACCTTCTTATGTGTTTCATAATCTTAAATGTGTTCTAAATTTGAATGAATTAACTGGAAATATCACTCAGAAATTGTTTAAGTACACTCTGTTTTGCATAGTTAGTCATTTACATGTTTTCCTCTGATACCCAGATTTGAGAACCCTTAATTGCTCTCCCATCCCGGTTGACTTCTTTCATTCCTTCCAGAGTCTGGCCTAGGGAACCCTTAATTGCTTCCTAGATCCGATTTGAAACCATTCCACCATTTAGCCTTTGAGATCTGTAGTAACTCATCTATCTTGCCCTGTAGACACTGTTTTTAGAACTGAATCCAGTCTTGTTTGTCTGACATTCGACTCCATAGCCCAATGGTAAAATCCAAACCTTTGTTCATCTAAGTAAAGTGATCCCACCACCCAATTTCAAAACAAAACCCAAGTGCAAATAATAACTAGCCTAAAATCATCTTAACTAAAACAAAGTTAAATTATAAAGAGAGAGCCCTCTCTGAGCATCAGGAAGGCTAGGTCCTGATCTCCAAAAGTGGTTTGTGGTTACCTTTGACTTTTCTTTCTTCATTAACTTCAAAAGAAATATCAGAGTGATAACATTTCTGGCGACCATACTGGGGACCTTCGATCCTCAGTCTCATAAAACTTTAAGGAAACCTTAAATTTCATCTTAAGCCCCTTAAGGTCATTTTCTGAAAGTTAATCTTCAAAAATTTCATAAAAACAATTAAAAAAGTTAAAATTTTGGCTCCTAAGAAGATTCACTATACCAGGGAAAACCCAGATCCAAACCCTGCAACTATAGTTGATGACCCAGACAGAATTCTGAGAAAACCCAAAACAACAGAAACTCAAGCCAATGGTAGCCGATTAGTCAGAGTCAATTCACTCCCTTAGGATTTGTCAACTTTATAGGACATCCCTTTTGATTTGTCATTTGACCTCTCATTATTTTGAAGTAAATCTGAGAATGCAATCCATGAAACAGACTTAGACCCTGAGTTTGTACAACTCATTGAATCAAAAAGAATTATTCATTCAGATTTAGATCAATTTGTTGTAGAGATTTTTGACAAGATAGAAACTTGGGCCTCTAAATTGATAAGTAATATAGGTAATTCTTACCTTCAACACTCTTTTGAAACAACTGCCCTTACTACTGCTGCCCCTGAAGTTTCTGCACAAACTTCACTCACTGTAAATACCCCTTCTTTTACCACAACCTCACCAATAGTATCCACAGTCCAATCACCTAAACCAGTTATTAATCAACCATCCTCATCATCATATAGTTCACCTCCATCAGTTTCAAGTCCTTCCTCAAGTACCATAACTTTACCCCCTAGTCAAGCCAGAATCACAGCAATGGCAAACCAATATGCACCTCTAGTTTTACCTGCACAACTCCATGCCATGCCTGCAGATTATCAGAGTAAGATATTCCTGTTTGATGCTACTGGTCAGTACACTGCCCAACAACATGTAAACAAGATGTCTGACTTTTTTGAGTTGCATGAGATAGATGAAGCAGATGTCCAAATGAGGTTGTTTGCCCAAACTTTAACTGGGGATGTCAAGAAATGGTTCAAAGCCTTTCCTGCCAACCATATTGCAGACTTAGCTAATTTTCATAGGTTATTCATTGATAGATGGGAGAGAAAGAAAAACCCATTGCAAATACTTTCTGAATATGAAAACATTAGAAGAGATCCTAATGAGTCAGTTCAGGACTATTGCACTAGGTTCAATAGTATCTACAATGCAATTCCAACCAATATTAAGCCTCCACCTAACCTAGCGTTAATTAAATTCCCTGATGGTTTTGACGTTGACATGTCATACTAGTTAAGGGAAAGAAACCCTGAAACACTAGAACAAATGCAAAGCAATGTTGTTAGTGTAGAGGCCAACCTATTAGCCAAGAAAGCCTGAATGAGAAATGAAAAGAAAGTTGTATTTAAAGAGGAAGCTTCCACTTCAGATGGAAAAGTAGATATTTTAGCTAAAAGTTTAGAGAGAATAATGGATAGATTAGAAAACATGGAGAGGAAAAATCAATGGGAGAATCAACAACCACCCCCAATAAGAAACCCCAATTTTAGGAAGAACCCTAATGTTGGAAAGAATGCTACACCAAATCAACAGATTAGGCCCCCCTTCCAAGAGAACTATGTTGAGGATTCACAGAACCAAGAAGGAGAGGATGATACCCAGATTAACTTACTAGAAACCAAAGATGAAGACATTATTTTTCTTACTCAAGAAGAACAGGAGTTATATATGTTGCAACAGTTGCAGTTAGAATATGGTGAATCCTTTGATTTTAAACAGGGATATGAGTCAGCTATATATGAGGTACACAAACAATATAGCTTGAGAAGTAAAAAGAACAATGAGACTCCCATTAAAAGATCCATCCAGACCCAGACTAAGATAATAAAAGAAGCTCCAGTTAACAAAGTGTTACAAATCCTCCCTAGGGAATACCAGAGACTTCTACCCCTAAAATTGTAGATATAACCTCCACTGAAACTCAAACAGAGACAATTACTGAAAACAATCAAAATAAGAGAAATCAAGGAAAAACAGTAGAAACATAGACTGAAATGCCTAGTACTGAGAAACATGATAAGAACACACAAATTGCACATGTTAAGGAAGATCTAAATCAAACAAATAAACCTCAGCTCCCTTTCAACATCAAAACTGAAATAGAAAAATTAAAGATATCAGTTCCCTTGACCGAACTAGTAAATAATGAATCCTATAGGTCACAAATAATTGAAACTTTAAACATAGGAGAGGGAGAGGATGTTGTTAATTTGAATGATGATCAACCTGAATTATTGTTTAGCCCTGAGGCCAATGGTATTCATCAGCAAGGGAGAGTTCCTCCTTTCTACATTAGCCTGAACATTCATGACAAAATATTTCATAATGCTATGTTAGACTCAAGGGCATCCCATAATTTGATGCCAAAGGCAATAATGGAAAGACTGAACCTAGACATCACTAGAAAGGATTTGTTTTCTTTTGACTCTAGCCAGGCTAAATGCCTTGGCCTGATCAAAGACTTATGTGTAACTCTTGTCCAGTGCCCTGAAAAGAGTATTTTAATGGACATCATAGTTGCAGACATCCTACTGAAATATGGAATGCTGTTGTCTTGCTCATGGGGAGCAAAGCTGCAGGGATCCTTGTAGTTAGATATGTCTTATGCCACCAAATTTGTTTTTGGCCAACCAAGAAAACTATATAGATAGTCCTTGATGAAATACATGGTGAGTAGTGATGAAAAACCACAAAACTTTTCCATATACTCCATGCATTTTGAAATGGACTCTTTTATCTTGTACAATGCAGAAAATGATAATAAGGAAATCACAACTAAAGACCTAAAATGCAAAACAGCTGATAGTGAGAACATATTTCATGAGTCACTTTAGCAGCAGACTTTTATGGGTCTGTCAACAGGTTAGGGGCTGGTGTAGCAGTGTGGATCCATAATATGGAGAATAATCATGTTGAGGGACATGCTTTCAGATTGAACTTCGAGTGTACCAATAACATGGCCGGATATGAAGCCCTAATTCTAGGGATACAATTGGTTAGGAAACTGGGAGCCAAAAGAGTTTCCATCATGGGAGACTCAAAGCCGATTATTAAACAGATTAATGGTGAATACTCTGTGAAAAATCCTAGACTTGGTCAATATATGGATATTGTCCTAGATTTGATCAAAGACCTCCTGGAAACAAACTTTGTTTCCATTTCGAGAAAACAAAACATGCAGGCCCACAGTCTGGCCACTTTTGCTAGTACCTGTAAATTCCATTTCAACCCTTAGTACATTGCAGAAGTCAAACATAGGCCTGTTATGAAGTATTGGCAGATTTTTTCCCATGATTCTCAGCTTTACGATTTCATGAACAATGAAGGTGAGTTTCAGAATTGTAAGATAGTTATTGATTGTACAGTATACAATAATATAGAAAGTAACATAGATGTAAATATTTTAGATTTAGCTAAACCAACTAAATTTACTAGAGTAGAAATAGATAGTTTAGAGAATGTAGAGATTGAAGAAATAATGAATGATGATCCTGAGATTCTTAATCTGAAAAATAATTTTTTGCCTAAGGGATTAGTCCCTTTAGAAGATTTGTTTGACTCTAATGATGTAGCTAGGAAACCCAAAATGGAACCTTTGAGAGCTGACATAGAAGAGGTTAACATAGGAACTAAGGATAAAGAAAAACTCATTAAAATATCAAAAGCCTTACCTCCAGAGGAAAATGTTAAATACATCAATTTGTTTAAGAGTTCCAGGATGTATTTTCTTGGAGTTATGAAGACTTAAAATCTTATGACACCAGCATAATCCAACACAATTACCTCTAAAAGAAGATCATAAACCTTTCAAACAGAAACTTAGGAGAATAAACCCAGTTCTTATGCCCTCTATTGAGAAAGAAGTTAAAAGAATCTTTGATGCCTAAATTATAGCCCCCATTAGATACTCAGATTGGATTTCAAACTTAGTCACTACTAGGAAAAAGACTAGTGAAATTAGGCTTTCTGTAGATTTCAGAAATTTAAACAAGGTCTCATTAAAAGATAACTATCCTCTACCAAAAATGGATCACATCCTGTAGAGGGTAGTAGGCTCATCCAGGATTTCACTGTTAGATGGATTCTCTAGGTATAACCAAATCTTACTTCAACCTGAGGACCAAGCCAAAACTGCATTTACTACTCCTTGGGGTACTTTCATGTATTTGAAGATGCATTTTCAATTAATGAATGCAGGTGCCACATTTCAAAGAGTTATGGATATAGCTTTTTCCAAGGAGATCCATGACTTCCTATTAGTATACCAAGATGACATCACAATCTTCTCTAAATATGACAATGAACACCTAGACCACCTGAGAAGAGTATTTGTAGAAAATTTGGGATTTCTTTAAATCCCAAAAAGACACTCTTTGGTCTGGAAGAGGGAAAACTATTGGGACATATCATATCTAAAGATGGGATTAGAATAGATCCTGCTAGAATAGAGGCCATTTTGACCATTACCCATCCTAGAAACATTAGAGAGTTACAGTCATTTCTAGGCAAGATAAACTTTCTTAGGAGATTCATTTCAAATCTAGCAGAACTAATTAGAGAATTAAATAACATGCTAAGAAAGGACTCAACACTTAAATGGACAGTGGAGGCCAAACAATCCTTTGAAGCCATCAAGGAAGCCTTAACCAAAACTCCAGTCCTGATAAGTCCTAATTTTAACAAGGATTTTATAATTTTTTCTTTTGCTTCAAAACACACCATTGCAGCAGTTTTACTGCAAAAGAACAACCAATTGCATTTTTTAGTAAATCCTTAAGAGATGCCACACTCAAATACAATATTATGGAAAAGCAATCATTTTCTTTAGTAAAGGCTATTAAAGATTTCAGAGTATACATTCTACATTCTCACAGTATTGCTTATGTTCCAAATTCTGTAGTTAAGGACATTTTGACACAAAATGGGCCTGAAGGGAAAATAGGCAAGTGGATTGCCACAATATTGGAATATGACATAGAGCTAAATCCAACTAAGCTTATCAAAGGCCAAGGTTGTAGGTTTTAACCCCGTACAGAAATTACCTGCATACAAATTCTAAAACACAGAAAATAAACAATGTGAAAGCATAACATATAAAACACATATACACAGAGATTTTCCCCTGGATCCTAGAACCGAGCCTACCAGCTTGATTTTTCATTATCTTCCTTTCAATGTTACAATACATATTTATACATTTCGAAGCATCCAATACCATGGACCGAAAACCATTACGTCCAAAACCATGGACCAAAAACCATCGCATCCAAAAACATGTGCAAAAATCATGCACAAAACCATAGGTGGGTCTGCCCAACCTAACATAGGGTCCAAAACCAAAATTTTCCGGGGCGCTGCCCCATACCCCATAAAGTGGGGTTACGGGTACCCCTCAAACGCCCTGTGACCCCCCTCCGCTACACAATCGGTGCAACGAAGGGGGGGCTCCGCTCCCCCTCTAACCCCCCGGTTAACTATGTGGGCTAGTCGTGGAAAGAATATAACACAACCCAACATTCTCCCACTTGTTGTTTTCTTTCCATAGGTGGCCACAAGAGAGCTTAGTCATTTTTCCAGCCCAGAAACGCCCAATGTTTCTCTACACCAAGAGAACTTCTCAGAGCTCACAGATTTTGTTAATGCATCTGCAGTATTCTTCAAAGTGTCCACCTTTACCAGCAACACCTTTTTGTCTTCTATCATATCCCTCACAAAGTGATACTGAACATCAATGTGCTTTGTCTTTGAATGATATGCGGGGTTCTTTGTCAAGAAAATTGCACTTTGGCTGTCACAGTCTATCCTTATGGCTCCCTGTACTAACCCCATACTTGAACACAATCTCTGCAACCAAACTGCTTCCTTGCTTGCATGAGTGGCTGCCATGTATTCTGCCTCTGTAGTTGATAATGCCACTACATATTGTTTCTTACTCATCCAATTGACTACACCTCCAAATAGATTAAACACACACCCACTTGTAGATCTTCTATGATCCAGATCTCTAGTCTAGTCTGCATCAACAAAGCCACGAATATCCAACATTCTGTCCAATCCTGGTCTTCCTTGGTAGCACAAACCATAATCACTAGTGCCATGCAAATACCTGAAAACCCGCTTCACTGGTGTCAAGTGCTCCTTCCCTAGTTTTGACATAAACCTACTCAATACTCCCAGTGCATGTGTAATGTCTGGTCTAATACAGACCATTGCATACATTAGGGTACCAACTGCACTTGCATATGGAACACAAGACATGTCCTCTTCCTCTTCTTGTGTCTTGGGACACTGTTCAACAAACAACCTCACACCTACAGGGATAGGAACCTTCATCGATTTACTATCTGGCATATTAAACCTCTGCAGTATTGTCTCGACATACTTCCTCTGGTTTAACCACAGCTTCCTCTTTGCCCGATCTCTTTTAATTTCCATGCCGAAAATATAGTTTGCAGCACCAAGATCTTTCATGTCGAATTTGGAGGACAATTGGGTCTTCAAATCTTGGATAGTTTCTTTGTCATTTCCAACTAGCAACATATCATCCACATACAAGACCAGATAAATAACACGGTCACCAATTAATTTAAAATACAAACAGTGATCTGCTTTGATTCTGGTGAAGCCAAGTCCCTGTATAAATGTATCAAATTTCTGATACCACATCCTTGGTGACTATTTTAACACATACAGAGACTTCTTTAACTTGCATACCAGTTCTTTCTTACCCTTCATCGCAAAGCCTTCAAGTTGCTTCATGTAGATCTCCTCTTCTAGACCCCCGTGAAGAAATGTTGTCTTCACATCCACCTGTACCACCTCAAAATCAAAAGCAGCAACAACAAATAAAAGTAATCTAGTAGAAGTTACCTTGGCAACATGAGAAAAAATATCACCAAAATCAATTCTTGGCACCTGGGAATAACCTTTTGCTAACAATCGAGCTTTGTATTTCTCCACCTTTCCTTCTGCATTTATCTTCTTCTTGAATACCCATTTGCTGCCAATGGGTTTCTTCCAGCTGATAACTCCACCAAATCCCAAGCCTCATTTTTGTGCAAAGATGCCATTTCATCAACCATGGCCTCTTTCTAGAGTTTTCCATCCTCTAAATCTACTACTTCTTTCACAGTTCTGGGATCATCATCAGTAATAGATAAAGCAAAATTTGAACAGAAAGCAGATGGACTATACCTTTCTGGTTCCCTTCTTTCTTGAACTGATCTTCTCACACCCGGAGTTTGTGGCTCTTCATCTTCTGATTCCTCCTCTGTTGTAGAGTCTAATTCTTCCTCCTTTAGCTCAAACTCTATCTTCTCAGGTTCCTTTGGTTGAACTTCATGTTTAATAACATCTTTCACCTCTCTGAACACCACATCTTAGCTATACACAACCTTCCTTGTTACTAGGTTCCAAAGCCTATAACCCTTTAAACCATCCTTATACCTAATAAAGATGCACTTTTTAGATTTACTATCCAACTTGGTTCGTTTCTCCTTTGGAACATGTACATATGCATCACATCCAAATACCATCAGATGTGAAAGAGAGGGTTTCTTACGAGTCCATACCTCTTGTGGAGTCTTATCCTCCAACATTGATGAAGGATCTGTTAACCAAGTAACATGTTGTCTCCACTGTCTCTACCCATAATTCTTGTCCTAACCCGGCACCACTTAGCATTCTTCTTGCCCTTTCCATCAACATCTTGTTCATTCTTTCTGCAACTCCATTTTGTTGAGGTGTATATGGAGTAGTCTTCTGTCATGCTATACCACACTTCTTACATAATTCTTCAAATTCCTTACTGCAAAAGTCTCCACCGTTATCTGTCCTTAGCATCTTTATCTTCTTCTTTGTATGGTTTTCCACCAGAACCTTGAATTCTTTAAACCTGTCAAAGGCTTCAGATTTCTTCTTAAGGAAATATATCCATGTATTCCTTTAGAAGTAATCTATAAATGATACATAGTACACAAACTTACTCAGTGGTGGAATCTTCACAGGTCCAAACACATCACTGTGCACAAGCTCTAATATCTGTTTCGCCCTCTTACCACCAGAGGGGAAACTCACCCGATTCTGCTTCCCATATACACAATTTTCACAGAAATCAAAATCCAAAGAGATATTACCCATACCTTCTACCATACATTTACCATGAAGTATTCAAAGGCCCTTCTCTCCAATATGTCCAAAACTTTGATGCCACAACATGGTCTTTTCTCCAGAGACCACTAGATTTTCTGCTCCGCTTTTAGGAACCATAGAATTGTTGCACCCATCAACAATAGTGCTACCTTGTAGCTTGTACAAAGTTCCAATCCAAACTCCCCGCATCAATACCAGTGATCCTCGAACCATCTTGTGGGTATCCTTCTCGAACACTGTTTTTACACCTGCATCATCTAGCTTGCTTACAGAAATCAGATTTCTGGCTAATGCAGGAATATGCAGAACACTTGGAAGTGTTCTAGCCTTTCCACCTTGCAACTTCAACCTTACTTTTCCACGACCAACAATTCTAGCCTTCCTGTCATCCCCCAAGAAGACATCACCACCATCATATTTCTCATACTCACAAAACCACTCTCTATGAGGAGTGAAGTGAAAGGATGCACCTGAGTCAATCAACCATGCCTCATGATCTACATGTGTACTTGAAGAATCCAAGTACACATCCCCACCTTCATCCGAGGTGGTTTTCACCACTACAGAAGGAGCATCATCAGATCCCTTTCCTTTATCAGGAGCTTTAGATTTACAGTCCCTTTTGTACTACTCTTCTTTTCCGCATTTCCAGCACACCACCTTTACAGGTTTTCCAGGAGATTTAGATCTCCCTCTAGATTTAGATCTCTCACTCGATGACTTATTTTTGTTTCTATTCTGGGATTGTCCTCGTAAAGATAAGGCATCACCATTCTGGCTCTCCATATTTTTCCATCTCATCTCCTTCGTTAGCAAGGATGAGACTATTTCATCAAACTGCAAAGCAGTTGCATTGCTACCTATTGCAATAACTAGACTATCCCACAAATCGGGTAGAGAACACAACAAATTGATGCACTTATCTTCATCTAAAATTTTAATATCAACAGATAATAACTGACTTACCATAGTATTAAATGCGTTTAGATGCTATGTCACCGAGTCTCCATCTTTCATCCTCAGGTTATACATCTTTTTCCGTAGGAACAATTTATTCACCAGAGACTTAGACTGGTACAAAGTCCCTAACTTGTCCCACAAAGCCTTCGTCGTAGCTTCCCCTGATACATTTAGTAATACTGAATCTGAGACACACAATTGTATTGTGCTCTTAGCTTTCCGATCCAACTTCTTCCATTCTTCATCGGACACTCCCGTTGGTTTAGTACCCAGATCGACTGCGATCCACTAATCTTTATCCACCAATAGATCCTCCATCTTGAGTTTCCATAACTCAAAACTTTGACCATTAAATTTCTCGATCTCTATCTTTCCACTACTCGCCATCTTCTTTCACCACCAGAATCGATATCGCAGATCTCCCATTGAACAGGGTCTACCACAGGCTCGAGCGAAACCCCTCAGCAACAAAGGCATCCCCTTGAAGCCAAAACAACTCTAATACCAAATGTAGGTTTTAACCCCGTACAAAAATTACTTGCATAAGAATTCTAAAACATAGAAAATAAACAATGCTAGAGCATAACACATAAAACACATATACACAGAGATTTCCCCTGGATCCCAAAATCGGGACTACCAACTTGATTTTTCATTATGTTCCTTTCAATGTTACAATACATATTTATACATGCCGAAGCATCCAATACCATGGACCGAAAACCATCACGTCCAAAACCATGGACTGAAAACCATCGCATCCAAAAACATGTGTGAAAATCATGAAGAAAACCATAGGTGGGTCCACCCAACCTAACATAGGGTCCAAAACCAAAATTTTCCAAGGCGCTACCCCCGAACCTCATAAAGTGGGGTTACGGGTACCCCTCAAACCCCCTGTGAACCCCCCCCCGCCCCCGCTACACAATCAACACAACTACGTGAGTTAGTCGTGGAAAGAATATAACACAACCCAACAAAGGTTTATCCAAACTCATGGCTGAATCGAACTGTTAGACCCTTGATATAAACTTCATTAGTGCCATTGATGATCAGGAAGAGATGGCAACTCCACCGATCAGTGAACCTTTTACTGATTCACCCTAGTATGCAGATATTATATTTGTATTACAAAATTTACAAGCTCCTCTTCGTTTAACAAGAACTAAAGCTAGATTTTTAAAGATGAAGTCATTAAAGTATTGTATCATAGATAATGCATTGTTTTGGAAAGACAATAGTGGTATTATTTTGAATTGTTTACTGAAAAATGACGCTAATAAAATCATGTAAGAGTTTCATGTAGGGGATTGTGGAGGACACTTGTACTGGAAGACTACTACTGAAAAAATCCTAAGGGTTGGTTTCCACTGGCCCACTTTGTTTGTAGATGTTAAGAAACATGTGACCTCCTATCATAAATGCCAGATATTTGAGGGAAAGAGAAAACTTTTACCCTTGCCTCTTAAACCAATTTCCACTGAAATGCCATTTCAACAATGGGGGTTAGACTTCATTGGAGAAATACACCCAGCCTCCTCAGCTCAGCACAAATGGATTCTGACATCCACTGACTATTTTACCAAATGGATAGAGGCCATACCTTCTAGGCAAGTCACAGACACTATCATAATCTCCTTTCTAGAGAGTAATATCCTGTCTATAGATAGAGAATGAAGATCTAGCAAAACAGTTCAATCTTGGCAGATCGGTAGATAGGTAGAGAAATAAAAGGAGCTCATCAGTTTAATCTGAGCCCTTAGAAGATATAAGGTTAGAAGTAGATAGTTTGTTTCATAAAAGAAAGCGGAAAGAAAAGGGTTTGCTAGCTTAAGTGCACCCAATAAAGTGAAGAAAAAATTTTAGGGTAAGTGAAAGGGTAAGTAGAAGAAAGGTTGCAGAAATACAAGTTATTTGAAGCATAAGCACATCTGTCATGTTTAATCATGTGTTTCAGTGTGCAGGAGTAGTTATGAAAGAAAAGGGATTCTCATAAGTTCATTTGGTTAACTTCTCCCATTCCATTTCACCCCTTACTACATAACTTACTAATTTCCCCTTTTACCACTTCATTTCTTATGTAAACCCCTTTCCCTTCATTTTCACCCTTCCCCCTTGGTTTCACACATTCCCTAGCAAATTACCATTCAAAATCATTCCCCTACCCAAAAAAAAAACCCTTTTTCCCTAGTGTGAAACCCTTTTCCCCATGCAAAAATCATTTTTCCTTTATTAATTTCCCTAAAAACCAACTAAAACCTCTTATCCTAACTATTATTCCCCTCCCGCATTACTTTATTAACCCCGCAAATTCACTTTTACCCATTATACTCCATAAACCCTCATTACAAAATAACCCCGCAATTATCCATTGATTAATTACACTTAAGAATAATTAACCCCTAGGCCCCGCTAATATCCGCCCCCATCTCCCGCCGTGCATCTTCGCCACGCGAATGTCGTTGGATCTTGCACCCCCAGATCCTACGACCTTCGCCCATATTGCGCTCGTTCATCTCCTGACCTTTACCGACCTGAGAGCACGCGATATGGGTGGTATTGCTCGACCCCCCTTTGGTTACGTGGCGATGCCGCATTAAGTCACATGCTCTCAGGAAAATATCACCCATCGCTCAAAAGCAATGCGATGGCTCCAAAATCGCCTCCCCTCCAAACGCAAAAATCGTCCACTGTTCATAAAACAATTTCCCCGCCAAAATATAACCATTGCCCTTTAAAAGGCTGCAGACCCCCATTTTCACCCTTTTTCACTCTTTTACTCTGCGAAAGCGTCCTAAGCTTTCATATGCCCCTGAGCTTCTACAACCGGTTCTGACCATCAATTGCCTCCCAAACACGCTCTAAAAGCCTAGTTCAGCCCTCCAGTGCATGACTGAAGCCACCATTCAAAACCAGTTTGCAACTTGAACCATAAATTCTAGGTATTTCGACAGAGAACCAGATCAGCCCTCTCAAATTCAAAAATATACAGTAAATTCAAACATTAAAGTAATTGAATTTAATAAATTTCCCTTTTAATTGAGAGTATTTCCCCCTAAAATACCAAAATCCCTATCTTACAAACTGCTAATACCCTATCCCCATATCGGAGTTGTCAAGACTCCATTTTCACAAGTTGTATAAGCCCAATTCCCATATTTTATCACAAAGATGGCTACCTCGACCTCTTTGGATGTCAGATCAGTCTCAACCCCTCACGTGGACATTAACCATTTGGCCCTGGCAGACAAGGATTTCCAAATTAAAGACACGACTACTCCAGGCCACCTTCTGAGAATCCACTGCTGGAGTAAGGATATGTTCCTAAACCATGCTGATGACATCAACCCTTGGGAATCCAATTTTCCCAGGTATACATTCCCAGAAGTTCACCCATTACCAGACATAGTACATTTTTGTCATGCCTGTTATGTTCCAAGCCAAAGGGCTATTGAGGCACCAAACCATGAGTTATTATTCACCATTACTGCTGAATCCATCAACTAGATCCTGCAAATCTAGCCTAGTCCTAATCTGACCCCTTTGTCCATTGGAAACTTGTTGGACCTCTACATCACACTGATACTAGTCAAAATCAAACAAATTTTTCAGAATTTCATCATTTAGGAACGACATACTCCTACAAACATACCACCCTATGCTGCCACTATTTTTTCAGAGACTGGAAGGAGAATAATCACCATGCTCTCATTCATCCTAGGATACACATCATATGAGCATGTGGATGAGGTCATCATGGCTTTCTTGTCCATTTTCACTCCAGACAAGCCTCCTGTTATTATGTATGATTATGCCTAGTTCATTGCAGACAGAATGCATGAACAGTTCACTAGACTACCCACTGAAAGAGTTTTCAAATACTCTTTAGTGTTGTTTCATATGTTCTTGTATTACCAGACAAATAAGTTCCCTTTGAGGATCCAGAATTTGGACACCAATGGAAAGGAGAGATTAGCCATCTACTGGACACCCTTGATCCATAAGTTTTCCACATCATTCACCTACAAAGATTTCATAGACTCTTTTGTGTACCCAATCATGAACATGCTGACTTCTAAGACTCAGCCTAGAATCAGCCCAGAGATCAAGAGAGTACTACAATTGGCCAAGAACAGAAGGTGGGAGATTGGTACACGTACCAAAACCACACTGAGATTAGAATTTATAGCCATGAGTTAGCCCCCTATAAGTTGCCTAAATACCTCCCTATGAGGATACTTTCTCTTGAGTACTTCAGGCAAATCATCAGCTCTGATGAGATCCATTTTGTATCTTATAGGAAGAAAACCCAGTTCAAAGTGAAGAACCAAATGGGCCCATTTATTTGCAACAACAGAGAGGCTGGACCAGAGGCCGACAAGTTACTTCAACTAATGAAATTCAGAAATAGTTTCATCTGGCACTATGACCCTCATGGGGTCATAAACAAGCTCAGACTCAAGGTCAAGTTGGGAGCATACATCCACCACCCAAGGCCTGACATTGAATAGTTTGCTAACCAAGATGAGTGGGTGGAGAACACTTTGATTGACATGGACAACACTGTTGTGGATGTAGAGAACACACTTATTTGTTTGGAAAGACAATTTTATCATAACTATTTCCTGCAGGTTCCAGAACAAGGGGAGCCAATGAACATTCCTCCTGTCATACAAACTCGAGTAAATGAGGAGAAGAATCCTAAAATGAGCAGGGATGAGGCATCTAGCTCTGCCATGGAGACTACTGATGAGTTGGTTGAGCCAAGCAAGAGGCCCAAGTTGAATCCTGTCTTTGAACAGGAGGATAACATTGCATCAGAAGAAATAATTGACACTGAGGCAATGGGACAAAAAGGTAAAGAAGTAGTTGCATCAGAGGAAACACAACAGCCCTCAACATCCAACACACAGTTGATAGATAAACAGCCGAGTATGGAGATCTCTTCCTATGTCAGGCCAGCTGACAAGGAAAAGGACATCAAAGACATATTTAAAGAGATAAAGATGAGGAATGAGAGACTAAAGGCAGAGACATATGCCCAATACCTCAAGCTCACACCACCAAACCAGACTAGACTGATGCCAGCCTTTGACATCAAAGAAGGAAAAATGCAGGTCTCATTCTTGCAGCCCACTGTACAGGAACCAAAGACCTCAGTAGATTACAAGAATACAAATTTTGAGGTGCTGGCTAGGGATGTTCATCCCATTGACCAGATAGAGTTTCATAAGCAGGCTGGAGAAATGATCTACTCCACCCTCACAGCAAAGGTCGTGGTTGCTTACAAGCTGCAGGATTCATTAGACAATGTAATAGCTCAATTCAAACTGGAGAAAGCCTCTTCACAGGCTAAAGACACCAAGATAAAGTCCTTGGAGGACTTGGTTATTGAACTAGTCCATGACCCAAGTGATGTTAAGGCCACAAAGAAACTAATTAAAAATAAGAATCAGGACATAGCAGCCCTGAAAAAACAGCTCAAGTTGCCTCATTTTCAGCACCCACAGACAAAAGAAGTCCTGGACAGCCAGACCAATCATGAGGAAATGATGGACTTAATGCTACAACTGAATGACCAGTTAAAGGAGATGGAGAGGAGTTGGATAGCTTGATTCAGCTCAAGCAAGCTAGTATTGATAATGCTCCTGCAACTGTCATTCCAATAGTGACCACAGATATACCTTCTACTTTGGCACCAGCATTAGCTCCCACTGCTCTAATGGCCACTGCACTACTGACATTTTCACCAACTACATCAGCAACAGGATCAACAGAAACAACCTCCATAAGTGATGAAGCAAACAATTTGGTCAAAGCAATGGAATAAATTTCCATTCAGACCAATGAGAGGAAAAAACTTAAGGAGAAATTCACTAGCCTGGAGATAGATTGCAAACTTTCCCAAAACATGCATAAAGAAGAACAACAAAAGGCTATAAGGATGAATGAAAGGATAAAAATCCTGGAGAAAGAACTGACATTGATTGAACCTATAGGAAAGGCTAAAGAGAAACTGTGGGCCAATATCATTGACTGTGTCAATGATGTTTGTCCATCCATCCAAGTCATTTTGGAATAGATTGATTTAATAAAGAAAGCTACAGAAGCCATTGAAAGGGTTAAAATAGAACTTGGAGATATGCTAGAGGAAGCAGCAAGAATCATCCACTTCCTCAACTCCAAGAATAAGTATGAACTACAAGAACTGGAGATACCTGACAGGACAGGTACAATTTTGGAAGTTATAAAAGTCCTCACTAAGAGGAATTTGATGTTGAATTTAGAAGATAAGTGTTAAAACATGCAACTAGCCGTTGACAGGTTCATGGTTAAGTTCGAACTTTTGAAGGAAAAGGGATTACCTAATCCATTAGTTATAAATGATAAGCTAATGACACAACAAGATTACAACAAGAAGATCAGGGAAGTGGCCAGAGAACTAGTAATCACTTCATCCATGAAGGGCATGCCAATAGGCAAAGTGTTGTACCAAACTTTTGAAAACTTGTTTTACCTCCAGCATGAGGTAAAACACTTGTTTATTAATAAGCTTACTTTTTGCAAATATACAGTGGCAGATGAGATATACAGAAAAATGCTCAATGTCCAATTACCAGATGAAAAAAATGTGAAAAATTCAATGATTTACTGTAGTAACTACACAGTAAATTATAAATGTACAATAAAAAGCAAAACAGCACAGTAAAACGATAATGACAGGTCAGCAAGTTTAAAGTGTATCAGATGAAAGAGTATCAGGGGAAAGGTTAAAGTAAAAAATAACATCCAGTGTGAAGACCAAACAACCAAAAAACATAAAGGGCAAAAGATCAAAGAGCAAGCCAGCAGAACCTGAATAACGGGGACAACAAGCAGTAGTTCAATAGTTGTCTCTATCTTCTTGCATGAAGATATTTCTTTTTCCTAGATTAGTTCTCAATGTAGTTTGAGATATTTTGTAATTCCTTTTGTATAAATACTTCAAAATTCGAAGTATTAGGGTGGATTATTTTAAATTTTTAGAGTTATTTTGATCTTAAACCTAAGGGTGATTGTACCATTTTCAAGTCAACGGACTAGAGCAAGTAATAAAAGCATTTCGCTACAGGATTCATGAGATGAGACATTTACAGTGAATTATCTTCTTTGTGTGATTTTGTTACCTTCTTATGTGTTTCATAATCTTAAAAGTGTTCTAAATTTGAATGAATTAACTATAAATATCACTCAGAAATTGTTTAAGTACACTCTGTTTTTCACAGTTAGTCATTTACATGTTTTCCCGTGATACCCATATTTGAGGACCCTTAATTGCTCTCCCATCCTGGTTGACTTCTTTCATTCCTTCTAAAGTTTGGCCTAGGGAACCCTTAATTTCTCCCTGGATCCAATTTGAAACCATTCCACCATTTAGCCTTTGAGATCTGCAGTAACTCATCTATCTTGCCCTGTAGACACTGTTTTTAGAACTGAATCTAGTCTTGTTTGTCTAACATTCGACTCCATATCCCAATGGTAAAATCCAAACCTCTGTTCATCTAAGTAAAGTGATCCCACCACCCAATTTCAAAACAAAACCCAAGTGCAAACAATAACTAGCCTAAAATCATCTTAACTAAAACAAAGTTAAATTATAAAGAGAGATCCCTCTCTGAGCATCAGGAAGGCTAGGTCATAATATCCAAAAGTGGTTTGTGGTTACCTTTGACTTTTATTTCTTCATTAACTTCAAAAGAAATATCAGAGTGATAACAAGTCTCACCCGAAGCAGTATTGGGGGATGAAAGAACCAAGTTTCTGCATCCAAAGACTAGTGTGGTGTCTTATAGCGCCTTAGATCTACCTCCATGCATATCGAGAGACTTCTAGGGCTTACTAATGTAACTATGCTAAAGTGTCTTCCAAACCTTCGTGAAGGTCCATGATCAGTCCTTGCGGACCTTAAACAATCGATTTACCTATTTTCGTTCATCAACAAGCAACCCTGGATCGAAGTTCACGTAGATGTACTTGATCCATCATAAAACATAAGAGAAATGGCTTCTAACTTCGTGGAAGTGGATAACCATTCATTTCATATATTATTAAGATAGATTTAGTTAATTTACGCATCATTCATTCAATAATGCAAAAAACATATCATTAATCGACAACATATAACAAAAACAGATTCAATGGAAATACTCAGTAATTCTTCAAATTATTGTCTTTATTGATCTTCAATTCACTGATTACAGACTCTTCTGCCTTACGCACACAGCTGCAGGGGTCTGCGCACTCAGCTACAGACTCTACCCAGGCCTCCTACACACTCAGTTGCAGGAGCCTTCCCTTCTCTACCTAAGTGCAGGAAGCAGAGCCTTCCTGCCTTAGCACTTGCCCAAGACTACAAAACTCTTCAATGTATCCAATTCTCTATCCAAGTTCCGCTTCTAAGACTCGCTATCACTCAACTACTTATAGATTCTCTAATACAATACCATGGCCCTCGGCTCATGGGTGAGTCTTCAAAAACGACCAAAACAAGGGGCTATAACCCCTTTGACTCCTATCTATCTGCGTGCTCTGCATCCACATTTCGCGGAGACTTTACATCTTTTACAAAATTCTTTACAAAAATGACTAAGTTAATTCAATTCTACCCTTGTGGACCCCATCTTGACAAGGACTCTTGGTTGACAAGTAAGTAGTATATTTTCTTATGTCTCAATCTACAGATAACATGGCTACATTTTGCGATGAAAGCAACAATCTCATTAGATCAACAAACTTCCTAGCATTAAAGAAGAGGATTGACTTGGCTCTCCTAGAGAATGAAGTCATGGAGTATGTCCTTGGAGAAGTAGTTGTACCAAACAAAGAGAATACTCAAGAGTTAACAAATTATAAGAAGGGATAAGTAAGGGAACAAAGTATCATTGTTGAATTCATTAAAGATCATCTTATTCCCTTTATTGCTGATTTGAAGACATTAAATGCTATGTATGATAAGTTGGTAAAGTTGTAATCTATAAGTACATCAGGACAAAATCTTTCCTTGAGGAATACTCTATATAGAATAAGGAAATAAAAGGATGAAGACATGGGCACCTATCTAATGAGGATCTCACAAATAAGAGACCAGTTGCAAGGGCTTCAAGAGACTGTTACAGACTCTGTGATGACTATTTTTGTACTAAATTCTTTGCCACTTGATTGGAGTAGTTTTGCAACTGGAATTTACTCAAATAAAGATAACACAGCTTTTGATGAATTATGAGCTCAATGTATCTTGGAAGAATCTAGGATCAAGGCAAAGGATGATACTGAATCAAATGAAAGGTCTCAAGCCTTTATTGCAAGGACCAAGAAACTGAAGAAAGGAAAGTTTGGAAAGTCCAAGAAGAAAATAGATATGTCCAAGATTCAATGCTTTGGATTCCATGAGTATGGACACTTTAAAAGAGATTGTCCAAACAATAAAATGAACAATAAAAGGAAGAAAAGAAGTGAAGCACACATAGATAAATAAAAATGAGAACCTGAGAAGAAGTCAAAAGGAGAAGATCCCAATGATATTTATTATTGAAGGAAGTATCATCTATGTCTGGTTCTTTATGAAATTTGTCTTTCTGAAAGTAGAGTATCATGAATTATTGTATACTCTAGAAGGGTCTTGGTTTTTTAAAGGCATGGCATCATATATAGAAGCACATGATATTAGAACAATTAGAATATACCTATTTAATTTTATTTGATCATTTAATTTAAAGAGAATGAGAATATTGGAACCATATTTCATATTATTGTTCATCCAAGCATCTTCTAACATCATGTTAGAGGTATTCATTTTGCAAAGGGGGATCATCAAGATCCTATATGAATCATCATTATGCAAGATTCTTGGAAGTAGCATTATGACTAATATATATTCCATCTAGTATGGTAACAATATTTCTAAAGGATGAAGGAATGTTAATGGTCAAGTTACAGTATGAAATGCATAATGAAAGTCTTTCTTGGAAAAGAAACCTATCTTCGACAAGTATAAGAAGCAAGCTCTTTCAAGAAAGGATGGCTAGGTGATTGTATGGAAGCAAAGGTATGCATATTTTAAGTAACCCTTCTCTAGGGTAAGTTTCATATTTACAAGAATATTGCAAAAAGAGTTGGATACAAAAGTGTGCTCAATAAGTATTCCATATGGTTGCATGATGCTCGAAAATAGAAATATGGCATGTTTTACAATGGATGGAGATCAAGACTCTCTCACAAGATTGCATAAATATAACAATGTTGATCAACATCAAGTATATTATCTTGAAGAAAGAAAGGCAATGACAACTCCAAGGAAGATATTGTAACTTGGTAATCAAGTTCGATCCATGGGCACTCTGATTAAAATAGATGCATGGAGAAAGATTCTTATATAATGTGGAGATGGATCATGCGAATGGATGTTGATTTCAGAATTAAGCAGAATCCAAAGAGCCCATCATAATGAGTTAATTATGATATTATTTTTTTGATATTGGTTATCTGGTTAACATATTGTTTTTCTACCTAGAAATATGTTGCAGGGATACATGATGATAATTAAGGAAATCTCAATTGTTGTTATTGTACTTGATTCAAAGAAAATTGGGTTTAGTAAATGATTTTGATAATCCTTGGAGGGTTATGTAGTCAAGGTGTTCACATCATCACCTTGAGATTGAAAGGTAGTAGTAAATAACCTGATGCTCATGTTCCTACATCAACAAATATCACTTTCATGTTTAGAGGTAGCTATGACTAGCTTGAAATTTGATAAGTCTCAATATAATTCCTTCCTTGACAGTGGCTAGAAGAAAGTAATATGCAAGATTGATGGCCTAAACCCTGTCACAAGATTTAAGGAAGAATATGGTTCTACAACATCCAGGAAGAAATAAGCTCAATATAATGACATACAAAGGAAAGAAGGGTCCATGCATCTATCTCCATGAAGAACCGATAGTTGATACACTTGTGGAAACAAGTTAGAGAGCTTGTGGTTATGCCTTTCCAATTGAAAAGAAGTCTAGAATCTCATCTATATTTGAGAGCGAGTAAAGGAATCTCCTTGAATAGGAGTAAGAATATATTCCCTAATAAAGAAGGAATGGGGATCTACTCTCTAGCTGAGAGGGAGGGATGATGGACATCACGTATATATTCTCTCCTACATGTGTCATGCACTTGACTAGGACTAATAGCCGCAAGTCTAAGTGAAGACCATGAAGGAAGAATGGATAATGGAGGATTAGATAAGAATGTGAGATTTACTTGAGGATAAAAAATCAAATATAGGAAATGGACCGACACTCATTGAGGACTAGACAAGTATCCAAGGCAAGATTGGTTGAAGAGGATCAATATTCTTTGAGGATTGGAAATCCAAGATAACAATACTCCTAAAAGGACATGCCTAGGGAACATATGGATAGGGTATGTGCCTTGTATAGGTAGTGTGGTATCTTGTGTAAATCCTCACAAGATTATGCTCTTATAAAATAAACAACTTGCCAAGTTAAGGCCTTACTATGTTGCCAATGTTGGTCATGATGTTTGATGTTTAAAGATGGATTACTAATCCGACTCCTCTTATGAGAAATATTTAGTTTGAGAATATCCTTGTAATGGTTGTACAATTATGAATACCTCCTCAGTTAAGAGGGAGTATTGGAAAATGTAACTAGCTTTATTCTTCATAATTGTCATTGTACTCATGTCAATATGTATATCTTATGTAACAAGAAAAGGAAAAGAGAAAAAATTAGTTTTAAAGAATGGGTTTCATGATTCTTTTGATTGGTCTTCTATGTAAAGCATGTTCTTCATGCTTCTAGGGTTTTTCATCATATAAGATTTATTATCATGAGTCAAGAGAATCAATGTGATGTATATAAGATCCATTTGGGAAAGATGTACCATGTAAAAAAATTATTTTGAGTCAAGACAGTCAAAATAAGCCTCCTAGCACAACTCATCCTTACCATAGGAAAATTGGCCCAGAGATGGTTATTTGACCTCCACAAATGACTATAAATAGAAGTTGTTGAACCTCATTTTGAAAACAATTCAATCTGCAATCAAGAAGTTTGATCTAAGGTATGAAATTCAGGAAGTCAAGAAAGGTAAGGAGAAAAGAGGTTGAAGCAAGAAAGGAAGAAAATTGATCTTTTGATCAATATTTGCCCCAGTTTTCTGTCACATGTATGAATATTTTGAGATGTTATAGGGGTCAAACTTGCAAACCTACTGTAGGTCTGAAATATTGTAGCTAGGGGCCTAAATTCTGAGTTTGGTGAAGTTATGGAAGGGTTTGACTCTTGTTGTCTTGGACTTACTTTGACGTAATTGGAAGGGCTTCTTGGAGGGCTGAATTAGTCTTGATTTCTCATTTGAAGCAGATTCTATAAGCAGAGAAGAGATTTTTTTGCTTTTCCCCTTGGAGGGGTTTTTCCTTGGCTTGGATCCTAATTTATGTGTCCATTATCTTCACTTTTCTTGTTCCTAATAATTGTTTAATGAAGAATATCTAATAAAGAAACACAAGAAGATAAATAAAGTTCACAAAAAATTATTAAGTTTAAGGATAAATTGAATTAATAGTTGCCCTACTACATTCTCCAACACTAGTTGCCCCAAAAATTTCGACCCTGCAACAATTGCCCAGTAACCCAGAAAATTTTGGCCCCTTGCAACATAATTCCCAAAAAAGTGTGAATAATAGATAGAATATACAATCCACACATGTGAGTTGCAACAAAGAGAAGAGAGAGAGAGAGAGAATTCGTTTTATTTGTCCTTCGTGTCCTTTGCTTTCTTTCCCAAAATCCATCTTGTGTGAGAGAATGTGAATTCCCAAATGGAGGAGGTTGAGTTTCCTTAGCCAGGGCCAATATGACATGGAGAGAAGATGACTTGTCACTTTTGGAGCAAAAAAATTACATTCAAAAATTCACTTTTTCATCTTTAAAAAGTTGCAATCAGACTTTGACTCATAATAAATTTTCCTTTTAATATAGCATTTATAAATGTGATTGACAATGAGAAATACAAGCACATCAAGTGACCAAATATACATTATGAAGATTGACTATAGTTACAAATTCAACACTCCCTCTTAACTAGGGAGATATTCATAATCATTATTATAGGTGTTCTCAAATCGACAAATTTATCTAAAGGAAAAGGTTATCCATTATCACCAGTGTCAACATATATCATCAACATATACTAGTGACCATATCTAGGGTGGTACCAAACCCATGGAAATGCCATCATCATATAAGGACCCACTTCTCCAAAGTGATCGTTCCATGAATCCCATGGTATCTCCCTAGGCCAAACTGTTGAGACCCTCAACTAGGAAGCACTCACTCACCCTTCTTGTTGAGCACTCTGGGCCAAGACCTCACTCAACCCCTTCTTGGTTGTTGATCATGTCTAGATTCTCAAAGGATGTCACTCCACCATAATTTGTCTGTAATCAGGGTCTAAGACCTCACTCCACCCTTCCAAATGGGTGATCAGGGTCCATATCTTAAAGGACCTCACTCCACCATTCCTGGGGTGTGATCAAGTTCCAAGACCTCACTCCACCATTTCTTGTGTGTGATCAGGGACCTCTTCCAAGAGGCACTTAATCAACCCTTCCTATTGAGAACTCTAGGCCTCTTGGACCCATTCTACCTACTGGGAGAATGTCCATCCATGTTGTAGACATATCAGTACTCCCTCTCAACGAGAGCAGTAATCTCAATGAGCCCCAACTTGTATTTGAAGTACATGAACTTGTCCTTTGGTAATGAATTTGTCAGAACGTCAGTTGAATGCATCAATGGGGATATACTTGAACCTTATCACTCTCCTCTACATCATGTCATAAATGTAGTGGTACTTAATCTCAATATGCTTCGACCTATCATGGTACACAAGATTCTCTGAAAGCTTTACACAACTTTTATTATCGCATTATATCACCGTTGGTTCTAACTCTTGGTCGAACAATCCTATAAATGACTTGTGAAGCCATACTTCTTCAGCACAAACCTCATTGGTTGTGATTTACTCTCTTAAGTAGTGCTAAGTGCAATCAACCTCTGCTTCTTTCTCACCCATGGTATCATAGAAAATCCTAAATTGAAGCATACACCTGAGGTACTCTTTCTATATTCAACACTTCCTTCCCAATCATTATCTTTATATTTCTGAAGTTTCACATCATTGTTTGCAACATATCTCAAGCCATAACTCACCATACCACACAAATATCTCAAGATGTCCTTTGCTGCAATCCAATGCTCATTCCTTGGTTCTACTTGGAACTAGCTCAAGGTGTTTACTACAAAGCAAATGTCTAGCCTAGTGTTAACAAAATACATCAACTAACCAATCAATTGTCGGTACATAGATGGATATACCTGAGGGGCTCTTAAATTCATCAAAATAGTCACCATGGGAGTTGTCATGGATTTGTAATCCATCATATCAAATCTCTAAAGGATATCTAACACATACTTTCCCTGGCCAAGGAAGACTTTGCCAGGTTTTTGGCATACTTCTAATCCCAATTAATAATGAATCAACCCAAGATCCTTCATATCGAACTTAGAATCTAACTTCTTCTCGTAGAGAATGATAAGAGGATCAACACCTATCAAAAAAAAGCCATCAATATATAATAATAAGCTCACAATTGCATTCTTCACAACCTTAAAGTAAAGGTTTGAATCAACATCTCTCTTGGTAAATCCTAGTCTCATTACATAGTTTTCAATTCAAGCACACCAAGCTCTTGGAGCTTGCTTGATTCAATACAAGGCCTTCTTCAATATGCAAACATGAGATTGATTTCCATGTACCTCATATCCTTGAGGTTTCTCTATGTACACTTGTTCCTCAATCAAACCATTGAGGAAAACAATATTTATATCCATCGGGTGAAATTTCCATCCCAATGAAGCAACAAGAAAAGTGATGGATCTAATAGAGATGTACCTAAAAACTGGAGCAAATGTATCATCATTTCTCCCTCTTTCTGGGAGAACCCTCTAGCCATAAATCATGCCTTGTATTTTTCATTACTACCATCTGCAACATGCTTCATCTTGTATATCCATTTGGAAGTCGCGATTAACTTCCCTTCATGCCTTGGCATAATCTTCTGGACATCATTCTTCATGATTGATTGGTACTCTTCATTCATCACTTCCTTCCACACCTGCTAGCTAGCTCCTTCTTCATATGTGGAATGTTTTGCATCAATAAGGTTTTTCATGAGAATTGCATAGCTAGAAAATCTCTTGGGTTTCTTAACTTCTTTACAAGTTTCATCAAGAGCTTCATGTCCTTCTACATCTTCCAATGTATATCTAAGCCATATTGGTCTCTTCTTGATCTGTGGAACTATGATTGGTTCTACTAGATCTCGAGGCCCTTTTTTCCTTCTAGTACATTCTATAGAGCTCAAATGCTCTTCCCTTGAGATCTCCTACTTCAATTCATCTAAGGAATCCATAGAGACTTCCTTAGACTTCCAATATGTCACTTTCTCATCGAAGATGACATCTCTATTGACCTCAATCCACTGTTGCTCTAGAATGTATATTTTGTAGGCCTTCGATGATTTGATGTAACCAACAAATATGCATTTCTTTCTTGAAGGCTCAAGTTTTTTCCTCTTATCCTTAGGAACATGAATATATACATGACAACCAAATATTCTCATGTGTCTAGCCTTTGGAATCCTTCTAAAGAATGCTTCTTCAAGATTCATACCTTCCAGAACTTTATGAGGACTTCTATTTTGAATGTGCACATTTGTCCATGATGCTTCACCCCACAAGAAAAAAAATAAGTCCAAATCAAGCATCATGGCCTTGATAGACTCTTCAATGTACTAGTTATTTCATTCTGTTACACCATTTTGTTGTGGATTATAAAGGATAATTAGCTCCCTTAATCCTAGCCTATTTGCAAAAAGAAACAAGATCCTTTGAGGTGTATTCTCCTCCATTATCAGATCTCAATATCTTGATCTTTTTGCATGTCTAGCTTTCTACTTCAATGATCTAGAATTTATCTAGGATAAAGAATGAAAGGTATTACAGACTCATGTGCATAGATGTGCCTATGTTACTTTATGCAATGGATCGATAAGATTGCGAAATACATAGACACTGAGGAAATCAGAGAAAACATAACAGTCAAACATGTAAACAAAACAAGTTTAATAAGGAGTTCACCCAATGCTCCTGGGCTACGTCTCCTGGTCTACCCTTTCAGTGGTGGCCTCTCTATTATGTTTTCAAGCAAAGTTTTTACAACAGTGAGCTCAATTCGAGACTCACTAAATAGAATGAAGTCAGTAGGAATGGAGTGCACAGACTCTCCTTACTGAAACTCGACCTCTAGGGGTCATAGTAGTATGATAGGCCTTTACCGAGGAGCTTTCTTGAACCTCTCAAGCCTTCACTGGAATACACAGACTCTCTGACTCTCTCTGGCTCTGTCTGGCTCGATGTTGCCTTCAGGTCAGCTCGGCTTCTACTCTCTATTCTCTGTTATTAGCTTTTTGCGTCTCTTCATTGTCTGCTCCTTATTCTGATTCTGTCAGTTCATGGATTTAAAGCCAGTCTGCTCTTTGACTTCTTGTTTCCTCTTCTTGGCCTTCTAGTTTCCTTTCCTCTATCCGTTCGAATTCCTCTACTCTGCGTCATCATCACTGGGTAACACCTTGCAGGGAGGTGGCCACTTGTTTGCTAATGAACTGGGTGTCAGATTCCCTAAATCATACTCGAATGGTCGTTAAATCTGTTTGCTTCAAGATCACCCATGAACATGAATCGTTTGCCAACTCATCATCCACGTCAGACGTCAAATCCCTGTCATCTTGATTTTTGACCTGTCAAATCAGTCAGTCATCGGGACGCATCTCTGCCATTGATCTGGACCCCCCAGATCCTATGGTCGTCCTTCATATCGGGTGGACAAATCGCACGATGTTTACCCATCTGAAGTGGGCGGTTTTCTCTCTCATCCGTCGGACGTGTGTCGCTCAATGTGTGGCATCAGGAGGGACTCAGTCAAAACTGCTTACCGCCTCGAAGCCTTCCGATATCCTGCCGGTTTTGGGGAATTCCTCGCTACGGAGCCGAAACTGTTACTTTTCTAAGTTTTATAGCATTTTCAGGTCCGAGCATTTCGAGGCTTTCCTTCACTGAGGGGGATGCCCTGCAATACGTGATTAGCGCTTAGCACTAATCGCGTATCAGAAATCCACCTCCGTTTCTTGAATTAGCCTCCAGTTTTTCCAATTTTGTGCCATTGTGCTTTACCATGGGCCAACGGTCTGTGCGCTCGACAAAGGGTCCGCGTTGCTCCGCTCTGGCCACAAATGTAATTGTTATGAGGATTCCTTCTGATATCTTCGATATTTTCTAGGACTTGAATATTTTAGCATAATTTGAAATAGTCATGAAAACTTAGAGATTTTTTAGGATCCAATTCGGATCACGGTCTTCCCACTGAAAAAGCTTTTGGACCACCAAAAATTGGTTTTCTTTCAAACATCAATCAAGTGAGGGTATTGCTTCCTTGCTTGCTCAAGTTCTATCCATTTCACACTGCTTGGCTTTGAACCTTTGAGTTTGATCCTGAGGTACTCAACGTCACCTCTGCATGTAGTTCTTACCTTCTTGTCTAGAACTGCATCTTCCTGCAACTCATTAAGATATTTAGGCAACAAATCAACAATAGAAGGCAATTGACTTTGCTCTTCGAGATCTTCAATTAATGAAGGTTCAAATAGTCTTAAGCTGTCTGCATTAACAACTGAGTAGATGTGCATGTAAGCTGGTAGATCAAGGCGAAAAGCATTCTCACCAATTTTCTCAAGTATCTTGAAAGGTCCATACCTTATTGGCTTCAGCTTCTTACCTTCACCTTGCATTCTGTCTTTGCTGATATACAGCCAGACTTGATCAACAACTTGGAAAATATGCTCCATTTGATGGTTGTCATGCCTTTCCTTGTACTTGGCTTATCTCTTTTCCAGTTGTTCATGTACTACCTGGTGAATCTCTTGGATTTGTTCAATGAACTTGGTTGCCTTGTCCACATCACTATGTCCATCAACTATTATGTCTTTACCAAAGACAAAATCCAAGGGAGACCTTCGTGTGAAACCAAAACAGGTATCAAAAGGAGATATTTATGTAGAAGAATGTTTAGCTCAGTTGTAAGCATGTTGCACATAACATAAATGTTCATCCAAAAGTTTGGAATTCTTGCCGCAATAGCCTCTGAGCAACTGGATCACTGTCTTGTTGACCACTTCTGTTTGCGGACGAAAAGTTGTGCTTTTCTTCAGCCTGGTGTCCATCAATTCCCACAAACTTGACCAAAATTTCCCAACAAATCAGGTATCTCGATCAGATATTATGGAAGTGGGTAATCCAAAATGAACCCCTACATGCTGGAAAAACAACTTTGCAGTTTGTTTAGCTATAATCTGTTTGTTACAAGGTATTAAAATATACATTTTGTGTTCGGCCCCTATACTACTAGTGTAACCCCTTATTGTTATTAGTAAAACCCCCTTATTATATTGATGTACCCATGTAGTGCCCATATTGTTACTATTGTGCCCCATAGAAGACCATTATTGTTATTATTGTGCCCTTACATTATTATTGTTATGTCGGCTTTGATTATATTATGACCCCTTAGACTCCTATATATAGAAATGAGGTGTTTTCATTTGGATCATGCAAGAATTGTTCATTTGTGTAATGTAAAGGAGGTTTCCCCCTTGAAGTGGCTGAATTCTAAGCCGTTGATCTTTCTTTTCTATCCTTTTGTGAGCTGGTTTCATAAAATTTGGTATCAGAGCTTTGGATTCGAGGGTTTCGCTGCTCCAAATAGGTCATCATGGCATTTTCGCTATAACTTTTTTTATGGGATGTTTCAGAAGTGAAAACAAAAACCCATTTGAGAAAAAATGGCATTGAACCTTGGGTCTGAATTTCATATCTTTTCACGCTATATTTGCAGAGATATGATCTGAGGCAGTTGGTCTTTTTGCAGACTCCTAAATAACATTCCAAACATGTGACCTGGGGAAAATCGTCATAACTTTCTCTCTGAGCATTGAATTGAAATTTTGTAAGAAGGTACAGAAAGAGGACGGACTTTAGTTTCTTTTATATATTTTTCAGAGCCAAAGGTCTAAACAGTGATATGTGGCATGTCATACAAGTTCGCTCTACTGAACTCGTCTATAAACAGGTCACTGTGGGAGATTTGGCATAACTCTTCCTTGGAGAATCCAATTTGGATCAGACTAGTGGCATTGGAAATAGGACGCATAGGGCTACTGCAGGCCACAATTTCATAACAATAAGAACCAAAATTACAGATTTATATTCATTTCAAGATCGAGCTCCTAAAATGAAGAAAAGACGATATGAGGAAGTTTGATGGCAAGGATCCGGTAAATTGGATACTTCAGATGGAGCAATATTTTGATCTACATGGTGTACCACTGTTACAAAAGGTATGTATTGCATCTTCATATTTAGAACTGGATCAATTTTTATTGTATAAAGGGCTTTGTTCTAGTAAACAACTTGTTACGTGGTCAATTTTCACGGAGGAAATGATAGCACATTGTGAGGATACAAAGAGAAACACCTCCTTTAGAGCAACACCACAACAATTGGAAAGAGTAAAAGGGCTTTGTTACATAGTGGAAAGTAAAATTATGGCAACAAGGAAGTCTACCCCTCACAACTATAAAGATGGAAGTGTTGTTTCTCCTAGCCTTCCGCAACCTACAAGGGTTACACCACAACAATTGGAAGAAAAAAGAGAAAAAGGGCTTTGTTACAATTGCGATAGAAAATGCACTAAAGGTCATAAGTGTGCTGAGAAGAAATTATTTTATATAGAGTATCAAGAGGAGAAGAAAAGGATCAAGAAACATCAAAAGAAGAGGATATACGCCAGGACCCAACCGCAGAAAAAGAAGAAATGAATCAGACCACATCTTGTAAAGCATTGGAAAGAATTACCACTCCTAAAACTCTCAAGATAGAAGGACATATCAAGAAGAAAAAGGTGCAAGAAGTGAAAGATCACATCAAGAAAGAAGAAATGAATCCAACCATATCTTGTAATTCATTGGTCGGAATTACCACTCCTCAAACTATCAAGATAAAAGGACATATCAAGAAGAAAAATGTTCAAGAAGTGAAATATCACATCGAGCATCAAGAAATGAATCCAACCATATCTTGTAAAGGATTGGAAGAAATTACCACTCCTAAAACTCTAAAGATAGAAGGACATATCAAGAAGAAAAAGGTTCAAGCAGTGAAAGATCACATCGAGCATCAACAACAAGTTCTCCAACTTTTAAAGAATAATACCACTTTGGTGCAAAATTGAATGAAACAACAGGTAGATCAACATCATAGTGAAAAATGTTTTGATGTAGGTGATTGGGTATTTTTACTGCTACATCTCAAGCAAGCTATTTATGAGAAGGAAATGTTGGCAATACTACATGCACTTAAGAAATGGCAACCTTACCTAATGGGAAGACACTTCAAGGTAAAAATGGATCGTGATAGTCTTAAATACTTTTTAGAACAACTATTATCTTTAGAAGAACAGAAAAAATATGTCACAAATATGTTGGGTTATGACTTTGACATCATCTATAGAAAATGGAAGCAAAATTTTGTTGCAGATGCACTCTCAAGAAAGGATGAGGATGTGGAAGCATTGTTTTGTGCTATTTCTATTATTTAACTAGATTGGATAAAAGAAGCAAGGGATGAATGGAAGAAGGACGAAGCAGTATGGCCACCTATTCAAAAGTTGCAAAAGATCCCAATTCAAACAATATTTCCAGAAATTGAAGAGGAAGGAAAAATCATATTGGAACCTGGAGCAGTCACAAAATCAAGAACCCGACAGCTACGAAATCGATCAATTTTAGAGTATCTCATCAAGTGGAAGAACTTACCCGCTAAAGATTCCACATGGGAGGACAAGAATTTTATACAGAAGCTTCAAGGACTACTCAAGCATTGAGGACAACACTTTTTGAAGGAGAGGGGCATGTTAGGCCCCTATACTACTAGTGTAACCCCTTATTGTTATTAGTAAAACCCCCTTATTATATTGATGTACCCATGTAGTGCCCATATTGTTACTATTGTGCCCTGTTAGCTCTGCTGCATACTTAAGCTTTTGGGAGGACCAAATAACAGCTTGGCCATGTGTTTATGCTCAGAAAGACAGATCGCAGCAGTCTTCTCTTCCTTTTTCCTTCATGCCCATTATACTCTTAATAATCCCGATATTTCCGTTTTCTTCCCTTTGCGATGTTATTTGATCTCTATCGCACATTTTCCCGCTGCCTCCTATCGCCCCTTGTCTTCCGCCCCTGCGATATTACGATGCGATCGGATTGCTATCGCATATCGCAGCCATGTGTGTTAAATCTCCGTCCTCGTCTTCCGCACTGCAAAAATGCGATGCGATGTAGCGCTGCGATGCGATGCAATATAATCGCTATCGCAAATCGCAGCCATCTGTGTCTTAAAGTTTCACTATGTCTTCTGTCGATTGCGATTTCGTGATGTGATCTAATCGCAAATCGCCCAATCCGACAATTGTATCAAGGCTTCCCCCGTATGTCTTCCGCCGATGCGATATCAGGTGCCGGACCTGATATGACTCACCATTTCTTTGTATAAAATCTCATGTCCACCCGTCCGCCTCCGATAGTATATTTTCCATGTTTCAGAGCTTTCACCGCAAGACAATCTTCGCCATCCAACGGTTAATAGCTATGACCGGCCCATAGCCCATTTTCAATGTCATATTTGTATTTTAGCAGCCCTGTGCACCCGAAAAAGGAAGGCGTCTGTGATCCAAATACTCTCTGCAGTTAATATTTCAGCTACCACATTCAAGAACAGAATGGCCGAAGGACAGAAGGACGACCTCGAGCAGTGAAAATCATTTATCAGGCATGAAATTTCATCCATGTTTTACTTTATCTGCCCGAGCAGGACTGCAGAGCACCAGAAAGAGTATATTTTGTCCATAAAAATAGTCAGATTGTATCAAAGCCCATAACATTTTGTAAATATGGTTGCTGATCCATTAAGACACCTCCACGCATACCCTAGCAGAGATTTTTTGTAAACAAACTCTATATATACTGAGAAAAACTCTATAAGCTGAGTGCGAGTTTGTTGTGAGTTCCAACTTCTGGAGACTGTAACTGTTATGTGACCTGCAGTGTCTGGTCTTCATTCCCAACCAATACAAGCTTCTTTTGCTGTTACTTGCTCACTTTTCACTTCTTCTATGTTCTATGTTGTCCCTGTTTTGCATGTATTTCATGGTCTGTAAATGTTTAGCATCAGAGGGGCTGTCATCCCGCCTCTGTGTTAGAATTTAGTTGTATCATTGAAATTGCTTGCAGGTGTCTGTTGTTTTAATACCAGAGAGTTGTCATCATGTCTGCGTATTAGATACTAGATTTACAAACCTCTTAACTGGTTGCAGCCGGCCATCACAGGGTCCTGTGCATCTGTTGGTGTGGTCAGTCTTCTCCATTATCACCTTATTCTTAAGCTGTGAGTAATTGGTGGTTAAAAGACTTGTAATTTGGGGGTGTTAACCCATGTCTGGGGTAAATCATAGTAGGAGTGGTTATCTGGCTTGAATGTGCAGCATTTATTTCATTCATCCATCATTTTATCCAACAAAAAATTGTTGAGTTTATAATGTTCCCGAGCATCACTGATATACAACCTAGGTGAGTTTCTTGGGGTGATAAAATTAATTGGCGCCGTTGCCGGGGAGAGGAGAATCGAAGCTCGGCTTCCCTGGGAGAACGACATAGCTTCAAGCTTTGATGACAGACAAGGTTTGAACACAGTATTTCGGTTGTAATCATCTGTCTGGCGACTCCATTGGTGGAAGACCATCCTTTGGCGACTCCACATTGAAGTTCTGGCTTAGTTTATGAGACACACTCAAAGAAATCCTCAGAAATCTCTGGCTGAACCAGTACCTGAACCTGAAAGGACTGCTAAATCGAAGAAAGCTTCACACAAAGGGGCATCAGGATCAGGTAAGCCTAAGAAATCTAATTCATCTCTGAAAGATAGAATTGTAGCTGAAGAATTACAGCTTGAAGACTTGCAAGTCATCACTATTAATAAGCAGAAACTTCCAGAGATTAGTTCAGCCCCTTGTTCAGTTAGTTCCCCTTTGAATCTCAGTCCAAAGAAAGCTTCAAATTCAATCCAAAACATCCTGTATTAATTACCATCCATCACATTGCTTCCTTCTCCTCCATCTGTTAGCATCTTTCCAAATACTCCAATCATGGCAGGACAACAAGCACCTACGAGAATAGAAAGAATTGTAGCTGCTAGATATGGACCGATGGTGTTGCCTGTGCCTTTAAATCCTATACCTGTGGGAGTAACAGCAGAAGAACATTTAGAAGCTTTTTACAGTTATGCTGATAATTTGGATATAAGTGAAAATGATGTGTGGATGAGAGTTTTTGTCCAGAGCCTTGCTGGGGAGGCTAGGAAGTGGTTTAGAGAATTACCCCAGAGATCAATAACTGATATAGAAGCATTAGATGATGCATTTTTGAAGAAATGGGGAGATAAGAAGGACTTGTTGTATTATCATACTGAGTTTGGTAATCTGAAGAGGGAAAATGGCGAATCTTTGTCTGATTTTAATAAAAGATTCAATCGAATGTATAGTAAGATACCAGTTGAGGTAAAGCCTACTCCTACCTCAGCCAAACTCACTTATGCCAATGCTTTTGACTCTGATTTTTGCTTGTTATTGAGAGAAAGAAGATGTGCTACTCTAGCTGATATGCAGGATGCAGCACTGGAAGTAGAGTCTAATGTTATTGCAGCAGAAAAGCTTAAAAATCAAGCTGACAGAAGGAGGCAGAGAGGTCAGGCTTCTACCTCTTTTAGTTCATCTTCAGAGCCAAAATTAGATAAAATGACTAAGATGATAGAGTCGTTGGCCGCTGAAATTTCTAAGCTTAAGGTTGAGCAGAATTCAGGCAAAACAAGGCATCAGAACACATTTGCTCCAAGAAATCCAAATCCATTCAGAAGAGTAAACGATCAGTTACAAATAATGCAAAGGGGTGAAGAGTCAAAAGAAGATCAGAATGTTAAGGCTCCTTTCCAGAATGTAGTCATGGAGGAGCAACAATTTGAAGAGGATGAAGATGAAATTCACTGCATGGAAGATAAAGGCGGCGCTGCATTTTTAACATTGGCTAAATATGAAGAGTCATTGCTGCAAGAGCAAAACAGTCAGATGTGGGACAGGGGTGTTTTTCTGCAATCTGGTGAACAACAGCAGAGATATAACCTGAGATCTAATGTAAAAAATGCCAAGGAGGATCCTGTACAAAGTGCTGTTGTCCAAGCAGAACCATAGAGGATCAAGCAAAGAAGACCAGCAGCTGATCCTATCACCCTCAAAGCTCCAGTTCAAGAGGTAAAAATTGCTGATAAATCATTTTCTGCTTTCAGCTTTGAGTCAGAGGTCCAAAAATTGAAGATATTTGTGCCTTTGGTTGAGTTGGTGAAGAGTAAATTATTTAGAAAGCCTATCCTTGAAGCCCTTGAGCTAGAGACCAAACAAACCTCCATTGACTCAGTCAATTTGCAAGATGACAAGCCTGTTGTTGTGCTTAGCCCCATGATTCAACCTGCTGATAATAATTCTCCATCTTTCTATGTTTCATTAACCATCCATGATAAAATCCTCCACAATTGCCTGCTAGACACAGGAGCCAGTCACAATTTAATGCCTAAAACTGTCATGGAAGAGTTAGGCCTTGATATCACTAGACCCTATCATGATTTATTTTCTTTTGATTCAAGGAAGGTGAAATGTCTTGGATTAATTAAGGATCTGGCCATTACCCTTACCCAACTGCCCATGAAGAGTGTGATGATGGATATTGTGGTGGCAGATGTCCCTCCTAAGTTTGGCATGCTATTGTCTAGAGAGTGGATTAAGAGACTAGGTGGGACATTACATAATGACCTATCTTATGCAACTGTCCTAGTATTTGGAGGAGAAAGCAGGAGGTTATATAGAGAAGCACAGTTGGCATACATTATCAGTGATGAGAAGAATCCTACCAATCATCCCATATATGCAGTAGACACTGATTTTGGAGCATGTATTCTCCAAATAGAAGAATCTCAGAAGGCCGAGATTCAGCTCAGGAAACCAATTGTTCAGGCCGAGAAAGAGCAAGGAAGTCAAATTTGGGAGATGTTCTTTGATGGAGCATGTACCAAGGAGACTGTAGGAGCAGGGGTAGTGCTAGTATCTCCACAACAAGAAAGCATTCAGCTGTCTTTTAAGCTAGTTTTTCAAGTGACGAACAATATAGCAGAATATGAAGCACTGCTATTAGGCCTCAACGCAGCAAAAGGCAGAGGAATCAAGAACCTGAAGGTGTTTGGAGATGCTGATTTGATAATCCAGCAAGTAAATAGAACATTTCAAGCAAAGCACCCAAGGCTAAGAGCATACAGAGATGAGGTATGGAGTATGAGAGATTCTTTCAATTTTTTCTGTATCTCATATATTCCTAGAAGCCAAAATCAGCTCGCTGATTCCCTTGCTGTTTCTACTAGTTTATTTATTCCCCCAATGCCTCCCAAACTAGTGTATGAAGTGCAAATGAAATATAGACCATCCCTGCCTGACAATGTCCTGCATTGGAAAGTTTTTGATGATGATGGTGAGATTAATAGATTTCTTCAAGTCATTGATGAGTTTTCTGAGATGAAAATTGACCAAGAAAATGATGCCTTGTTAGAAAATCCCCAGTCCCAACTTAGAAGTAAGATTGGCAAAAGCAACATTGTCCAACTTCCTAGTAACCATATTCCTAAAGGTTTAATTCCTCTTGAGAGACTGTTTGACCAAAATGATGTGCCTTACAAAGTTGCCCAAAAAGAAGATCAATCTGCAATTTGTAAGCATGATATAGGAAGCCCAGGTCAGCCCAGGTATGTGAATTTGTCCACTCGTTTGTCATCTGACCAAAGTTCTAAATACTGCAAATTAATGAGGCAATTTGCTGATGTGTTTGCTAGGGAATATAGTGATCTAAAAACATATGACGAAAACATAATCCAGCACAAAATCCCTCTTGAGAAAGATTTAGTTCCTTTTAAACAGAAGCTAAGGCCAATAAACCCAATGCTTCTTCCATTAATTGAAAAAGAAATTAAAAAACTGTTGGCTGCCAAGATCATAGTGCCTCTCAGGTATTCTAAATGGGTAGCTAATTTGGCGGTGGTAAGGAATAAGAATGGAGAAATCAGACTGTGCATTGATTTTAGAAATTTGAACAAATGCTCAAAAAAAGACAATTATCCTTTGCCAAAGATGGAGCATTTGCTGCAAAAGGTCTCAGGAGCTAAAGTCATGTCTTTCATAGATGGATTTTCAGGCTTTAATCAGATTGCTGTGCACCTAGATGATCAAGAAAAGACTGCATTTACCACTCCTTGGGGTACTTTTATGTATGCCAAAATGCCATTTGGATTGATGAATGCTGGAGCCACTTTTCAGAGGGCTATGGATATAGCGTTTGTGGGAGAGAAGGACAAATTTTTCCTCATCTACCTTGATGATATAACTGTTTATTCCAGCAGCCATCATGATCATTTACAACATTTGAAAAAAGTGTTTTTGAAGTGCAGGGAGTTTGGGATTTCAGTCAATCCGAAGAAATCACAATTTGCCTTGCATGAAGGCAAGATGTTAGGACATATTGTATCTGCTGCAGGTGTTCAAATTGACCCAGAAAGAGTCAAGGCAATTCAAGCTTTGACTGTACCGAGATCAAAAAAAGATATTAAATCTTTTCTAGGCAAAATTAACTTTGTAAGGAGGTTCATTCCTAATTTTGCTGAGCTGTTAAAGCGTGTTACCTCCATGTTGAGAAAAGGAGTAGAGGTAAAATGGACTAAAACAGCAAGAAAATCTTTTGAGTCCATCAAGAAGGCTATTATGGAAGCTCCCACATTAACAAGTCCTGACTATAGTAAGAAGTTTCACCTGTTTTCATTTGCCTCTGAGGATACCATTACAGCCGTTCTGTTGCAGCAAGATGAAGAAGGTTCAGAGCATCCAGTGGCATTTTTCAGCAAGAATTTGAGGGATGCTGAACTAAGCTATGAAATTATAGAGAAACAAGCATATTCTCTTATTAAATCCTTAAAAGCTTTCAGAGTTTATATCTTGCATTCAAAGATAATTGCATATGTGCCTTTGGCTGCAATTAAAGACGTCCTAACGCAACCTGATGCTAATGGAAGAAGGGCTAAGTGGATTGCAAAAATGATTGAGTTTAACATAGACTTGAGGCCCACCAAGCTGGTAAGAGGTCAGGGGCTTGCCAAGTTGATGGCTGAAGAAAATTGCAGACATTTAGACATTGATCTCTTGGGCACGATTGCAGAAGATGGTCAAGTACAAGAAGAAAAAAGCGCAGCTGAAACAAAGAAAAAATAGTCGGTGGCCGAGAATCTAGCTTCATGTAATTGGTATGCTACAATAATTAGTTTTTTGTTGAAGCTATAAATCCCTTCGAGCTTAAGCATAAGTCAAGCTAGAACGTTAAAACTCAGGGCAGCAAAATATTGCATCAATAATACCCTGCTCTATTGGAGGGATCCATCTGGGATATTTCTAAGGTTTCTAGACAAAGAGCAGTCAAGAGAAGTCATGCAGTAGTTTCATTCCAGCGAGTGTGGAGGGCATCATTATTGGAAAACTACAGCTCACAAAATTCTCAGAGCTGGGTACTATTGGCCCACGTTATTTTCTGATGTATTGGTTTTTGTTAAAACTTGCGACAGGTGCCAAAGATTTGAAGGAAAGCAGCAGCTGAAATCCCTGCCCCTAAAGCCAATAATTGCAAAAGGACCTTTTCAGCAGTGGGGCTTGGATTTCATTGGTGAAATCAATCCGCATTCCAGTGGCCAGCACAGGTGGATATTAGTTGCCACTGATTATTTTACCAAATGGATTGAAGCAGTCCCTACAAGGAAGGCTGATCATAATGTGGTCATGAAGTTTTTAACAGATAATATCTTCAGCAGATTTGGTTGTCCACACAAATTAGTCACAGATAATGCAGCAGCCTTTAGAGCAAAGGAGTTGGTGGAAATGTGTGATGCAATGGGCATTAAACTTGTTCATTCCACCTCTTATTATCCACAAGGAAATGGTCTAGCGGAATCCTCTAATAAAAGCCTGATCAGGATAATTAAAAAACTATTAGAAGACAATAAAAGGAATTGGGATTCAAAGCTCAAGTATGCACTATGGGCCGACAGAGTGACCATTAAGAGATCTATAGGGAGTTCTCCATTCAACCTGGTATACGACACTGAGGTTGTATTCCCAATTCAGTTAACTCTCCCTCTGGAAAAATTCCTTCAAGAAGAACAGAATGAGGAAGATGATATGGCTAACAGAATCACTAATTTGATAGAGTTGCATCAGATTAGAGAACAACTCGTAGAAAGAGTTGCAGCACATCAGAGAAGCATCAAGGAAGCCTTTAACAAGAAGGCAAAAGCAGTTAATTTTCAGGTTGGAGACTTGGTGCTGAAATGGGATGCACTAAAAGAAAAGAAAGGCAATCATGGGAAATTTGATGCTTTCTGGACTGGCCCTTTCATCATCTCACAGATTCAAGGGAACAATACCTTCATACTGAAAAGTATGGAAGGTGAAGCAGTTTTTGATGGCCCAATCAATGGGCGTTTTCTGAAAATCTATATTTTTTAAGGTCTATGGCCTTAAACGCTGTAAATATTTTGTTGTTATCAGTTTTTGCAAGCGAAGTTGACTCCATGCCTAATGGAACACTAGTAATTTTTCCTAATGTATTTTCAGCTAGGAAGGCAGTGGTCTACAGGTTCTTAAGACCTCACAGGGAGGATCTCATCCCCAGAAGGAGCCAGTGTTAGCTCTGCTACATACTTCAGCTTTTGGGAGGACCAAATATCAGCTTGGCCATGTGTTTATGCTCAGAAAGACAGATCGCAGCAGTCTTCTCTTCCTTTTTCCTTCATGCCCATTATACTCTTAATAATCCCGCTATTTCCGTTTTCTTCCCTTTGCGGTGCTATTTGATCGCTATCGCACATTTTCCCACTACCTCCTATCGCCCCTTGTCTTCCGCCCCTGCGATATTGTGATGCGATCGGATTGCTATCGCATATCGCAGCCATGCATGTTAAATCTCTGTCCTCGTCTTCCGCACTGCGATAATGCGATTCGATGTAGCGCTGCAATGCGATGCAATATAATCACTATCGCAAATCGCAGCCATCTATGTCTTAAAGTTTCACCGTGTCTTCTGCCGATTGCGATTTCGCGATGCAATCTAATCGCAAATTGCCCAATCCGACAATTGTATCAAGGCTTCCCCCTTATGTCTTCCGCCGATGTGATATCAGGTGTCGGACCCGATATGACTCACCATTTCTTTGTATAAAATCTCATTTCCATTTGTCCACCTCCGATAGTATATTTGCCATGTTTCATAGCTTTCACCGCAAGACAATCTTCGCCATCCAATGGTTAATAGCTATGACCGGCCCATCGCCCATTTTCAATGTCATATTTGTATTTTAGCAGCCCTGTGCACCCGAAAAAGGAAGGCATCTGTGATCCAAATACTCTCTATAGTTAATATTTCAGCTACCACATTCAAGAACATAATGGCCGAAGGACAGAAGGACGACCTCGAGCAGTGAAAAGAATTTATCAGGCATGAAATTTCATCCATGTTTTACTTGATCTGCCCGAGCAGGACTGCAGAGCACCAGAAAGAGTAGATTTTGTCCATAAAAACAGTCAAAATGTATCAAAGCCCATAACATTTTGTAAATATGGTTGGTGATCCATTAAGACACCTCCACGCATACCCTAACAGAGATTTTTTGTAAACAAACTCTATATATACTGAGAAAAACTCTATAAGCTGAGTGCAAGTTTGCTGTTAGTTCCAACTTCTGGAGATTGTAACTACTATGTGACCTGCAGCGTCTGGTCTTCATTCCCAACCAATACAAACTTCTTTTGTTGTTACTTGCTCACTTTTCACTTCTTCTATGTTCTAGGTTGTGCCTGTTTTACATGTATTTCATGGTCTGTAAATGTTTAGCATCAGAGGGGCTGTCATCCTGCCTCTGTGTTAGAATTTAGTTGTATCATTGAAATTTCTTGCAGGTGTCTGTTGTTTTAATACCAGAGAGTTGTCATCCTGTCTGCGTATTAGATACTAGATTTACAGACCTCTTAACTGGTTGCAGCCGGCCATCACAGGGTCATGTGCATCTATTGGTGTGGTCAGTCTTCTCCATTATCACCTTATTCTTAAGCTGTGAGTAATTGGTGGTTAAAAGCCTTGTAATTTGGGGGTGTTCACCCTTGTTTGGGGTAAATAATAGTAGGAGTGGTTATCTGGCTTGAATGTGCAGCATTTCTTTCATTCATCCATCATTTTATCCAACAAAAAATTGTTGAGTTTGTAATGTTCCAGAGCATCACTGATATACAACCTAGGTGAGTTTCTCGAGGTGATAACATGCCCCATAGAAGACCATTATTGTTATTATTGTGCCCCTACATTATTATTGTTATGTTGACTCTGATTATATTATGACCCCTTAGACTCCTATATATAGATAGGAGGTCCTTTCATTTGGATCATCCAAGAATTATTCATTTGTGTAATGTAAAGGAGGTTGCCCCCTCGAAGTGGCTAAATTCTAAGGCGTTGATCTCTCTTTTCTATCTTTTTGTGAGCTGGTTTCATAACATTTTTCTAAACCTATCCACAACAACATATAAATAGTCATGACCTTTCCTAGATTTAGGCAGTCCAACAAAGTCCATGGAAACACTTTCCCAAGGGTGAGAAGGAACTAGTAGTGGAGTGTACAAGCCTAGTTTTCTATTGTTGGGCTTGCTTTTAGCACACATGGTACACCCTCTTACATATCTAGAAACTATCTCGTTTATTTTCGGCCAATAACAAAATCTTTGCAGCTGTGCAACCGTTTTACTTACACCAAAGTGACCTGATATTAGAGAAGTGTGTGCTTCTCGAATTATCTTTACTCTTTCAGTTTGTGAATGCATAGCTTCCCACAATGATATAAGAGTTGGTCCTTAATATGATAATCCAATTCTTCTACTTGTTTGCCTTGACTTAAAGTTGCATATACATCTTTAAAATCTATATCTTGAGCATATTGTTCAATGTAGCTCTCATGCAATACTGAATTATTCTTAAGTATAATAGATTCATTTATAATTGGTCTAGGTAAAATATCTGCAACTTTATTGTGTATGCCTTTTTTATATCTGATGACTAAATGAAATTGTTGTAGAAAACCCATCCATCTATAGTGTCTTGATTGCTGCAACTTAGTTTGGGAGTGTAGATATTGAAGTGGTTGATGATCAGTATGTATAACTGTCTCTTTGCCCATTAAGTAATGTTTCTACTTTTTCACACTCTATACTAATGCATACAATTCTTTATCATATGTGGGATAGTTAACTACTGCAGAATTAAATGTCTCAAAATGATAACATATGGGTTTAATGTGCTGCATCAACACTACTCCCATGGCATAGTCATTGGCATCTGTTTCAATCTCAAATGGTCTTTGAAGATCGAGTAGTGCTAGTACTAGTGTTGTACTAATCTTTTCTTTCAAGGTGTCGAAGGCTTTCTGCTATTTGCCTCCCCACTGAAACACCTTGTTTAATCCTGTTAAAGCATGTAAGGGAGCTGCAATTAAGGAAAAGTTAGAAATAAACTTTCTCCAATATTGTGCTGCTCCTAAGAAGCTTCTAACTTCTGTAGTAGATTTGGGTTTAGGCCAGTTTACAGTGACTGCAACCTTAGAGGGGTCTATCTTCAATTCACCACCCCCTACTATATGTCCCAAATAATTCAAATATGTTTTGCCAAATTCACATTTTGAGAGTTTAACATAAAGTTTTTCTCTTTTCAAAACATCCAGGGTCTGTGTAACATGCTTTAAATGTTCTTCCCGTGTTTTTCTAAATATAAGAATGTCAACCAGATATAAAATAACAAAATCATCAAGAAAAGGTCTGAGTACATCATTCATTACTCTCATGAAAGTAGCAGGAGCATTAGTTAAGCCAAAAGGCATAACCAACCACTCATACAATCCCTGCTTTGTTTTGAAAGCAGTCTTCCATGCATCTTGTTCTGCAACTCTGACATGATGATAGCCACTATGCAAGTCTAACTTGGAAAAATAAATAGCTTCTTTTAACTAATCTAATAGAACATCTATGCGAGGAAGGGGATAACGATTTTTTATCGTTATCTTATTCAGTGCTCGGTAATCAATGCACATTCTCCACGAGCCATCTTTCTTTTTCACCAAAACGATTGGAGACCCACATGGTGATGTGCTAGGTCTGATGAACCCCTTCTCGAGCAGCTCCTATACCTGCTTCTTGATTTCTGAATTCTCTAAAGCGGACAACCTGTAGACTCTGATGTTAGGCAATGGAGCATCTTGTTGCAAATTAATATCATGCACTATTTCCTTTTTGGGTGGCAGACCTTTAGGTTCTTGAAACAATGCATCATGTTCTGAAACAAATTTTTCTAAATCAGCTTGTTTTTTAGCATCACAACCCTCAAATACATTAGTTTTATTAGATTTATTTTCCTTTACAACCATCAGTAAAAATTGTTTGCATGGATTTAAAATTCATTTCATCTGCCCTGAGTTTATGAGAGTATAATTATTCTTGAGCTTATGAGCTCTTACAATATATTCAATTCCATCTTTAATGAGTAGACACTTGTTCTCAGCTCTATAGAAAATAGCTTTTATATCATACAAGTAAGGACTTCCTAAAACAATTCCACATACGTCCAAAGGAACTACATCTAACTCAACCTCATCTACAAATGTTGACCCAAAAGAAAACTTAAGTTTACATTCTCTTGTCACTTGTAGCTTTGCTTTATCACATAGCCAACCTAATGGATATGGTTTCTTGTGAGGTGTGGTTAGTAATCCCAACTTCTTTACAATTGCTTCAGAAATTAAATTTACTTGTGAGCCACTATCAAACAAAGTATCAATCTTTTGATGATTGGAAATAACTCGAATATGAAAAAGTTCACGTCTTTTCCTCTCATTTTCTTCATTATCAGTAGATTGTGCAGAATTACTAGTAAACGATTCAAAATTTTTACCTTTTATACCTGTGGCTGCGATTGTTGCTTCATCTCCTGAGTCTGACCCCAAATCTTTTTGAATAGTTGCAGCAGTCTTCTTCTTCTTGCCCTCAAACTTCTTAGGTTTCAGCTCCGGATGCAGAATCCAACAATGTTCATCATCATGCCCATCCTTCTTACAGTGAGTGCATGAGGACTTGCTCTTCTATACAGTGTTTGTCTTCCTCTCTTTCCATTTCTCTTTTATTTTCTCCTTATTTTTCCTTGCGGTGGGTTGGGATGATCCCCCAACTTCTGGGTTCCCATTCTTACCTCTAGCTTCTAGATGTGTAGCCTGAACGGATACCTCATCTATGCTAGTGGGATTAAACATGAGGATAGTGTGCCTCATGTAGCTGTGTAGACCACCTATATACTTCAACAGAGTCTCAGGTGAGTCTAAAGAAATTCCTAGAATCAAAGCTCTTTTCCTAAATTCTTGAGTGTAACCTTGTACACTTTGCCCTTTTAATTGTCAAAGAGTTTGCTAGCTCATCATGGATTTCTGCATGTAGGCTAGTGGATAGAATTGCTTTTTAATTGCAGAAACAAATTCACTCTAGACAGAAAGAATCTTACCATGTTTCTTCATGTCAGCTTGTGTCCTGCCTTCCCACCATACCAAGGCAGTGCCTCCAAGGCGTAGGCTGGCCAGCTGAATCTTACTCTTGTCTGAGTCGATGCTTTGCACTCTATAATAAACATCAATCTGTCTGATCCAATTATCCAGCTTCTCTGCATTCAACTCTCCATCATATATTGGTAAATCAAATTTAACATCTAGTTTAATCAAAGATGACTTCTTTTTATTTTCAAGGCTATTAAGAGGCGTGAGAAATTTTTCTTCCTTCCTTTTGCCTTTGGAGTGGTCATGGAGGAGAGATTCTTCTACTCCTTTGTCTTGTTTGGAGCTTGATGAATCTTCATCTCTATGTTTCTTGAAGTCCCTATACATTTCCTCCACCATGGATCTTAGGGCCATAAAACTATCCGTGAACTGGGAGTCTGATTCCAAGGGATTTTCTTTTGACATTTTCCTCTTAAAATAGACTCTTCCAATTTCCGGGTTAGTTTCAGCCAATTCTCCTTCTCCTAATTTAAGCTTTGATCTAGTTAGCATTCAACAAAAAAATCCAGCACGAGCTTGTCTAACCTTAATAACCTAGATCTCTAATACCTCTTGATCTGGAATTTATCCAGGATAAAGAATGAAAGGTATTACAGACTCGTGTGCATGGATGTGCCTATGTTACTTTATGCAATGGATCGATAAGATTGCGAAATACATAGACACTGAGGCAATCAGAGAAAACATCACAGTCAAACATGTAAACAAAACAAGTTTAATAAGGAGTTCACCCAATGCCCTTGGGCTACATCTCCTGGTCTAGCCTTTCAGTGGTGGCCTCTCTATTATGTTTTCAAGCAGAGTTTTTACAACAGTGAGCTCGATTCGAGACTCACTAAACAGAATGAAGTCAGTAGGAATGGAGTGCATAGACTCTCCTTACCGAAACTTGACCTCTGAGGGTCACAACAGTATGATAGGCCTATACCGAGGAGCTTGCTTGAACCTCCCAAGCCTTCAATGGAGTACATAGACTTTCTGACTCTCTCTGGCTCTATCTGGCTTGATGCAGCCTTCAGGTCAGCTCGGCTTCTACTCTCTGTTCTCTGCTATTAGCTTTTTGCGTCTCTTCGCTGTCTGCCTCTTATTCTGCTTCTGTCAGTTCATGGCTTTAAAGTCAGTCTGCTATTTGACTACTCATTTCCGCTTCCCAACCTTCTGGTTTCCTTTCCTCTTTCCGTTCGAATTCCCCTGCTCTGCGTCATCAACACTGGGTAATGCCTTGCAGGGAGGTGGCCACCTATTTGCTAACGAACTGGGTGACAGATTCCCTGAATCATACTCGAATGGCCGTTAAATCTATTTGCTTCAAGATCGCCCACGAACACGAATCGTTTGCCAACTCATCATCCACGTTGAATGTCAAATCCCTGTCATCTTGCTTTTTGACCTGTCAAATCTGGTCGGTCATCGGGACGCATCTCCGCCGTTGATCTAGACCCCCCAAATCCTACGGTTGTCCTTCATATCGGGCAGACAAGTCGCACGACATTTACCCATCCGATGCGGACGGTTTTCTCTCTCATCCTCCGGACGCGTGTCACTCGATGTGTGGCATCGGGCGGGAGTCAGTCAAAACGGCTTACCACCTTGAAGCCTTCCGATATCCTGCCGGTTTTGGGGAATCCCGCGCTACGGAACCGAAACAGTTACTTTTCTGAGTTTTATAGCATTTTCAGGTCCGAGCATTTCAAGGCTTTCCTTCACTGAGGGGGACGCCTTGCGATACACGATTAGTGCTAATCACGTATCAGAATCCACATCTGTTTCCTGAATTAGCCTCTGGTTTTGCCAATTTTGTGCCATTGCGCTTTACCATGGGCCAATGGTCTGCGCGCTCGACTAAGGGTCCTCGTTGCTCTGCTCTGGCCACAACTGTAATTGTTATGAGGATTCCTTTTGATAGCTTCGATCTTTTCTAGGACTTGAATCTTTTAGTATAATTTGAAACAGTCATCAAAACTTAGAGAGTTTTTAGGATCCAATTTATATCATTCAACCATGAATTCCTGGAGCTTGTTGAATACCTGATCCTAAGTCTTCAAGAGATATATCCATGTCTTATGGGAAAAGTCATCAATAAATTCCGCATAATACAATGAGCCACCCAGTGATGTCACAAGCATAAAACCACATACATTAGAATGAATTAGATCCAAAGTTTCCTTAGATCTATTGCCACCACTTGGAAAAGGTTTCTTAATGTTCTTTCCATGAGCACAACCTTTGCATACACCATCGTTCTTCATCTACAGTTCAAGAACCCCTGAAACTATTTGACTCAACTTAGGAAATTTTCTATAAGGAATATGTCCATAACTTCTATGTCATAGTTCATTTGGATTGATCTCATCATGTACTAATGCTTGAGTTGGTTGACTCACAAGTCTATACCACCTTGCATCACGAATCCCAATAACCCTAGCATCATCTATACTAGAGACCTTGGACCAAAAATGTAGTCTTCCATCCATAAAAAAAAAACTCTATCTCTTTTATTTTCCAAACAATAAATAGAAACAATATTCTTCTTCAAACTTGGTATGCAAAGTGCATTGTTGAGATGCATATTGTTACTAGATTCCAGCTCTATGGATACCTTTCCAATTCCTTTGATTGCATAGCTATTATTGTCTCCAAGATCAACTCTTTGGGACAACCTCTTTTCCATTATGCTATACATATTTCCACATTCTACGTCATGTGTCTTGATGCTCCACTACATACCAACCACATGTCATCATCATTTGAAATGGAACCTATTAGAGCAGAGAAATAAAATAAATCCTTGTCACCTTTGGTTTTCTTTCGTTTCTCATCTTCAACATTTGTTGCAGAAGCATGTTGTTTCCCCTTTCTCTTCTTATTAGCCATATTAGGACAATCTCTCTTGAAATGTCCATATTCCTGACATCCATAACACTGTATCTTTGATAAATCCTTCTTCTTAGAAGAGGATCATTATCCTGACTTCTTGTGTTGAGGACCAAACTTATTCTTTCCCTTATTCTTTAAATGAGTTGCAAAGGCTTGAGCTTCCCCTTCTTGACGATCTCTTGACATCAACCTTGTTTCTTCTTGAGCACAAGATGCCCATAGTTGTTCAAATGAAGGAGCTTCTTTCCAACTGCTTATGCTTGCTACAAATGCATTCCATTATCTAGGAAGACCATTGAGGGTTGTGGTTACAAGTTCTTGATCTGGAATGGATTCTCCAATTTCTCGAGTTTGACCTCTAATATGGGAATTCCTCACAAAGTATGAAGCCACGGTCTCATCATTAGTCATCCTTGTATTTCAAAGTTCATTCTTCAAACTCATGGATTGGCCAACATTCTTTATAGTATATAGATTTGTTAGGGCATAGGGAATCAAATGATCTCTAATGGAGTCTACTATAAGACTCATGGAAATGATTTCATCCTCTTTGAACTTCTCTTTTCCTTTGGTATCAGCTGGTTCAATAGTATTTCCTATCACAATGTCCAAAACCTTGTTCTCAACAAGAATACTATCTATTAGAGGGCCGACTTGACATTGTGGAGACATAAAAGAATAATTTTCAAAAATATAATTTCCCTCTTTTGAAACCAACATGAAGAACATGTCTTGTATTTATCAAAACATATTTTTGAAGGGCTAAAAACATTAACTAGAAAGACCAACCATAACTACAAAATTCAAAAGAATGAACACTAACACATATCTCAAATTGTTGTCATTATAGACACTATTGTGTAGCAAAAGAGAAAAAGTCTTCGAATTCTAGAAGCTAAATAGTCTATGTTAAAGAATATGATCTATAAACTTAATAAATGCTAACACTCAACTTTGAAGAGAAAATAATCCAACAAAATAGTTAAAACACATGGACTTGGGCAAAGCAAAATCTTACCATGCAATAACAATCAAAACAAAACACTAACAAACATGTTTTTTACTAACCTTATTATATAAAATCATATTAATAATTTTTTTATACAATCTACATTGCTAAAAATATTTTAAAATCATTGGTTTTGAATTCCCTCTATTAAAAATTTATTATTTTGTTAATGATAATGCTTTTTATTAAAAGACAACTGTAGTTTTTATTACTAAGCTACCCAACTTTGTTGCAACTTATTAGTCCCTGCCATCTGGCAATGGCATGGGACTATAGTAATCAAAATTTCGAACTTAGTATTAGTTCAACTATTTTTACCCAAAGTTTTTAAGTGGACACTGCATACTTTACATATTTTACACTGCATTTTATTTCGCAGTCTTATTTGGCCTCTTCCTGAGGCGAGGAGGCAAAACCATATCATATATTTATCTGTTTGCTCGGCATTTTGAAACTGGTTGCTTGGCATTTTGAAACTGGTGAACTAATGTAAGCATTAGTCGATAACATTAAATGCTAGCTCATAAACAACCGCTATTGGGTATTAGTATAAGTTGAAATTCACATTACAGTCTGGAGACAGGTCATCCCTACCGTGTCAAACCATCCCTGTCGTGTCAAAATTGTAGTTTGCATGAGAGAAACCTACTTTACTTGTGTGCCTCTCCAATACAAAGAGGCGATAAAAACACAGAACGAGTTTGATTAGAAGGTGAAAACTGAACATTCTTGGGCTCTCTCAGACTTGTGCCTCTGAGAAACCTGGAACATGAGCAAGAACCTGTGCTAGAACATGAGCAAGAACCTGTACTGGAACATGAGAAATAACCTGTGCCTCTACGAGTGGAACATGAGAAAGAACCTGTCTGACCTCTACCTCTGTGAGTTCTGGAACACCTCTCTTGTTGCTCCTCTCTATAGTGGTGTATGATGGTTCTTTTGTCCCAGTGGTGTATGACGGTTCTTTTGTCCGAATTTATTTTGTCGGACTTGTGCCTTTGTGAAATCTAGAACATGAGCAAGAACTTGTGCCTCTGCGAGTGGAACATGAGCAAGAACCTGACACCCAGCGATTAGCAAAGCTATGTATGCATATTGTATGCATATTGACAGTATAAAGGCGCATAAACCAACCATTGATATAACCACTTAAGATACACATAACTGCATATAAGCCATAGAGAAGGGAGGAGCTAACGCAGGAGTGGACCATCAACAGGAACATAGAGAGCTAATTAGGATAGGAATTAGCCACAGTGGATAGGGAGAAACAACACAAAAGGGAAGGAATGGGTGATTCAAGTGATTTTGTTTATCCAGCCGTTGTTTTTTATGATTCAATTGCATATCCTCCAGTTGGTCTCTAATTGGTTCAGCGGATTCCAACAATTTCCATAAATTTACAAATTTATTTGCAAATTTTCATTCAATTTTCACTCTATAGCTTAGCTAATGCAAATTTGATTTGATTGTTTTCAATGAAAACAAAAACTAAAAAAACAGACATGAAGCTAACTGCTGGTTTTCTTTTTAAGAAAACTGCTTCAGCTAGGAACAAGTACTAGGATAGGATATTTACCTCTGTTAATGAAGCTTTCACATCCAACTCTCGATTGATCGGATGATGAGTGCTATATGGCACCTTATCCAGCTGAATATGACCCATCCTACTGAAATGACTTATTTGGCTCGGCCAGAAGCCACCCCCCTTTCAACCCGCTAAGGTTTTGAAACTATGATCAATTTGCTTTTTGTATTCAATATCTAAGATTGGCTGGTAAAATGACCAATCAATCCTGAACCAGGGTTAGACTAGTTCCTCCCATCCATTAGCTGAATGCACGGTCTAAAGTCTGAGGGCACTGGACTAGAGCACGACGGAAAGAACAGGGCAAGCCAACCATCCTGATAAGAATCAGTGGTCATTAAAAACACTGCTACACAGGCATATGAGACCATCTCAGCCAGAGCCTCATTTATACAAACCTCTCGAGACAACATTGTTCAGATGATGAAAATATCAAAGCTTTGGAACATGCTAATCAAGAATTGAGGAACAAATGTGATGTTGCATCCGCCAGAGCCCAAGACTTGCTCTCTTTAAAAAATTATGCATTGAAATCAGTTAAGGAGCTCCACACAACTCATAATGAACTGTATTGAATTGTACACTCATGCAGATGAGCTATGGAGAAGCTTCATCATTGTTGTCTTATCTCTTTTTATCAAAGGCTTATGATCATATTTATTTAAGGCTGCGTGTTCAGAGAACGCATGGTTCAGTAAATAAATGTGTGGTTCAGTAAATAGACACATTGTATCTAACGTTCAGGTGGTCCTTTCAACAATATTAACGGTGTAAGCGATGTCTGCAATTGAAAACCAGGGTGGTGGAAGCGATGTCTACAATTGAAAACCTGGGTGGAAACCCAATTCCAAATGCATAACCTTCCATCTGGATCAAGTGTGGCTCCTCTTTTGGATGGTTGTCTGAATAGGTGGCATTGGCCCGTGAGGTTTTGGATGTGAACCTACAGCTATCTTTGCACGAAGCCAAGTTTGTTACTTACCTAACAAATCTCGGTAGCTAATTTATATAATCTTAGCTATATTCACATATGAGCCATAACATAGAGTGACTCGAGAAATCCCATCCAAATTTTCAATTCTTGGTGTAATATTGACCTGTTGGCAGCCCATCTTCGGTATAGAATATATTCGTTGCTTCGTTACAGCACCCACTCGTACTGAGAGATTAAAGCCTTAGGGTAGTTCCCCCACATCTTCTTTATCTGTACCCATGTAGGATCAGCTTTATATGCCAAAGTAAATAGATGACTCGTGACATTGAGACTCATAATCTCGCATTATGCTACACTGGCTATAGGATAATTAGCGTAGGAGAAACTATAAGGAGAGATAGGGTTTCTTGTAAGCTGGTAGGCCAGTAATACTTGACCTAATAAGAATGATACGGGTTAACCATATATGCATAGAAGAATTAGGCGGGATGAATATGCTAGAATTAGACAGGGCTCTAATTATACAGGAGTTTGTTCCCCCGACTCATTAACAAGATGATGATCTCTTCGCTCTGCTCTATAAAGCTATCAACTCTCCCGAGCGGTTCACCCTTTGATGACTTTCCAATGAACATATCACTCATATTTCAGGGCATAGGAGGGCTAAAAACCATTAGGCAAATTACCAAGCCAACCAGCAATACATGAAATGAAAGCTTATTTGTAATCTGGTCTAGCTTGAGTGAGGGGAAGAAAGAGAAATAAAATTATCATGACTTTCATACCATTGATTTTGATTTCGGATTGAACTACAGCTAAGAATAAGTCTCATTAAGAACTAACAACTATTTTCTAACGCGAGTAACAACACCAATATGAAACTAGTTGGACAGAGATTGAACTGAACTACAAAGTCTATTCTATATAGATAGTCATTACAAGGTTTCTAATCAAGCAATGCACCCTGTCGGTCAAGTTCGGTACCCTTATCTTGCCCATTGCTCCTCAGAAGAGGCCATAACCTTAGCCAGTTCCTCGGGGTGGAATCATTGTTGGTTCACAGATGATGCCCTTGGTCATCTCCTGCTAACCAAACTATCTCTATCTCATCACCACAGGTCACATGCTCACATGAATCTATCTAATCCAATCTTATAAGTCTAATATATATCGTTCCGTTAAGGATTTACGGGCATAAGACGAGGACATGGGAGACTACTTTAATAAGCTGATTCGGGCATTGGGGCAGACTTCATTAAGAGCATGAGAGAGCTACCCTCCGCTACCAGGACATCAAAGAGCGGGCATTACATAAAAAGGCGACCGATCAACTTAGATAAATAGTAAGGCCATTACCAAGAGCAACCATTCTACTGAAATCTGTATCAACAGATCTTCCCATTGTTGTATTAGTAGTGGAGTAAGCCTAGGGGGAATTATAGGCATTGACTATGGCGGTCTCCCACTAAACTAACAGGTGTGTGCTGCTCCCAGAATCTTCAAGATGCCAAACAAAACATCTCAGACATATGGACTTATAGAAACATTGGATTTCTCTTATTGTGTCCATCTGATACTCGGGAATACTGCTATTGAATTTTCCAATATCACCCTGTATATGAAGTCATTGTGTGCTGGAAAGAATGCCTCTGCAAATATCAAACAAGAACATCAATCAGTATGTTGGTTCAACCGCATCAATAATGCATGAAGTCCATGAACATAATAGCAAGAATACTTATCTTTAAGAATTATCACCAAATGATTGCAGGAGAAGGATGTTTCTCCCAACCATAGGTTGTCACTTCGTGCCTTGGAACTCCTTTTTATTTCATTTAGGATGCGCAAGCAGGCTCGACCTTAGGGAGAGGAACTACAGAACTTCTTAGATTCAAAGGTTTCCTCGTGAATAGTTTAGTACGGGAACTGGATAGAAGTAGTTTTCAGGTAAAGCTCACTATTGATTGTTTATGGCCGATCGATCTTGGGTGGGATCCAAGCATCGTACTAACTATTAGAGGGACAGGCTGTATCTCAAGCTTGGGCTTTAATGCATCTGCATTTGGAGGGGTTATTGTGTGCTGGAAAGAATGCCTCTGGAAATATCAAAACGCATCTGCATTTGGAGGGGTAATAGGACCCAATAATGCAATTGAAGGATGTTGCCACTAAACTGCTCATCATCTGGGAAACTATGATACTGAATTGTCCATCCGAAAAAGAAGTGTTGTTTGGTGATCCTGAACGAAATTTGAAACAGAAAGTCTATGAAATCCTTGAAGGCTTCAGCTCTTGAAAATACAATGAAAAATTGTGCAATGCTGCAATTCGATTTATGTTTTGTGCTCACGCTCTTTAAGATCTTCATCTACAACCTTTTGCTTTAAATTCTCAAATCCCTATTTTCATTTTTATCTGTCACTGAGGGAGTTTCTGGTATCAACATTGAGGGTGAACAGGGAGATTGAATGGCATCCAATGCATGGTCGTTGCCAACATTAGCTTTCACTAGAGATTGGGATTTACAAGTATAGTCACGGAATAGCTCAGAAATTCTGAGAGACAATGGTCAAACAATATTATGTTTGCACTGTTTGTTGCAATCTGAAATCTCTAGTTCTGAGAGACAATGGTCAAACAACATTATGTTTGCACTGTTTGCTGCAATCTGAAATCTCCAGTTTGTGGAGCCAACAACCAATGGTTCGAACTGAAAATCTCCTCTGTGTGGCACCTCAAAGAACCGTACTTGCCTACCGTTTCCTGTTCCTTTCCCAGTTCCCGATGCAAGGTAGGGACTAGCTGCCATGCAGCCTCCCTTGTTTTTAATATGAATATTAATTATTTCTTAAAAAAAATAGCAAAGAATAATTTTAGTTTTATTATGTTTGATTCGGTAGCTTGGCCAAAAATTATGATAAATATAGAATGCATGGTGCTATAACATTAGTGAAATTAGATTATTCAAATACCATAAACACATGGTTTGGATAGATAGGATAGGAAGTGTTATATAATTAAAGATAATGATATGAAAAATGAAAGTGTAGTTTAGTTATTAAATATATATTTATTTCTTATGGAATTTGATAATATAATTATTGAGATTTTTTATTATTTAAAATGTAATTTTAGTACAAGAAGTTTTTTAACACATTAAATTATCCATGTTATATAGTTTAAATTTACAATTCCAATAATTTTTTGTGAAATTTTAAATAAAATTAACTAGAAAATATATTAAAAAAAACTAAAAAATATTGAAATAAACTAAATTAGAATGAAAATGAATTAAACTATTAACTTTTCAAAAACTATAACACTCTACAGTACTAGTCTGTTTACACTTCAACTTTTTCTTGAAGAGGAGATGCCAGTGAGAGTAGTGTAAAGAGACTATAATTTCACTTAGAAAATAATAGAAATTTTAGTGAGATTTTGAAAAAAATAGATTGAAACTTTTTGAAATTTTTGTTATAGCTTTAAGATTTTGAATGTGTTGGGATTTTTTAATAGTGCTGAATTTATTTCCACCATTAAAAAAACTATTCAATCACTTTAATAGTCAAATTTTTTCAAAATTTTCTTCCCGAATTCTAACCAAAAATTTACTGTCCAGCCCAAATTGTAGACTCGGTAGACAATGCCGACGTGAGTGCGGTTGGGTATGGTAAATTGAATGTAGACCATACTTCACCTCAGAGTTGTCACAGCAAGTGGAGCCACTGCGTACATAATTGAAAACTTTGTAAGGTCGGGTTGGTAATCAGAGGGATATAAATGGGCCATGTCACTGTCATGATGGTTGGATGATATTTCTTGACTCTTTGGTATTTCTGGGGCATTCGCAGGTACAGCTCGAGCATGGTACCGTGTTTTACATTTTGTTAGTTATAAACCTGTCATTCTCTGATCGTTTTTCCCCGTCAATAATGGTTCAAGTCAGTCAAGAAGGTAACCCAGAAAATTAAAATATCCAACTTTAACTATAGTATATTAACCTTTGATACGGATGTCCCTAATATATCTTTAAACAATATCAAGTCAGTCAAGAAGGTAACCCAGAAAATTAAAATATCCGGGTCTATTAACCCTTGGTACGGATGTCCTAAATATATGTGTAAAAAAATCAAATTAAAAGGGAAAAAATCAATTTTACCCAATATAAACCATTTGCGTTGTTTAAACCATTTCAGTTTTAAATTTTATTTTTATTGTTTATTTCTTTTCTTTTTTAATTTGGGTGATGTTTAAGTTATTTTTAGTCTTGGGGTTCACGTAATGGAGATTAAAAAGTGTACACCTCGCGACTACAATCACTTTATCATGTCAAAATACTTTCTATTTTGGAAAAATGAAATTAAAAATAAACATTTTTAAGCACGAAAAAACTATATATTTGTATTATAATCAAAAATTGTTATATATAGAATGATAATATTGTTGCCAGATAAGCCGTAGTTTGAATACTCGTCCTATCTTGAAACTCTCAAAGGATGTAATATCCAGAAGGAGTTGTCTATAATGTGACTTTTTGGAGATTCCGGTGACGGAATCAGGCGGAAGAAATTGAGGTTAAATCTTGATTTGTTGCAGTTAAAATGGTTTTTTAACTGCATATTTGGATTCAGCACCCTGAAAAACCCCTTGGACGCTTTCATTGTGCAGAAACTAGCTATCAAACTTGCGATTCCAATAAATTCCTGCCGGATTTCGACCGGAAAAACCCGCCGGAAAGGCTTTCAAAAAATCGCGTTATAGACAACTGCATATCCAGAATACACGTCCCATCTTGAAACTCTCAAAGGATGTAATATCCAGAATTACATGCCCGGAAGTTGTGTGTTGTTTTATCAGATGTAAATAGTGCTCCAAATGTTTCAATTTACCACAAGAGTATGATGCAAATAAGGAAAGAAACTAAACAGCTAGTAACTATAGAAGCCTTTATATGTGCATAAGACAATAAAAAAAACCAAAATTTCTACCATAAGTTATATGCTATATGTCTTGAAATTGGAAATCCTGGATCTGGTAGATATTGCTGTTTTTCTTTATCTGCATTCTCCATATACCTTGCGGCAAGGAAAGACCCATTTTAGATATAAATATTCTAATGTTTAATATTTTTTGAATTAAAATGAATTAACAATTTGTCTTACATGGTGTAGAATAGTTAGTGATAGGGTGTTTCATTAAGACCTTCATTGTTGTAAAGGTTGCTGATTCTAAATTTTGTGAGCACAAATCCAACCATGAGTATATTGACCAAATGTGGTTCCTAGATAATTTTGACATCTTAAATACTCTTGGATCATAATTATTAAATTAATTAATTTTATAAATTGGTAAACATATTACATGCCCCCATCCCACCTAATTTTTTATTTTTTTTAGGCCAAGCAAAATTACCCTAGAGAGTCTTTAGGATTACATTGAATATTTATAAAAGAGAAGAAAGAGAAATGAAATTTAAATTAGAATTATCTACAATGCTTGACAACAACTACAAATCATTAGAAAAAAAAAATGATAGCGCTTGAGATTGAACTACAAGAAATGAAAAATAGGATGCAAGAAATACAACACAAAAAACAAACAATAATCGAAGAAAACTACACCCTGAGAGACAAGATTAAAGAATTAAAAGAACAACTAAATAATAATTCATCCCTAAGTAGCACAGACAATAAATTAGATATCAAACGCATAAAAGACAAAATCGACAAACTAATTGAACTAGATCATGAGCGCCCCAAAGAGCGATGAACCTTATAATTGTTCGTATACAAGAGCAAAACAATGAGGACACATTAGAAATACTAAAAGAACAATTGAAAACTAAGTCACAAATTCAAACAACTTAACTCATCAAAGAAAAAAGGGTGGGAAAGATACTTCAGCATAAATGCAGACTAGTCCATGTTATGGTAAGTCGTAATGACCATAAATTAAATATACTTAGTAAATCCCCAAGCCTTAAAGGATCAGGAATCTTTATAAATGAAAATCTTATTCCAGAAGACTAAGTTGAACTAAGGAAAGAGGTCCAAAAGGTCAAGTAGGAAAGAAAGGAAGGGAAATGGGCAATCATCAGAAATAGGAAAGCTATTATTAGAGATAGAGTCAAAAAAAAAAGCGATAAATAGGAATTAGGAACACTCTGAATTCTCTTCCGGAACTATCGTGGTTTTCCATTGCATAAAGGTCCTCTATTAACTTGGATCACAAGTGACTTTGATCTTATTTTCTTAGTTAAAACTTGGGAGCATGATGAATCTAGTCTCCCCCGCAGATAGTTTCATTCTTTGGTCAACTTGGAACAGGAAATCCTCTTGTAGAGGTTTTGGTGGTTTAGCTTGTAAATAAAAAATAATGTTTATTCTCATATTTGGCTTCATAAGATCGACCCCCTCAATCAATACATTTGGATTGAAATTTATAACCCTAACACCAATAGAATTTTTCTCACAATTTGTCATTTCACCCTTATCAACTCTATCTCCAATAAGAAAAACAACATGGATAAGGACCACCCCTTCAATACCTTAGCACAAGACATCCATAGCCTAAGGAATTAAGGTAATATGCTTTTGCTTGGGGACTTCAATGTGAGAACCACTAATAACTAAGCTACACTCCTAAGTAATAACTCTAACCCTAACCCCTTATGGCTAGATGAGGACTGTGAATTAGATAATAGATTCAAAAGAAATTATGAAGACATAAACAAGAACCTATTTGGTATTGATCTTATCAAGCTTTGTAGTTCTCAAGACTTGATAATGTATAATGGAATTAATAAGTGGCCAACTTCCAACTAGATGACTTGTCTTCATGGGTTGGGCAGTAGTGTTGTGGATTATGCGATATCTAACACCCATGTTCTCAACTGTATTGTAAATTTTGGACTCCTAAATGACCATGAACACTACAACAGAACAAGGAAATAATGCCTAAAATCGCACCGAAATTCAGTGTTTTTCAGTTCATGAATTGGGCACCTTTCCCAATGCAAAAATGGGCATGACCAAGTATGTTTTTATTAGCGCCATATTTTGAGCCGTAAATTTCTCTAGAAACAACATCGGAAATAGCCTCGGAAAAATGGCGCCATAAATAACGCCTGAAATAGCACCCCACAATTTTCTGGGAGTTGTGCCCGAATTTGCACCGGAATTAAACTTGTAAGTACTACTAGGAATTACGTCGTAAATAACACCTGGAACAGTTCCATTTTAGTGTTAGAAATAGCGCCAGGACTTGCTTCCAATTTGTCTCTTGTTTGACTTCTAGTTTAACACCCAATTTTGCTTCATGTTTTGCTTCTAGTTTTGCCTCTAGTGTGACTTCCAATTTTTCTTCCCATTTTTCTTCTAGTGTGGCTTCCAATTTTGCTTCTAGTGTGGCTTCCAATTTTACTTCGAGTTTTACTTCTAGTGTGTCTTCCAATTTTGCTTCCAGTTTTGCTTCTAATGTGGCTTCCAATTTTGTGTCAAGTTTTCCTTCTAGTGTGGCTTCCAATTTGGCTTCAATTGTTTCTTCTTCTTTTTTTGCTTCCAATCGTAGGAAATAGCGTCAGGTTTAGCATGAGGATATGTGTCTAGTTTGGTTTCTGATTTTGCTTCTAGTGTGGCTTCAAAATTTTCTTCCAATTTGGATTACATTGTTGCTTCTTTCTTTGCTTCCAAAAAATGATTATTGTTTTGAATATAGTTAATTTAATATGTTTTATTTTAATTTAATTAATTAATCATATCATGTCTCTTAAATAAGTTATATGATTATACATCATATGAATGCATTTGAAATATTTTATAGCACAACATTTATAAAAAAAATAGGGAAACAGATATCCATACAAATTAACAACATCATTATACTTATTAAATCTCCATCAAAATAGAATCTACAACATCCAGTATATATAAAATAACAAGATAATTATTGTAACATGATCATCATCTATAATTAAAACAAGTGAATCAAATATCTATAATTTAAGTGAATTTGACAACATCAATCATGAGCAGTAAATCAAAATCATCATATGTAATAAATGTGCATCGCAATCATCAACCACTTTCAACATATAAAAATTGATGAGTTAATACTAACAATATCATCATCATATATGTCTTTGGAGACTCTCTCATTACAATTCAAAAATGTATCAAATTGAATCATTGCAAGGACCCAAATACAATACCAACTCTACAAAGAATCCAATTGATCATGGATAAATTTGAAATTTTGGAGTTCTATCATATCAAGAGAGATAAAAACACTTTAGCGGACAATCAAGCCAACAAAGGTGTCAATTTGGTTCAAGGCAAGTTGATGGAGGAGGGCGGCATAAAAACTATATGTCACATACCATGATTTCTCATAATTTGAGGATATTGAGATGCTTAAGGGTAATTGAGGAGGATAATATGACTCACTAAGGTTGCATAAATTTGGTAGTCATTCCATGGTACAAAATCTCATTGGTGATCACTCCTGCAGAATGACGGTTCATTCATCCAACATATGTTTAAACGCAAGGATTAATGCTAAGCATGTGGCCAGGTGGGATGTCGTCAGGAAAGGATTTGATATTTTTGTGGTTGAGGAAGAACGTCTGAGTTTGACCATGTGTGTTTATGGTCCAAACCAAGAAGCAATGAATTCACAATTGCTAATGTGAACAACATTAAACTTGAAGGGACTCCCCCCACTTTCATGTTGGAGTTCAAGTCTGGTTATACGAGGATGGTTGTGTAGAATTCACGCATAATGGCTCTCTATACATTCTTTCTATGCCGAAAGATCATGGCCTCCTCGTCATGCAATGGCATTGGTGTCTCCCCTAATGAGACTGATCGGGCATTCAAGCAGGAAATCGAGATTATGTCCAGAACAGGTGGGATAATAATTTATGAGGATCGCTTTCATTTCACTATGGTAATGGGTCAGTTGGAAGGTCTAAAAAAATATGTTGAAATTGTGCAAGCGACGGTGGAGGTAATTATTTCCAAGATATAAAATCTTGATTACAAGGTGGATAACTTTGATGATCAAGTGCTCTGTATTTAGCTCAAAAATCAAAGTTCTCATAATCATCGAAACCTGAACGATCGTGTCTGTCTCGATGATACGATCCCAACACAACTCATTTCACTCAAAACTGAGTTCGTATGAGGAAGATATCATGTTCTATCTGCTTTGCCAAACAGAGGAATTTTTGAAAAAAAATGTACAGTCATTGCACAGTCAGCAGTCCGTATTGCTGACATGGCAGGTGACTGGGCAGGTCAACGAATTGGTCAATGTCCAATCAGGTTTTGCCAAGTGGCATATTTTGGTTGGTCCACAGGTGTGGTGATTTGGCATGTTTTTACTGGTCGGAGGATGGACCAATGAGGAGGGGACAAGTGGCAAGCCCAGAGGCCACCACATGTCCCTCCCCAAAGGTCAAGCTGGGCATTGGCGCGAAGTGTAAAATTTATGGGCAAGTCAGTGGATTCGAACTCGCAACCTCGCCCACATTAACCTCACGCCTTACCGTTCTATTGCTATGTTGGTTCTTAATAATTCATGGTTGCCGATTAAAGTTATGGTGATATACGTTGACAGTTGGGGGGAGGAGGGAGCCAGCCCCATGGGCAGCCCCCTCCCATGTGACCAGTTGCGAAGAAATGAAGGCTGCAACAAACCTTAACCGCGGCATTACCACGACATGTGACCAGTGCCAAACCATCCGGCGGCGAGCATAAAACGTAACTATTTGCATTAACTGCACCAGGTAATCCGCATGTGACCACTCCATGTAAAACCACCAGCATTTATGCTAATGGTTAGCCTAACTGCACGTTTAAATGCGCTAATCCAAGTTTAACTTAATTAAACTGCACTTATCCGATAGTTAATTTCGGGATTAAGTTGGCAGATTTGATCAATTCGGAGATTCCTCCATCTTTGGCAAAACTAACTGGAGTTCTCCAGTTTTAGAGGATTTTTACTAGGAGAAACAGTTTCTGCCATAACTTTTGCAAAATTCAACCAAATTAGGATCAGGAAAAGGTGTTCCTAGATGATTTGTTCGTTCTGAGCATATAATTCAATCAGGTTTTAGGAGTAGTAGAGCATTGTAAACAACTCTTTTTCCATTATTGAGCTAATACAGAGGCCCAAGCCATGGAAGCTGGACCAAGAAGATGTAGCCCAGGAGGGGTGAACTCCTTCATCAAAACACTGTGTTAAGTGTTAATTTTGATGGTTTGTTGTACATTTGTTTGTTTTTGTTCAACACTTGATTTTCATGTTATTTTTCTCATGAACTTAAGATAAAACTTGACAAATTTACTTGTTTTCATTCACAAACACCATAAGGAAACCTATGCACATGAAGCAATTGATAAGCATTTGTTTTAAAATTCTAAAGTTGAAATTATCACAACAAAACTAACATTCAACAACATATCAATTTGGTATCAGAGCAAAAGGTTATTTAATTGATTTCTTGAGTTTTATGCAAGTAGGGTTTTAATGGTTGCCAATTTGTGATGCTTACAAGGTTAAAGTTGCAGAGAGGAGAAGGAAAACTATTATTTGAACCTCCTAAGGTAATTCCTAGAAGAAGGAGAGCCACAAGGCCACAATCTCCACCCAAAGTTCCAATCCCAGTTGCATTTGAAGCACCTCAAGTTTTACCTTCAATTGAGATTGAGGAGGTACAAGCAATACCAGAAGCTGAGCTTGAATCCAAAGCCATCATGTCTGGAGCAAGAGAGATTGAAGGTCTTTCAGAAGAGGAAGCATTCAAGAAAGATTTCTATGACTTAACTGACATGGTTAGATTCCTATATGAAGAGAGGAATACTAGAATGGCTGGAGAGAGTTCTAAGCCCCCACATGGAGAGAGAAGATCAGAGGATAAAAAAGATGAAAAGAAGGATTCAAAGGGTAATGGAGGAAAGCCTCCTCCATCTCCACCATCTTCATCATCTTCCTCATCATCTTCATCATCCTCATCATCTCAAACAACATCATCTTCCACTTCCGCCACAAAAAATGTTCATACTCATTCAAAAATTCCAAAATAAAAAAGTCCCTTACTCAAATTGGACATTAAGCTTGAACTTCCCATGTACAATGGTGAGGTGAGTGCAGAAAAGTTAGACAATTGGATTCGACAATTGGAGGTTTATTGCAAAAGTCATAACCTTCAAGAAGATGACATGAAAATCTAGTTGGCTTCATTGAGGCTAGAAGGAGCAGCACTAGTCTGGTGGGAAGCAAAGACTCAGGAGGAAATGCGAATTCATGGTAAGATATCCATTTCTTGGGTTGAATTTGTTTCTGAAATTAAAAGACAGTTTTACCCTTTAGCCTATATGCAAAAAGCCATTATGAGTTAGCAAAATTTTAGGCAACTCAAGGGCCAAACAGTTCAAGACTATGCCCAAGAGTTTAGAAAGAGGGCTTTGTTGTTAGGAGTAAATTTAAATTCCCAAGATACATTGTTGAAATATATTGGGGGTTTACATTCCTACTTAAAACATACTATCCTTATGTTCAATCCAAGCAACTTATATTAGGTATGTGTGAAAGCCACACACCTTGAAGCAAGAGGAAAGAGCATTCAAGAAGAGGGTAGTAAGAAGAATCCATTTAAGGGTAAGGAGAAAGAGAAGGGTGGAAAATGGAAAGGAAAGAAGAATGCAAGTGTGAAGAAAGAAGGGGCGAAAACTATATTCTAACATTGTTCCAAAGTGGAGCATGATGAAACCCACTGTTGGAAATTACATCCCGAACTAAGGCCTAAGAAACCAAACAATAAGGGAAAACAAAAGATGACAGCTACCACACAACATGATCTTGGATCAGATTCTGGTGATGAGACCAAGATTTCAGCCATGGTCACAAAAGGAAAAGAAGTTATTGCAAGCACTAGTTCCTCACATAGTCACAACAACACTCCAAATGAAGAATCAAGGATAGAGTTGTTCCATGTAAGGGTAATTTCAAATCATACAAAGATTGATGCATTATTTGATAGTGGGTCATAATTGAACTTAATTTCAGAAGACTTGGTCAAAAATCTTAACCTTGAAACTATACCTCATCATAAACCATATCCCTTGGGTTGGATAGTCAATAATGAAAATTTACATGTTACAAGGAAATGCTTATTCAGGTTTGCCATTACTAAAAAATTCATTGATGAAGTTGAGTTAGATGTAGTTCCATTTGACATCTCAGGAATAATTTTGGGAAGTCCTTATTTGTATGATATGAAAGCACTATTTTACCTCCATGAGAACAAATACCTATTTCTCAAGGATGGAGTGGAGTATATTGTGAGAGCCCATCATAAAAAGTTAAACATTTCTTTGGTTGATGCAGGGCAGATGAAGAGACTAGTAAATGCAAGTAAAAGTTTTGTGCTTCTCATGATAAAGAAAAAGAATGATATTGATTATGAATCTTTTGAAGTTTGTGATGATAAGTTAAAATCTGACTTGTTTGATGTGGTAAGAAAGCCTGGTGATATGTTTCAGGAACTAAAGGGGTTACCTCCTAAGAGGAGAATTCAGCATGAGATATAATTGCAGTAGGATGTTCCACTTCCAAACATTGGCATGTATCGCATGTAGATCATGGAGAGTATGGAAATCAAGAAGAAAATTCAAGAATTTTTTAACAAAGGTATCATATGCCCGTCTACTTCGCCATGAGGTTCACCCATTGTCTTAGTGCCAAAGAAGGATGGGACTTGGTGCATGTGTGTGGATTTCCGTGCACTGAACAAAATAACGGTAAAGAATCGTTATCCACTCCCAAGAATTGATGATTTGCTTGATCAATTGAGGTATGAAAAGTATTTCACTAAGTTAGACTTACGAAGTGGTTATCATCAAGATAGAATAGTTGAAGAGGACATTTGGAAAACCGCATTTAAAACTAAACAAGGATTGTTTGAGTAGCTTGTTATGCATTTCGGTCTTACAAATGCTCTAGCTACTTTCATGAGAGTTATGAATGATGTATTGAGACCATTTCTAGATGACTTTGTCATTGTTTATTTAGATGATATTCTCATATTTAGCAAATCCATAGATGAACATGTCATGCATGTGAACAAAGTACTTGATGTCTTGAGAAAAGAACAATTATTTTTAAAGATGTCAAAGTGTGAATTTGGCAAGACATCTTTAGTGTATTCAGGACACATTGTTGGAGGAGGTGATTTGAAGATAGACCCCTCTAAGGTTGAGGTCATTATGAATTGGCCCAAGCCAAATACAGTTACAGAGGTAAGAAGATTTCTTGGGGCAGCACAATATTGGAGGAAATTTATTGCTAATTTTTCTTCCATTGCAGCACCACTACATGCATTGACTAGTGTCAAGAAAGTCTTCCATTGGGGAGATGTACAACAAAAAGAATTTGATGTTTTAAAACAAAAGATCAGTTCAACACCGGTATTGGCTCTTTCGGATCTTAAACAGCCTTTTGAGATTCAAACGGATGCTAGTGATTACACCATGGGAGCAGTTCTTACGTAGCATGTTAAGCCCATTTCATTTCATTATGAAATTCTTAATGGTGTTGTGACTAACTATCCCACTTATGACAGAACTTTACGCATTGGAACAAAGTGTTAAAAAATGGAAACACTCTTTGATGGGGAAGGAGACCATCATCCATACTGACCATCAATAATTGCAGTACTTACAATCACATTCAAAGTTGCAACAATCACGACACTTTAGATGGATGGGTTTTATACAAAAATTTCATTTTTTTATCAAGTATAAAAGGGGAATCTACAATAAGGTATTTGATATGCTTTCTAGGCTATGGTAAATTCATCTATTTTACTCAAGCACAATTCTGTTTTACATGAAAGTTACATTGAGCAATATGCATATGATATTGACTTTCAAGATGTGTATGCAAGCTTGAGGCAAGGAAACCAAATTGAAGAGTTAGATTACCATGTACATAACAGTTTGTTGTATCATTTTGGCAAGTTATGTATTCCACAGGGAGAAAGAAATAGTGTCATAAGAGAGGCACACACTTCATTTATTGTTGGACACTTTGGTGTAGGCAAGACAATAGCGAATCTCCAAAGGTATTGTTATTAGCCACACATGTTCGATAATGTATCTCATTTCATTAGAGGATGTTATTTGTGTGCAACGAGTAAGCCTAACAATAGGAAACTAGGATTGTACACTCCACTTCCAGTACCTTCACGTCCATGGGAGAGTATCTCAATGGATTTTGTAGTAGATCTTCCATTTTCAAGGAAAGGTCATGATTACTTGTATGTAGTTATAGACAAGTTCAGTAAGATGTGTATTCTAACGCCATGTAAAAAGAAAATTACAGCTGAACAAACATCTCATTTTTTCTTCCAAAATATTTGGGTTCATTTTGGTCTTCCTACTTCCATTATAAGTGATCAAGATTATTGATTTGTTGGGTATTTTTGGTCAAATTTGTGGGACATGATGGACACTAAGTTGAAGAAGAGTACAACCTTTCATCCGCAAACAGATGGACAAACCGAGGTGGTCAACAAGAAAGTCATTCATCTTCTTAGAGGATATTGCAGCAAACATCGCAAGTTGTGGGATGAACAGTTGCATTACATATACCATGCATACAACAGGGAAAAGCGTTCTTCCACAAACACATCGCCATTTGAGGCATGTTTTGGTTACTTGCCAAGATCACCATTAGACTTCATATTTGAGAAATATGTCGCCATCGATGGTCATAGTGTGATCCGGATTTAAACAGGAACGCAACAAATTACAGAGATAACCATAAACACAAAGATGTAGTGAAATAATACTTCATTTCATTAATGTAAAATAATGAAATATGCTTACATACAGCAACGGAAATAAACCAGCTAAGGCAATGGTAGCTTATCTCTGAGAAGAGATGTGGCAGCTACATGCCTCTGAACTGTGTTACAATGAGGCTCAAAGGCCTATTTATTGTTGAGAAACAATGGAAAACCCTTAATATCCCAAAACCTAACCCTAGAAGATGAAACGCCAAATTGTGGACCCCGTTTGGGTAAATTGGTACATTAATTTCCCGGGGTCGTAACTTTGGCACCCAATCTCCATTTGACACGTACAATAGCTTGTTAGAAAGATCTATCCGAGAAATATAACTTTGGGAAGAGAAACATCGGTCCATGGACCCATGTTGCTCCCATTTTTCCCAAAAAAATGTCGTTTAGGGCCTCAAAACAGCTCCGAAAGTTCAGGACCCGAAAAACTGCTAAAAATAGTAAATTGTGCTATAATTATGGAAACTAAAAAACTGAAAGAGACAGTTGTGGGGGTCCAAATGGGATAGGTGGGTGGCCACCAACATCCACCTGGATCATTCCTCCCCCCTTAGGAAGCAATGGTCCCCATTGCGTTGAGTTCCTCCATCTGTTGAACTTGTTCTGCAATCTCTGATGTGTCCAGTAATGGTGGGAAGCATGGTCGACGACGGTCCACATTGAACACTTGGTGCAGGCGAAGGAATGGAGGAATGTTGTGCTCCAAAGCATTATTCCCCACAGCCTTGGTACTGCTATAAGGACCATGTTAGAGTGGTTTGAGCTTCTGATGGGCTCTTGTAAGGCGTTCTTTCTGTAGATGTAACCAAACTTTGTCACCCACCTGAAACTTGTGTGGTACCCCTGTGGGTGAGGAGAATTCGTTCCTATGTTCTGCCATGATCGTATCCCTTTGCTGCTACTGCTGCATGGAGGAACCCTTTGCGGGGGTCATGGATGTGGCAATGATCTTCCCCTTACTTTGGGAGCGAACTAGACAAAAAATAAATTTCATAGTGTGGGAGATGAGCTTGCTGCCTTTCTTAGTAGAGATCAAAGAGGTGGCAGTAGGTGGGGCTACCTCTGGTATCCTATATAATGAATTATCCAAAGAAATAATGACAGCATGAGGCCTTGACTCATACACAGCATGTCACCTCCACAAGTATGGCTGGCCTAATAATACATCACAAACTTCCAGAGGTGTAACATCACACAATACCTCGTCTGTGAAGGGCTTGATGCTGTAGGGAAGGCGGCATTACTGGCGAACTTTGAGATCTCGTCCTTCATGAAGCCACCTGATACTATACGGTTGCGGGTGTGGTGTAGTCGGTAGGCCCAACCGCTTCACGACCTCTGCTGAAATGAGGTTCTTTTGGCTGCCACTATTGACAATGAATTGCAGCGGCGAACCCTTCACCCACATCTATGAGTGGAAAAGACGTTCCCCCTCCTCTAGATCTTCGGGTTCATTCTTATGGATCTTGGCGGTGGCAACAATGACATTGGGCTCCGCATCAATGATCTGATTCCCTTTGCCATTCCCCTTGTCGGGTTTTGACTCAGGGTCGGAACATGCATCTGATTCTGAAGCCTTCAACTCGGCCACCAGCGACTGCTTGGTCCGACACTCACTTTTGTTATGAGTGGGACTCTTATGGAACTCACACCACTTTCCTATGTCCTTCTTCGACTTCATGGTGTTGTTCTTTTCTTGCGGCTTTGACGGGTTGTCTTGGGTCACCTCGCCTTAGCTTTGTCCTTTGGTCTTTGGATTTGCAGATCCAAAGTTTCGCTTCTTCTGTTTGAACTTTTGCTCGATTTTGACAGTGTATCGATACGCCGTGCCGAGTGAGGAGATGTTCAGGAACTCCATCTCTTCCTGGATGTATTTGTGTAGGCAGCCGCGATATTTGAGTACCAAATGCAACTCAGAGTCCTTGATACCCAAATGTGTGCGAAGGGTATGAAAAATGTTTGTGAACTCTGGCACATCTTGGTCCCTTCCTAATCTAGTGTGGTCCATCTGATGTATTTGTCCTCATAGCTTTTGACAAGGTAGTACTGCTCCTTGACGGCATCCCAGAATGAATCCCAAGTGGGTGTGGCTAAAAATAGTGAGCCCGTACTTTCATTCTTCTGCTCGTAGTAGGTTTCCCACCAGTCCTTGACGTGGGGGGCTGCTTTGAGAAGAGTGAAAACAATCTTTTCCCGACTCGAAAATTCATGAATAGAAAAATACCCATCTAGCAGATTTAACCATTTATCTACGACATTTGTGTCTATTTGACCCTCAAAGATGGGGATTTCAAAATTAACTTGTACCTTAAAGGGTGTGGCATTTCCATAGTATCTATTGGAAGTCGATGCGTCGCCTCGGGGTAGTCACTGAAGGATCTATGCAATGCTATCCATCATCGCGTTCCTTTGCCGCTCGAGGGCTTCTTCGAGCAAGATTTTGATAGGATCTCCTGCCCCCTCATCTTTCTTCTCATCCGCCATGGGAGGCCATCGGGTTTTGCAGGGCTGGTCTTGCAAAGGTTAGATCAGTTCAAGCCCTAACTCTGTATATCCCGACCTCGTTGGGGACATGCAAGGAAAAACAGAGAAAACGCAGACTGCTCTGATACCACTGATCTGGATTTAAACAGGAACGCAACAAATTACAGAGATAACCATAAACACAGAGATGTAGCGAAATAATACTTCATTTCATTAATGTAAAATACTGAAATATGCTTACAAACAGCAATGGAAATAAACCAGCTAGGGTGATGGTAGCTTATCTCTGAGAAGAGATGTGGCGGCTACATGCCTCTAAATTGTGTTATAATGAGGCTCGAAGGCCTATTTATTGTTGAGAAACAATGGAAAACCCTTAATATCCCAAAACCTAACCCTAGAAGATGAAACACCAAATTGTGGGCCCCGTTTGGGTAAATTGGTGCATTAATTTCCCAGGGTCGTAACTTTGGCACCCGATCTCCATTTGACACGTACAATAGCTCGTTAGAAAGATCTATCCAAGAACTATAACTTTGGGATGAGAAACATCAATCCATGGACCAATGTTGCTCCCATATTTCCAAAAAAAACGTCATTTAGGGCCTCAAAACGGCTCCAGAAGTTCAGGACCCGAAAAACTGCTAAAAATAGTAAATTGTGCTATAATTACAGAAACTGAAAAATTGAAAGAGACAGTTGTGGGGGTCCAAATGGGATAGGTGGGTGGCCACCAACATCCACCTGGATCATAGTGACATTGATAAGGCAAGGAAGTTCATAGAGAAAATTCAGTTGATACATCACACAGTGCAAGAACAGCTTGAAAGAAGTCAAAGGAGCTACAAGGGAAGGCATGACAAACACCGTTTCGATCATAAATTTCAAGTTGGAGACGAAGTTTGGTTATATATTAGCAAAGAGAGACTTCAAGGGGAAGGTAAAAAGTTGAATCTAGTCCGTTATGGTCCTTTTAAAATTCTGGAAAGATTGGTCACAATGCATTTAAGCTAGATTTGCCTCCTTATACACAAATATACTTTGTTGTTAATGTTGAGAATTTGAGATTGTTTGAGCCTAATTTGATTGATGATCAAGGAGAGCATGTTCAACTTCCATCAATAGATGATTTCTCACCAGAATATCTTGATGAAATTCAACAAGATCTCATACTTGACAGAAGAACTAGAACTTTCAAGAGAGGGAATGTCGAATACCTTCGAGTGGGGCTGAAGGGACAAAATCCTTCTAAGGCCAAATGGATGTAGATCGAGAAAGTAAGGGAGTTGTACCCTCAACTTCTGAATAATTAATAGTATCTTTTGGGGTCCAAAAGGCGTCCAGTGGGGAGGAATGATCAGGTGCTTAGTATATAGCTCAAAAATCAATGTTCTCAAAATCATTTGAAACCTGAACAACCGCATTCGTCTCAGTGATACGATCCCAATGTAACTCATTTCACTCAAAACCGAGTTCATATGAGGAAGATATCGTGTTTTATCTGCTTTGCCAAATACAGGAATTTTTGAAAAAAAAATGTACAGTCACTGCACAGTCAGCAGTCCGTACTGCCGATGTGGCATGTAACTGGGCAGGTCAACGAATTGGTCAATGTCAAATTAAGTTTCTCCAAGTGGCATACTGTAGTTGGTCTGCAGGTGTGGTGATTTGGCATGTTTTTACTGGTCGAAAGATGGACTAATGAGGAGGGGGAAAGTGGAAATCACGAAGGCTACCACATGTCCCTCCCCAAAGGTCGGGTTGGGCATTCACGCGCAGTGTAAAATTTATGGATAGGTCGGTGGAGTCTTGCCCACATTAACCTCATGCCTTACCATTCTACTGTTGTGTTGGTTCTTAATAGTTCATGGTTGACAATTATAGTTATGGTGATATACGTTGACAGTTGGAGGGAGGAGGGAGCCAGCCCCGCGGGTCAGCCCCCTCCCATGTGACTAGTTACAAAGAACCGGAGGCTGCAACAAACCTTAACCACGACATTGCCACGAAATGTGACCAATACCAAACCATCTGGCGGCCAGCATAAAACATAATTGTTTGCCTTAACTACGCCGGGTAATCCGCATGTGACCACGCCATGTAAAATCGCCAGCATTTATGCTAACAGTTAGCCTAACTGCGCATTTAAATGTGCTAATCCAGGTTTAACTTAATTAAATTGCACTTATCCAATAGTTAATTGCGGGATTAAGTTGGCGGAGAAATTGGTGGATCCAATAAATTCATAGATTCCTCCATCTTTGGTGGGACTAACTGGAGTTCTCCAGTTTTAGAGGAGTTTTACTAGGAGAAACACTTTCTGCCATAACTTTTGCAAAATTCGACCAAATTGGGATCAAGAAAAGGTGTTCCTAGATTATTTGGATGTTTTGAGCACATTGAATCAAGTTTTATGGGGAGTACAGAATTATAAACAACATTTTTTCCATTATTGAGCTAATACAGAGGCCCAAGCGATGGAAGCTGGACCAATGAGATGTAGCCCAAGAGGGTGAATTCCTTCATCAAAACACTGTGTTAAGCGTTCATTTTGATGGTTTGCTATACATTTTTTTTTTCTGTTGTTCAACACTTGATTTTCATGTATTTTGCTCATGAACTTAACATAAAACTTGACAAATTTACCTATTTTCATTCACAAACACCATAAGGAAACCTATGAACATGAAGCAAATGATAAGCATTTGTTTTTAAATTCTGAAGTTGAAATTAGCAAAGCAAAACTAACATTCAACAACATATCATCTAAGGTCAATGTGGAGAATGCAGTTGTTTCAGTGTTAGAAGAAATATTTGACCTTGATGATAGCGGTAAATAGGATATGGTGATTGGTGAGGGAGGGGCTCTCCCTCCGATGTTTCATGATCAGCAGGAGTTGGAGCAGGAGCATGGGAAGCAAGGAGTAGTGTAACCATTCCAGCAAGAGAAATTTGAAAAGTTTGCTACGAAGGAACTCGACCAGAACAATGTGGAGGGAACCAAGTAATTAATTTCATAGTAATAGCTAGGTAGATTATGTTATGTATGTATGTAAGTATTAATGGGGCATTTTGGTGAAAGTACAAGAAGAATGATGTAGTAAATTTGTAAAAAACATTACTGCATACCCAAAGACACTGGTCAACGCAATTTTGGAGGACTCCGAAAATTTTTATGCTTTTGAATGTAATGGAACTGGCCAGATTCCAATTTGATTAATAGAATTAAAAAAAAAATAACATGTGAAAATGATTCATGTCCAACAGTCGACAGAAGTAAAAATGATACATCACTTACAAATGATATAAACAAAAATGATGAATTATGTAAGACAAAATGATACAAGTCAATATGATACGTCATGTCCAAATGATATAATTCAAAATGATACATGTTGTTATAAGCCATTTTGTCACATTTGGTCAATAGGCCTTCAACTGGATCAATCGACATCCTTTGACCTCCTTCTCATTATCATAGCACAAATCCCTAAGCATGACTCATTCTTATCCTTGAGTTTCTTCTTGAAAACACCTTGTTTTAATCATTTTAACGACCAAAACTCGCTGGCCTCCTAGTGGACAGCGTTGAAAACTAGGTTGCTCCACTGTGGACTGCGTTGATCAACTACAGGTTGTTCCACTATTCACCTGGGTTGGTTTTCAAAATTTAGGAAAAAGAGAGATAATCCCGAAGCCTCTTCCTCTAGAAGCTTACAAGATCTATTGTAACCACTTACCTCAAATAAAAGTCTTGAATCCCATCCTATCCTACGTTTTAGTTTTCATCCCTTATCCCTTGATCTCATCCTCCCATCAAGAGTGGATATCAAGCCATAATTGGTAAAAGGATAAGTCCATGAACTACCTCCTTCACCTATATATTTACTACCATCCATAGGCAAGGGTTTTATTTTTGGAAAGTGATTCTACCCTTATGCTACTGATGTGAGAGATATATTTCCATGCATTAGGGTGATAGAGGTGCACTTTGTGACAAGGAAAAGGAAAGTCCACTTGGAGGAGCTCTTTACATGATCAACACCTATTTTTGGTTGTAAGTCACTCCATTTCTATTAATGCAAAGAGTTCTTTGTTTTCCTATATATGATGTTATGGTTTCATAAATTTCAATACCATGTTGATCTATTTAATAAAGTGACTAGATGATGCTACATAGATTTTGTGGAGTGTTGGCTTGTGTAATCTGACTGTGCATGTTCTAATAATAGTATTTGGATCTAGGATTCAAGCATTCAAGCCAAGGAAGGATCGAGGCATACTACAGATTCTAGGTAGTCTTCATCATGTTATATATTTAGTTTAAGGAAAACATTAGTGCCTTTGTCTTTATGTTTTTCTAAGTCAGTCCACCAAGCCTAGGGAAGATACTTCTGTCCGCAGTCGTAGATTTTGCATAACTAATTAGTGACTCCACTAGGGAATGGCGTATTCCCTAGTGATTTATTTTTCCATTGTGTTTGTTTTACCTATTTTCTAGACCTTTACTATCTTATTCAGTTAAGAACAAACCTAGGAAGACCTTTCATTCAGTCTCGATTGCAATTATTGTGTTGAAAATTTGCATCCCTAGACCGATGCACCCTCTGGTCCTCTGACAGAGTGTTGCACCTCAGTCAAGCCTTCTTTGTGCCTTCATTGCATAGCCCTAGTGCCTTCTCTTCACCTATGTTGGCCCCTGTTCATGCACATGTTTTTATTTGTTTAGATTGTCTCTCTAATCCAGCCTTGATTCCAGTTGCTCCTCCTTGAGTCTTTGAGTGCCTTGTGGTCCCTCTGAAGCCTCCATTTGGTTTTATTTTGTCTTGATACCTTTGGTAAGGATTTTCTTGAATATTTTACTTTGTTCTTATCATTAGGTTGTTTGCAAGCTGATTTTGTTTGATCATTGAGTGCTTAGATGAATTGATGTTCTAGTCATCATTCTAAAAGGCTTGTTTGAATCAGTTATTAAAATTTTCATCTCAGTTTTCTTCATTTTTGAAAATTAAGAGGTTTGAAAACAAAAATATTTCCATTGGCACTTAAGGTTTTGTGTGTGAAATTGGAATTCCATAGTGTGAAATTACATGTTTTGTGTGTGAAATTGGAATTCCCTATGATGAATTGTGTATGGGTGTGTTCATGGTGTTGGACCTGCCAACATTTAGGGGATCTCCCTAGTATGAAGTCCCAACTATACCTCACACCATTTCGTGTAGGAGTCCCATCCAGTATGATGGCTTGGTTGCCATTTTCTTAAATATTTACCTTAGCTCTTGCTTGTTAGCACATGAGAGTGGTTTTCTTTGTCTTCGAACAGAAAGGTTCACGTGCCTGGTGAGTGCTTAGTGTTACTTGTGTCAAGGTTCTTTCACTGCATAGGGAGAGGGTGAGAGTGAGTCTCAAGTCGAAAGGGAATAGTCTCAACTCTGTTCAAGACACACAACACAACAGGACATGCGTAACTTCCGACGGAGTAGTCCACATGGATGCGGTAGTCGCAAACACAGTGAATAGATAGTATGTACAACACCCAGCGGAATTTTCCACACGAGTGTGACGGTCGTTATAACAAGTTTATGAGAATGAATCTGTCGAGTGTCCAGCAGAATAATCCACACAAGGGAGACAACGTTAACAAATGATACAACACATTTTTTAAATCATATGTACTAGAACAACCGAAATAGTTCAACTGTCTTAATATAGGTTAAAGCAAAATGCATTACAAGCATCCAAAGAATAGTCTTACAAACGAATACAATACATGTGTGAAAACGTGCTGGCCTATTATCAGGTTTCTGAATTAAGCGAAAGTTCCAAGACACATTGGTACACCATACATCACTAACCTCGATAGCGAGGCATTGGAGCCACTTCTTGCTCCTCAAAGAAAAGACTACAGACTCTCAAGACTATGTGGGAGGAGCCAAGGTGAAAAATTACTTTGCATATATAAATGAGGGGTATATATAGCCAAGGGTGAAACTAACCCTTGTGACTATTCGACTTCCCTCATGACTGTTTGAATTACTTGACTCTTCAACTTTACATGTGTGTCTCTTAGACTTCCACGTTACATTACATTGATCACAACAATATGGCCAACAGTAGTGATGTGGTCAAGATGACTCATGACATGACTCAAAACGATAGTGATGGTATGTTCATGTTGATGGTGGTGTCCATGTCGAGCTACAGTGCTACTGAGTGATGAGTGTGCTCTTGGTGTATCATAGCTTCACCTCTTCATGGAAAGGTGTGTGGAGTCTTCGACGGTCTTGGTGTTTGCTTGATGTTGCATGTGCATGTCTCTCCTTCGCTGGTACTTGGCATGCTTCATGTGTTCATTCATTCGCAAACAAGTCTCCTAGCATGCGCTATTTTTTCATCCCATTTGTCGTCGTGCCATGTCTCATCCATGTACCTATATCTACAATCACTCATGATGAGACGACATCAAATCTAGAAATTTCCTAGTCTACCATGATGCATCATATTTCGATTTCGAGTGCAGGTGACTGAGAGAGAGGACAAGGCCATGAAACTGCACAGAGCACATTTTAGGCGGGGATACGGGCTCCGAGTACTGTCAAGGAAAATTGCACAGAGGTCACTAGGAGGCTAAGATGAGCATTCTGGAACAACAGTGACTATCTGCAGGATCTGTCTCAGCTAAAGGGAAAAACTGCGCAAATTTTCCAGGGAGGCAGTGGAGGTAGCAGGGAGGACATTGGCAATGAAAACTGCGCAGACTCTCCGAGGAGGCTGGCAGTCAGGCTACGGGAGCTTGCTGGCCAAAATTGCGCAGAACTGGGAGGCTGGCTTGCAGGACATGTCTACACAATTTCTAGGCTGAGAGGGGTGTCAGGCAGCTAGAGGACAGCCCAAGAAAAATGCGCATTTTTTTAGGAGGAGAACAAGGTTGACTAATAGGGGAACTGGATGACAAAACTGTGCAAATTTTGAGGATAGTGTGGTGACAGGCACCGGGTGCCTATCCTTCACGTCTGTGCAATTTCTTCAGTCAACAAAGGTAGGCATGTTGGCAGCGTCTGCGAAATTTTTTGGAGGAATGAAGCCCGGGGTCACTGCCCGGTCAAACTCTTCGGTTGACCAACAGGAAGCTTGATAGATTTTCTTGCAGGAAATGCATATTGAGATGGCTTGTTGAGTAACTTCTACGATGCTCTAGGTGACAGTCAATCAGGTTGATTCCAAGATTGTGCAGTGTAGACTGCCTGGGAGGTAGCCTCATGCTCTGTGCAATTCTAGGCAGCTGTGTATGATCGTTGAGGGTTGAGACTGCTCAGTGCATCTTAGTGGAGGTCTGGATGGTGGAGGGTGGTCTAGTCGATAGATCTTCAACAAAATGACTAAGTGTGTGAACGATTGAACTCGTGCATGCATGACCTTGCGAACACACACTCAACATGACTCGATGACAAGACTCCTAGAACCAACAAGACAACATACAGTCTGTGTGACTAACCAACGAGTGCAAGCGACAAGTGCGACACTTGTGATAGATCGTTGAACAAATGCGAAGACACTTGCACGACATTGCATGGAACTTCGTGTGCAAGTGCTACAGATACTTACATAATGGACACAACTTGTAAACACGAAGACGAACGTGAATATAGCCAGAACATGACCGCAAGCATGACATTATGACCAACATGCTAAAAGATGTCTAGTGAACGGTCAAGCGAGGAGGGTGAAAAGACTCGACATGAGCTCATGGGATGAGCCTAAGTATTTGCAAACTCAAGGAACAAACCAAGGAAGGCTCTCAAATTGGATGCAGGCCAAAATTTCGGAGGGTGTTGCAGCTGCTAATCCACTTGGCAACACACTAGTTGAATATTAGCTTCTCTGTTTTGGTCCATTGACAACATAGGGCCTTGGTCTATGAGGGAGTATTGAATTGTTGTGCAGGTTACTTTGGCTTCCCCACTTACCCCATGGACAAACATGGTTCACCTTTTTCCAACTTAGTCAAACACAACAACAAGTTTTAGCTTGAGCAAAGTGCTCAAGATGAGGAAGGATAGTTTGGCTCTCGCGAGCTGAAAAAAATTAGAGTATAAGTTTTCATCTCTGGTGTTGCTCCACTACCAGCAGGCCTAGACAGTACCTTGGTGGAGTCATGTAGGAACACACACATTTCTCCACTACCAGCGAGCCTGGTCAGTACCCCAGTTGAGTTGCATGATTCACCTCTCTACACAGGAAGCCTTTCTCTTTTTTCGTCTTTGTATTTTTAATAGAGGACTGTGCATAGGTAGTTATTTATTTTTGGGGCGGAATAGGGATCCCGACTTATTAAGAGCAGAAGAGGTTGTTCCTTCAGAGAAGCATGTAAGACCTCTAACATAGGTTTGCTGGTTTAGGCTTAGAATAGTTGGATGAGCATGAACACACGGAGCAAAAGACTGAGTACATGCATGGGGTTTTCCACTGTGGACACAGGTTCATGGTTGGACCCAAGCTTCCCTTGTAGATGACTCATATTTTCCATCAAGACTTCATCGACCAAATGTGATGACTCATATTTTCCATCAAGACTTCATCGACCAAATGTTATAACCAAGCATAAAGAAGATGGACACAGGACTAGCCAAGTGCTGCAGTCTCATAAGACTCTTTGGATCTCAGCCACATACTCATTCAAAAGCCAAAACTCAATAGAGGGCATCACTTATTGAAAAAACCGAAAATAGCATGATACTAAGCAAACAAAACAAAATGGAACAACAATACTAAATCAAAGCAAAAAGGAAAAAAGCAGTAAACAAACTATGTACATGGTGCGGGGCACAACCCCAACATACCGAAAGTAGTGTTTGAGATCTTGGCTATTGATGGGAAGGTTGGCAATCCTCCCATCAAGTGATTGCATATGGTACGTGTGTGGGCCAATATTCTCCTGAAATAGTGTTAAACTATCAGGTTCCACTACCGGAACCTGGTTGTATCCCGAAAGACCATTGAGAAAAGACAACATTCCTTCTCCAGATATTGCGTGTAACATTGGTTCCACTGGTGGCACAAGGTAGTTTTTTTTGTCCAAGGTGCAGTCCAAGTTCTGGAAATCAATGCATAAGCGGATCTCCCTGGATTTCTTACGTACATGACTTAAATTAGAAACCCATGTAAAATGACGAACTCTGTAAGTGATCTGAGCATCCAACAACTTATTCAGTTCTTTTTGTATAAGGGGTTTAAGTGATGGATGTACTTTCTTCAGTTTTTGCTGCAATGGCTTGCCCCCTTCTTTGATTGGAATCACGTGTTGGATTATTCATGTGTCATATGTTCTTAGATCATCATATGTCCACGCGAACACATCTTGACATTGTTTGAACAAGCAGACAAAAGCTTGTCGCTCGTGCAGTGTGCCACACGTACCGAGACTAATGAACTTCGGATTGTGGTCTGTTCCCAAGTTGATCTGTTCGTATATCATGGTGGAACTGTGGGTTTTGTTGTTTCTTGACCCTTGGAAGAATTTTTGCAAGTCATAAATCTTATCGAGAGGTACCACAACCTTGGGGATTAAGTTTCCTTTCTTATCGTCAACTGCATATTGCAAAGATTGCTTGTGCTCATTTTCATCAGCCGTTGCATCCTTGAAGACATCAGCATTAGCCATGAAGTGCAGTCCCTATTGATCATCGTAAAAAACGCGTAGATTAATTATGTTATTAGGGATATAAGGCTTATACAAAATTTCAACAGTAAATCTATCCATAAGTGGTGACATCCTAACAGTTGTGTTTGCTAAGGCAACGACAACTGCATTACACGTTCTTGGCACAACAATGATATTGAATGCTTGGAAGTTAGAGATTAGTCATCATACCTCTTGTTGGTAACTTTTGATATGAGGTGACAAACAGTGTATGGTTTTTGTGATTCTGGATTCGGATATTCCACAGTCTTCATTTTAATGTTGTCTACGTTTCGAGTCTAGAACAAGACTCATCCTCAAGATTGATTTACGTATGGTGTTACGTACCTGCCATACCACGATTTCTGAATCACCTACCACCTTGAGCACAACAACATTGAGGCTAATGGTTTTGTGCAAGCCCAATACGAATGCTTTGTTTTCACTAGTGTTGTTCGTGCACTCGAACTCTAAGTGGCTTGAGATAAAAAAAAATTCCTGTGCTTTGGGTCTATCAAGACACACACGGCTCCAAAGCCATTGTGTCTTTGATCTATCAAAAGACATGGTCCATAACTCATCTGTACACGGACTGCTTGACCCACTTGTACTACTGTTGCTACTGCTACTAGTGTTACAATGTACTGTACAAGTTCCATTTCCGTCAGTTGGGCAAGGAAGGAGACCGAACTACGCGTTTGGTGGGGTTAGAGCTGGCTGTGTGAGATAACTCCCTGTGTTGTTTCCAAGAGGCAGTTGCCAAACATGAGTTCCGCGAAGGCCAACGGCTCATTCTTGCCATTGATAGGAGTGACAATGTGTCTCATGTATCTCTCGGATAACACCCGGATCTGATTGCTTTTGCCCTGGTACAGAAGCCACAAGTGTGACCAGTCTGTATCAAAGTACCCATTCAACTTGTTGGACTAGTCTCTGCTAAGCAATAAGCCATACGCTTCCGATATGTCCACAATGAAAATGTTGATGCACTGGTGAACTCAGACATCATGATATAATCGGATGATCACATCCCGAAGTTCACCAATGGTTGGTATGCACGTTCGACCTAGTTGGATGATTTGTGCAAATGTCTTGATCCATTGCGCATTGATCTTCTTGGCAATGGAGAGTGGCATGACATTCGCTGATGCACCATAATCACCCAAACAAATGTGAATGTTGTAGTTAAAGATTTCAAATGAAAGTAAGAATGGAGAGAAAACAGAGTTTGCTTCTTCCATCCAGAGTGTGTTGAGCACAATTGTGAGTGAACCGGGAGACGTGTTTTCTCCCTTGCTAGTAGAGGTTGTGTTGTCTGCAGATGTTTTCTCCAGTGCACCTAACAGAATATCCCGCTAACCCTGAATCTTAGCTAACTCGAGCAAAGAGATGTTTGCACGAGTTTTCTTCATATCTTCCACAATGTTGTAATCAAGAGCGGGCAGACTCATCGAGATGTCTGGGGTTAGAGTCATGTTTGTACTGTCCAACGAAATGTTATGCAGTTTATTGCTCATGGACATACTCTTGTTCGTTGTTGTCTTCCCGGGCTTGTTTTGTGTTTTCTGCTTTTATACGGTTGGTGGATCAACCTTCCTCAATAGTTCAAGATTTTTTTGCATTTCCCCAATCGTAGGGGGAGCCCCTTGACTTTTGAGATTGTATTGACCATTTTTCTTTTGGGGTTGCTTCTCAGTGTTCGTTTTCTATGCTGCTTGCGAGCACTGATACATGTTGATCACCTGTCTAGTGTTGGGTGCCTCATCAGGGGTAACATCTTCCTCATCGTCTGCGTCTCTCGCCTGGTATTATGCATTGTTTGCTACATTTAGTGCACAGTTGCATACTAAGTCCACAACTCATTTCCATTCCGAACAAATCCCTTCCGAGTGAATGTCTTCATGGAATGAACAAAAATCTTCGTTCATGCACAGTTCCGTCTGGAACACTGAGCTATGAAGGTCTTTTCATCAGAATGTTTTTCCAAAAAAATTCCTTTGAACATACCCAATTATGGATGTAGTTGATATGAAGGTTTTTATACCATACCACTGCTCGGCCATCCAAGGTGCACGGAAACAATCTGCATGCAACGTCGTTTACCCATACCTCGAGTGTCTGCAGTTGTAGGTAGAATTTTTCCAAGTGGTATTCAACCTTTACTACTTTGTCAGGGTCATACTTTGTCAACATCCTCTTTGAACGTTTTGGCATGTTGTGAAAAACACCTGGGAGAGCCAATGATCCCTGAGTCATCCATTCTAAGTTTTGGTCAGCCATGTCTTCTTCTTCTTCGTCCTCCTCCTCTTCTTCAAAATCTGATGGTTCTGGCTCTGAGTCTGTTAGTTCGTCTCCGCTTACTCCTCCTCCACTACCTTCCCCTCCACCTCTTGTATCGAAGTCTGAGCCCAAGATCACGAGGGTGTCTTGTTCTCCCTATCGGAAGACTAGAGGTTCCTCTTCCTTCTCAACAGCTTCTAGCAGGCGTTTGAGCATGGAAAGAACTGCTTCTTCCACTGATGATACAACAACTCCTATTGGATTGGTCTTTGGATTCTTTGATGCATTTGGAAGATCTTGTATTCCTAGGATCAATCCAACTGTTTTGGAAAATTGATGGGTGATGGGACAGAGAGAGCAAAGGTGCTGATACGAAATTTCGTATTCATGTCTAGGAGGTGAGGAGTAACCAACTTCAATATTGTGCATAGGTGAGAGAGGGTGCGAGTTACTACCTTGACCAAATGATCGATGAGTGGAGGTGAGAGGATATTTAGCCATAAACAACTGGTGACCTTTCTTCTAGCGCCAGAAATGTTGACAGTGTTGAACCCACCAACATTTAGAGGATCTCCTTGGTATGAAGTCCCAACTATACCTCACACCATTTGGTGTAGCAGTCCCACCCAGTATGATGGCCTAGATTCCATTATCTTAAAGATTTTCCTTAGCTCTTGCTTGTCAGCGAATGAGAGTGGTTTTCTCTGTCTTTGAACAACGAGGTTCACGTGCCTGGTGAGTGATTAGTGTTACTTGTGTCAAGTTTTTTTCACTGCAGAAGGATAGGGTGAGAGTGAGTCTCAAGTCGAGAGGGAATAGTCCCAATTCTGTTAGAGACACACAACACAGTAAGACATGCGTAGCTTCCACCAAAGTAGTCCACACGGATGCGGAAATCGCAAACACACAGTGAACATATAGTATGTACAAAACCGAGCAAAATAGTCCACACGAGTGTGACAATCATTATAACAAGTTTATGAGAATGAATATGTCGAGTGTTCGGAAGAATAGTCCACATGAGCGAGACAACATTAACAACTGATACAAACATATTCTTAAAAGCACATGTACTAGAACAATCGAAATAGTTCAACTGTCTTAATACATGTTAAAGCAACATGCATTACAAGCGTCCAAAGAATAGTCTTACAAACGAATACAATACATGTGTGAAAATGTGTTGGCCTATTATCAGGTTTCTGAATTAAGCGAAAGTTCCAAGTCACATCGATACACCATACATCAGTAACCCCAATAGCAGGGTGTTGGAGCAACTACTCGCTCCTCAAAGAAAAGACTTCATATTCTCAAGGCTATGTGGTAGGAGCCAAGGTAAAAAAGTCCTTTGCATATACAAATGAGGGGTATATATAGCCAAGGGTGAAACTGACCCTTGTGACTATTCGAATTGCTTCATGATGTTTGAATTATATGAATCTTTAACTTTAAATGTGGGTCTCTTGGGCTTCCACGTTAAATTACATTTATTACAATAGTATGGCCCACAATAGCGATGTGGCCGAGATGACTGTTGGCTTGTTGGGGCCTGACCTAGGTTCGGAGTTGATTTAGCCAAACAAATTATGGTACTACTAGCCCTTTCGGCAACAGTCCGCGGAGCGCGGACTGAGGTCTCACCCGAAGTAGTATGGGAGGGTGCTAGAACCAGGTTTCCGCACCCTAGAGATGTCTGATGGGTTCAAGTGGTCCGTGGTTCGACCCTGCGTGCATGTCACTACTCGCACTTACCTGTTCCTCGCAACCTGAGGTGTTGCCTTCGCGCAACCCTACTCGGGGGCCAAAAAATGTTATTACCCAAGTCCTTACTAGTAATCTGACATTAGTTGATGAACTTAGCTTACTTGCATGCGTAAAGTATACTTAGCAATATAAATCATTCATACAAGTGCGCGCAATAAATAAACATGTAATAACTCAAGAACAGATACACAGAATTTGGAATAAAATTCTTTTATTATTCTCTTCTACGGTTACAAACTTGACTCCGCCCTGCGCACTCAACTACAGGGGTCTGCGTACTCAGCTACGGACTTTACTAGGCCTCTGCGCACTCAGCTGCAAAGCATTCTCCTACCCTACGACCGAAGACATACTTAAACACTTGCTCTGTGCTTCTACTTTTTATCTATTAGATTCCATTAGATGTCTTTACAACTTAGAGCCTCGCTCTATTTATACAATTCCATGCTCCGCAAAACATGGGTAGGCCGACATTACATTCAAAACTTAAGGTGGACAACTCTATGACTCTAACATACATTTTGCGCTCGCAATTCGTGGAGCTTTACAACAATATCAATTCAAAACTTAGGCTTTGAGCCCCAAAACATGCCGTGGAGTGATTCCATGCTTGTTGGGGCCTGACCCAGGTTCAGAGTTGATTTAGCCAAACAAATACCGGTACTATTGGCCCTTTCAGCAACAGTCCGCGGAGTGCGGACTGAGGTCTCACCCAAAGTAGTATGGGAGGGTGCTAGAACCAGGTTTCTGCACCCTAGAGATGTCTGATGGGTTCAAGTGGTCTGCGGTTTGACCCTACGCACATGTCTCTACGCGCACTTACCCGTTCCTCACAGCCTGAGGTGCTGCCTTCGCGCAACCCTACTCGGGGGCCGGATAGTGTTATTACCCAAGTCCTTACTAGTAATTTGATATTAGTTGATTAACTTATCTTACTTGCATGTGTAAAGTATACTTAGCAATATAAATCATTCATACAAGTGCGCGCAGTAAATAAACAGTGCATTAGCAATCGATATCAAACATGTAATAACTTAAGAACAGATACAAAGAATTTGGAATAAACTTCTTTTATTATTCTCTTCTTCGGTTACAAACTCGACTCTGCCCTGTGCACTCAGCTGTAGGGGTCTGCGCACTCAGCTGCGGACTCTACTAGGCCTCTACGCAGTCAGCTGCAGAGCCTTCTCCTACCCTACGACACAAGACACACTTAGACACTTGCTCTGTGCTTCTACTTTTTATATATTAGATTACATTAGATGTCTTTACAACTTAGAGCCTCGCTCTGTTTATACAACTCCATGCTCCGCGGACCATGGGTAGGCCGACATTACATTCAAAACTTAGGGTGGACAGCCCTATGACTCTAACATACATTTCGCGCCTGCAATTCGCAGAGCTTTACAACAATATCAACTCAAAACTTGGGCTTTGAGCCCCAAAACATGTCGTGGGGGGCTTCCATGCCCAACAAGCCCCCAACACAAACATCGTGACTCGCCCTCGAGTCATTCTGTCGGCGTGACGATCTTGGTGCGAAGTCCCTCCAACCGCTCTCGAATGGTACTGATGTCCGCGACGCACTGAGCTACTGCTTGCTAAACCTGTTGCATCCATTCTTCTAAGACCTCTGTGTCTGCATTGTTTCCCTACATCTGTATCGACATTTGTTGCGTATGCTTATAGTCCCGCACCTTTGTCCAGCTCCTCGAAGCGCGAAGACTGTGCTTGGGCCAGCTAGTCAGATAGCCGACCCACTAATGTAGGGCTTCAAGCAGCTACCATTTACTTTTCCTGGGAAGGGTTCTCCATTTAGTTTGACTAGCTGGACTGCGCCTCCGTCTATGACCTCCTTAACCATGTATGGTCCCAACCAATGCATTCTGAATTTTCCCAGAAATTTTTCAAACTTACTGTCATACAACAGCACTAAGTCATTTACCTTGAAGGTGCGCAACTTGATATGGTGGTCGTGCCAGGATTTTTCGCGCTACTTTTGTTCTTGTTGATGAAAGCCAGCCAAGAACTGTTCTTCCTCAAGTTCTTCCAATTGCGCGAGCGTTTCCTCCATAGCTTCGTGGTATGTCATCCCTGTGAGCACTGCTATGCGCAGACTAGGTACAATATATTCCATCGGCATGAAAGCTTCCACGCCATAAACTAGCTGGAAAGGTGTTTGTCCCGTTTGTTTCTTACACATTGTCCTGTAAGCCCATAGCACTGCAGTTACACGCAGGTCCCAATCGCTTCGTTGCACATTGCACACTTTGGTCAGTGCAGTCTCCAGTATTTTGTTGAAGGCTTCTACAGTCCCATTGGCTTGTGGGTGGTACGACGTACTTTTCTGATGATACACCTAGAATTCTTCAGTGAGCGCGCTGATGGTTTCGTTCAGGAAATGTGTTCCGCAATCACTCATTAAGATTTTTGAACAACCAAATCGGGTCAACACATTTTCGAAAAAAAACTTCGCAGCCGTAGCGATCGTGCAGTATTTGACCGGCTGCACTTCCACCCATCGTGTCAGGTACTCTATCGCAGTGATGATGTAGCATGCGCTTGTCTTTCCCTGAGATTTGATAGGTCCCACAAAGTCAACTGCCCATTTCTCGAACGGTTGCAGTGTCATTTGCAGATTCAACAACATCTCGTCCCTTCACAATGGTTTTCTGGTCCTTTGACATATATCACAGGCCTTACAATATGCTTTTGAATCCTGGTGAAGGATTGGCCACCATAACCCTACACGAAGAATCTTTTGCGCAGTCACACGTTCTGCATAGTGTCCTCCTGGAATGCCCCCATATGCTTCCGCGAGGATCTGACTTCGTTCAAATTCAGGTACGTATATTTGCAATATCTCATCATTTCCCATTTTGTATAGATGTCCCGCGATGACAGAAAAATTCGTCGCGCGCACCACCAATTCCTTCTTCTGTCGGATGGAGTATTCCTTCGACGCAATCCCTGTTGTCAGATAGTGGATTATATCTATGAAGTGTCCATCCACGACACGTATCGCAAAGAGCTGTGCATCAGGTAATCCTTCCTCTAAACTAGTAGGCTCCTCGTCCGTCTCAATACGTGACAAGTGATCCGGTCCTGAGTTTAGGCATCCAGGTTTGACCACGACCTCAAAGTCATATTCTTGAAATAATAAGAGCCACCTGCATACGCGCCCCCCCCCAACATAGGGTTATTGACCAAGTATTTTAGTGTGGAATGGTCTGTATACATCTTGAAATGCCCTCTTAGCAAATAGTGTCGGTATTTTTGGAGTGCATACACCATCGCTAACCCCTCACGCTCGGTTGTGGAATAGTTCTTCTCGAATTTAGACAATCTACGACTTGCAAACGTGATAGGGTGGTCCAATCCCTCGCCGCCCTCTTGTGTGAGCACTGCTCCCAGCACGATACATGACACATCAACATGGACATGAAACTCCACATCCCATTTTGGGAAGACCATGATTAGAGCGGAGGCCAATTTCCCCTTTAGGACGTCCAAGCTCTTCATGCAATCATCATTCTAGCAAAATGTGACATCTTTTTTCAATAGTTTCTCCATCGACGCGGTGATGTCGGGATCCTCAATCAATGGTCCTTGAACCTTGCGACAGCCTTCTATTTCTAGAATGTTAATATTTCGTGGGTCCTCATCATCCTCCTCAACATTTACATTGTAAGACTCCAACACGCAGCTCAGCTGTGTCGCTCATTCCCGCTGAAGCACTTCCATTGGCTCCTAGGGTATTTTAAAGATAGTTGTTTTCACTGCTTGTAGCGCATCATCAACAGTGTCCCACCAACGATCTTCAAACGTGAAGGTTAGCAAGAATCCTTCGCACAAGATATCCCATTCGCTTGTGCCATGGCGGAGCTCTGTCTCAGTGTACCAATTCATGGGTATGACATCCAGAGTATGACAGAACAAATGCACCCATTCAGGTTGTGGCTCTTCCCTGTAGACCTTGGTCCATTTCGCGGGGTGTGTGCATGGATCATCCCGTTCGTCATACTTGTCTGTTAGCCGCATCTACGGTTTCCCAAATCGTAGGCGCATCATCCTTTTGCATCCGCACCAGTCCTCAAAACTTCTTTGATGCGTACCCCACCATCTTGCAGGCGTAGCACGCAGTGCCCATTTCATAGCGTCAAAACACTGTTGTTCTGGCACTTCTCGTTCAAATTTGTTCAGGAATTCATCCACCACTATCAACCCATCATACATAGGCAGATCCCTTACCTCTGTTGTCACGCAGCGCAGTGATCTTACCATCATGTTGCAATTGAGCGTGGTTACCTCGTGTAACTGGTTCTGCCATTTTTCTATTTCCTCATCTGAATCTGACGTGCAGGAGCTTTCGCACTCCCACGAAATCCTTCCATCTACTATTGGATTCACCCAATCCTGCCCTCGCGTGGTTATCTTGTAGATTCAGTGGAGATCATTATCACTATCATCATCACGCACCGGTTCTGTGTAGCGCGCTCCTTTCGCGGGGTCTAGGGGTACCACTACGCGTAGTGACTTTTTCTCAATAATCATCTTGCGCTTCTTGAGATTTATCACCCCATTCATATCAGTGGCCCAATCTATTCCCAGTAGTGCAGGATAGGGATCGCTATCATCAACAATCTATATCACTTCTAAATCTGCGAGTGTGCTCGCACCTTGAATATCCACCATTATTCCCTGCAATCTTCCCATGGGTAGGATCTTTTGTTGGTGCGCCATTCGCAATTGAATAGGAGACCACTGCAACATGGGCCTGACCATGTGCTCCCATGTCTGCTTTGGCAGTACATTCGCGTTCGATCCTAGATCCAAAATCACTTGATCCATTTCATACTCTCTGATTTGCGCAATCAATCTCATTTCCCTTCCTGTTTGCGATGTGTGCTTCTTGAGCTTCCGGACTACGCGCGGTTCTCCTGACTCAGCGCACCTAGTGATGAGTTCCTGCAATCCCTTCACAGCCTTACTGTCGCGCAGCAGCTTCATGCATGTCTCTAGAAAGGTAGTGAGAATTGAAGGATCCATCTCTAGTTCTAGTTGATCCTTACTACCTGAAGTGGAGGCCTCCATGAAGCTATTTTTAGCTTCCATGAATGTCTCCTTCGCGCGCTCCAAATCAAATTCAGGTTCCTTTGTAGGAGTCTTGCGAACCCACGCACTTTCTTCAGGCTTCTTACCTTTGTCATCTATTTTCGTGATACCACTTCAGAGCACGATGTTTACATTCGAGTCCTCTTCGCGCAGCTTAGAGCTCATCATTTGCAAATTCTGAGTCGGGGGAGGCTGGAGTATCCCTTTATCGTGCAGCCTCGCTATCAATGTAGGGCAATCCTCTGTCTCATGATCAAACTGAGTAAAACATAAAAATGATGCTCTCGTCAGATTTGTACAATCGTGGGCATAATGCCCTGGCCCTCTGCAATTGTAACAAATTCGCTGTCTGCGACCCATTCCTGGTCCCATTCCACCTCGACCTCGTCCGCGCCTCTGAAATCTAGTGCGCGCCATCCCTGCATTTTGATCGAGGGCTTGCATTTCGGTCTACACTCTGTAGGTAGGAGTCTGATCCATCATCAGCTCATAACTTCTTCAAGTGCACTCATCATGTCCTAATGATCTACATAAATTACAGAACAACTATTGGCATGTCTGTGTATACTTCTGCAAGAGATGACAATTATCCGTAGCATGTTTTCCTCCTGTTTGACAAATCGCGCACCATAATGTAGGCACTACACTCGGTCCTGCTTGTGCCTCTGGTCTTAATGGCATCGGCCCTCCCCTTTCCTAGTAGTTCGCGAAGACTGGACAATGGTCCTTGTCATGCCCCTGGCGTTTGCATTTTATGCACCATACCTCCTTGCACGCCTCTGGCCGAGTTGTCCTTACCTGTTTCAAACTCTGCATTTCTAGACACAAATTTTTCAATTGCTCGTGGATTTGTTGGACTCCCAAGCCAGGATCTTGTATTGGGGTCTTGTGCAGTCTCATTGCAATCTCCAAATCTGCGGCCTGGGTGGATAACTTCTACTGTGACAGCGTCGTCCTTAAATGCAGCGTTAGTGATGCTACAAACCATGCGCAGTGTTGTCCATCCGTCAAGGTCATGTTGGCTTCACGAATCATACTCTTCAGTCTCTGATCCAGATCCCATGGGGTCTCGCCTAGAAGCATCGCGATTTCCTTAAACCCGATAATCGATTGTGTCTCCAATTTTGGCCTGCTAAATTCCCTGTTTAGCGCAGCCTGGATATCTGCGATCCCTGTGTTTGGATGGTCATTAGAATGCTTAATGTACCATGTTAGTGCACGATCCTGCAACGCGCTTACCAGCGTTTCCTTCTTTATATTGTCATCCACGACTCCTTGTGCTTCCCATACAGCTTTTACCACGAACCAAAATTGGTCCGGATCTTTGTTCCCTACTCTAAATACCAAAAATTTTATCACGCTTGCCATACTGAACTGTGGTGGTAACGGAGGTGGTGTGGGCGGAGATGGAGGTGAAGATGGTGAGACTGGTGGTGGTGTAGGTGGAGGTGGTATGTGCAGAATTCGCTGCCTTATCAGACTGATCGTACTTCTTGGTGAAACTTTCGCGAGCTCTTCCTCGCTTTCTCGCTGAGGCGAAATCAAGGAGCTAGTTTCTATTTCTGCGCTACCTTCGTTTCTATAGATCCTCCCACTTCGCGTAGCCCCAAACATCAATTTATTCACATCTCACTTTTCACACAATAGCATTTTAATCCAAGTGTTCAAATATTTAATGTACTTACCTCGAAGTCCTTTGAGGAAGCGTCATTCCGCCTTGCTGTAGCTCACTGAAGTATCTACCGCGAACTCGGTGATAAACCCTCCTATAATTCAATCGAGCCAATGGTCCACAGCGTGCGCAATTTGATCTTCCGATGCTTCTAGTCTACACACCAATTCTGGAGTCCACATAATCGATTTGTCGAGCCTACACCTTCCATGACTATCTACTAGCTTCGCAATCCACTCATACAACTCAGAGGGGAAGGATGCAAAGAAAATTTCATGGATTTCCATATATAAGTAGTGCTCTCACCACTATTCCTTTGATACTCGGGGATTCTTTTTTTCCTGTGCCGTGAACTCGTGAATCTTTCTATCCAACCACCCTTCAATTTATTTCTTCATTGGATTCTAGTGACACGACATCAAACATCCCTTATGCAGATTCTGATCCCAGCAACGGAACCATTTGTTGGCTTTTTGGGGCCTGACCCAGGTTCGTAGTCGATTTAGCTAAACAAATCTCGGTACTACTGGCCCTTTCGGCAACAATCCGCAGAGCGCGAACTGAGGTCTCACTCAAAGTAGTATGGGAGGGTGCTAGAACCAAGTTTCTGCACCCTAGAGATGTCTGATGGGTTCATGTGGTCCACGGTTCGACCCTACACGCACGTCGCTACGCGCACTTACCCGTTCCTTGCAGCCTGAGGTGCTGCCTTCGCGCAGCTCTACTCAGGGGCCGAACAATGTTATTACCCAAGTCCTTACTAGTAATCTAATATTAGTTGATTAACTTAACTTACTTGCATGTGTAAAGTATACTTAGCAATATAAATCATTCATACAAGTGCGCGTAGTAAATAAAAAATACATTAGCAATTGATATCAAACATGTAATAACTCAAGAACAGATACACAGAATTTGGAATAAACTTCTTTTATTATTCTCTTTTTTGGTTACAAACTCGTCTTCGCTCTGCGCACTTAGCTGCAGGGGTCTGCACACTCAATTGTGGACTCTACTAGACCTCTGCGCACTCCGCTGCAGGGCCTTCTCCTACCCTACGACCCATGACACACTTAGACACTTGCTCTATGCTTCTACTTTTTATCTATTAGATTCCATTATATGTATTTACAACTTAGAGCCTCGCTCTATTTATACAGTTCCATGCTCCGCGGACCATGAGTAGGCCGACATTACATTCAAAACTTAGGGCGGACAACCCTATGACTCTAACATACATTTCTCGCCCTCAATTTGCGGAGCTTTACAACAATATCAACTCAAAACTTGGGGTTTGAACCCCAAAACATGCCGTGGGGGGATTCCATGCCCAACAATGACTCATGACATGACTCGACACAACAATGCTAATTTGCTGGTAATATCTTGCTGATGGTGGTGTCCATGTCGATTTGCAGTGCCGCTGAGTGATGAGTGTGCTCTTGGTGTATCATAGCTTCACCTCCACATGGAAAGGTGTGCGGAGTCTTCGACAGTCTTAGTATTCGCTTGATGTTGCACGTGCATGCCTCTCCTTCGCTGGTACTTGGCATGCTTCATGTGTTCATCTATTCATGAACAATTCTCCTAGCATGCGCTCCTTATTCATATCATTCGTTGTCGCGCCATGTCTCATCCATGTACTTGTATCTGCAATCACTCATGACGAGACGACATCAAATCTAGACATCTCCTAGTCTACCATGATCCATCATCTTTCGTTTTCGGGTGCAAGTGACCGGGAGAGAGGACAAGGCTCTGAAACTGCGCAGAGCACATTTTAGTCCGGGATGTGGGCTCCGGGCATTGTCAAGTAAAATTGTGTAGAGGTCACTAGAAGGCTGAGATGAGCAGTCCGAGAACAACAGTGACCATCTGCAGGATCTCGCTTGGCTCGAGGGAAAAAATGTGCAAATTTTCCAAGGAGACAGTGCAGACAGCAGGGAGGACACTGGTAGTGAAAATTGCGCAGATTCTCCATGGAGGCTCGCAGTTGGGCTACGAGAGCTTGTTGGCCAAAACTACGCAGAATTGGGAGGCTAGCCCGTAGGACATGTCTGCGTAGTTTCTAGGCTGAGCGGGATGTCGGGCAGCTGGAGGACAGCCCAAGAAAATTGCACAGTTTTCAGGAGGAGCAGTAGGCCGACTAATAGGGGAACTTGCTGACAAAACTACACAAATTTTGAGGACACCACAGTGACAGGGACCGAGTCCCTGTCCTTCATGTCTATGCAATTTCGTCAGTCATTAGAGGCAGGCATGCTAGCAGCGTTTGTGAAATTTTTTGGAGTGAATCCTGGGGTCACTACCCGGTCAAACTCTCTGGTTTACCAATGAGAAGCTTGATAGTTTTTCTTGTGGTAGCGTAGATTGAGATGGCTTGTTGAGTAACTTTTGCGCTGCTTTGGGTGACAGTTAGTCAAGTTGATTCCAGCATTGTGCAATGCAGACTGCCTAGGAGGTAGCCTCATGCTCTGCGCAATTCTGGACAGTAGTATATGATCGCTGAGGGCTGAGACTACTTAGTGAAGCTTAGTGGAGGTCCAACTAGTAGAGGGTGGTCTGGTCGACAGATCTTCAGCAAAATGACTAAGTGTGTGAATGAGTGAACTTGTGCATGCATGCCCTTGTGAACAAACACTCAACATGACTTAACGACAAGACTCCTTGAACTAACAAGGCAACATACGCTCAGTGTGATTGACCAATGAGTGCAAGCGACAATTGTGACACTTGTGATAGATCATTGAACGACCGCGACGACACTTACGCGGCATTGCATGCAACTTCGTGTGCAAGTGCGACAGATACTTACATAGTGGACACAACTTGTACACACGAAGATGGACGTGAACATAGCCAAAACATGACTGCAAGCATGACATTGTAACCAACTTGCTAAAAGATGTCAGGTGAACAGTGAAGCGAGGAGGGTGCAAAGACTCGACACGAGCTCATGGGATGAGCCCGAGTGCTTGCAAAAATCAAGGAAAAAACCAAGGAAGGCTCCGAAATTGGATGCAGGCCAAAATTTTGGAGGGTGTTGCAGCTGCTACAACAGGGTGGTAATCGTCTTTGAGTGTGATCTCTTTTAATTTTTGAAATTTTCACCCAATTTTAGTTTCAACCCTTTGTTCATGCACTCTCATATTATGTTTGATTTCATTGGAATACTCTTGTGTTTGTTTTGAATAATTCTCTTGCATAAATCACATATGCATAGTTAGAATTCTCATTTTTACAGCAGGAAAGGAAATTGTGCATAGATGACATTTTCATAATTTTCAGGGAAATTGTGCATATATTACATTTGAATAGTTTTAAGGGGAATCATGCATAGATTACATTGCATGGTTTGACATCTTTGATGCTTTGAATTGAATTGGAATAGTGAAATTGAAAGATCTAGTTAGGAATCTCTTGTTTGTTGCATATTTAATTATTGCATCATTGTTTGCACCTCTTCCCTACACTAGATAGCTTTCATAAAAAATGAAAAGAGTTGTTTTTGTCATGTTAATTTCATCATAGGTGTGTTCAGGTGACATCGAGTTTTGATCGTTGAAACTGAAATCTAATTCAAGATCAACTCTAAAATTCACTTCAATTAACCTAAGGAGCATTTGAAACTTAACGATACATCTAGAGGTCTAGGCTAAAGATATGTTCCAGTGTCTTTAAACGTAGGCACTGTCGTTTTTTCCAGCATTGCATTCTGGGGGTGATATCTTGTTCCACGTAAGTGTATAGGATCGTTCTCCATGTATCTTTGGGTATATTGGACCGTGCTCTACACATGTAAAGTATATGAGAATGTTGTCACCAAACGGTTACGCATTAGACAACACTACTACATATCGCATTTCCATGTACCATCGAGTATGTTTTGGAAGTCCACCATAGGTTGTTATCCTCACCATAGGTAACCGAGTCGGTTGCCTTGTACATCGTAATACACTGAACACAACATTCGGGGAGATTGCATGCATGTACGTTAAATCCTTGGTTCGCCGAGGTGTATATTGCAGTTCACAGTTGCTTGGTAAACTTTTTTTCCTAGTTACCCCCTCTTTGTTTTTGTTTGTGTCTTTAATTTCTAAAATCAATTAATTGACCACATAACAACATCCTCCCCGTGGAACAACTCCCTAGTGGATCTTATGTTGAGACTAATGGCAACAATTCCGGAGTCTAGCAATCAAGGAAACCCCTATGGCGGGAATCCTGGTCCCTTTTCTTCTTCTGGAAATATTGGTACTCCTTATATGGAAACGTTGTCCCTTCCCGAATTTACCATGGGTTTGCCAGTTTGGTTATTTTCGACCACTATGGTTATGAATGCCCAAACGACGTCTCAAACAAGTTCTCTTCCACGTGAACAATACCAACCTCAAGTTGATACTAAAGTTGACCCTTCTCCTTCTCTTTTTGTTTCTTCGTCTCTTTCTTCCTCCTAGCCTAGTGAAAGTATTGATTATAGTAATCAGGAAGCTAAGAAGAAGAAAGAAAATAAGAAGAAGAAGAAGAAAAAAAAGTAGGGGACAACCAAGAAACCATTGCTACGGATGCAACTAGCGTGGAGTAACCTTCCAATCAACCTCGCAAAGTTAAATACCCTTGCATGTTATGTAAGGGTGACCACCTTCTTAGAGATTGTCATGATATTCCCAAGGTATTGGAAGTGTGGTCCACAGGCTCACATCGACCTTTTTCATCAGGCTCTAGAGATCATGCTAGTGATAGTAAGGTCCATGGGAAAAAGGGTAAAGTCAAGCTTCCTTGTAAGCTATACGAAGGGAATCATCCAATTCACCTTTGTCCTTTATATGGATGAAGCCTCAAAAGTGTTGGAAAACCTTACATCTTCTCAACCTCGTCTTTTGGTTGGTTATCGAAATATTTCTCCCAATCCTCCACTAGTTGATGAAGTGGTTGATCAGAATCCATCTCTAGTCAATCCTACTCTCTCTGAATGTGAGTCCCATGAGTCCGTTCTTGACCAACCATTGGTTGAGAAAATAGTTGACTCAACTCCACCTTTAGTTGATTGTACCTTTCCTGTAGAGAGTGAACTTCATACTACTCAATTTCTTCTCATTTCTTCAGGTTTGAATGAACTCGGGGATAGTTCTCATGTTCCCATGACACAGGGGGGAAATACTCCCATTCCCACAACACTGGAGAGCATTTCTCCCATTCCCATAACACAAGGGGGCAGTTCTCCTGTTCCCACAACACCCCCTCCAAGTAGCATGGTCACTTCCTTTGATTAGAGTCGACTGGCAGGATATCGTCTTCCTTCTTACGTGCCCTCCCAGATCATAGTACAGGCTTATAATGTTTTCGTACCTAGCACAATCATAGATGAAGGTGTATCTGTTAGTATTCTATCATCGACTACTTGAAAAGCTTTAGGTTCTCCACAACTTGTGCCCATTACCGAGAATCTATTGGCTTTTAACAGAGGAACAAGTCAGCTGTTAGGGATCCTTCCTCAGTTGCTTATTACTTTGGGAGGAAATACTATCTATATCGATGTGATGGTAGTCCAAGGCCCTTTGGATTTTAATTTACTCCTTCGGCGTGCCTATGTTTATTTCATGGGGGCTCTTGTCTATTCACTCTTTCGTGTAATGTGTTTCCCACATGAAGGATGAATCGTGACTATTGAGCAACTTTCGTTCGTTGGTCCTAATTTGACTCCCAATCAACCAGCTTCCCTAAATGCTCTGTATATACAAGTGGTATCATCCCCACCACAAGTTAATTATGTGGAAACCTATCCCATTCACATACCTGCTAATGAAGATGAGCCTTTCACTGTCTTCTCAACTTCTTTGGACTTATATCCAGTAGGTGATATGGCGAATCATTTATTGGGGGCATTGGAGCCCGATCTTTCCATTGGATCCTTTGATATCTATCCCTTCCAAAGCATTGTTCTTCCATCTAATGAGAACCTCTTGGAAGCCATGGCCTTCTACAGGTCATGATCAAGGTCCTAATCACAGTGCATTTTCTTGTTTCAAGCTCGTTAAAAAATGAAACGTGTCTAAGCAGAGTTCTTTATTTTGTGTCAAGCTCATTAAAAAATGAAACAAGGTATCAGAGCATAGTTCTTTTTCTTGTGTCAAGCTCGTTAAAAAATGAAATAAGGTGCGAGGAGCAGAGTTCCTTTTCTTGTGTCAAGCTCCTTAAAAAATGAAACAAGGGTCACGGAGCATAGTTCTTTTTCTTGTGTCAAGCTCGTTAAAAAATGAAACAGACCCCCTTCTAATTCGAGTCTTTGATTAGATCTCATAAATTCCCAATCGAGTCTTTCACTTGATCTCATAAATGAACCTTCATTCCATCCACCTGTTAGCAACCAATTGTCTACTTAGGTCAATGAAATGAAGCATGGGGGGGCATGTACCTTAGATTGAGTCATTATGCTAGGGGCATGCCAACTTATTTCAAGCATAGTTTTTCTCTGTTTCAAGCTTGTGTAAAAGTGAAACCACTCTCAAGCATAGTTTTTCTCATGTTTCAATCTTGTGAAAAAATGAAACCATCTTCAAGTAATTTCAAGCACAGTTTCCCATGTTCCAAGCTTGTGTAAAAATGAAACCATTCTCATTTTATCCTGCGTGATTGCCATTTTTATCAACCTGTTTTTCCTAGATGAGCCTTGGTTTTCTAATTCCATCATGACCATTTGCTTGGTCGATCATACGCTTTCACTTGGTTCTTCTCCTTTCCTGGGGCACATCTATGATGAGTGGTTTTATTAGCCAACCTCTTGACCTTTGTGTGTTTTGAGGAATTCCATAATGACCGAAACCAGTTACTATCCATTTATACCACTCGTTCCTCCAAGAAAAGTCCTCTTTTAGCTCTTTTTAGACTCCCAAAATATGAAAAAATGTTTACTCAATATAAGTTTAACCCTATTCCGGACTGAGATATACTACTTACGAAAAAAAAATACCTTAATCGAACATGGCTAAGAGGTTCTCTTGGGTATTATTTTCTTCCTTTTTGGACCTATGAAAAAGAACATTTGGAGTTTTTTTTTTTTTTTTTCCCGCCTCATTTTCATACTCTCTAAACTTGAAAAACATGTCGCTAGGCTTGATGTGTCCAAATATATTGCCTTGCATCACAACTCTACTTATACTGAGCCTTAAGATAACATAGGTCAACTAAGTTTGGAAGCTAAGAGAGAGTATTTACTTGGAATATTGAACCCTTACATATGGGCAAGTAGTTCCTGACAATAACATTAGTGATTTTGGAGGGGTGCAAGCTCCCCAATCCTCCCACTAATGGGTGGAAACCTATAGAGGCCATTGATGTTAATCCTATAACTACATGTGGAAGAGAGACTCCCACAACCATGATTAATTGCTTTTGGTAGTTAGCATGATTACTATTTAGAATGTTTATGTTCAAGGAGTAATTCTTTCTGGTTTGACTTTATCAATTTACTTTGTTTTGACATAAACAAACACTCTAGTTTTACACCCACTTTTGATATTGATTAATGGATAAATTACTTTGATTTGTGCCAAACTCAATTTTCTTGTGAAATTAAAATAACCACCCACTCTATTTCATATTAAAATTTTACATATTATTTATCAATAAATTTTTAATTTTTATTAAATTACCATAAATATAAAAACAATTAAAATATTTAAAATATAATAAAAATTCATTAATTAATCTTTTCATTTACAAAATTATTCATAAAATAGATTCGAAAAAGACTTTTCCTATAAACTCTGTACACAACACTTACAAATAAAAAATATAAATATTTTATACAGAATGATAACCAAAAACACTTTCAAATAAAAAAATTATAATATTTTATGCAAGGAAATGCAACACATATATCATACTTTATCGTGCAAGTACAAAATTATCTATAAAATGTATCCAGAATAAACATTTCATCATAACCATCATAGTCTATAAGTGATATTTTAAAATATTAAAATGTTTCAGACTTCGCTGGTAGCATGATAACTGAAAACACTTACCAACCAAAAAATAAAAAAATAATATATTTTATTCAGGAAAATACAATACATATTTTATATCAAAGCACAACAAAACATATATTTGTCCAATGGAGGCCGCCTTGATTTTGGTAACAAGTAACAAAAAAACACTTATTGATAATCCCGTTGCTTATATTTCAGGCGTGGTTTAATTATTAAAAATTTTGTGAAAAGTTTATGTTTCAAACTTGTAATTCTTATAAATTTTAACTAAATTACAAATTAAACTAAACCAAAAAAATATCTAAATTATTTTTCAAATTTTATAAAGTGTATAAATTTATATTAATTTCCAACATAAAAGTTTTCCAAGTGAATGAAAAACCAGCAATGTCATCATGCATCTAGATTGATAACTTAATAGAATTGCTTCGTAAAAAAATCCATAAATTACTTTGAAAAATAATAAAAATTTGGTAAAATTATGATAAAATCTAGCCGAAATTATTGAAAATTTAGGTTCAGGCCCAAAAACTCTGGATTCCCAGAAATTCTTGATAATACTAAATCCATTTCGACTAAGAAACGATTCTTCTGATTTTTGAAATTTATTTTTGACCAATTCCGGCCAAAAAAACGGCCATCCTCACAATTATGTGGCGTAACGCCTTAGTATCTCTGTTTTCAGAGTTGTACTGCGTACGTCTACCTGAAGAGTTATTTCATTCATTAACCAATGAAGAGATTTAGTATGTGTGTCAGTACCATCTACCATTCATGATTCATTTAATCAACGAAGGCCTGGGAAAATCTTCATCTTGAATGTCAGCATTCCATGACATGATGTTAGTAATGGAAATATGTGCAGAAACACTGGATGGTGAAACACCACTTTCACATCCATTAAGATACTGTTATCCTCTGAAACTCACTTTATTTACAATGAACCGTAATGATTTTCTGCCTACCTAGCGTCCAATTCACTAATGGTGACATCATTTATGGAAGGAACCAAAGGACTCTGTGTATAGACAGACGACACAGATGATGCGGTGGCAGACGACCGTGACTGGTGAATCCCACTGCTAGAGCTGCCAGCTGTGGATCGTCCACGGGAACTGTCACTACTTTTCACAAATGCGGGCTTTGTTGGATTTGCTACTGTCACAGAAGCGCTGGAGATCATCAATATAACATTAGACATAATTGGACGGAGGCCTGGATCAGCTTGCGTGCATAGAAGCGCAACCTGAATGCATCTTAAAGCTTGCTCTTGTCTGATTGTTTCCGCCAATGTCGAATCTATCATATCTGGAAGACACCCTCGCTTGTATAATCTCCAAGCCTGCATCACAATCATCCAAGGCAAATGCATACTCACTTAACATCTCCTTTGTCTGCAAACAACTGTTGCTCATGCAAAAAAGTAATCATGAATTGAAGTCTTACCCATTCTAATAGGCTTTCCATTTCATCAGGAAAATTTGTGTCACTGTTTTTCCTTGCACTTACAATCTCAAGGACTAGCACTCCAAAACTATACACATCAACCTTCACAGATAATTGCCCCCTCATTGCATACTCTGGCGCCATGTAACCACTGCATACTCCAAGCAAATTTTTTCCAAATAAGTAGGGCGTTTAACGTGCCTAAATCTGACGATTGAATAAATGCGAATTGTTCATAAATTGAATTAGGGAAAGGGTCAAGGGAAATATTCCTACTATGTCCCTGCAACTCTGGTTTGGATATGAGTCTCGTCTTCAGGAAAGAGTTTTGCTAACCCAAAGTCTGCTATCTTTGGATTCAATCCCTCGTCCAGCAAAATGTTGTTTGGTTTAATGTCTCTATGAATGATTCGCAACTGTGAATCCTCGTGAAGATAAAGAAGACCACGAGCTATTCCCATTATGATGTTATAGCGTGTATGCCAATCAAGACGTCTCTTTTTCTCTGGATCTGTATTCATATTTCAAGAATACCAAATTTCAAAACTTTTAAATTATCAATCTCATTAAATTTTATGAAAGATTTATCCTCTTTCCCCCAATGAAAAAAAAATCCAAAATGACCTACCAAACAGAAAGGTGTCAAGACTCTTGTTGGGCAAAAACTCGTAGACAAGCAACCTCTCTGGTCCCTCGGCACAACACCCAAGCAGCTTTACCAGATTTCTGTGTTGAACATTGGCCACAAGCTTTACTTCATTCATAAACTCTCGTTTGCCCTGTCCAGATCTTACAGACAACTTCTTCACTGCTATTTCTTTTCCGTCTCTCGTTATTCCCTGAAAGAATTAACCCCATCGATAACCCATGGGAAAACCCCGCTTCGTCTTGGTGAAGTCATGCAATTTCATCTGTTACAAATAGTAATAATAAGTGCATACATACCTTGTATACAGGGCCAAACCCTCCCTCTCCAAGCTTCTTGGTTCCATCAAAATTATCCGTTGCTTCTATGAGATCTTCTAAGGTGAACAGAATTTGCTCTTGCTTCAGTAGCGTCGATTCCGGGTCATTCTCATGTGCTTCTGTGTAGACCAAAAAAATAAAAGTAAATAAGAATCTAATTTCATGAGATAACACAAGTTTGGTCGTGCGAAACAGAGGACAAAACTGCAGATTCTACCTTCGTTCTGGGTTGCTGGCCTTGGTGAAATGGCCGATTTCAATTTCCTCCATATGGCAAACAAACAGACCATTACCGCTAGAAGCACGCCTCCCACGATCCCCAATATTATGGGTAACGTTTTTGCAGCTGATCCTTCAGCGAAACCTTTATTTGCGGATTTGTAAGCCTTATATGACAGGTTTGTAAGGAGATTTAATGTAGTGGCCCTAAAACTCTTTAGAATGCCAGTATTAATGTCGTTTTCATTCTCCAGTAAAGGCCCATCGGCTTCTACCTGCGAAATGAAGTTGGAGTTCTCGTATCGCACGAAGCAGTTATCCATCCATACTCGACCGCCGACATCGTTTGCGCAAAGTTGTAGAACACTATCGTTTGCTTGCTGTGAACAGATTGAACAGTCTTGTTTAGATATGTTACCTGTGCACTGGAGGAGGCCATAGATTCTGTTGGGGCTTTGTCCATAGGAAGAAGTGTTGAACCCTGTTTGAGGGGTATTCTTCACTAGATTACCCATGACCCTATTCAAATTGCTGGAAAATGTACTTCCATCAGCGTAAGTAGAAGCATTATTGCATGTATATGATCGCACCTCTGATATAACTGAAGGAAAACTGCTAATGAATAGTAAGCCGATCAGATGAAAGAGAATAGTGGACTGTTTGCAAGAATTAGCAGAATATAAAGTTCCCATAATCTTAAAACTGGGAAAGTCAGGTCAAGGACTCTGATGAATATGGCTACAGGGCGCTATAAAATTGGTGGCGTTGGGTCACTGAGACACAGGAAACAATGGCCCGATGCGGATTGGGATTGGGAATTATCAACTTGGCAAGGATTGCAAAATCAACAAAATTGCCTGACGAAGTATATGCTTCCTTTCACTAACAGAGACCCTGAATTAGGACACTCAATTGGAATTGGAATTCCCAAACTATTTCGACATCCGCGGACAATAAACTTCAACGGGCCATTCGGCCTTTGGTAGGTATGAAATTGGAACTGAATTCAATGTCTGCAGTGGAAGATTGGGGTTGATTTGGGCGGGTTGGGTACATAATTTTAGGTGAACTGTATCCAGACCAGAGCAGGGGTCTTAAGTTTTCATTATCTTGGTCAATTACATACCGCTGCCCGCATTATTACAATAAATCAATTATTGACATTTACAACTAATAGTGTCATTAAAATACAGTAAACAAATACATTATTCTAAAAATATATTTAAGCAAATACATTTATCTTAAAGGGGAAATACACTACCTACACATTAATAACCCTATAACATTGTATATATTGCACTGTGTGTTCGTTTTTACCTATGAGTTTCTGAGTCTGTGTCATAATTTCCAGTGCCGTAACGGTGTTGCCTGTATTGAAAATAGTCGTAGGTTGTTGATGTGTCGCGTCAATCGATTTTAAAGATAAGTGATACCCCTCCAGTTTCACATCAATTCTGTACATGTGTTTATATAATGATAATTAGACTAAAATTTTTGCTTTGCCTTAAAATTTATGAAAATTTCAATAATATTTTAAATTTAAGTAGAGATTTTTGTAAATTTAAATTAAAGTTGTTAAATTTTAAAATTTTAAATGTTTTAGAAAATTTTGGATGACACTGAATCTATTATTATTTTCAAAAACATGATTTAAATACTATTTTCAACAAGATTATTAAAATTATTTTACATTCATAAGTAAAATGATCGTCCAGGCCATTCAACCACCTATATTAAATAGATCGTCCAGGCCATTCAACCACCTATATTAAATAGAGTTTAAAATAAAATGGCTACTTTTACCTAGTCTCACCTTTCTTGCAAATTATAAACTACTATTAAATAAATTTAAATATTTGGTTACCCTTTGAAAATTCATAGTTGGAGTGGTTGGCCAAAATCACGGTGAATAAGCATCTAATCCTTTCCCCGTATCGTGAGCCTCTCAATCTCTGCACACGCAGCAAGAAGCAGCTCCTCTCCAATAGAGAATCGACATTTTGTATCTTTTCAGGGTCAGGATGTCGAGAGAGGTTTTCACCGTAAGATTTGTTGTTGCACATTTTGCATCTTAAATCTTTTATATATTCATTTGGTTAAACTTATTTTCGTGGTTTAATTTATTTTTTAAATTAATATAAATTGATATTTAATTACGTGGATAGTAATGTTTATTTTAGAATGCGTATTTATAATTTTAATTCAATTACTCATGATTATTAGAAGTTAAATTTATTTTTGTGGTATAATTTATTTTTTAAATTAATATAAATTGATATTTAATTATGTGGATAGTCGTGTTTATTTTAGAATAAAAAATTATAATTATAATTTAATTATTAATGATTATTAAATAGATGGTAAGGATTTATTTTAATATTTTTATTGTTGGAGATTATTACTCAAAGTGATATTCAATTAGCATGTAGTGTTAGGCAATTTATAAATAGTCTAAATTTAGGATGTGGCAATCATGCTAGAGTTGTAATTTAGAAAGTGTCAATCATGTATATGTGAGCTAAGATTAGCATATCTATTTTTAGCGGTTTTGAGTCTATTCAATCATATAGCTTCAAGCAATTGAATTAATGTAATTTACTAATCATCATTGTGTGTTTCTTTCTCTTTCCATCTATTACATAGTAATAATCACAAATCAAAGGTTGAGATTTACTTCAAAAGTAGTTATGTTCTTTCTCTCTTTTCAGTGAATTTGATTAATTAAAAAAAGGTCATATAAACTTGTGTCTTATAAATATGAGTTATAATTTTTTGGGCATGTGTTGTCCATAAGTCATAGTATTGGCTTATAATAAAACCTATTTACAAATTAAAAATTTACATGGTAAAACGAAGATGAATTTCTGTAGTTAACAATTTTGTTACCTTTTTTTTGAATTTTATATGTTTAAGTCAAATATTAATTCTTTTTATAGTTAATAATAATAATAATTTCAAATAAAGTTACAATTTAGTTAATTTTTATATTTTTTTATTTTGACAATGTAAAATGTATAGTGAATTAGTATTCTAAGACTTATAAAGGTTTACCAACCATTTAATTAAAAATTTATATTACTGCAACAGTTAATAGAGATCAAAATTTTAAAGAAATATATTTGTAAAAATGTTTACATGTCTAAAAATTTGATCTCCAACACTCAATCGTTTTGAAGTTAAAATAAAATTATAATAGCATTTTATAATCTACCGAGGGCGAAGCTCACTGAGCGAAGTTTTGTATTTGTAAGCAAGAACCAATAAGGATCCCAAGGGTTTTACTCAGCTTTAAGTCATTTGGTGGCGTCACCCCCGCTAACCTTGCCCCTACTCTTTGAAACCCAGAGCAACCCAAAGTTGCATCTAATCGAGCAGAGTTTTGTATCTATAAGCAAGAGACATGGTTTTCTGCTCAGGCTCCAATTCGCCTGGGTTCAGGGCGTTATTGCAAAACAGAAGCTATGCAGGTTCCAGAGTGGATGGATTTGTCCCTCGTGGCTCGTTTTTTTAAAGAAGATATTGGGCTCGCAAAGTTTTCCATGAGTGATTATCATTTTTGCGGGAATTTCTCCTGCAAAGTGTTCGTCAAAACATTTTCCCGAGTTATTCATGAACAATGTCGGTTCACATGCAACCTGTTTGACATAACCCATCATCCAAATCAGAGGTCCAGGTTGGGTTTGAACTATTCAAGCTGTTTATCTGAGATGGATTTTGGGCCTCCGGGTCGATCTACTTTGGGTCCTGGCCTATGTTGTTGGCCCTATGAACAGGAAACAAATTTGTTAGATATTGATTTTTTCCCAATTTTTGTTAGATATTTTTATGGGAAAACCCTTTGCTTCTTGGTAAGGGAGGGCGATGTCATTGCCTCTCTCGCTGATGATATTAACTCCAAGACAAGAACCCGACCGGGCATGATGTGTCTCAATTTTTAGGGGAAACAAGTAAATATGACTGAGGATCTTAAACAACTTGGCCATCAAGGAGGATTCGACACTTTTCCTCATTGCATGATTGTGTGGTGGAGCCAAAGGAAAAAGGGTATCATCAATATTCAATCACTTGCCATTTAAAGACACCCTTAAGCGAGGTTTCAGCTCAGGGCCTTTAAACTTTCTGGACTAGCTTTCATGGTGGAGCATTTATCAGTCACTCTTTCGCTTGAGATGAACAAGGCTCGTGCTCAGCTTAATATTCTTGATCATCAAAAGTGTGTGACTATTTTTCGTTTCAAAGGATTTTGGCTCCCGACTTCCACCCTCCGGGCTTGGGTTCATCAAAATTGGACCCAGAGCCTCAAATTGCTCTTCTGCTCTAAGGGTTATTTTGTGGTTATTTTTAAAGACCTTGAAGATAGGCAAAGGGTTTTTGACCAGGAACGTGGCTCTAGGGTCATGTATGCCTTTCAATGCAATCATGATTTCCAAAGTCAATCCCATGTCCATGAAGTCTTTGGTTAATCTGGTTTGGGTAAGGCTCGCAAACTTTCCCCTCCATTGTATTTAGCTAGACTTCCTTGAAGCTATAGAGAACACACTTGGTCGTTTTGTAAAAAATGAGAGTGAAAGATTGAGAAATGGATTCATCTCATTCATTCGCATTTGTGTGAAACTGGATTTAAGTGAGGTACTCCCATACAAAATCAATCTTAAATGGGATGGAAAGGAGTATCTTCATCCACTGGATTATGAAAACACTGCTTTTAGATGCAGAATTTTTCAACAACCAGGACATCTTCAAATGCACGCGCTTCCTCAAAAGGGTCATCTGATTCCCAGGAAAAGAGAAAACCCAACAGTGGTTGGAGGGAGCAGAAGACATCATCCATAAGGAAGAACGCACCAAACCACAAACAGCACTGCTCACAGCAGCATAAGAGAACAAATGACACCTCAAATTCTCAAGATTAAGGTGTTGATGGTGCTGGAAATCTGTCGACAAAGGGGTCTCCCCGGTATGAAGCCCAAACTAGACCTCACACTTTTTGGAGTAGGATCCCCATCCGGATAATAGGCCCAATGACCATTATTCTTAGGGATTTTCCTTAGTTTCAATTATCAACATAAGAGATTATGCAAAAAACCTTTGAAATAACCAAGTTGACATTGTGAGTCATACGATTAAAATGTATATAAGTGCGCAAAATTGTCGGTTGAGAAACTTACCCAAATGATAGTACAATTGCAACTGAGAGTGAGAGAATGTTGCTTATTTTCCAAAGTGCACATAGCTTGAAAGCGAAATATAACTGTGGAAAGAGCTCTAAATTAGACTCTTTATACATGGAGAGCACACAAGAGTGAGGTGGCTACTGCTAAGAGGTGTGACAACACTAACTAGAAGAATTTCATTCTCACTATCAACTGGAATTATGCACTAACTGTGCATAAGGACTGCACAATCACTGTCCCTAACAACTATGTAATTACTATCCTCAGGAACTGTGCAATGTCTGTCACTAAGGATTGCACAATTACTGTTACTAAGTACTGTGTGGGCACTATTTCCAAGGATTGTGCAAGCACTACTTTCCAACATTGCACAATTTCTATCTTCAAGGGTAGACATTGATTGCTAGGCTTGCTAGAAATGGGGTGTGCTTATGAATGCATGAAAACCTAAGCATGTGTAAGGGGTTTCAACACTTTGAGTATTTTAGTAGAAGACTTGAACACTTAGAAAATAATCAACTGATCATGAAGTAACTATGAACAACTTGAGACGACAGATCATAATATCACAAGGAGGCTCCAAAATTCAAGTGTAGGAAAATTTTTAGAGGGTGTTTGTCGTAGTGACAACACTTAGTGACATGTTGGAAGAACTCCAGCTTCTCTGTTTAAGTCTAAATTTAAGCATGAAGTCTCAATCTTTTAGGAAGTATTGATTCACCATGTAGATCATCCCAGCTTTACCACTTATCCCGATTAAAAATATAGTCTCTTTTATCCCTTTCTCAACTTTAAACACATTTATAAGACTAGTCATACCTCAATTGTTTCGATAGGGGAGAAGGATAATGAGTATACACGAGCTTTTGATTTTCAGAGTTAAGCACTTTCCCTGGTGTTTCTCCACTACCAACGAGCATGTTCAATACCTTGATGGAGTCACCTTTAGGAATTACAAGAATTGATTTGCTGCCAGCAAGCCTATTCAACACCCTAACGAAGTTGTTTTCTTCACCTCTCTGCACAAGAGGCATTTCTATTCTTCATCCTTTATTTTATTTTTTCAATATACTTTAGCATTTATTCAACCTTTTGTTGCACCGGGGTGGAAAAGGGATCCCGAATTATTTAACGAGCAAGAGAGGTTGTTCCTTATATAAGGGATTTGAATGATACCTGAAATTGATATGGTCGTTTTAAGTTTTCTCCTTTCCCTTCTCTACTCGATTGAGTTGACAAGTCAACACACCATTCATTTACAAGGCCTAGTTAGGAATAAACATCCTAAAATAGATACGAGCTTCATAGTTCCAATAAAGGTTTTCCGTTCAAAATGAATCATATTTTCCATCCAGATACTCATTGAATTTTAGAGATATGTAAACCAAAGAAAAGAAGGGGATCACATGCTATCCAAGCATTGTTGATCATCACAATCGCCCTTTCAAATATTTGCCACATTGTATCTTAAGTCAGACAAGAGCGGTTTCCATGCATGGTCTTATTAAACAAAACGCGAAAGGATAGACATGACACAACAAGAAAAGAAAAAGAAGGAAAAGAGACCAAATTTAAGACTGAAATGAAAAGCAACATGCAAGACAAAAAGCAAGAAACAAATGCAAGTGAAAAGACTAGATGAGGAACAAAATGCAAGGTCGATGCAATGAAAAAGAGAAGCTAAAATGCAACTAGACCTACTCCTAATCTAATCGGCTAGAAGGTCAGGGCTAAGTGAAGTGAAATTTCCAATGCAACCACAAAAGCTACTCCTGACTAGTATTTTAAAAGATATGAACAATTAATAACCATATGAAACAATGAACAAAAATAAATATGTTTACTTGAGTTACCTGTACATAAGAATGAAGGTCAAGGTTGTAAGTATAAATGTGTGGTTTAGAAGCTCGCTTAATCCAATCTGTAAGCTTATCGCAATGGAGAGGATGATGAACATGAATATCTTGAACACACCTTTCAAACATACATCCATACGTGTTAATTTCAAGATAGCGTTGGAAATTATTGTTAACAATTGAACTCGTCATATATGATTCCTCCAACCAATTAGCGGTTGGATCATAAAAACAATCAGATTGAAAATTTTCAAAGATAAATCTTTAATTATCAGATCTGTGCTATGAGAAAGATTAGGTGAAGAAAACATAAGTTGATCTCACTCAAATACTTCATCAATATTGTGGGGACTTGACATAACCATTGAAAAATGTTGAAGTTCCCCAACCCCTTGATAGGTATCTAAACAATGTGCAGATGAATCAAATGGAAACCAACAACTGTCATTGGATAAACTAGAAGGAAAATGATTGGTAAGATGACAATTGTTGAAGCTAGTATGTTGATCAAATATGACTGTTTATGTATGAAATGTTCCATTATTCGAAGATAAGGATGTGTTAATTTGAGAGATTTCACAAGTGCTTCGAATTAAAAAATATTCCTCTGTAACACCCTCCTCCCACATCTACTCAAGTAACTGATCAACTGGGGTAAACATGTGACGAGAATTTACTATGATATGATTCAACTCCCTATGTGTCAGTTAAGGAAGTGGAATCGACGGAAACGCACAACACAAACCTTCTATACCTGCTACAGGACTCCCATAAGCCTTCCCAGCCATCCCCTGACCAACCCTTGGGTCCCACCGAGCTTTTAGACCATTAAACCGTTGGACGCTCCCTTGATATAGACAAGGATGCGTCTGAGAGGCTCCAGACACTTGCACAACAAGGCATGCATGCATCTGGGGACTTCTCTCCTCATACTTGTGCCTGCGACTCCAAGATTTATGCCACTTTGCAAGCCCATAATTTAAGTCACTACCTAGAAAGCCCCGTAGCTTTCAGAATCCATAATTAACACAAGGAAAAGACTTACAAATCAAAAACTGACTCTAGGACTAGGCCTGACCATCCCCAACCAGGATTGACATTCTGTCAAACACATGGCATCAATGCAATCTATAGGAAATGAATACAAGACATAGCATAAATGACTGATAACTCATATGAAACTTGACAAAAAGGATCGCCACCCTCTTCCCTTAATTGTTTTGACATCAATTAGGTCTTGCATCCATTATCCTTTCAGTTACAAATAAATACATGAAATAACCATGACTATAACCAGTCACATAACCATGCTTATAACCATCATTAAACCATGTAACTAACAATGAGATAACAACTATTAAGGTCACATAATAAGAAGTAAAAAATCAAGAGAACTTAGCTTTTATTAAACATAGGCAAGAGCTGACCAGGTTTGGGACTTCCACGTACCACCTGACTATAAACATGGTTGAACCAAATATTTCTTTCAACTAGTCACCCACATGCCATATTCCAAGCATGAATGTGGGATCTCATAGATAAACCAATCCAAAAACAACCAAGGGAATCCAAAGGTTAAACCACCTCCACCCTCAACAAACCATGATCTCACCAAAACCGACACCGAGATCACAAAACCAAACCAAGCTTGGAATTCCTCTGGACTCCATCACTATCCTTGAGGAATTTTTCGTCTCCTTGTCTCTCATGCTTTATTGCAATCCACACCGTATCACTAGGCCCTAAACTGAGACACCATCCTAAGGCTTTACCGTGTATCCCACCAAAACCGGTCAAGGGATTCCTAGGCCTTTGGGAGTTTTCCTGAGACCACTTTTGCCCCGGATTCTGAAACCATCAAGGCAAAAAAAATCCCATCACACCATGGCTATCTAGAAAAAGGCAAGGCAAGGCTGAAAACCATTATCATAACCCGACAAAACCATGCCACCAACAACAAGAGAACCATATACCAACATGCAAAGCCATGCATGTCAAAACCAGCTAGGCAATCACACATGCAATATGTTACCTGCAAGTATTCCTACTAAAGTTGCTTGATCTTGCTCCTCCTTGCTTTATCTTTGATTTCGTTTCCTTTCCTTGTCCTTCCTTTTCTTGCTTTTCCCTTCCTTTCTCCAAAGCTAGAAGGCTCCAAGAAAACTTTAAGTGTCTAAGAGTGAGAGAGAGAGAATAATGAGAGACCTCCAAAACTGAACTGACCAAAACCCATGAATTGATTCTAAGAAGCCCTTTTATCAATGAGGCCTCTATTTTCTTCATTTTCCTCCTCACATGCAACCTGTGACCTTTCACATTTTTTTTCTCCTATTTTCCTTTATTTTCATAAATAAATGTGCCAAAATAACTTTTTTCCTTTTTAATGCCTTTGCCATTGCCTTTGCCAATTTTCCTTAGCCATAAACACATCCAATGATTCCCACTAGGATATCTTTGCCCAACATTCGAATTGGAATAAGTGTCTCTTAAACGTGGTCTTGTTTTGCCTTTATTAACTTTTAACCTGGGGCTATTACATCCTCGTCGAGTGATGATGCTCGAAAATGATCAATTCCTCTTTTCTAGTGCAGGAGATCATTACTTTTTATCCGATTATAAACTAGAATAGCAATATGAAAGTTGAAATAATTAACATTGATTGGTGGTATAACAAAATCTAAAAACCAGTTAAGATACAAAGAATAGTAAAACCAGGCTGACCAAAAATTAGAAACATGAGTTGAATCAGATCCAACATTGATATTAGCTTGAGGGATTGGGTTCACAAAATGATTCAAGAATCGACTCCAACTTATGAGGATTAATTGTGCCAACAAAATGATTAATTTCATAATTTAATGATCTTGGTTGTTGATAGGAAGGTTGTCAAACCTCACGTCAAGTGATTGCAGACTGTATGTGTGTGGGCCAAGCTTCTCATGGACCATTATAAGATTATCGGGTTCCACTATCGGAACTTGGTGGTATCCTGAAAGACCTTTAGGTGAAAATGACACTATTGCTTCAGATGCTACATGCAACATAGGCTCTCATGATGGCACAGGGTAGTTGTTTTTATTCTGGGAACAATTCAAGTTTCTGAAATCAATGCACAAGCGGGTTTCCCCAGATTTCTTACGTACATAACTTAAATTAGAAACCCATGTATGGTGATGAACTTTGTAAGTAATCCAAACATCCAACAACTTAGTCAATTCTTTCTGTATAAGAGGTTCAAGCGACATATGTGTTTTACCTAGATTTTGTTGCAATGGCTTGGCTCCTCCTTTGCTTGGAATCCCGTGTTGGATCATTCGTGTGTCGTGTGTACTTAGGTCATCATATACCCATGCAGACACGTCTCGGTACTATTTTATCAAGCGGACAAAGGCTTGCCACTCCTGCGATGTGCAGTTTGCACCGAGACTGACTATCTTCAAATCGTGATTGGTTCCCAGGTTTCTCTATTCATTCATAGTGGTGGACCTATGGGTTCTGTTATTTTTGGGCCCTTGACAGCAGTTTTGCAAGTCGTAGAGCTTGTTGAGAGAAACCACACCCTTGGGGATGAGGTTTCCTTTCTTGCCATCAACTGCAGTTTTCAGGGGCTGCTCATGCTCATCTTCATTAGCTGTTGTGGCCTTTAAAACATCAACGTTGTTCATGAAGTGCAGTATATATCATACTATTGTTTTTGAATCACCTACCACTTTGCGTGCAACCATGTTGAGGCCAATGGGTTTTCGTAAGCCCAACACGAGTGCTTCGTAATCAACAACGTTGTTTATGCACCTGAACTCCAAGTGACTTGAAATCATGTGTTTTCTATTGTTTGGATCGACCAGGATGCACCCGGCCCTTGAGTCATCCTGTGTCTTTGACCCGTCAAAATACATGGTCCACAACACGTCTATCCACGGACCGTTTGATGCACTTATACTGCTACTATTTTTGTTGTTACTGCTACTACTAATAATGCTACAATATGCTATACATGTTTCATTTCCGTCAGTTGGGCAAGGAAGGAGGCCCAACTATGTGTCTGGTGGGGTTGGAGCTGGTCGTGCAAGATAACACCCCAACGTTGTTTCCAGGAGGTAGTTGCCAAACATGACTTCTACGAAGGCCAACAGTTCATTCTCCCTGTTAAGGGAAGTGACATTGTGCTTCATATACCTCTTGAACAATACCCAGATTTGGTTGCATTTTCCCTTGTACGGAAGCCACATGTGGGACCAGTCTGTAGCAAAATATCCGTCCAGCTTGATGTACCATTCTCTACTGAGTAGTACTCTGTATGCTTCCGGTATGTCCACAACAACTATGTTGATGCATTGGTGGATTCGACCGTCATGAGGTAGTCGGATGATTACGTCTCCCAGTTCATCAATCACTGATACCGATGTTTGATCAAGATGGATGATTCGCGCGGATGTCTCGCTCCATTGTGCATTGATATTTTTCGCAATGGAGAGCGGCATGACGTTGGCTGCTGCGTCGGAATCAACCAAGCAGTTGTGAACATTGTAGTTAAAAATTTCAAATGATAACAGGAATGGAGGGCAACCTGAGTTTGCTTCTTCCATCCGGAGTGTGTTGAGCACAGTAGAAAGTGATATGGGAGGTGTTCTTTCTCCCTTGCCGGTAGAGGTTGTGTTGTCTGTCCCAATGCACGCAGTAGTATGTCTCACTGACTTTGGATCTTAGCTAACTTGAACAAACTAATGTTCGCTCGAGTTTTCTTCATATCATCTACAATGTTGTAATCCAGAGGTGGTAGACTCACCGAGGTGTTTGGGGTAGAACGAATGTTCGCATTGTCCGACGGAGTGTTTTGCAGTTTTCTTCTCATGGACATACTCTTGTCTGTCGTTGTCTTCTCGAACTTGTTTTGTGTCTTATTCTTTGGGGCGGTCGACGGATTGGCCTTCCTCATCAGCGGTCTCATCTTTTCTTGTGCTTCCCCAAGTGTAAGGGGAGCCCCTTTTCTCCTAAGATTTTAATGGTCATTTTTCTTTTGGGTTTCTTCTCGGTGTTTGTCTTCGACATTGCTTGCGAGCTGTTATCGGGAAATCTAGTGTCCACTCGGAGCTGCTAGTCCCACTAAGACTGGTAGCTATCTTAGAAACAAACAAACTAAAACTACTTTCGTTTTCCTTTATGAGAAATAGATAAGAGGGGAATGAAGGACACCAACCTCAGTCTTGCGCTTGGTTCCTTGCTTGGTTCCTCTCCCTTCTGACAGATCCTTGCCGCTTCTCCTTCGTCTACCTAGCTTCAAAGAGCGCCTGTGGAATCAAAGCGGCATAATACTATCGAAGAACAAAGATCTATAATCATAAACAATATAGGACCAAATATATATTGACCACACAAATGCATATATCATCAAACATACAAGAATGTGGAGGAAAACTTGAATAGCTTTATTAATATCAAGAACATCAAAGAGGATTACAACCAATTGTTCTGACCCAGCGTCATCCTCCAGCATGAAAGCCCTTCTTTCACCTCATGAAAAGCTTAGATCACTAAACACTATGATATTCCACCAAGAAACCAACAACACTTCCTTACAAGATACAAAATTCCAGCCTCTGGATCTCTGGGATGAGGGATCCATATATAGATGATTGCAGGGGGGTGAGTCAGCTTCTGGGATTTTGATTAGTGTCTTCTCTCTGATAGTTCTTGATTCCACTTGGAGATTGATGATCTCCTACTCATCCCTGGGCAAATTCAGAGAGGCAAGTGTCATAGGAGAAGTTTCTGGAAGATTCTATGATCATCCACCTCGCAAACTGTCTCTGCCATTTGTCCACTCTCACCCATCGCACCCTACAGAAGGGATTTTCAGTATGCATTGCACCCTTTACACTGGGCAGGTGGGATGCATCGCACCCTTAGCACTGAGCAACCTGTATGGTCCAGTTTTGACCAGTTCTAAGCAGTTTCCTATGGAGAACTTCTGGGAGATGATGTAATCAGTTGACCTTGTTCTTTTAGGCTATGGAACAACACTTTTAGGGACTTAGGAGCCCTTGGTTTATGGACATGTATGATTAGGGTTGCAGTGCCCAAAAATGTCTATAACAGTTGCCCCCTAAAGCATGAGGTCGTTAATATTTTGATGTCGAGTGAAATGATTTATCATGAAGATCCGAAGTTTTTTCGAGCTGGAAGGCGACCTGTAATAAGACACAATACAATACGTTATCTTCATAATATTTTTCATGATCTAGCTGAGGCGGGCATTCCCATGCTCGGCTTTATAAATTAATTTTCATGTACATAAGACAGACAACCATCTATGCGAGAGACTGATGATTCTGATAGAGTCATCATCCTTTGATTCGGATGATCATCTGTGCAGCAACAATGTACATTTGATGTCTTTATTTTCCTGAATATATCGCAGCTCGGATGGATGAAACTAGATCCAAGGTCTTCAAACTCGTCCAATATTCACTCGGAGTACAAGTCGATCCATGTGAAAGATGTTCTGGAGTCGAACATGGAAAGACATCGCCTGATTACCAGCCAATGATGTAAGTTGTTAACAAGTGCGAAAGGAATCACTGATAATGATGATGACCCTCAAGGTACTACAGTACAATTTGTGTGGTGTGAAAAAGGACTTGGTGTTGAACACCACACAAAATCTTTCGGTCGAAGGCCATTCATGTAAACCTGTCGCTGGAAGTGAGAAACTTGCCATTGAGGCATGCAAGCTTCAAAGTACTGAAAGGGTTGTTCCTGAGTCGACTTCCTGGATAATGAGCTGATGTCGACAAGAAGCAACCGGTCGTAGGAGGGCCTTAATGAATCCCACATCTATGACATGGAATGGAGTAAATGATTTTGGAGGTGAAAATGATTTGATGCTACAGGGTTCAGGGTGGCAGTCATGAAAGAATGGAGCGTGAATGTATTGCAACGGATGAGACACAGGTGAATTCTCTGAGCGACTTCTCTTGAACATACTGGCGACACTGACATGGATTGGTAGCGTTAACCCCAAATATGGATGGTACAGTGGACCAATGGTGATATGACCGATGAACGGAACAACCCAACCTGACTCGGATGCGGAGTGAAAGTGTCATGTTCAAGAGCGACTTGCTACCAATAATGTTTCTTCAAGTTTTCTTCCCAATTTTTCCCCAGTCATTGCTGACTAGTACCTCTTTATTTTTGTCAAGCTTGAGGAGGATAACATATGCTTGTTCTATAATTTTCCCTTTGGGCAAACCCATCGCTATGTTTTAATGAGCCTAGCGACAGTGAAACTCATTCTTGTATGTATGGACAAGTTTGTCGCTATTCGGTTTTAACGAGTTTAACGACAAAGATAACTCGGTCCTTTTTAGTTTTAGAGAGTCTGAAATGGACGTAAAGGAAAATCCACTAATCCTTTTTCGTCATATAATCCCTTAAGTCCGAAAAAGTATAAAATAATACTAAATGAATGAATCTTTGGTAACTTTAACGAGCTGAACAAAACAAGCGCTCGATCTTTTTGTGTAATAATCCCTTAGGTCCAAAAAGATTAAAATCTAGAGGAGGGATATCACTTCCGGTAACTTTAACGAGCTGGAGAGGCCAATTGCTCGACAATCTTTTCATATTTTACGAGTCAGATGAAAAGAGCTTAAAGGAGACTCATTTTTTGAGGAACGAGTGATAATTTCAGGTAGCAGCTGATTCCAGGTAAGGTTTGGAATTTTCCAATCATGGCAGTGTCACAAGGATGGCTGACAGGATCACTCTTCGCAGTTGTTCCTAAAAAGGGGGTAAACAATCAAATGGAGGTGAATGATTGGCTAAAACAGAGTGGAGGTGATGGTAAGAACACGACCAGGGCTCAAAAGCTGATGATAATGCATTCACAATGGTTATTTACCGGAAATTGGTTCATTTTTTAATGAGCTTAAACTCTGGTGGAACGTTTGCTCATTGCTAAGGTTTAATTTTTAACGAGCTTAAACTTCGCATAAAAACTGCTCGTGATAATGGTCATCGATTTAATTTCACCGCTAATCACTTTTTTCCTTCAAAGGTTGTACTGCCTGTTCAATTGCTTCATCAAATTGATTAGAAATGAACAATATATGTTTTTAAAAACTGAGTTAAAACACTAATATTTTACTCGAATTACGTGAAAAGTAATTTAAAAGTGGTTTTTTACCCCTAATTTTACCATTTCATTTTAACTTTGGTTTGTTGGAGCTCTGGAGGTGCTTTTCCCCCTTGATTTTCACCAGCTGATTCCGGGAGATTCTGTGGACGATTCTCGATGCCGTCTGGACCAGGTAGGAGCTAAACCTGAGCTCTTCAGTTGCATTCTTTCCTTTTCGAATTCTGTGCATGTTTCCCTATTTTTCTGAGCCTCTTGGGTTTGAAAAATTCGCCCTGGCTCCATCGCACCCTTCCTATATCGAAAGGTGCGATGCATACTGGCTTGGCCATTGGCCAGTCAGTATGCGTCTCACCTAGTACACTACTGTGGGTGCGATGGGCACGAGAAAGGAAATTTTTAACTATTTTCTCATGGAATTTTGCCCTTTTTTGCCAAATCAGGACCCTGAATCTTCTCTTGCTTGTTTTGCAGAGATTCATCGGAGCAAAATGGTTGTTACATGGCGAGAACGCGAGCATGAAGAAGAGGACATGGTTTCTTTACATGATCCAGTTACGGTAACTACACTGCGGAACTATGGCCTGTTCAAGTTTTTCCGCATCTCTAGCATGAGGCAACAAATCAACTTGTTGCAATATCTTCTCAATGCATGGGATCCTACCAACCAGGTGTTTCAGATCAGAGGAAAATCTATCCCCTTAACTGTCGTGGACATCTATTTTTTGACCGGTTTATCGAGGCGTGGTGCCCCTCTTTCATTATCAGGTTCCGCCCGCGGGGGCGAATCCGTGAGAGATTATATTCGCCGGTATTGCAGAGAGGGATCTCAACCGAGTAGGGACGGCAAGATCAACATCCGAGATGTCAATGACTGGTCCTTGAGGACCATTCTGTTCACTTTTGCTAGACTGGCTGGTAGTGCGGCTCTTCACGTGGCTAACAGGTCTTATATGCAGTATGCCTTGGAATGCCTTGAACCAAAGGTGTTAAACTGGTGTGACGCAGTACTCCCTGTGATGAAAGAACAACTAACCAAGGTAAAAAGCGGAAAATCCAAGAACTTCGGCTACAGTTCTATTTTGACCACTTTCGCCTTGGAAAAGATCCCACTGATGCAGCCGCAGTACATTTCACTTGGCTTACCTCCACCGACTGAGCCACGGATGCAGAGATGGGTCGACCTTATGGCTCGACATGCTGGTCAGTCCCAGGTTTCCTTTTCTGATACCTTCTTTGAGTGGTTCAACCATCAGGAGATGGTTTTTTCCGAGTATCCATATGCTGGTATGGATTTCCGGGGTGACCCGGATTTGGTGTTGCCGGCTGATGAGCAGTGGGGTGCTATCGGTAAATTCCCTGACCATATCTTTGTTTATCATTTCTTTTTATAACGTTCTTGTACTTTCTTCTATCAGGACTAACCAAAACTCATGTGCTCATGCAGATATTGGACCAGTTTGGCCAGCAGTACGTCTGAGAGTACTAGCTGCCACTCCAGCAAGAGAGGCTGTGGGGAGGGCTATCCTTCGCGACCTTGATGTGGCCGAGACTCTTTCAACATTGCAGGATCAGATCGAAGGCCTCACTCTCGGTATTCCGGATGTGAGGACCGACGAGCTGCCTCTGAGGTTGCAGTGACATACTACTGGCGTGCCGAGTCGATGGACTAGGCTTTTATGCATGATTGCACAAGCAGTGACTTGTTATCACCAGCATCATTAGACTAGGGTGCCCCCCAACATTTTGAGTTTTGGGTCATTTGACTGATTTTGTCCTGGTTACAGAACATTATGTATGAACCATAAATAGTTATATATATATATATATATATATATATATATATATTTTTTATTTTTTTTCGGAGCTTTATTTTGGTTGAGTTACGTGATCTTGATGCAAATATTTGATGAAATGCTTCTTTTATAAATGTTGCAAATGTCTATCTAACACATAATTTGCCAATGAGTCTGTTAATGTGTTTAAGTTTCTGGAAATATGCTGATATTGAATAGAATCAAACTGCCTTTCCAAAATCTTGACCCTTAGGAACATGCGATAGATAGCTGGATTTCGTACGGAGTAGATACCAGTGAGTTGTAGGATGACGAGTTGTGAGTCTAGCCTGACGACGAGTCGACGTATGCCACGTGTAATGGCATCAGAGAGGAGCTCTATCAACGTGTTGTATTCAACAATATTGTTCATTGATGGACCAATACATACCCCTCTGAAACTCACTAACTTGCCGCTTGGATCGAAGATGGCCCAAGCCGCAGAAGATAGGTTCTGCGAACTACGACTCGCTCCGTCGGCATATCCAACAAATGATTCCAATAGGTCTGAAATCTACAAAAAACGTAAAAGCGGATCACTTAACCAAAACAATTACCCTTAGCGAAAACAAAAATGTAACAAAAGCATAGGGGTCACTATCTTGAGTCAAGCATAGTAACGCTTAAGGTACAACCCGTTACGAGGTTGCACTAGTGGAATCCCATCATAATCTATTAACTCGTAGGCTCCTTTTGCTAATACACGTTTAACAATATAGGGGCCCATCCATAAAGACTTGAATTTACCTGCTACCAATTTATCAGATTCCTGGTCGTAAAGTAAGACCAGGTCACCTTCTAAGAAGACACAGGGTTTGACATTCTTGTCGAACTGTGCCTTGACTCGTTTCTTATGGGCTTCGTTAGCCAAAGCGGCATCATGACGGGTTTCGTCCAATTGGATTAGTTCCAAGAAACGAGCCTCCTCTTCTGAAGTTCCGGGGAGAAGGTCGACCGCGAGTTTGAGTGACGAGATTTCACACTGAACCGGTAAGATTGCTTCTAGGCCATACACCAGTTGAAAGGGTGTAAACCCGGTTGCATTCCTCATGGATGTCTGGTATGCCCACAAGGCTGAGTACAGGATTAGGTGCCAACTCCTTTTGTGGACTCCAATCATCCTTTGCAGCATCCGCTTCAGGACCTTGTTGATTACCTCAACTTGTTCGTTAGCCTGCGGATAATATGGAGTAGAGCTATCATGGGACAACCCTAACTTGGCAGCCAACTCAACCATCATGTGATTGCAAAAATGTGATCCATGATCTGTGACTATGGCCTGTGGAACGCCGAATCTGGAGACTACATGATTGAAAAAGAAGAGGGCAGCCGTTTCACCGTTGTTGTTTAATGTAGGCATCGCCTCGACCCATTTGGTAAAATAGTCTACTGTGACTATGATATACCCATGCCCCCCAGCCGAGGTGGGGTTACATGTCATGAAATCTATGCCCCATTTGGCAAATGGCCTTGCTGCAACTACTGGTTGCAGAGGTGCGGGTGGTATTCTAGTTTTTCGATCAAAGATTTGACATGCATGGCAACTTCTGACTACGGTTATGCAATATTTGAACATTGTTTGCCAGAAGTATCCTGCTCGTAAAATCTTTTGCACCGTAGCGTAACCAGATTGATGCCCCCCACATGTGCCTGAATGGAAATCATTCAGGACTTTTTCGGCCTCCTCGTGGGCGAGGCACCTCCTCAGAACTATATCGACACCACGATGGTAAAGTGTATCACCGACGATCATGTAGTCTTTTGCTTGGTATCGAATGCGTCGTTGTTTCGAACGGGAGGTATTAGACCTATATTTTTGGGTTTGGAGATAGATTATTATGTCTCCATACCATGTATTGCTTGAAGATATCAGAAACAAAGATTCGTCCATGATCGCTTCTTTTGATGTTACATCGTTGGACGACGATGGGAGATCTCATAGTAACTCTGCGAAAACCATGGATTTCTTCGATTTTGATTTTATAAATTCCAGATCAAACTCTTATAGAATTGCTATCCATTTTGAATATTTGCCCCCCAGCAACTGTCGCGACAATATATAAGTCATGGGGTTGCAATCTGATAGAATGGTAGTTTTTCAAAAGAGGACATAGTGTCGAAATCTCTATATCGCTTGAACAGCTGCAAGAGCTAGCTTTTCAACGTAGGAATACTTGCTTTCTGTATCATTTAAGTTTCTACTTAAATAATATATAGGATGTTCAATTCCATTATCTTGTTGAACTAAAACCATTGCGATGGTCGTATCCGTTGTAGCCAGATACAGGTTAAAGTCTTTTTGATAATCAGGAGGGTACATTAATGATGCTTTTATTAGGGATTCCTTTAGATTATCAAAGGAAGCTTGCGCGACCTGATCCCAGATGAAGGGTACTTCTTTTTTCAATAGACGAGTATAAACTTTAGCAAGTTCTGCGTAATTTGGAATGAACCTCCTTAGAAAGTTTTCTTTCCCTTGGAGTTTCTGAATTTGAAGAAAATTTGAAGGCGGAGGCAAATTAATGATTGCTTGAACCTTACATGGGTCGAGACGAATCCCGTCCCTTGAGACCACAAAGCCAAGTAAACGACCAGAACTAACACAGAACACACATTTGTGTGGACTGAGTCGTATCTTGTAGTGCTGGCAACATAGAAATATCGCTCTCAAATGCTGCGGATGATCGGTCCGCTTTCGCGAATGAGCCGGAAGATCGTCGAGATATGGTTGAACGATGTTTTTGATGTCATGGAAGGCATAATTCATTGCCCTCTGAAATGTTGCCCCTGTGTTCTTTAAACCAAAGGGTAGCTTGCGATATGCAAATGTGCCCCACGGACAAATAAATGCAGTCTTTGACTGGTCCTGTGGGCGGATATTTATTTTATTATACCTGGAAAATCAATCCATAAATGAAAAGATTTCACATCTGACGCATTCATCAATTATCTGGTCAATGAAGGGTGTAGGGTAGTTTTCTTTCGAACAAGCTTGATTTACATCCTTATAATCGACGCATACTCTAATCGTTCCTTGTTTTTTCATTACAGGAACAATATTCGATACCCAATCAGTTAGAGGAACCGGGTAAATAAAACCAGCATGGAGAAGTTTTTCAACTTCTGCCTTGATGGCAGCGGATTTCTTGGGGTTCACCTGCCGTAGCCATTGTCGTACCAGTTTGACATCTGGATACATCTTAATTTCGTGTTCAACTATGCTCGAGTCAATGCCTGGCATTTCATCATACGACCAAGCAAAGACATCTCTGAACTCGTGAAAAAGAGCGTGATATATTTCTAGTTTTGAAGGAGAACAAGATTTGCCGACATGAATATTCTCTACAACATTTGTTTTGGTCAAGATATTTATGGCGATAGTCTCTTCAATATTGGACAAGTTTCGCTCGGAATCCACCGTGTTTACAGTATTTGATAGAAAATCAAAAACTGAGGGATGATGAAGGTCACTAGGAATATCTTCTTTGTAATCTAGAAGATGGGAATGATGGTGGTAATCTTCCCATGGTGCCCCGTCAATCATCATTGACTGAACAATTCCTTCGTCTGTATAATGTACTTGTGACCAAGGATCTAAAGGGGTACCATATTCCTTAGACCTATCTATCCAAACGCTTGATGAGCGTTGATTTGGGTTTGCCTCCCATGCTGAAAACATTGATTGCTACAAGATTTCTATTGGGCTTGGAGGCAATACCTGCATATGATCCATGTTAATATCGTTTTCAGAGATATTTTGAATAGAAGATATCATATTGTAGGTTCCCACTGTTGCCACTTCTGCCAGATTGATTGGAGGTAGTAGGGCAAAAGTCCCCATTAATATAGGGTCTTTTAGTAGGCCTACTCCGATATTTTGAAGCGAATGAGGGCTTCCATGGATCATCAGAATGCTTCCCGTAACTTGTGAACTGTTGGGGAGAAATGTTTGTTGGTCGACGATTGTAATTCCTCCTTGAAAGGGAAATGCAATCTTCCTGAAATAGGTCGACACAATGGCTACCATAGCATATATCCAGGGCCTTCCCAGTAGGATGTTGTAAGCGAAGTTTCCGTCAGTTACTTTGACATCTATTTCTACTGTTTTGCCCCCAAGTTTGACTTGCAAGTTACTTAAAATCCCATATGGGGTGTATGTTCGTCCATCAAATGCTTTTAATGTCGTCGAAGATGACGACAACGATGGAGATCCTAAATTTTTCCAGCAACTCATCGACATAATACATGTAGATAGCCCCTCATCAATAATTTTTCGATGAACAGTTTTGTTGAGGGCTTTCACTTGAATGAGGAAAGCTAGTTGAGCTGGTAATTGAGGGTCATATCCTTTGTGATTAAAGGACACAAGATTAGAATCCGTTGGGTTAATCCCACCTATCGCTGATAATAAAGCCTGCTTTTGGGAGGGTCAATTTTGCAGTACCTCAAGTGTTGACATAGCGGATGGCGATTGGGCCAAATCTTCCACTATATTATAATGTTGTGCTGCTCTGCACGAGGATTAAATGTTGATTTGTGTACTACTCCCTTTGGTAGCTTTATCGTTAGTTCAGGAATGATGGGTGGCACAACTTCGGTCGAAGTTGTTGTCGAACTACTAGGTTGATCATTGGCCTTGTTGTTCGACAGCTGTGGGTTCCTGTAATATTTATTCCTTGTCGATATCAAAGCATCGTTTTGCTGCTTCGAAACCAAAAACATTAGCACTTGGGACGGGGATTGTCACTAGCAACTAGATTTGTTCTTGGATTTGGAAACAGATCAGTCTATACTGCCGAGGTTTTTGAATTCTTGAAGAATTTTCTAAGCTTGGCTTTATATGGACATTCTCTTGTCCAATGATCCTCATCACATATAAGGCATGGACGATTTGGTTTCCTATCTCCAGAAGGGTTTGCAGAAGATTTTTCAGGGGACGAATCCTCTTGTTTCTTCTTTTTCCCTTTCTTTTTCTTCTTGCCTCCTGGTTGCTTGGTTTCTTTACCTTTGTCAGTCGATACGGCATTTACTTCCGAGGCGAGAAGTTCTTCATTTTCATTTTGACCTGAAACCATATGGGCCTTTTTCGACTTAGCCTTTACGGTTTTTGTGCTGGTCATTCCTATCACGCCGTCCGCGGCATGAGAGTATTTGTTTGATTTAGTAGAGGGAGGAACGGAAAATTCTAGTCTATGAGCATTAGGGATTTTATCGTAGAGCGTGCTAGACTGGGTATAGATCAAGTCTAGATATTGTGCATGAGAAATTACTTGCTCTTCAATGACGACTCCTCCCTTTGCCACATTTTTTGTAATAGAAGGTAACAATGACTTAATAAACCATTCAGCTAACAACTGATCAAGAACATATGTTTTTACCATTCTACGACGACGTTGCCACTTATGAATATGATCGGATATGTGAGTGGCCATTGTTTGCTTGAAATTGGTAAGAAGCTCTGTTCCTATTTCATACCTTATGGGTAACTGAAAATGGGTTAAAAAGGTTGTGGCTAGGGTACTGAAGTTATCAAACGAAGCTCTAGGCAATTCGATATACCATTTTGCTGCCAGACCAGTTAACGTTCGCTGAAAAAGGAAAAGCCTGATCGAATCATCATTTAGAGTGTTAGATGAACACCACAGGTGAAAGGTCATCACATGATTCGACGAGTCTTCACCCGGATTTCCATTATATTTTGGAATATCTGACGGAAGTTTATGAGGAATCGTTGGCCACCAAGGGGCGTAAGCGATTGGATCATTTGTTAGTCGATTTAGATCTGGTAACTCTAAAGTTGCCACGAAGGGTAACTGTTGATTCAGGTTCGGCGAAGCATACCCAGGATAAGATGGGATTGCCTGAGCAGTGGGTCTTTGCATACCAACATAAGGCATTTGATGCTGATAACTTTGGTAAGGTTGATGGGCATAACCATTATGAAATGGTTGATGTTGACCGTTTTGAATATACGACTACCCATTACTTGGAAAGACTTGGTGCTCAGATCCTTGGTAAACTTGTTGGAATTGTGGTTGTTGATATTGCACCAGCCATGTTTGTGAGACCATGTGCTGTTGTCCAATACTGGTTGTTTGACCAAGATGAGGGGTAATGGTACCCGTTTGAACCTAGGTCACTCCAATTAAGGAGCCACTAATCGATGATTGTGGTGGCGTCGCAAGGACAAGGGGCTGTTGGATTGTGACCTGATAGACTTGAGGTTGGCATACAAGAGGTAACACTTGTACTTGTGACACCGTCACAATAGCCGGTGTAGTGGGGATATTTGACATAGGAAAACTTTGTTGCATTGAGTATACAACTCTTGGTTGTTGAGGCAGTATTGGCATCCAACCACTGGATGTAATTCCAGCATAACCTGAATTCTGTTGCGAACTCTCGTATGTTTGACCTCCCGGAGGCGACAATGAAAGGGCATATTGCCCCCCATATGGCGGTAATCTGGTGCTTAAGGGAATTATTTGCCTTTGAGGACTGGACTGCCCAAATTGACATTGTGAAGGATCAATTTGCTGAGACTCAACATAAGAGATTCTAGATATTATTCCAGATGAACAAACGGGAACAGACCATACCGTCGAAACAGCCCCTGGATGGATTCCATCCAGCAATTGAGAGCTAGTTGCGACAGATGGTACGCCAGTGAACATTGTTGGAGTGGTAGCAGGAAGTTCTGCCGCTGCTGTGTCAGATGACACAATCCTAGATGTCGACGGTTATTCAGACATATCTAGTCTATCCAAAAGATTTCCTAGTGATTCTATAGGAACTTATGATAATGGTAGACTAATTTCTTATGAAGAAGGATATAGGGTGATCCCAACTCCAAAATGCGATGGAGTAATAGATGGGGGATCCTCCACAATCTCTTCTATAGCAATCAAACCAGGTGGAAGAGGTAGACCGTCAGGTCCGTAAAATATTTCCGGTGCTGAAGAAGGTATAGATTCTGCAACGACAGATGTTTGGGGAACAACACCTTCCGAATCGGCTGTAGATGGAGCCGGTTCAGGTATAGAAGTATTTACCCTCACATTAGGATCAGTTCTACTGTCCTCTAATGGCTGCGGAACTTCTTTTGTAAAGGCAGGGGTACCAAAAATGTTTGGAGTAACCAGAGTCTCCGAGGGTGTCAGAACACTTGTTCCAACCCGACCCGGGGACTTTGAGCCGGTTAAACGAGTTCGCTTTGTCTGAAATAGTTTTGATTCTAGAGACAAAGATGGTTGACTCATAAGTCTCCGCGAACGACGGGGTTTTAATTGAATTTCCTCCACAATTGCAGATTACTCGATCAACTAAAAATAAAAGGGGAAAAATGTTTCCGAATTAAATGAATTTTAGACCTGTTGGAGAGGTAAATCCCCTCTGCAGATAGAGGTGATCCCACTAGCCCAAAATGGGTCTAGCAACAATCAATCAACGCTACCATGCAAGTTCCTAGTTGCAAATTGAAAGTGGATTATGAGAACCAACCTGGAGTCCAACGCTAGTGTCGTAGAAGAGTTGATACTCCCGTTCCCTTGCTCCGGCAGGTCACGATCCTCACGATCTCCGCGAATGGATACCTGCACATGCAAAGAACGAAGCGAATACAAGCATAAAATCCACTAAATACAACTATATATCAGTCAGAAAAGATATAGATCAAACATTATCATAACGAACAATAAGATCGGAACCATAATGATAGTCGTTTATTAATGAATAATCAACAGAGAAAAATACAACCAAAGTTCTGACGTTGAATCTCTCCTTTGGCTGGGTGAGCAGCTACATATGTCTTGCAGTAGACCTTTCTCTCTCTTTGATTATGAATACACAGCTCAGACTTCTGGCAGCATAACCTCCCTATGCTCCAAGACTCTTACTATCACTCAAGACAAGCGTTATCACTACTAGCACTATCACCACTACTCAAAAACTAGCTTGTCAAATGCATGAGGACAGACTTTTATAGATGGAGAAGGGGAAGAAAATACAATGAATCAAGACACCCATTATGGATTGGCATTATCTCCAAAAAGCCGCTGTGGATAGATGTAAGGGATAGATGATGAATCTCGACATCTAGAAGATTAGCTTTATCCTCAAAAGACTTCATGACTTGAAGGGAAAAAACATCCGGGCGCGCGTTTGTTAAAAATCTTTTCCAAACTCGGTTGGCGCGGGTGTTACTCTAAGACAGAGCGCCAATGGGCGCGCCTTCTTTTGAGGATCTCGTTCATTGGCGCGGGTAGTACATTGTGGAACCGCGCTAATGGAAAAAGGGAACTTTTCAGGGATATTTTGCAGGAGGTGTCTTCAGGGCACATGAAGTCCATACTTAGGGGAACATAATGCAAGTGTTTTTAAGTTATGTCACTGCTCACAGGTCCCGGAATGAGTCCTCCAAAGTACGGGAAAGGGGTAACAGGGACGGTGACCAATGGTGACAAATTACTGTGTAACAAGACCCTTTGACACAACTTGTTTTTTCAATTTTTAAGAGTCGAGAAAAAACAAAAGATGACTCTGGTCACCTTCGATTTTTAATGAGCTTGAAGTGACAAGTGCTCAGATGGACCTTTTCCTTTAAGGAGTTTGAAAAGGAACGAAAGAGACTACTCTGGAAATCTAGATAGAGGGATTACCAAACCAATCGCAAAACTGCAGAATAATTTTTATGGTACGGCAGTCAATTTTCTCAAATGTTGTGTTCAGTGCATTGCAATCGATAGGACGACAGACACGACTTCCTATGGATAAAGGATATAGCCTATTGTGGTCTCCCAATATATACTCGATGGTACATGGGAGCACAAGTCCATACTAGCACTTGTCGTCTCAAAGAGGAGGAATCACCCAACCAACAATGAAAGCGACAGTTACCAGGCTTTACGACGCCGGAATATGTCTCTAGCCTAGACTTCTAGATGTTGTGCGTTAGGTTCCAAAGCGTTTTTATGTTCATTGAATTTATTTTACAGTTGATATTTCTTAAGAAATTTGCCTTTCAGGTTCACCGCGTGATGTAGATATATAATTCCTAAAATGCAATCTAAGATAATAAACAATAGTTTTATCTTCTTTTTGCAATGAAAATCCTAGCTACTAAAGAAAGAGAGATGATATTCTTTCAACATAGAGCAGAGAGCACACACTAGATGCACTGTCCTAAATCAAACCAAAAAGCAGTCTAAATGTAAATGCACATGCATGTATTTGTTTTCAGCTTTCTTAATGTGTGAATGACAAGAAGAATGCTAAGTACAAATCTGAATTATCTTTTCAAAGCGACAGTATTAGCAAATTTCTCTTCAAAAACGAAAGGAAGATAATGACGACACTTTGCTATTTTGTATTGAAAACTGCTTTTGACACTTGAAAAACTACTAATTCAAATCAAATACAAGAGTAACCGTATAATCGATCGTCCAGAATAATAGAATTCTTTTCTTTGACTGAAAACGACACTTGCGACACTTTCAAATCAGAAGACGACAGTTTGATTATGCTACTTCTTTGTAAAAGAGAACTGAAAATGGCACCCAATACATAAAAACATTCACAATTCTTTGCACAATGGAGGCGGAATGATGGAAAGGAAGGGAGTTCCCACAGTGGTATACTGATCAAAGATAACAAAACTCCTGAATAAATCTGAAGAGAGTGAACACAGAAACCAAAATCTGAGAGCAGAAGAGGTCTTATCTGATCAGCGCACCTGTAACACAGGGAAAGTGCGATGCAACGCACCTATTGCACACGGGAGGTGCAATGCATCCAGATTCCCAAGAGGAGAAGGTGCGATGGTCCAGGGACGAGACTTCAACTAGGTTCCAGGTCATAGTTTGCAGCTCAGTTCAAGGATTTAGGTCGAGTAAGTGATGTTCAGTAAATATAAATCACAGGGGTTGATCTAATGAGGTTACTAGAGCCACCACTAGGGCAATTAGAAGGTTTGTAAATCGATTTTTTAGTTTATAAACAAAACCCGGAGATAGACTAAAGCAGCTTTGATCTACTTTGCACTTGCCTAGCAAATGCAGTTCGAAGGCTAGCTAGCTTGAATTCAGGCTCCGTCTGTAAGTTTATAAAACAAACAAATATAGACAAACAAACAATCTATTCACTCCCCAGTGGAGTTGCCATTTTGTTAGCAGGAAATCTAGTGTCCACTTGGAGCTGCTAGTCCCACTAAGACTGGTAGCTATCTTAGAAACAAACAAACAAAAACTACTTTCGTTTTCCTTTATGAGAAATAGATAAGAGGGGAATGAAGGACACCAACCTCAGTCTTGCGCTTGGTTCCTTGCTCGGTTCCTCTCCCTTCTGACAGATCCTTGCTTCTTCTCCTTCATCTACCCAGCTTCAAAGAGCACCTATGGAATCAAAGCAGCATAATACTATCGAAGAACAGAGATCTATAATCATAAACAATATAGGACCAGATATATATTGACCACACAAATGCATATATCATCAAACATACAAGAATGTGGAGGAAAACTTGAATAGCTTTATTAATATCAAGAACAACAAAGAGGATTACAACCAATTGTTCTGACCCAGTGTCATCCTCCAGCATGAAAGCCCTTCTTTCACCTCATGAAAAGCTTAGATCACCAAACACTATGATATTCCACCAAGAAACCAACAACACTTCCTTACAAGATACAAAATTCCAGCCTCTGGATCTCTGGGATGAGGGATCCATATATAGATGATTGCAGGGGGGTGAGTCAGCTTCTGGGATTTTGATTAGTGTCTTCTCTCTGATAGTTCTTGATTCCACTTGGAGATTGATGATCTCCTACTCATCCCTGGGCGAATTCAGAGAGGCAAGTGTCATAGGAGAAGTTTCTGGAAGATTCTATGATCATCCACCTCGCAAACTGTCTCTGCCATTTGTCCACTCTCACCCATCGCACCCTACAGAAGGGCTTTTTAGTATGCATCGCACCCTTAGCACTGAGCAACCTGTATGGTCTAGTTTTGACCAGTTCTGAGCAGTTTCCTGTGGAGAACTTCTGGGAGATGATGTAATCAGCTGACCTTGTTCTTTTAGGGCATTGAACAACACTTTTAGGGACTTAGGATCCCTTGGTTTATGGACATGTATGATTGGGGTTGCAGTGCCCAAAAATGTCTATAACACGAGCACTGATATGCGTTTAGCACATGCCCATAACTTGATGCTTCATCAGGTGCAACCTATTCGTCATTATCAGTGTCTTCATGTTGCTCCTACATACTATTTTCTGCATCGAATGTATGACTGCATAAAGTGTTCGCAACTCGCTTCCAGTCCGAACAAGAGTTATCGGGGTGATTTTCTTCGTGGAATGAACAGAACTTATGATCTGCGCATTATTCAACTTGAAACACAGAGCTTTGCTCAGTCTTTTGAGCGAGCTGGTTGCTACCCGATGAGCTGCTTCCCTATCTCTGTCTGGGTGGATGGCTACTTGTGGATGTGTCTGTTTTTTGTTGTTTAATCTCAGACACTTATGTTGTCAAGTTCTTGACGAGGCGAGTGAGGGTTTCAATGTCATTTTCTTCCTTGTCTCTACCCTTGCTCGCCATTTCTTAGGACTTTCTGCTCGCGTCTCTGGAGTCCTTTGCTGGTTCATCATCCTTGATGACTCCAATCACACGCAAGTTTTTCTCAACAGCAATAGCCTCTTCACAGTTTTCTAATAGAGTTGGTTTCGTAGCTTTCTTGACGAATTGTGCAATGCTGGTCAGAAATGCGGATGTTTAGTAATCGATAGTGATGGAGTCATAAGGTTTGGTGTCCGCTACAAATTTTTTCAATATGCGTGTAAACCTTTGATTGAAATCTTTTACCTTTTCTTTTCCCTCCATCTTCAGGCTTCCCAATTCTTTGAGTAGCATGGCTGGGGTCTTGTCATCAATGAACTTTTCAAGGAACATGTGTTTCAATGCACCCCATTTCTGTATGGAGTTTGGTGAAAGGTTGTGATACCATGAAGTTGCACAAACATCCAAGGTACATAGAAACAATCTACATGCTACGTCGTCATACTGTACCTTAAGGGTCTACAGCGGTAGGTAGAAATTGTCCAAGTGATCTTCTGCCTTCACCGTGTTGTCAGGGTTAAACTTGATGTTCATTCTCTCTGCTCACTTCAGCATCTTGAACAAGACACCCGAGAGAGCCATTGGTCCCTGAGTCATCCATTCCAGATTTGGTCAGCCATATCTTCTTCTTCTTCCTCCTCCTCCTCTCCTTTAGAATCTGATGGTTCTGACTCTGAGTCTGTTGGTTCATCTCTGCCTCCGCCTCCTCCACTGCCTTCCCCTCTGCATCGTGTACCAAAGTCTGATCCCAATATCACAAGGGTGTCTCGTTCCCCTTGTCAGAAGACCGGAGGTTCCTCTCCAACTTGAATAGCTTCTACTAGACCTTCAAGTGTGGAAAGAATTGCTTCTTCCACTGATGATACAACAACCCATGTGGGAGTGGCTTTTGGCTTCCCTGATGCGTATGGAAGATGAAATATGCCTGGGATCAGTCTGACTGCTTTCATGAACTAGCGGGTGATGGGAGGGACGGAGCAAAGTTGATGATATGGAATTTCGTGTTCAATCCTCGAAGGTGAGAAGTAACCACCTGCAGCGTCACACGTAGGTGAGAGGGAGTGCGAGTTACTGCCTTGACCAAATGGTTGATGAGTGAGTGTGAGAGGATTTTCAGCCATATACAACAGGCTATCCTCCTTCTAGCACTAGAAATGTTGACAGTGCTGGACCCGCCAACATTCAAGGTATCACTGCAGTATGAAGTCCCAACTAGACCTCACACTATTTGGTGTGGGATTCCCATCTGGTATGATGGCCTGGTTGTCATTATCTTAAAGATTTTCCTCAACTCTTGCTTGTTAGCACAAGAGAGTGGTCTGATTTATCTTCGAGAAGTGAGGGTCATGTGCCTGGTGGTTGTTAGTGTCACTTCTGTGAATGGTTCTTTCACCATAGAGGGAGAGGGTGGGAGTGAGTCCCAAGTCGGTTGGGAGGAAGTCTCAACTTTGCTAGGAACACACAACACATTAGGACATGCACAGCTTTCGGACGAGCAGTCCACGTGGATGCGACAGTCACAAGACACAAGGGAAGATATTGCGTACAACACTGAGCGGATGAGTTTGCGCGAGCGCAACGGTTGTTATAGCGAGTTTTATGTGAAAGGTCTGTCTGATGTCCGGGGACGTAACCAACACAGGCAAGATAGAATTAACAACATTTACAACACATTTTCATTAATAGATTATGCATTACAACAAGTGAATGAGTTCAAGTGTTAAACACAAGTGTTCAAGATTAGTCTTACAACAGTTATAATACATGTGTGAAAACATGTTGGACTGTTAGCAGGGTTCTGAATTAAGCGAAAGTTCTTATCAGCCTCATCATTGTGTAATTATATGGGCCTTAATTCAACTCCTAGCTTAGTCAAACCAACTATTCTCACAAATTATTGCATACTTTTGATTATATTTTGTTTATGAGATGAGTTAGAGTTGGATATTTTGCTTTATGGTCTAATGTGCATTTAATGCGGGATTAAAGGATAAAAGCAAGGAATTTTGGCAAAGGCCTTGGTCAAAACTTGAATGGGACAAGGGAGAGGAATTATAGGAGGTAAATCCTCCTCATTTACTACCCCCCCATTCAAATATTCCTCCATTAGCTCGGAGTGCAAACAACCAAATCATGAGGACTAGAAGGCAGCCAAGCAAGTGAAATTCAAAGCACCAGTTTATCTCGAGTTTGGGAGGCCAAACTCCCTAATTTTAAGGAATTCGTTGGAGACTTCAGATGTATAAGTAGAGAGGCCTAGAACCTTAGTAGGATTCGAATTTTTTATTGTAAAACTCTACTCTATTTTCGAGCTGCAAGACTTGTGACAGTTTTGATGTACTCCATGGTTTTGATAATAAGAATGAGTTTTATTTTGAGCCAGCACTGAGTTAACTTAGAGGGCTAAAGCTCTTGGGTTAGGGCCCAACCCTAGCAGCCAAGGCTCCTCTTTACTGTACATGTATGCCAGCATAGATTCATGGTTTAATTGTTCATTTGCTTAATTAGTTGCATTTTCATTACAACAGTGTAGAGTAGATTGGTTGTGTTTTAGTTTTCTTCCATTTGTGCCTTCTTTTGATTAGCAGGTTAGCAAGGAGAAAAAGATCACCATAAGGTTGTCAGCAGGTGTCTCTGCCTCACCTCCTCCCTCTGGGATCATGACTTGAGGAAGATACCCTTTAGCAACCCCAAAAACACAGATTTCTAGTTCTTGCATGAACTTTGGAGTTTGTTGTCTTGATTCAGTACTTGGTTCATTTCATTGTCTTCTTTTTCCATAACTCTCTTTCTGTAATAAGATGTCACTCATATTCTCATTTCCTTCAACACTTTCTTCATGCATAATATGGGAAACTGATTCATGCTCTTCTAGTTTATGAGAATGTATCTTGTTGCATAGTTCTTGGAAGACATGCACGTTTTAAGAATTGCAGGTACTTTAGGAGGAGGTCTAGACTTCATCACCAACATCCATATTTCACCTCATCCACCTGAACCATCTCTTGGTCCACCCTCACCCTCACTAGTTTTTTTGTCATTTTTCATTGAAATTCCCCTAGACACATTGAAATGCTTAAGAGGAAGCTAATAAATCACATCTTAATCAGATTATACCCATGGATTTCCTTACCGTCCAATCCACAACAAACCTAACCAATCACCGTCAACCACGTGTCGCATAGCTGATGTATTCATTTCAACATTTGACTTTAGGTGCTCCAAATCTCCACCGTTGATCTGTCTCACTTGATCCAACGGCTATCACGTCACCTGCTCACCAACTAGCTTGGCCAATCTCCTCCGTCGACCTGTCTCGCCTGATCCAATGGCTATCGCGTCACCCTCTCGCCAACTAGCTTGGAAGATCTCCACCGTCGATCTGTCTCGCTTGATCCAATGGCTTTCATGTCACCCACTCGCCAACTAACTTAGCCAATCTCCACCATTGATCAATCTTGCATGATCCAACAGATATTGCGCAATCTTGCGTGAATTCTTGCATGATCGATATCTGATCAAGAGCGCATGAGAAAAGTGGTTTTCCCGTGCTACGTGTCACCCACTTAGGCTAATCGCATGAAATTTAGGAATACATCTTACATCTCTTAAGGCACACGAGATACTACTTACCACCTACGAAGACCGCGCCATCATTCTACACGTTTTCCACCCTTCTGTCAACACGTGACTTGACGTGATCTATCCATCTATTAACTTAATCTCCTATGATAAGATCTCCATCGCTCATCTTCCGTTAATCCTGTTCATTGATCCGACTGATCCAATGGTTCCTGTGCACTGCTGCTTCATTACTTCTTCCTTTCACTGATTTTGATCTTTGATTGCTCTTCGCTTGACTCCTTCCCAAACTTTGTTCTGTGTATTATTTAAATGTTGCCACTCCTGAGCTTTGATTTGGTTATTCAATCAGACTCCAACACTGTCCGATCATCACAATACTCCTCTGAGCACTGTCCTCTCTCTTGGATTCTTTTTGAATTCCCTGCACACTTATGTTATGCAAAATTACTCTAATCCACATACAGTTCATAATTTAATTACTCAATACACACCACACAAACTCAAAAATCGCACTTCTGTATTAATAAATAAGTATTTACACAATGAGTTCGTTCTTGGCCTGATCTTCTATATTAGTGGCCTTTCCTTTCACAAAAGGCCTCCTAGGACCCTTCCACACCATCTAAACACTCCATATACCTTCTAGCCATCCTCAACCACCTTCCATCCACCTGTTACATCCATAAGAACAATTAAATTGCATGCTTGATTTTACCAAAAAAACCAAAAAAGTGAAAACAAATTTAGTTTAGTTTCCTTGCTTACACATTAGTATGGTTTGATGCTCTTTACTTCTGTAACTTAGATAACAACATTATATTAGTGTTGATTTAGCAATTCTTCTTAGCATAGATGTTTAAATGGTTAATTAGGATATGGTGTGATTTAGCATTACATGTTGTTTTCTTCATCTCTGCAGTAGAGTAGCTCTCTTAGAATAGATTTTCTCTTCTTCCATCAAAGAATCAAGCTTCTTCTGACTCTATAGAAGTCTGGCTTGGAACCCCTGGGGTCTCTCGCTAGATTAACAGTGACAACAGGTAGGACCTTCACTTTTACTTGTGCATATAACACTGTCACCTCCATGTTTGTACGAACCCTGGGTTGATAAGTAAAGCTGGTAGCCCAAGAGTTGCAACATCCTTTCTACAATACTGTCGCTCATAACTTTCTGCACTATTGCCGGGGAGGTGTCTGATTAGAATGTGATTATTGCTTTCTTTTCTTCTATTTCTAGTCTTCAATTTTCTGCCATTAGTTTATTTCTGAAAAATTAATCTAGTAGCTTCCTTTCTTTCAATTTTCATTATCTGCTTTCCTTTCCATTCTGAAAGTAGAATTTCAATTCATCAAGTAATTTTTCCTTTTGTCAGTAGTTTTCATTCAATCAGCAATTTCATTTCTGCAAGAATTTTCCAGCTAAAAAAATTGTACAAAAACCAACCCAAAAACATTTCCTTTCATGCCTCGTAGGAATAGGACAATTTAGGGAAATTCTTGCCAAATACCCCGATTGCATCCAATAGCCAACCTTCTATCTTCTTCGGTGGCTGTGAACTAGAGGAACCTTTAGGTGAGAAACCTGAAATATTTGAAGAACCTACAGGGGAAGAAGAAGAAGAAGAAGAACCCATTCCTACTGAACCAATGGCTGAAAACCAAAATGACAGAGGGAATAGAGAGAGAGAGTTGAGGGTGCCTCCCCATCAAAGAAACCAATGGGAAACTAAGATGAAGAATATAAGCCCCTCTGCTCTACCTCATTTCCGTGGCCTGACCACAGAGGACCCCGAAACTTTCCTATTTGAGTTTTCTGTTATATGCCAAACCTATGACTATATAGATGATGAGAAAAAGTTAAAAATGTTTTCATCTACCCTCAAGGATGTAGCATTGCACTAGTTCATGGGTACACCTGGATATAACATCACAACTTGGGCTCAGACGCAACATGCTTTTAACAACAAATATCAGCACTACTGTAGGTGAAAGCATACCAAAGAAAAGATCTTCAGGATGACCATGGGCCAGGATGAATCCTTAGAAGACTACAAAGAAAGATTCTAGCTTAGTTACAAAAGGGCCAGGTTCACACTTGACCCCGAGTCACTAAAGCTGGTCCTGCTCAGAGGAGTAAGGGAAGATCTTCTAGATACCTTACATTTGTTAGCAGGAGGAGATATCTACCAATTGCCCTATGAGGATATCAAGATTGTCTTTAGAAACCATTTTAGGGCAGCTGGGAAAAAGGGTAGGAATAGTCATCCTATGGCCGGTACATCATCTTCCAACTCATCCATCAAGGGTGAAATTGGAAATATGCTAGAAGATTTCAAAAGTGAGATGCTGCAAACCCTTGCCTTGCAATTGGACACCATGAACATCAAAAGGAAGCAAGAGGAAGTAGAGAAAGCCTTGGCCATCTTTTTCCCTAGATGCACTAGGAGGCATCCTAAGAACGAATGTCCATTGAACTGCCTTGAGATTTGCTCGGTCTATGAAGAAAACCACTCCACAGAAAAGTGCCCTTCTTTACCCGAACTCAAAGTTGTATATCAATGAGCTGAAGGAGTCACTAAGCAACTTTTCTACATCAATCATAGGATACCTCCTGGGCCTAGACCATATCAACATGGTATGCAAGGGTCATCCCGTGCATATTACAACCCCAACCAAACCACAACTATACCTTATTGGGGATCCCCTGCTCATCCTTCCTAGTTTACACCCCCTCCTTGGTCCTATGCATCTCAGTATCATTCCCAGCCAGCCAGCCAGTCATTTCAACCTTACGTTTTGCCACAACCTCAGTGGAATACCCCACTCGAGGGGTGGAGGCCCCAATATAGCAATGCTCTAGCCCTATTGCCTCCATCACATACCCAACCACAACTCCTACACTCTGCTCCACCCAAGCAACTCCAGATGCCTGCCCAACCAAATCCAAACTCGAACAATTGGCAGGCTCAACAAGTATACAGTGGAGAGACATCATACTCAACTTATGTTGTAGAAATCCAGGAGATCAACCTAAGATCTGGGAGAATTCTCCCAGATAACCAACCTCCCTCTCCACATAGGGAGGTTGAGGAAGAAAGAGAGGAAAGCAACCTTAAATTAAATCCACCATTTCCTGAGAGATTAGCCCAACCATTCTAGCCTACTCCAGAAGAAATTGAACTTCTGTGAGAATTGAAAAATCTATGTGTAAAGATCCCCCTTCTTCAGGCAATAAAAGATGTTCCCATTCACAATAAGTTGATTAAGGAGAAATTCTTAAAGCATCTAGGAAGAAAAAAAGGGATGTCCCTACCATTAATTTCAATGGGCAGATGTCCGACTTAATGTTGGGGTAGGTAATATGTCCGAAATATTTGGACCCTGGAAGCCCTGTAGTAGATGTGCACATCAATGGCACCATCGTCCCACACACTCTGATCGATCTTGGGGCTGCCATTAATGTGGAGACCAAGGACACCATGCTCAAGCTCAACCTCCAAGAGTCATTGAGGAAGGCCACAACAGTTCTGAAACTTGCAGACCATTCCACAGTCACCCCTGAGGGAATTGTGGAGGATGTGATGTTCTCCATTGACTCCTGGGGGTACCCTGTAGATTTTCTACTTCTCCAGCCTAAGGCTAAGCTTACTAGTTACCCTCTCATCCTTGAGAGGCCATGGTTGGCCACAACCGATGCTTACATTAGCTGCAGAGCTGGGAATATGACCATCAAGAATGGGCATATGTCCAAATAATTAGTCCTATACCCTCCTGCTCAACCTTCTCTAGAGCATGATTTACCTTTATAGTTGGAGGAGGAGGAAGAAGATGAGGTTTATTCCGCCCAACTTTATGCTTTGGAAGCAACCATAGGAGGAGGACAGCAAGATGAGGATGACTTAATTGAACACCTGCTCCAAAGTCCAACTCCTAGTTCGTTACCATTAGAAGAAGAAGTAAGGGAAACCCAGAACAATCATCCAATTTACTTATGCTTGGCCAATTCCAACCCACTCCGTGTCAAAACCATAGAATTCGGCCCAGAGAAAACTTTGAAAATTAATCCATCCCTTTCTGCTCTCGAAGAGGAAAAGCTATGCAACATGATGAGAGAAAACCTAAAATCCTTCACTTGGAGTTACAAGGAAATGAAGGGAGTACACCCCTCAGTGTGTACTCACCACATACATCAAAGAAGGTTGCAAGCCGGTCTGACAACCACAAAGGAGGATGACTCCAACTCTTAAAGATATAGTCAAAGAAGAATTGCAAAACCTACTAGATGCAGGATTCATTTACCCTATATCCGACAGTGAGTGGGTCTCTCCTTTAGTGTTAGTTCCCAAGAAAAATGGTAAGTGGAGGATTTGTGTCGATTACAGAGAGTTGAACAAATCCACAAAGAAGGATAATTTTCCCCTACCCTTCATTGACCAAATGTTAGATGGCCTGGCAAGGAAGAAGTTTTTTTCTTTCCTAGATGGATTCAATAGGTACAACCAAATCCAAATCTGTCCAGAAGACCAAGATAAGACCACATTCACCTGTCCTTGGGGTACTTTTTCCTATAGGGTCCTTCCTTTTGGCCTATGCAATTCTCTTGCCACTTTCCAGATAGTAGTCTTGAGTATTTTTGTTGAATTAGTACATGATGCGGTGGAAATTTATATGGACGATTTTACACTTTATGGCTGTGATTTTCAAGATGCCCTGACTAACCTAGATAAATTATTGCACAAATGCATTGAAATGAACCTGTCTCTCAGTCCGGAAAAATGTGAATTCTTAATGACTAAAGGGACCGTGCTAGGTCATTCAATATCTCAACAAGGACTACAGGTGAACCCTAACAAAATAGCAATCATCCAAAGGGTCCCACCTCCGCAAAAGCAGACGGATGTCAGGAGTTTCTTGGGGTTAGCTGGATACTACCGAAGGTTCATAAATGACTTTAGCGAGTTGGCCTCTCCTTTATTTTGGTTGTTGGCCAAAGATTCTGAGTTTATATGGTCAAAAAGCTGTCAAGAGGCCTTAGACATTTTAAAGGGTAAGTTAACCACTGCACCAATTATTCAAGGCCCAAACAGGACCCTCCCTTTTCATATTCATTTCCATGCCTCACACAAAGCCATAGGAGCGGCCTTAGGTCAGGTAGAGGAGAAATTTCCCTATGCCATCTATTTTATCAGTAAGAACCTCTCAAAGGCTGAGCTAAATTATACTATGACCGAAAAGGAACTCTTGGCTGTTGTGCATTCACTAAACAAATTTAGGCATTACATTAAAGGCTACCAAACATTTGTGCATACTGACCACACTGTATTCAAATATTTAATGAACAAACCATATGTGAATGCTAGAATTATAAGATGGTTGCTTTTATTACAACAGTTTGATCTAACTATTGTTGATAAGCTTGGTAAGGAAAATGTTGTTGCGGACTTTCTATCTAGGATGAATCTGCTTGCAGGTGAAGAAGGAATGGTGGATGACCAGTTACCAGATGAGCATTAGTTTGCTATTTCAGTTCTCTCCCCCTGGTTCGCTGATATAGAAAACTATTTGGTATCAGCACAGTTCCCACCAAACTTGCCCTCCAAAGAAAAGAGCAAGATAGTTAGGAAAAGCGCCCCCTTCACCTGGATTGGCAGCAATCTTTTCAAACTTGGCCCAGATAAAATCTTGAGAAGGTGTGTAAGGGAAGAGGAAGTTTTCGACGTCCTTTGACCTGTCATGATGGACCTTGTGGAGGTTACTTTGCAGCAAAGAGGACATCATTCAAAGTGTTACAAGCGGGCTATTATTGGCCCACTCTTCATCAGGATGTGAAAAAGTACATTAGTTAGTGTGATCGGTGCCAAAGGATGGGAAAGCCTACTCCAAGAGATGAAATGCCCCTACAACTTCAAATGACTTTCGAGTCATTTGACAAGTGGGGCATGGACTTCATTGGGCCTATCAACCCTCCTTTAAATAAAAAACAATACATTATTGTGTGCACTGATTATTTGACTAAGTGGGCTGAAACTAAGGCGATTAAGGCAGCAACAGAAGAGAAGGTGGTTGAGTTCCTAAGGGAGAATGTATTCTACAAATTTGGGTACCCTAAAGAGCTAGTCACAAACCAAGGCAACCAGTTTACCTCTAACATGATTGAAGAACTACTCAGCCATAAAAAAATCAAGCATAGGACCTCCACTCCTTATCATCCACAAGCTGATGGGCAAGTGGAGGTGACCAACAGCGCATTGGAGAGCATCTTAACCAAGGTAGTGAGCAGCAACAGGAAGGATTGGGTAGAGAGACTAGTTGAGGCCACCCGGGCCTATAATACAACATGGAAGACCACCACTAGATTTACACCCTATGAGCTGGTCTATGGGAAAAACACTTTGTTGTCCATTGAGTTTGAATATAACACATTGAGGATGGCAGTCCAACTAGATTTGGATCTCAGTCATGCACAGAAAGAAATATTGTTCCATTTGAATGGCTTGGATGAATTCATAATGCATGCCCTCCTACATACAGAGATAGTTCAGCTTCAGAGGAAGATCTGGCATGATAGACATATTAAGGAGAAGCAAGTTCAAGAGAGCGATTGGGCATTATTATATGATTCTAGGTATAAAGACTTCAAGGGAAAGTTAAGGACAAGATGGCTTAGACCTTATGTGGTGGAAAGATGCCATGATAACGGTTCAGTGCAAATCAGAACTATAGATGAATGGACACCGATTGAAAATGTACAAGAATACTTTATCAAAACAAGAGTTCATTGACAATATCAATAAGATAGTGATGATGGTGGAGCAAGTTCCAGCTCCTCCCTCATCAGGTCATTGAAAAAGAGAAAAAAAATAAGGATTTAGGTGAAAACCTCCATAAGGCACCTAAGTCCCATCTTTGAGTTGAAAACCTCGTGAGGTGGCCCAATGATGAAAAAAAGAATAAGAAGATCCCTGGGTAAAATCCTTCCTTGAGGTGCCCAGGGAAAACATTTAGGGTGAAAACCTCTCTGAGGCAGCCTAGGTGTTTTTCAAAAAAAAGGAAAGAGAAAAAAGACATAATTGTTATTTGTAGGTGGGCAAGAAAGACAATCAAGGAGCAAAGAGAAGATCCAAAGGAAACCTTGCCTCACATATATTCATCTACTCCACTCCTTACCATGCATCCTTCCATCAATTCCACTGTTTTTTCACTTCATTGCTTCAATTTAGGAGAAGACTGTGTTTTCTACTGGATCCCCTGTATTCGTACAGGATCCCCTAAAAACCTACAAGATGATCCTGTAGGAATTACAATGGCCCAGAAAACCTACATGAAGCAATCTGAGGGTGAATGGTAGGTTAGTTAGGTCCCAAAAATTCATTCTAGACATGACCTAACCCCTCACCTTGTCCATTACCATCATCCCTACAGTCACCATTCAAAACAAAAAGAGATCAGTTTCTGCTAGTTTAAAAAAAATGTTAAAAAAAAAGGGAAAACAAATGAGAGTAAGAGCATTACCTAAATGTCTCTTACTCCACACACACTCCTACTCCCTCTATCCATTCATTGCAACATCCTCATAGCCCCAACCAACAACATGATTAAGAAATTCTAAGGGAGAAGCAGCTATAGGACATCCTGTAGGAAATCCTGTAGCAGCCTATCCCATAGAATATCAATCATTAGCAATAGGTCTTCACTAGGATGATCCAGGAGCTCCACAGCAGCAGCAACATCAAATCTTTAGTCACAAACACCTACAAAAGGCAAGAAACCATCAACAGACAATAGAGGAGGAAGAAGAATGACCATGTAGCAAATAAATAATGCAACACCTCTGATCTTCGACAACTACAGCATGGCATCGAGACCACAGGTAAGTATCCCGATTAATCACTCATATGCATCATTTGATCAAAAGTTGTAAGGGTTACAAGGTAGTTTCTTTATAAGTGAAAAGGTGGCCAATTAATTTGGCCACCTTCGTTCAGTCATCACATACAAAACGGGGTGTCCTCTCACATGCTACTGCAGTCAACTCAAAGATAGAGGAGGAGTAGGACAAGAAGTGGTTAACTACGGATCTATGAGGTGGGAGCTGATTATGAGGAGTGGGAATGATGAGGTGGCAGTGGGGGACCAACAATCTAAAAATGGCAATGTACCTCTGCTTCCAGCACACCACCTCACCCTGAAAAGCCATAAAGGGAAAAAAACATCATTTGCATGCATTCATGCATTCCACCTCCTCGAAACTCCCTCACTCAAGTCGCTCTCATAACTCTCACCACCCACTAGAAGAAAGGATCCATTGTTTTGCAAGAGAATTTCTACAGGAGCATGCACAAGAATTCCTACAGGAATAGTCTATAGGAGTAGTCTACCTGATACACAGAGGTAGTCTTGATCCAAGTAGATATTGGTGGCCACCCACCAATTCCACTTGGACCCCCACCATTGCTTCTTTCAATTTTTAGTTTCCTTAATTGTAGCACAGTTTACTATTTTTAGTAGTTTTTAGGGTCCTAAACTTTCGGAGCCATTTTGAGGCTTTAAACGATGTTTCTTTGGAAATCTACCTCTAGAATTTTTCTATCTAAAATCATCTTTTCCGTCGTAGTCCTTGGATGGATCTTTCAAACGGGTTATCATGCACATCAAACGGAGATAATATGACCAAATCACGACCCCAAGAAGTTGGCTGTCCAATTCACCCCAAAGGGGCCCATAAACTCTTGGTGTTACATCTCCTTGAGTTAGGGTTTTGGTTGTTTATGGTTTGCTCTTAATGTTCAACAATAAAAATGCCCTTGAGCCTCATTGTAAGGCAGTTTAGAGGCATGTAGCCACCACATCTCTTCTCAGAGATAAGCTACCATCGCCCTAGCTAGTTTATTTCCATTTCTGTTTGTAAGCATATTTCAGTATTTTACATTAATGAAATGAAGTATTATTTCCGCTGCATCTCTGTGTTATTGGTTATCTCTGTAATTTGTTGCATTCCTATTTAAATCCGGATCAGTGGTATCAGAGCGGTCTACTTTTTTACTTTGTTTTTCTTTGCATGTCCCCAATGATGTTAGGATATAAGGAGTTAGGGCTTGAATTGGTCGAACATTTTCAAGACCAACCTCGCAAATCCGGACGACCTCCCTTGGCGGATGAAAAGAAAAATGAGGGGGCAAGAGATCCTATCAAAATCTTACTTGAAGAAGCCCTCGAGCGACAAAGGAATGTGATGATGGACAACTTTTCCCAGATCCTTCAACGGTTATCCAGGGGCGACGCATCGGCTTCCAACAGCTACTCTGGAAACACCACACCGTTTAAGGTACAAGTTAATTTTGAAATCCCCATATTTGAGGGTCAAATAGATGTAGATGCCATCGATAAATGGTTAAATCTGCTAGAGGGTTATTTTTCTGTTCATAAATTTTCCAGTCGGGAAAATATTATTTTCGCTCTTCTCAAAGCAGCCCCCCATGTCAAGAACTCGTGGGAAACCTACTGCGAGTAGAAGAATGAAAGTACAGGCTCACTATTTTCATCCACGCCCACTTGGAATTCATTCTGGGATGCCATCAAGGAGTAATACTACTCTATCGGAAGCTATGAGGATCAATACATAAAGTGGACCACGCTGTGGCAGGGAAGGGACCAAGACGTGCCAGAGTTTACCAATATTTTCCATACCCTTCACACAAAGTTGGGTATCAAGGATTTAGAGTAGCATTTGATACTCAAATGCCATGGCTACCTGCACAAGTACATCCATGAAGAAATAGAATTCCTGAACATTTCCTCGCTCGGCACGGCATATCGATATGCTGTCAAGGTCAAGCAAAAGTTTAAACAGAAGAAGCGAGACTTTGGATCTGCAAATCCGAAGCAAGGGAAAGGTGCCCCCAAACCACAGAACAAAGGACAAAGCCAAGGCGGGGCGGCCCAAGACAACCTGCCAAAGATGCAAGTAAATAACAACACCGCGAAGCTGAAAAAGGACATGGGAAAGTGGTGTGAATTCCATAAGTGCTCCATTCCCAACACAAGTGAGTGTCGGGCCAAGTAGTCAATGGTGGCTGAGCTAAAGGTTTCAGAATCAGAAGCATGTTCTGACTATGAGTCAGAACCTGACAAGGGGAATGACAAAGGGAAGCAGATTATCGATGCGGAGCCCAACGCCATCGTTGCCACCACGAAGATCCAAAAGGAGGAACCCGAAGATCCAGAGGAGGATGAGCGTCTCTTCCACTCCGAGATTTGGGTAAAGGGCTCCCTGCTACAGCTCATTGTCGACAGTGGAAGCCAAAAGAACCTCATTTCGACAGAGGTCGTGAAGCGGCTGGGCTTACCAACCACAGCACATCCACAACCGTACACCATCGGGTGGCTTCACCAAGGATGGGATCTTCACGTGAGCCAGCAATGTCACCTTCCATACAACATCAATCCCTTTACAGATGAGGTATTGTGTGAAATTTCTCCCCTTGAAGTTTGTGACGTATTATTAGGACAACCATACTTGTGGAAGTGACATGTTGTGTATGAATTAAGGCCCCTTGCTGTTATTGTGACTTTGGGAAATAAGTTGTATAGGATATCGGAGATAGCACCGCCTACCGCCATCTCTTTGGTTATTGTAAAACAATGCAGTAAGCTCATTTCCAAAACTGGGAAATTCATTTTCCTAATGATACGCCCTCAAGGAAAGAAGAAGATGGTGGCCATGACCTCTAGATAGGGCCCCTCCACACGACAACTAGATGGACAAGGTCGTGGAGGAGTACGAGGACATCTTCACCTCCCCCGCAGGGGTTCCTCTAGACTGTCAGGTTAAGCACTCCATTGATCTGACCCCAGGTGCGTTGCTGCCCAATGGACCAATTTATCGACGCTCCGTTCTAGAGAACGATGAAATCAAGAGGAAAATTCAGGAGTTGCTATAGAAAGGTCACATCCGTCCAAGTTCATCGCCCTGTGGGAGCCCGATCATGTTGGTACAGAAGAAGGATGGGATTTGGAGACTTTGTATTGACTATCGGGTGATGAACAAGATCACTATCCATAATAGGTACCTGATCCCATGGATTGATGACCTCTTGGACCAACTAATGGGGGCAAAATATTCCAGCAAGATCAATTTGAAGTCAAGATATCACCAAGTACCAATCGAACCATCCGATCTGTGGAAGACTACATTCAAAGCCAAGGAGGGCCTTTTCGAATGGTTGGCTATGCCTTTGAGATTGACAAATGCTCCTGCAACCTTCATGAGGCTAATGGATGACATCTTGTGGCCATTCACCAACTCATTTGTAGTCGTATACTTGGATGATACCCTGATCTTCAACCAGAGTTGGGAAGGGCACCTCCACCACATCCGACAGGTTCTCCAAACACTACGGCAAGACAAGTTATGTGCTAATTTGGAGAAATGCACTTTTGGCATGACCTAGGTTCAGTATCTGGGATACATTATTGATGAACAGGGGGTGCATGTGGATCCAATCAAGATCCAAGTCATTCGGGATTTCCCATCTCCAACCACTCTGATAGAGCTCCGCAGCTTTCTAGGTCTTGCCAACTTCTACCGCACGTTCATGTTGGGATTTTCTCATATCACTTGGCCTTTGTGTCATGTCAATAAGGGAGGAGTGAAAGAAAAATTCTTTTGATCTGAATCTCAACAGAAGGTGATGAGCCCTAGAAATGGGTAATTATATGGGTTCATTTTGCCTCCTAACTCAGCTTAATCAACCATTCTCATTATTTTATTGCCTTTTTTTTATTATATTTATGCTAATAGAGTGAATCGGGTTAGTCATTTTGCCATGAAGTCTAATGTGTGCTTTATGCAGATTTTTGGTCAATTTTGGACAAAATCAAAGGATTAATGAGCATTTGGTAGCCAATATTCGAGAAAAAAAGGGAGAGGATTTGTAAGAGGGTGTCCCCCTCATTTATGACCCCCTACCTCGAATCCTACATCAGAAACTTGGAGCACAAACAACCACATCGATGCATCTAAAGGGCAGCCAAGCAAGTCAAGAAGAACCGTTGTCTATCTCTAGTCCTGGGAAGCCAAACCCCTTGATTTTTGGAGGGTTGTTGGGGGAATCCATTTGTATAAATAGAGGGGCTTAGAAACTCAGTATTTTAGCCAGTTATTAGTAGAATTTTTGCACTTTTGTGTAGCTCTTGTTCAACTCATTTTCGAGCTTAGTTTTGTGAACAATTTATGTAATGTGACTTTTATTTTGATAATGGAGATGACATATTTTCTGAGCCAACACTGATTTCTTTTAGAGGGCTGAAGTTCTTGGGTTAGCACCCAACCAAAGCTGCCGAACACCTCTTTCTTTGTACTTATATTCTTTTGCTTCAATTCATGAGTTAATTTCTGTTACATAGATTCAGTTTTACCTTGTTTAGAATATGTTGCTTTTGATGGTTTGCATAGCTTCTTTTTGTTTTAGTTGCTGAAGTAGGTTAATACAATGATAGGCTAAGATTCAAAAAGGCCAACAATAGACCCTGATCTCCTTTCTCCCTTCCTGGGACCATGATTTGAGGTCAAGGCACCATTGTTGCCACCAAAGACACAGTTTTGCTTCTTCCATGCAATTTCTAGTGTGATGATTTGATTTGAAAAGTTAAAGGGTTGCTTCAGATTCATTTTGCCAAGATTGTTTCCTGTTTCTATAATAAAGCTCTTTGCAAGCTTTTCTATTCATAGGGTACTGTTAAGAATTTCATGTTTGTAGGCCAGAAATTAGGTTAACAAGAGATATGGTTCTATTTTCTTGGTGCAACTAGTCCTTTTCTTGCTAAGTTTCGGTAGTTAGATGTGCAGATCTCTTACAACACACCTTAGATCACAATACATCAATAAAGTAGTGAACATCATCTCATTTCTCACAGGTTTCACAAGTCATTCACAATCCTTCACGAATCTGCCCTAATTTCTGCACTTTTTTCATAAGCTTTCCTCTCGTCATTTGAACAAATCCAACCATCATTTTCTTTCATAATCATCCTTGATGAGCTTCAGACACCTTGAAACCTCCCTCTAATCTTCAGCTACCCTTTCCCACCCTTTTTCCACCTTTAAAACCTCTAAAAACATCTCTCGGCATCTTCCTATAGATCCTCCTGAAGATCCCCTGCAACCTCCTGTAGAATTTTCTGTGAGTGATTTTTCGAAGTCTGATTGCAGGGGAAGTCTCTAGAAGGTTACCAGAGGCTTCTTAGGACCCCTCCACACCTTCTTACACCTCTGAAAAAACCAAATCCACCCTCCATCGCCACCAAACCTCTGCCACAGTCACAAACAGACAAAATCACATGCATAACAATTTCACATAAAACACATAAAAACGCAAAAATATGTTCTTTTCTCATTTTCTTCTAGGAATAGCTTGAATAGATGTAATTTACCTTTTCAGTAGTCAATGGCACTCATTTAATCAATTTTCATTTCTTTTTCTGCAAAAGTAGGGTTAGTTGGAAAAATTAGGGTTTTCTTTACACTCCAATCTTCTTTCTCTTTCTGCAAGTAGAATAGTCTTTGTAGAGTTAGCTTTCTTTCATCATAGTCAAAAGCTTCTTTTGGAAACTCATAGAAGTTGGCTTGAGCTCCTAGTAATCTTGCACCAGCTGACCAAGTGATAGCCTGCAGTAAGAGCTAGTACTTGTGCATACAACACCATCGCTTCCAAGTTTGTTACGAACTACCAGGTTGATAAAAGTAAAGTAGGAAGCCCCAGGAGTTGCAACATTATTGCTGAAATACTGGTGCTCACCACTTTTTGGCGCCGTTTCCGGGGAAGCGTCAGAGTATTTTGTGATTACTTCTTTCTTCTATTTTCTACTGCAACATTCTACTAAGTAGTTTATTTCAGCAAAAGTAGAGTAGTTGTTCTTTCAATTTCTGCATTTCCTTGCTTTCATTTCAGTTCTGCAATCTCCATTTCAGCAAAAGTAGATTAGCCCTTTCAATTCTGAAATTTCCATTTCAGCAAAAGTAGATTAGTCATTTCAATTTTGCAATTTCCATTTCAACAAAAGTATATTAGTCATTTCCTTGCTTTCATTTCAATTCTGAAATTTTCATTTCCGCAAGTTCATTTCAGTAGTGGCAATTTGTTTGTTCAATCAATTTCAGTTTTGCAGGTACAAGCAGTGAAAAAAACAAAAAGCACAAGAAAAACATATTCCCTTTCATGCTTCGTAGGAACAAAGATAATTCAGGGAAATTCCTACCCAACACCCCCACCACATCACAAAGCCACCCTTCTCTCTTCTTCGGTGGCAGTGATCCAGAAGATCCTTTAGGAGAACAACCTGAAATATTTGAAGAACCTATAGGAGAAGAAGTGGAAGAAACCATCCCTCCTGAGACAATGGCTAAAAATAGAAATGCTAGGTTAAATGGAGAAAGAGTAGAGGGTACCTTTCCCATCCAAGAGACCAATGGGGACATTAAAATGAAGAACATAAGCCCTTCAACCCTACCTCACTTCCATGGATTAACTACAGAAGATCTTGACACCTTCCTATTTGAGTTTTTTGTTATCTGTCGAACCTATGACTATGCAGAAGACGAACAAAAGTTGAAACTGTTTCCTTCTACCCTCAAGGATGCAGTATTGTGCTGGTTCATGGGGTTACCTGGCAAGAACATCAAAACTTGGGCTCAAATGCAACAAGCCTTTAATAACAAATATCGAGACTATTGTAGGTCAAAATATACCAAGGAAGAAATCTTCCGAATGACCATGGGAAGTGATGAATCCTTGGAGGACTATGAAGAGAGATTCCAGCTCAGTTATAAAAGGGACAGGTGCACACTTGACCCTGAATCTCTGAAGTTGGTCCTGCTCAGAGGAATTCTGGAAGACCTTCTAGACACCCTCCATTTACTGGCTGGGGGAGACATCTACCAGCTACCTTATGAAGACATCAAGACTGTCTTTAGAAACCATTATAGGGTAGCCAAAAAGAGAGGTAGGGGGAGCCAACCCATGGCCAGTACCTCCTTCTCCAGTTCATCCCTCAAAGATGAATTTGGAAACATGCTGGAAGATTCCAAGAGTGAGATGCTGCAGACTCTTGCCATGCAAATGGATACCTTGCATATCAAAAGGAAACAAGAGGAAGCAGATAGGGCTTTGGCCATTTTTTGTCCTAGGTGCACCAGAAGACATCCTAGGAACAAATTTCCATTGAGCTCTATAGAGGTGTGTTTAGTCTGCGAAGAAGATCATCCTACAAATAAGTGCCCTTCCTTGCCCGAACTTAAAGGTGTATAGCCACTGAACCACTCTACTTCATAAACCAAAGAAGGCCGCATGGACCTAGACCTTACTAGCAGGGAATGTAAGGGACATCCCAGGCATACTACAACCCTAATCAAGCCACTTCCATGTCTTCTTGGGCCCCCCCTGCTCATCCTTCCTGGTCCACACCTCCTCCTTGGTCATATCCATCTCAATATCATGCTTAACCAGCTGCTCATTCATTTCACTCCTATGCTTAGCCACAACCTCAATGGAATGCACCTCATCAGGGGTGGAGGCCCCAATACAACTCTCCTCCCACTCTTTTGCCTCCACCACCTACTCAACCACAACCATTGCCTCCTTCTCTACCAAGGCAACCCTAAATGCTTGCTCAACTGAACCCAAACACGAATAACAGATAGGCTCAGCGATTATATAGTGGGGAACCATCATGCCCAACCTATGTTGTGGAGATTCAGGAGATTAACCTACGATCTGGGAAGGTTCTCCCAAATAGCCAGCCTCCCCCTAAGGAGGATGAGGAAGATAAAGAGGAAGGAGAACTGAAAGCAATTCCACCATTTTCTAAAAGATTATCCAGAACAACACAGCCTACCCCAGAAGAAACTAAACTTCTAGGAGAATTGAAACAATAATGTGTAAAGAATACCACTTCTCCAAGCCATAAAGGATGTGCCTATATACAACAAGATGATCAAAGAGAAGTGCTTCAGGCATCCAGGCAGGTGAAAGAGAGATGCCCCAACCATCAATGCCATAGAACAACTGTCCGACTTGATGTTGGGGCAGGTAATATATCCGAAGTATCTAGACCCTGGAAGCCCAGTAGTCGATGTCCACATCAATGGCACCATGATCCCCTGATTGATCTGGGAGCTTCCATTAATGTGATGACCAAGGACACTATGCTCAACCTCAACTTCCAGGGCTCGTTGAGAAAGACCACAACAGTATTGCAGTTAGCAGACTGCTCCACCGTGACCCTTGAAGGGATTGTGGAAGATGTAATGGTCTCCATCGATTCTTGGGAGTACCCGGCTGATTTATTGGTTCTCTAGCTGAAGGTAAAGCTTGTTGGGTATCCTATCATCCTGGGAAGGCCCTGGTTGGCTACTGTAGATGCCTACATCAGTTTTTGAGCTGGGAACATGACAATCAAGAATGGGCATATGTCCAAGTAGCTAGTCCTATACCCTCTTTCCAAACCTTTGTTAGAACATGATCTACCTCTCTGGTTGGAGGAGGAAGATGAGGATGAAGTCTATTATGCACCATTGTGTGCAGTAGAAGCTGCCATGGGGGGGGGACCACAAATTGAGGATGACATCGTTGAAAACTTAATTCATAATCCACCCCCCAGTATGTTACCATTATAAGAGTTAGTGAAAGAAACCCAAGACAATCCTTTAGTTGATTTTTGTGTGGCTGAATCGATCTATCTCCGAGTTAAGAATATAGAGTTCGGCCCAGAAAGAACCTTGAAAATCAACTCATCCCTATCCACCTCTCAAGAGAAGGAACTGTGTAGCTTATTGAAAAACTATTTGGATGCCTTTGCTTGGAGCTATAAGGAGATAAAGGGAGTGCACCCTTTAGTCTGTACTCATCACATTTACATTAAGGAAGATTGCAAACCAATCAGACAGCCTCAAAGGAGAATGAATCCAGCCCTTAAAGACATTGTCAAGGAAGAATTGCAAAAGTTATTGGATGCAGGATTCATCTACCCCATCTCTGACAGTGAATGGATCTCTCCTTTGGTGCTAGTGCCAAAGAAAAATGGTAAGTGGAGAATTTGTGTAGATTATTGGGAACTGAACAAGGCCACCAAGAAGGACCATTTTCCTTTGCCTTTCATAGATCAAGTATTAGATGGTCTGGCGGGGAAAAAGTTTTTCTCCTTCCTAGATGGGTTTAGCGGGTACAATCAGATCAAAATCAACTCGGAAGACCAAGATAATACCACTTTCACTTTTCCTTGGGGTACCTTTGCATATCAGGTCCTTCCTTTTGGTTTGTGTAATGCTCCCCCCACTTTCTAGAGAGCAGTATTGAGTATATTCTCTGAACTAGTTCATGATGCAGTGGAAATATATATGGATGATTTTACTTCTTATGGTTCTAGCTTCCAAGAAGCTTTGTCTAACCTAGGAAAAGTTTTGGACAAGTGTATTGAAATGAACCTGTCCCTCAGTCCAGAAAAGTGTGAATTCTTGATGACTGAAGGGACTGTGCTAGGTCATGCAATCTCTCAGCAAGGATTACAGGTGGACCCCAAAAAAATTGCCATCATCCAAAGGGTCCCACCTCCTCAAAAGGTGAGAGATGTCCAAAGTTTCCTAGGCTTAGCGGGATATTATAGAAGATTCATTAAAGATTTCAGTAAGCTAGCCTCTCCATTGTTTGGTCTTTTGGGGAAAGATGTCGAGTTCATATGGACTGACAACTGTCAAGAAGCCCTAGATACCTTGAAAAGTAAACTTATGACTGCCCCAATTTTGAGAGGTCCAAACCGAGCCCTACCTTTCCACATTCACACATATGCCTCGAACAAAGAAATAGGAGCAGCCTTAGGGAAAATTGATGAAAAGTTACCTTATGCCATATACTTTATAAGTAAAAATTTGTCAAAGGCAGAGTTGAACTACACAGTAACCGAGAAGGAACTCCTAGATGTAGTACATTCCTTAAATAAGTTTAGACATTACATCACAGACTATCAAACCTTTATACACATTGATCATGCTACAATTAGGTATTTAATGAACAAACCAGATGTGAATGCTCGCATTATTAGGTGGTTGCTTTTATTGCAGTAGTTTGATCTAACCATTGTTGATAAGTCTGGTAAGGAAAATGTTATTGTTGACTTTTTGTCTAGAATAAATCTATCTACAGGTGAAGAAGGAATGGTGGATGATCAGATGCCAGATGAACACCTATTCTCTATCTCAGTACTCTCTCCATGGTTTGCTGATATAGCGAACTAATTGGTTTCAGAACAATTCCTGCCACATCTGTCCTCAAAAGAGAAGAGAAAGATTGTGAGGAAAAGTGCCCCTTTCACTTGGATTGGGGGCCATCTCTTCAAACTTGGCCCAGATCAGGTTTGGAGAAGATGTGTCAGGGAGGAGGAAGTTTTTTCCATTCTCCTGACCCGTCATGATGGGCTCTATGGAGGCCATTTTCCAACAAAGAGGATGGCCTTCAAAATTTTGCAAGCAGGTTACTATTGGCCCACTCTTCATCAAGATGTGAGGAGATATATCAGCGAATGTGATCGGTGTCAAAGGATGGGGAAACCTACTCCAAAAGATGAGATGCACTTGTAGCCTCAAGTGACTTTTGAGCCATTTGAGAAGTGGGGCATGGAATTTGTGGGTCCTATCAACCCTCCTTCAAACCAAAAACAATACATCATTATGTGCATCGATTATTTGAAAAAATGGGCAAAGACAAAGGCAATCAAGGCAGCAACCGAAGAAAAAGTAGTTGATTTTTTAAGAGAGAACATATTCTATAAGTTCGGGTACCCAAGAGAACTGGTTACAGATCAAGGCAGTTAGTTCACCTCCAATCTGATTGAAGACCTGCTCATCCATCATAAAATCAAGCACAGGACTTCCACCCCCTACCATCCACAAGCCAATGGACAAGTGGAAATCACCAGGATAAAAAGAGGGAAGCCATGGCCACCCTCAAAAGAGCCTATCACCATTGAAGATTCTCCTACTTCCAAAAAGGAGGAATCTCCATCCAAAACTCCCATCACCTATGAAAGAGGAAGCCCTAGATCTTCCACTTTGAGGGAAAGGATAAAACTATAGGACTCCAAAACTGTCCTACAAGAGGCGCAGACCGCTCTACAGGAGACCTTGACAAAGCTACAGGAGACTAAGGAAACTTGAGAAGAAGGCAAAAGCGAAGATCAAGGGGAAGGATGAAATAGCAGGGATACCAGAACCTAATCCATGGCCTAGTTTGGGCTCTTATTGCAACCTTCTGGAAGGAGGGAAAATCATCCCACAGAATTTTGGAGTTCCTCTTTTCTTTGAGATGGAAAAAGAAAGAGTAAGGAGCCATAGATGGATGCAAATTGCAAAGTCCAAAGGGATGGAAGACATTGGCCACATGGAGAGCAAGCTTAGAAACATGGGCAGAGAGTTGGCCACTGTAAAACATACAGAAGCAATCAAAATATCTCACTTACAAATAAAGAATGAAATGTTAAGAAAACAGTTGCAGGAAAGGGAACCCTAGACATAAAATGAAATATTAATATTAAGGAGACAGCTATAGGAAAGAGAAGCCCAATTAGCCTGCATGGCTAGCTGGGATATTGAGGCACTATAGTGCAGACAACCAGCGAAATCATATGTAGTATACCTCAAAGATCAGTGGCTCCAGTTCCAGATCAAGACTCTGGCCCAGAAAGGCACCACACCTTTTCAGCATTATGGACAATTCATGGATCTATGTGACCACAGTTCAGAAGAGGACAAGGCAAAGTTGGCAGAGTTTTATTTACATAACATTGTCCTTATTGATATGAACTTATGGGACGCCAATGTTGTGTTAGGAGACTTGCAGCTGATGGCCATGGCATCTTGGATGAACCATGAGGAGAAAAAGGCAACAGAAATCAAGAAGTTGATGGAAAAAGAGCTAAATGAACCCTTAATGATCCAGCAGACCCCATGGCTCTCATCAATGCCCACCAACACCTTGCAAATAATCCTCAAAGTGTCCCTAAGTATATCAATGAGAAGGCCCAGGCTATTGCACATTTTGAGGACATGGAGAGATTGTTTGGAGATGACTACATTCATGCCTACATGAGAAAGTGGAACACATTGCCACACAGCCTATAGATCAGGGAGTATCACTCCCCAGACAGTATGATAGAAGCCTTGAGGAGAGTGCCACTGTATAAGCACTCTATGCAAAGTTTGAAGGCCAATTGTATTGGTCTCAAATTCAGTCCTCCACTGCTGCTAGGACTACTGGACGGTGTAAAAGAAGAGGAAGAACAAAGACAGTGGGAAGAGGTGGATAGAAAGGAAGGATTCCATGATAAAGAGGAGGATATCACATCAGAAGCATGGGATGTCAGGGAATTCATCAGAGCTGTTATCACCCCAAGAAACTCTCTGTGGTGGTATATCAGAGATGCTCGGGAGCATTACAAACTCATCAAAATGATGGAACAATGGTGGATGAATGAGACAAATGTTGCATGTTCAAGCCAGATAACCACTTCTACTATTCTTAACCCCAGACATGGAGAATACCCCCAAAATACAAGGCTTTAGACCACCAATTACTCATAGTTTGAGGAATAAGTGATGATGGAGAACACTGACCACACCAACAGATGCACAGGACCCTGTGATGGCTGGCTGCAACTAGTTTAAAGGTCTGTAAATCTGTTTTCTAATACACTGACAGGATGACAGCTCTCTGGCAATAAAACAACAGAAACCTGCATACAAATTCAATGATACATGCTAAATCCTAACACAGAGGTGGGATGACAGCCCCTCTAATGCTAAACATTAACAACACATGAATAAATGTATAACAGGCACAGTCTGGAACAAGAAGAAGAAGTGGACAGTGAGCAATTAACAACAAAAGAAGCTTGCATTAGCTGGAAATAAAGACTAGACACTGCAGGTCTCATAGTAGTTCCAGTCTCAAGAAGTTGAATCTTACAACAGGAAAACACTCATCAACCTGATTACATTATGCTTTTTGGTATATATAGAGCTTGTTTACAAAAATCTCTTCTAGCCTATGCGTGGACGTGTCTTAATGAATCACCAACCACATTTACAATCTGAAATGGGCCTCTGCTATGATTTGACTGTTCTAATGAACAAATCAGCCTTCTTGATGATCTGCAGTCCTTTTCTGAGCAAATGGAATGTAATGTGTACAAAGCTCCATGACTGATTCATATATGGATCTGCTCGAAGCCATCCTTCTTGTCCTTGACCGTGGTGTTTTTGAATGCATGTAGCTAAGGAATTAATGTGCCCACTACTGTATTATCACTCCATTCTTTGCGTGCATGAGCCGAGCCAAAAACACTGAAAAACATCTTGAGAATGGACGAAAAGCCGAGAATGAATGATGGCCATTGGATGGTTCAAATGGATGGCCTGGATCTGATAGCGAGAAGTAATGGAGGACACAGAGGCAGACTAAACAGCGGAACAGATCTCAGTCGTCGGATGATAAAATCATTCGCGGAGATTGCGCAGGTGGAGCTATCGGGAAATGTCAAAGAAGATAAAATGAGGGCCGTCGGATCAAGCTCGGGGAGATTCGATGGTTGTCGGGTGGTGGAGTTGAACACGCTGTAATGGGCGGGGGGGCGTACCGGAAGAGCGGTAAGTGGTCTCCCCGCATCGCTCTTTTGGGAGAGGCGGTTTACGTAGAAGGGCATGCGATCAAGTTATATGATGATGCGTGGCAGGTAGGTCCGGCGGGAAACTGGTTTTCCAGCTGCCTAATGTATGCGCAAGTTACGAGAGCGGGGACTGCGACTATCGTTGGATCATCAAGCGGGCGTGATCGGACGGTTGAGGTAACAAACATGTGCTCCGGGGTTGATGTGACAGGCGCAGGTGGGCTCGGGATTTATTAAAGCTTAGGGTTATGATTTGTTATCATATGCGTGGGGTTATAATGTCTTTAAAAAGGTTAGCGCCGAGGATTAAATAAAAATAAAAATGCGTTTAAACGAGGTTTTAGAGGTTTATGTGGGGTTTAAGGTTATCAAGCTTTTATGAAGGGTTAGCGAGGCTTAGTAGTGTTAAAACACAATATGACCCGGGAGCTGGTTAAACAGGGTTTAGGTGGGGCTTATAAAAGCAATCAAAATAATGATGATAGGGAGAGTAAAGGGAAAAGGAAGGGAAGGAGGAAATGAAGGCGACGTGAGTCATAAGGGTAAAGCAAATGGAAAGGGAAATATTGAATGAACTGTTGCTAGCCCCTCTTTTTCAGAAAACACCACGGCCAAGCTGTCCTTGACCCTCCAAAATGCTCAAACATGTAGCAGTGTTAACATTTGACTCCTTCTCAGGATGAGACCCTCCCTGTGAGGTCTCAAGAACCTGCAGATCAATGCCTTCCTGATGAAAACCAATTAGCAAAATTCCTAGTGTTCCATTGGGCATGGAGTCTAGCTGAACCTACACTAAAACTGATAAAATGAAATATTTACAACTTTCAAGGCCAAAGACCTTAAATCATATAAATTTTTAGAAAACGCCCATTAACTGGGCCATCAAAAACTGGTTCTCCTCCCATACTTTTTAGTATGAAGGTGTTGTTCCCATGAATCTGTGAAATGATAAAAGGACCTGTCCAGAAAGCATCAAACTTTCCATGATTGCCTTTCTTTTTCTTTAGTGCATCCCATTTCAGAACCAAGTCTCCCACTTGAAAATTATCTATTTTTGTCCCTCTGTCAAAATCATCCTTGATTCTCTTCTGATGTGCTGCAGCCTTTTCAACCATCTGTTCTCTAATCTTATGTATTTCTGCCCAATCAATGATCCTCTTTGCCATGTCTTCTTCTTCATCCTACTCTTCTTGAAGGAATTTTGCCACAGGGAGAGTTAGTTGAATTGGAAATACAGCCTCAGTGCCATACACTAGCTTGAAAGGAGAATTCCCTGTGGATTTTTTAATGGTCACTCTGTCAGCCCACAGTGCATACTTGAGCTTTGAATCCCAATTCTTTTTATTGTCCTCTAACAGCTTTTTAATTATCTTGATCAAACTTTTATTAGAGGATTCTGCCAGACCATTTCCTTGAGGATAATATGAGGTGGAATGAATCAATTTGATGCCCATTGAATCACACATTTCCATCAACTCTTTTGCCCTGAAGGCTTCTGCATTATCTGTTATTAACTTATGTGGACAACCAAATCTGCTGAAGATATTTTCTGTCAAAAACTTCATGACCACATTATGATCAGCCTTCCTTGTAGGGACTGCTTCAATCCACTTAGTGAAATAATCAGTGGCTACTAATATCCACCTGTGCTGGCCACTGGAATGTGGATTGATTTCTCCAATAAAATCCAAGCCCCACTGTTGAAAAGGTCCTTTTGCCTGAATTGGTTTTAGGGGCAGCGATTTCAACTGCTATTTTCCTTCAAATCTTTGGCACCTGTCACAAGATTTAACAAAAGAAAATACATCAGAAAATAAAGTGGGCCAGTAATACCCAGCTCTGAGAATTTTGTGGGCTGTGGTTTTCCAATAATGATGCCCTCCACACATGTTGTTATGAAACTACTGCATAACCTCTTTTGACTGTTCTTTGTCTAGACACCTTAAAAATATTCCAGATGGATCCCTCCAGTAGAGCATAATTTCCATAATGAAAAATTTTGTTGCTCTAAGTTTTAAAGTTATAGCTTGACTTTGAGTAAATTCTGAAGGGATTTCTAGCTTCAACAAGAAGTTAATTATTTCATCATACCAACTACATGAAGCTAGATTCTCGACCACAGAGTGCTTTCTCACTGTTTCCGTTGCCTTTTCCTCTTCTTCTGCCTGATCATTTTCTGCAGTTGTGCACAGGAAATCAATATCTAAGGACCTGCAATTTTCCTCAGCCAATAACTTGGCAAGTCCCTAACCTCTAACTAGCTTAGTGGGCTTCATCTCTATGTTAAATTCTATCATCTTTGCAATCCACTTTTCCCTTCTTCCATCAGCATTAGGTTGTGTTAAGACATCTTTTATTGCAGTAGAGAGCACATATGCAATTATATTTGAATGCAAAATATAAACTCTAAAAGCTTTCAATGATTTAATAAGAGCGTATGCCTGTTTTTCCATAATATCATACCTTAGTTCAGCATCCCTCAAGTTCTTGCTGAAAAATTCCACTGGATGCCTTGAACCTTCTTTATCTGCCTACAATAAAACAGCTGCAATGGTGTCTTCAGAGGCAAATGAAAATATATGAAACTCCTTGCTGTAGTCTGGACTTTTTAATGTAGGAGCCTCCATAATAGCCTTTTTGATGGAATCAAATGATTTTCTTGCTGCATCAGTCCATCTTACCTCTGACCCTTTCTTCAACGTGGAGGTAATATGCTTCACCAATTCTGCAAAATTCGGAATAAACCTCCTGACAAAATTAATTTTTCCCAGAAAGGATTGGATATCCTTCTTTGATCTTGGGACAGACAAAGTCTGTATGGCTTTGACTCTTTTTGGGTCAATCTGAACACCTGCAGCAGACACAATATGTCCTAACAACTTGCCTTCATTTAAAGCAAATTGAGATTTTTTGGGATTGACTGATATTCCAAACCTTCTGCACTTCAAAAACACTCTTTTCAAATGCTGCAAATGATTTTGATGGATGCTGGAGTAAACTGTTATATCATCAAGGTAGATAAGCACAAATTTTTCCTTCTCTCCCACAAATGCTATATCCATAGCTCTCTGAAAGGTGGCTCTAGCATTCATCAATCCAAATGGCATTTTGGCATACATAAAATTGCCCCAAGGAGTGGTAAATGCAGCCTTTTCTTGATCATCTGGGTGCATAGCAATCTGATTAAAGCCTAAAAAACCATCCAAGAAAGACATCACTTTGGCACCTGAGACTTTTTGCAGCAAATGCTCCATTTTTGGCAAAGGATAGTTGTCTTTCTTTGAGAATTTATTCAAATTTCTGAAATCAACACACAGTCTGATTTCTCCACTCTTCTTCCTCACCACCACTAGGTTGGCCACCCATTTTGAATATCTAAGAGGAACAATGATTTTAGCAGCCAACAGTTTTTTAATCTCTTTTTCAATTAGTGGGAGAAGCATAGGATTTATTGGTCTCAACTTCTGTTTGAAAGGAAAAGTGTCTTTCTCCAAAGGGATTTTATGTTGAATTATGTTCTTGTCATATGTTTTCAAATCACTATACTCCCAGGCAAACACATCAGGAAATTGCCTCATTAAATTGCAGTACTCAGCACTTTGATCAACAGACAAATGAGTGGACAAATTTACATACTTAGGCTGACCTGGACTTCCTATATCATGCTTACAGACTGCAGATTGATCTTCTTTTTGGGCAGCCTTGTAAGGCATATCATTTTGGTCAAATGGTCTTTCAATAGGAATTAGACCCTTAGGAATATGGTTACTAGGAAGCTGGACTATGCTGTCTTTAACAATTTTATTTCTAAACTGGGGTTGGGGATTGTCTAACAAGGCTTCATTTTCTTGGTCAATTTTCATTTCAGAGAACTCATCAATGACTTGAAGGAACCTATTTATCTCATCATCATCATCAAAAACTTTCCAATGGTGGATATCCTTAGGCAAGGAAGGTCTGAACTTCATTTGGACTTCATAAACTAATTTGGGAGGCATGGGGGGTATAAATAGACTAGCAGAAACAGCAAGGGAATCAACAAGCTGATTTTGGGCTCTTGGAATGTATGAAATACAAAAATAATCAAAAGAATCTCTGATTCTCCATACCTCATCTCTGTATGCTTTCAGCCTTGGGTGCTTTTCTTGAAATGATTTATTTACTTGCTGGATAATCAGATCAGCATCTCCAAATACCTTTATACTCTTGATTCCTCTGTCTTTTGCTGCATTAAGGCCCAACAACAGTGCTTCATATTCTGCTATGTTGTTTGTGACTTGAAAAACCAGCTTAAAAGACAGCTGAATACTTTCTTGCTGTGGAGATACTAGCACCACCCCTGCTCCTGTAGTCTCCCCGGAACATGCTCAATCAAAAAACATCTCCCAAACCTGATTTCCTTGCTCTTCCTTGGCCTGAACTATTGGTTTCCTGAGCTGGATTGAGGCCTTCTGAGATTCTTCTATTTGGAAAATGCATGCTCCAAAATCAGTGTCCACTGCATATATAGGATGATTTGTAAGATTCTTCTCATTACTCATGATATATTCCAATTGTGCTTCTCTATATAACCGCCTGCTTTCTCCTCCAAACACTAGGACAGTGGCATAAGATAAATCATTCTGTAATGTCCCACCTAGTCTCTTAATCCACCCCCTGGACAGCAACATGCCAAACTTAGGAGGGACATCTGCTACCACAATATCCATCATCATACTCTTCATGAGCAGCTGAATTAAGGTAATAGCCAAATCTTTAATCAATCCAAGACATTTCACCTTCCTTGAATCAAAAGAAAATAAATCATGATAGGGTCTAGTGATATCAAGGCCTAACTCTTCCATGATAGCTTTAGGCATTAGATTGTGGCTGGCCCCTGTGTCTAGTAGGCAATTGTGGAGGATTTTATCATGAATGGTCAATGAAACATAAAAGGATGGAGAATTATTCTCAACAAGTTCAATCATGGGACTAAGCACAATGGCAGGCTTGTCATCTTGCAAATTAACAGAGTCAGTGGAGGTTTGTTTGGTTTCTAGCTCAAGGGCTTCAAGGATAGGCTTCCTAAATACTTCACTCTTCACCAACTCAACCAGAGGCACAAATATTTTCAATTTCTGAACTTCTGACTCAAAGCTGAAAGAAGAAGATGACTTATCAGAACTTTTTACCTCTTGAACTGGAGCTTTGAGGATGACTGGATCAGCTGCTGGTCTTCTCTGCTTGATATTATGTGATTCTGCTTGGACAACAGCTCTTTGGGCAAGATTTTCTTTGACATTCTTTGCATTCGACCTCAGGTTATATCTCTGTTGTTGCTCACCAGTTTGTAGAACAGCTCCTCTGTCCCATTCTTGATTGTCTTGTTCCTGCAGCAATGATTGTTCATACTCAACCAATGTCATAAATGCAGCGCTGCCTTTATCTTCCTGAATTTCATCCTCATCTTCTTCAAATTGTTCCTCCTCCATGACTACATTTTGTAAAGAAGCTTTAACTTTCTGATCTTCTTTTGAATCTTCACCCCTTTGCATTATTTGTAATTTCTCATTTTCTCTTCTGAAAGGATTTGGATTTCTTGGAGAAAATGTATCCTGCTGCCTTGTTTTCCTTGAATTCTGCCCAACTTTTAGCTTAGAAATTTCAGCATCCAATGACTTTATCATCTTAGTCATCTTGTCTAATTTAGGCTCTGAAGATGAAGCAGAAGAAGTAGAAGCCTGACCTCTTTGCCTCCTTCTGTTAGCTTGACCTTTTAGTTTCTCTACAACCATGATATTAGATTCTACTTCTAAGGCTACATCCTGCATGTCTGCTAGCATAGCACATTTCCTTTCTCTCAATAACAGGTAGAAATCAGAGTCAAAAGCATTGGCATAAGCAAGTTTGGCAGAGGTGGGGGTAGGTTTTACCTCAGCTAGTATCTTACTATACATACGATTGAATCTTTTATTAAAATCAGGTATTGATTCCCCGTTTTCCCTCTTCAAGTTACCAAACTCAGTATGATAATACAACAAGTCTTTTTTATTTCCCCATTGCTTCAAAAATGCATCATCTAATGCTTCAATATCTATTATTGATCTCTGGGGTAATTCTCTAAACCACTTCCTAGCCTCTCCATCAAGGCTCTGGACAAAAACTCTCATCCACACATCATTCTCACTTATATCTAAATTATCAGCATAACTGTAAAAAGCTTCAAGGTGTTCTTCTGTTGTTACTCCCTCTGTGCCAGTGAATCTAGGCATATATTTTTTATATTCTCCCACAAGCATAGGATTTAAAGGCACATGCAACACCAATGGTCCGTATCTGGCAGCTACAATTCTTTCTATTCTCGTAGGTGCTTGTTGTCCTACCATGTTTGGAATATGTGTGATAATACTGGCAGATGGAGCAATAGGAAATAATGTGATGGATGGCAGAGATACAAGGATGTTTTGGACTGAATGGGAAGCTTTATTTGGATTGAGATTCAAAGGGGGACTAACTGCACAAGGGGCTAAACTAATCTCTGAAGGTTTTTCTTTATTAACAGTGCTGATTTCTAAATCTTCAAACTGTAAATCTTCAGCAACAACTTTATCTTTCAGAGATGCATGAGACTTCTTAGGGTTACCTAATCTTGATGCCCCTTTCTGTGAAGCTTTCTTTGATTTACCAGTCCTCTCAGGTTCAGACACTGGTTCAGCTGGTGATTTCTGAGGATTTCTTCGAGTATGTCTCACAAACTGAGCCAGAACTTCAATGTGGAGTCGCCAAATGATGGTCTTCCTCCAATGGAGTCGCTAGACAGATGATTACAACCAGAAACTGTGTTCAAACCTTGTCTATCATCAAAGCTTGAAGTTGTGTCATTCTCCTAGGGAAGTTGAGCTTCAATCCTCCTCTCCCCGGCAACAGCGCCACTTAATGTTATCACCCCAAGAAACTCTCTATGATTGTATATCAGAGATGCTCGAGAACATTACAAACTCATCAAAATGATGGAACAATGGTGGATGAATGAGACAAATGCTGCATGTTAAAGCCAAATAACTACTTCTACTATGCTTAACCCCATACATGGGTGAATACCCCGAGACTACAAGGCTTTAGACCACCAATTACTCACAGTTTGAGGAATAAGTGATGATGGAGAAGACTGACCACACCAGCAGATGCACAGGACCCTGTGATGGCCGGCTGCAACCAGTTTAAAGGTCTGTAAATCTGTTTTCTAATACACAGATAGGATGACAACTCTCTGGCATTAAAACAATAGAAACCTGCATACAAATTCAATGATACATGCTAAATCCTAACACAAAGATGGGATGACACCCCTCTAATGCTAAACATTAATAACACATGAATAAATGTATAACAGGCACAGCTTGGAACAAGAAGAAGAAGTGGATAGTGAGCAATTAACAACAAAAGAAGCTTGCATTAGCTGGAAATAAAGACCAGACGCTGCAGGTCTCACAGTAGTTACAGTCTCCAGAAGTTGAAGCTTACAACAGGAAAACACTCATCAACCTGATTACATTCTACTTTTTGGTATATATAGAGTTTGTTTACAAAATCTCTGCTAGCCTATGTGTGGAGGTGTCTTAATGAATCACCAACCACATTTACAATCTGAAACGGGCCTCTACTACGATTTGACTGTTTTAATGAACAAATTAGCCTTCCTGATGCTCTACAGTCCTTTTCTGAGCAAGTGGAATGTAATGTGTACAAGGCTCCATGACTAATTCATATCTGGATCTGCTCGAAGTCGTCATTCTTGTCCTTGACTATGGTGTCTTTGAATGCAGGTAGCTGAGGAATTAATGTGCCCACTGTTGTATTATCACTCCCTTCTTTGCGTGCATGAGCCGAGCCAAAAACACTGAAAAACGCCTTGAGAATGGACGAAGAGCCGAGAATGAATGATGGCCGTTGGATGGTTCAAATGGATGGCTTGGATCTGATAGCAGGAAGCAATGGAGGACATAGAGGCAGACTAAACAGCGGAACAGATCTCAGCCGTCGGATGATAAAATCAACAACAGAGATTGCGTAGGCGGAGCTATCGGGAAATGTCAAAGAAGATAAAATGAGGGCCGTCGGTTCAAGCTCGGGGAGATCCAACGGTTGTCGGGCGATGGATTTGAACACGCTATAACGGGTGGGGGGCCATACCAGAAGAGTGGTAAGCGGTCTCCCCACACCGCTCTTTTGGGAGAGGCAATTTACGTAGAAGGGCATGCGATGAAGTTATATGATGACGCGTGGCAAGTAGGTCTGGCGGGAAACCGCTTTCCCCGCTGCCTAACGTATGCGCAAGTTATGAGAGAGGGGACTGCGACTATCGTTGGATCATCAAGCGAGCGTGATCGGATAGTTGAGGTAACAAACATGTGCTCCGGGGTTGATGTGATAGGCGCAGGTGGGCCAGGGCTTTATTAAAGCTTAGGGTTATTATTTGTTATCATATGCGCGGGGTTATAATGTCTTTAAAAAGGTTAGCGTCGGGGATTAAATAAAAATAAAAATGCGTTTAAACGAGGTTTTAGAGGTTTATGCGCGGTTTAAGGTTATCAGGCTTTTATGAAGGGTTAGCGGGGCTTAGTAGTGTTAAAACACAATATGACCCGGGAGATGGTTAAACAAGGTTTAGGTGGGGCTTATAAAAGAAAACAAAATAATGATGATAGGGAGGGTAAAGGAAAAAGGAAGGGAAGGAGGAAATGAAGGCGGTAGGAGTCATAAGAGTAAAGCAAATGGAAGGGGAAAGATTGAATGAACTGTTTCTAGCCCCTCTTTTTCAAAAAACACCATGGCCAAGCTGTCCTTGACCCTCCAAAATGCTCAAACATGTAGCAGTGCTAACAAGAGCCCTCAAGGATGAGGAGATAGATTAGTTGCTCAGAGGATGAGCAACCCATTCAATAGGGGGGTGATGATGAGCCCTAGAAATGGGTAATTATATGGGCTCATTTGGCCTCCTAACTCAGCTTAATCCACCATTATCATTAGTTTATTGCATGTTTTTTATTATATTTATGCTAATAGAGTGAATTGGGTTAGTCATTATGCCATGAAGTCTAATGTGTGCTTTATGTAGATTTTTGGTCAATTTTGGACAAAGTCAAAGGATTAATGAGCATTTGGCAGCCAATATTCGAGGAAAACAAGGGAGAGGATTTGTAGGAGGGTGTCCCCCTCATTTATGACTCCCTACCTCGAATCCTCCATCAGAAACTCAGAGCACAAACAACCACATCGATGCATCCAAGGGGTAGCCGAGCAAGTCAAGAAGAACTGTTGTCTATCTCTAGTTCTGGGAAGCCGAGCCCCTTGATTTTAGGAGGGTTGTTGGGGGACTCCATTTTTATAAATAGGGGGGCTTAGAGCCTCAGTAGTTTAGCCAGTTATTAGTAGAATTTTCACACTTTTGTGCAGCTCTTGTTCAGCTCATTTTCGAGCTTATTTTTGTGAACAGTTTATGTAATGTGACTTTTATTTTGATAATGGAGATGACATATTTTCTGAGCTAGCACTGATTTCTTTCAGAGGGCTGAAGCTCTTGGGTTAGGGCCCAACCCAAGCTGCCCAGCACCTCTTTCTTTTTACTTATGTGCTTTTGCTTCAGTTCATCAGTTAATTTATGTTACATAGATTCATTTTACCTTGTTTAGAATATGTTGCTTTTGATGGTTTGCATAGCTGCTTTTTGTTTCAGTTGCTGAAGTAGGTTAATATAGTGATAGGATAAGATTCAAAAAGGCCAACAATAGGCCTTGATCTCCTTTCTCCCTTCCTGGGACCATGATTTGAGGTCAAGGCACCATTGCTGCCACCAAAAACACAGTTTTGCTTCTTCCATGCAATTTCTAGTGTGATGATTTGATTTGAAAAGTTAAAGGGTTGCTTCAGATTCATTTTGCCAAGATTGTTTCCTATTTCTGTAATAAATCTCTTTGCAAGCTTTTCTATTCATAGGGTACTGTTCAACACTTCATGTTTCTAGGTCAGAAATTAGGTTAACAAGAGATATGGTTCTATTTTCTTGGTGCAGCTAGTCCTTTTCTTGCTCAGTTTCGGTAGTTAGATGTGCAGATCTCTTACAACACACCTCAGCTCACAATACATCAATAAATCATCCAACATCATCTCATTTCTCATAGGTTTCACAAGTCATTCACAGTCCTTCACGAATCTGCCCTAATTTCTACACTTTTTCCATAAGCTTTCCTCTCGTCATTTGAACAAATCCAACAATAATTTTCTTTCCTAATCATCCTTGATGAGCTTCAGACACCTTGACACCTCCCTCTAATCTTCAGCTACCCTTTCCCACCATTTTTCCACCTTTAAAACCTCTAAAAACAACTCTCGGCATCTTCCTGTAGATCCCCTGCACCCTCTTGTAGAATTTCCTGTGAGTGATTTTTCGAAGTCCGATTGCAGGGGAAGTCGTCAGAAGGTTACCAGAGGTTTCTTAGGACCCCTCCACACCTTCTTACACCTCTGAAAACACAAAATATGCCCTCCATCGCCACCAAACATCTGCCACAGTCACAAATAGACAAAATCACATGCATAACAATTTCACATAAAACACATAAAAATGCAAAAAGATGTTCTTTTCTCATTTTATTCTAGGAATAGCTTGAATAGATGTAATTTACCTTTTCAATAGTCAATGGCACTCATTTCATCAGTTTTCATCTCTTTTTCTACAAAATTAGGGTTAGTTGGAAAAATTAGGGTTTGCTAGGGTTTGCTTTACACTACAGTCTTCTTTCTCTTTCTGCAAGTAGAATAGTCTTTGTAGAGTTAGCTTTCTTTCATCACAGTCAAAAGCTTCTTTTGGAAACTCATAAAAGTTGGCTTGAGCTCCTAGTGATCTTGCACCAGCTGACCAAGCGACAACCTGCAGTGAGAGCTAGTACTTGTGCATACAGCACCGTCGCTTCCAAGTTTGGTATGAACTACCGAGTTGATAAAAGTAAAGTAGGAAGCCCCAGGAGTTGTAGCATTATTGCTGCAATACTGGTGCTCACCAGAAGGCATTCACAGAGTTGAAATATTGCCTCTGCTCGGCACCAGTGCTCACATTACCATAGTTGCAACAACCATTTTAGGTCAAGACATATGCCTCTGACTATGTTATTGGGGCAGTCCTTACTCAACACGGGCATCCAGTGGCATATCACAGTGAGAAACTTTCAAAAACAGTCCGGAAGTATCCCACTTATGACAAAGAGATGTATTCCATTATGCAGGCCTGCCAACAATGGAAGCATTACATTTTGGGGAAGGAAACGGTCATCCACACAGACCACCGACCCCTGCAGTTCATACAGACCCAAGGGAAATTGCAGAATGATCGCCATCAGAAGTGGTCCACATACCTGCAACAGTTCCATTTAAAAATTAGGTATAAGAAGGGCAACACCAATAATGTTGTAGATTGCCTCAGTCGACCACCAATCATGGCATTAACCACTGTGCTCAACTCTTGTGGGCACGAGACTTCTGATGGGCCACTTCTCTACAAAAGTGACCCAAAATTCGGCCACACATACCAAACACTCTTGGAGGGTCAGCATGTTCTAGATTTTCCCCTCCAGGATGCCCTCTTATGCCACCTGGGTCACCTTTGTCTTTCTTCAAGCAAGTGTACCAAGATGATTTGGGAAGCACACTATAGTCAGGTTGTTAGGCATTTCGGGGTCGAGAAAATGGTGGTAGTACTGGAGAAATATTTCTATTGGTCGAATCTTTGATAGGATTTCAGGAAGTACATCAGATCATGCACTGCCTACGCCATTGGAAAACTGACCATGAAGAAGCAAGGCCTCTATACCCAGCTGCCTACTCTTAGTCAACCTTGGGAATTCATCTCCACGGATTACATGTCAGGCCTTCCTTCCACTAAGCATGGAAACGACTGTGTTTTTATGGTTGTCAACAGGTTCTCGAAGATGGCCATTATGGTGGCCTGCAAGAAGAATATCACAGTAGAAGGCACTGCTAAACTCTTCTTTAAATGAGTGTGGGTACACTTTGGGATCCCATAGTCTATCATCTCAGATTGGGACAGCAGGTTCCTCAATACATTTTGGTTCAGTCTCTGGTCGATGCTAGACATCAAACTCACTAAGTCCTCAACCTTCCATCCTCAAACTGATGGCCAGACAGAGGTTGTCAACATGATTATCATACACATTCTGCGCATGTACAACTCAAGGCATCCACGCACATGGGATGAGAGCCTCCCCTATGTTAAACACAGCTACAACTGGGCTCTCCATAGCTTGACTAGCCTCAACCCTTTTCAAGTGGGCTTGGGATTGCAGCCACTATGTCCCATTGATGTGGCCATGCCATTTGCAACTACCCATGCAAATTCGGCTCATGTCTTGTCCGAAACAAATAAGGAAATCAACTTCATTGAGCACATCCAACATATTCGCGAGTAGGTCCATGACATTCTGGAGAAATCAAATGCCAAGTACAAGAAGCAACATGATCAACATCAGGTGCCACACAAGTTTCAGGTGGGTGACAAAGTCTGGTTGCATTTGCAAAAGGAATGCCTTACCGGAGCCTATCAGAAACTCAGACCACTCTAATATGGTCCTTACACCATTACCAAGGCTGTGGGAGATAATGCATTTGAGCTTAGCATTCCCCCATTCCTTGGCCTACACCCAGTGTTCAATGTGGACCACCTTCGACCATACGTTTCACCATTACTAGACACATCCGACATTGTAGAACATCTCACACCCACGGAGTTAAATCCATATTGCATGGAACAAGTTGTAATTGATCAGATCATGGACACACAGATCGACTCCTTCACCAGGGCAACTCCTTCACTAGGGCAATCTGCTCACCAAGGACCAAGTTTAGCAGAAGTTTCCTCATATCATGGAGGAACTCAATACAATGGGAACCATTGCTTCCAAAAGGGGGAGTAATGATCTAGGTGGATATTGGTGGCCACCCACCAATTTCACTTGGACCCCCACCATTGCTTCTTTTAGTTTTTTAGTTTCCTTAATTGTAGCACAATTTACTATTTTTAGCAGTTTTTCGGGTCTTAAACTTCCAGAGCCGTTTTGAGGCCGTAAATGACGTTTTTTTCATAGCCCTTTTAAGGCCCTAAATGATGTTTTTATGGAAATCTATCGCCAATGATTTTCTGTCTAAAATCGTCTTTTCTATCGTAGTCCTTGGAGAGATCTTTCCAACAAGTTATCATGCGTGTCAACCGGAGATAGTATGACCAAGTCACGCCCCTGGGAAGTTGGCTGTCTAACTCACCCCAACGAGGCCCATAAACTCTTGGTGTTACATCTCCTCTGGTTAGGGTTTTGGTTGTTTAGGGTTTGCTCTTATTGTTCAATAATAAAAAAGCCCTTGAGCCTCATTCTAAGGCAGTTCAGAGGCATGTAGCTGCCACATCTCTTCTCAGAGATAAGCTACCATTTCCCTAGTTGGTTTATTTCCATTTCTGTTTGTAAGCATATTTCAGTATTTTACATTAATGAAATGAAGTATTATTTCCACTGCATCTCTGTATTTATGGTTATCTTTGTAATTTGTTGCATTCCTGTTTAAATTCGGATCAAGTCTACAAGATAAGCAGAGAGGGGTTCAAGAGGGAATATCACGAGAATTGTCCACTGCCACCATTCTAAAGAGGTAGGATCTAAAAATCCATCCCCATTTACAAGCAAATGAACTAGAAATGCTCTAAAAGCTAGTGGATATAACAACTGTGGGAGGTGAATTACATACACAGGAAACTCTGTTTTCTCCTGAATTTAAAATTCTTGTGTCAAACCTCTCATTTCCTCCTCAAGCCTCAAAAGCAAGATGACAGGGGGGTTTAATAGGATAGAACCCACAAACATTGTGAGGATACAAAAACACCCCTAAGTGCTTGAAATCTTTATAAGACACCAATGGATGGGGTTTTTCGAAAAATTCACAGGGTATGATGATGAGGTGGCTCAAGAATTTGCTCATTCCCTCACTCCACACAACAAAATCCATGCCACTGTTATAGTTAGAGGGCTCACTATAGATCTCACCCTAGATCTCATCAGTAGGGTCACCACACTTCCCCTAGGAAATCAATGGAGAAAAGAAGACAAAGCAGACAATTAGGTCTCGAAAAGGAAATTCTTTTTAGAAGGTGAAGAACCCACAGAGGATAAAAATGGAGTAAGGAGGGATGGTATGCCATACTCATGGAGTGAGATAGGTTACCAACTCATCAAATATATCTCGTGTGAGGGTAGATACAGTGTTTTTTATGGCTACCATTTTAGGATTCTTGAAGAATTAAGATTTGGGGTAGAAACACCAGTTCACCAAAGACTCAACATACCCTATTTCTTAATGCAATCACTCATAGACTCTAGTAACAAAGTAAAGGAATGGAATTCCCAACAATTGGCTCACCATGGGTTGATTAGGATCCTCATTAAGGATTCCCTACAAAACCTTAGGATCCCTATAACATGATCAGTCTTTAGAGACTTACCAGCAGAGGATGACATCAAAACCCTCACCTATGATGTTAGTCCTTCTGTCAGTGAGGAGGAGGCAAAGCAAGAAGAAGAAGATACAGAGCTAGATGTGGATGAGATGGATGAAGAATAAACTAATATAGAGGAACACGATGAAGAAGAAGAAGAAGAAGGGGGAGAAGAGAAGGATGATGATGCTGAAATAGAGGAGGAAACGAAGGAAGAAACTGATGGAGATGAGAAAGAACATCAAGAGGAAGAAGGCATTGAAACAAAAGGGGAAGAACACAAGGAGGAGTAACCTAGGGTGTCTCAAGATGCCCCTAAGAGGGAGGCAACAGCTGCCCTCACTGCTCTTAGCACCGCAGTCAATCAAAAATGGAAAGGAAGGAGGCAAACCCCTCTATATTTTAGAACAAGAAAGAGCACAAGAATCAAACAAGAGAAGCCACAAATATCAACAAAAATCCCTATTGAGATTGAATATTCCCCTACACCAAGAGACAAAATGCCTTCCCCTAAGTCACCAATCACCTATGTAAGGAGGCCTAGTACCAGATCAACTTAAAGGGTAAGGCCATACTATAGGATCCACAACGAAAACTACAAGAAGCACAGAAATTGGAAAGCAAGGTAGGGGAGCAACAAGAAACCAAAGAGGAAGACCTTGAAACAAAGGAACCAAGTCCCCAATCTAACCTAGACTCCTACTACCTGTTTATTGAAGGAGGCAAGGTGATACCTCAAAAATTTGGCATCCCATTGTTTTTCGAACTTGAGAAGGAGAGGGCTAGAACACACAGATGGATGCAAATTGCCAAGTCAAAAGGGGTGGAAGACATTGGGCACATGGAAGAGAAGCTAAAGGAAATGGGCAAAGAGCTAAGTGGCTTAAGGGACAGAGAAGTAATAATGAGAGACAAACTTGAGAGGGAAAATGCATGGGTGAGAGGACAGCTGCAGGAAAGGGAAAACCAACTAGCATGTATGGCTAGCCTATCCTTGGAGGCCATCCAGTGTAGGATGCCAGCTAAATCCTATGCTCTTTACCTCAGAGAACAATGGCTACAAATACTAAAACATTAGCACAAAGGGGCACCGTGCCATTTCAGGAGTACAGGAAGTTTATTGATCTTTGTGATCAAAGTGCACTAGAGAATAGGGCCAAAATGGCTGAGTTTTACTTGCACAACATGGCCCTCACAGAAATGAATGTTTGGGATCCTAATGTCAAGCTAGGATATCTACAATTAATGGCTTTCACATCATGGATGAACCATGAGGAGTCAAGGGCTGCAGAGATGAAAAGAATATTGGCCAGAGAGAAAAATGAACCTCTTTTCACCAGAGTTGAACAATCAAATCCCATGGCCCTAATCGGCAACCATAATCTAATTGCAAATGATCCTCAGTTGGCACCTAGATATCTTTTTGCCCAAGAGCAAGCAATTTCACATTTTGAGGATATTTTTAGGCTGATAGGAGATGATAGTATACATGCTTTTTTAAGGAGATGGAACACATTTCCACACAGTTTGAATATCAGAGAATATCACTCCCCTCAAAGGTTGAGAGAAGCACTCAACATGACACCTATGTATAAGCAATCAATGCAAAGGTTGAAGGTCAATTGGATAGGCCTAAAACCTAGTCCACCACTACTCCTAGGGATTCTAGAAGGGAGAAAAGAAGAAGAGGAAAAGAGGCAGTGGGAAGAAGTAGAAAGGAAAGTAGGATTCTATGAACAAGAAGAAGAGATCACAACAGAGGCATGGGATGTCAAAGAGGCTACTAGAGACATGAAGGACATGGACATTGACTAAGTTGCTCAGAGGATGAGCAACAAGTTCCAAGACACATCATTGCACCATACATCACTAACCCCATGGATGGGGTGTTGGAACCACTACTTACTCCTCAAAGAAAAGATTACAAACTCTCTTGGTTATGTGGGAGGAGTTGAGGTAAAAAGTCATTTTCATGTACAAATGAGGGGGTATTTATAGCCAAGGGTGAAAATTACCCTTGTGGTTGTTCGACTACCCTCATGATTGTTTGACTTCCATGACTTTTTGACTTTACATGACTCTTCATACAACAAGTAGGTCTCTTGGACTTCCACGTTACATTACATTGGTTGAAAATATGGCCCACAATAGAGATGTGGACGACATGACTCGACATGACAATGCTGCTAAATTCGTGTTGTTGTTGGTGTGCATGTTGAGCTATAGTGCGGCTGGGTGATGGATGTCCTCATGGTGTGTCCAAGTTTCATCTCTACATGGAAAAGTGCGCAGTGTCTTTGATGGTCGTTGGTTCGCTTGATGTTGCATTCACACATTTCTCATTTCTTGTATGTTGGTAATCTTAACAGGTTCATCTGTTCGCAAAAGGTGCATGTTCATTCGTCCGCCCATCCATGAGCACATCTTGCATGTTTGCTCATCCTTCCATCCATCCACGAACACATATTTGCATGATCATCTGTTTGCGAGCACATCTCTTTGCTTGCATCATCTGTTAGTCGGTTGGTGAACCCGTCCTTCTACATATGCTCCCTTCGTTTATCCCATCCGTCGTCACAACATGTTCGTGTGTGTACCTGTATCTGTAGTCACTCATGACGAGATGACATCAAATCCAAAAACCTCTTAGTCCGCCATGATGCATGACCATTTCGGATGCAGGTGACCGAGAGAGGTAGCAAGGTTTTGAGGCAAGATGGAGGCTTCGAGCACTGCTGATGAAAATTGCACAAGAGGTACTAGGTGATGAATATGGGCAATCCAGATTGACAGTGATTGTTTGCGGGGTTTGGCTCAGCTGGAGGACAAAACTGCACAGTTTTTTGGAGGAACAATCCAAGCTACGAGAAGGCTGGGAAAGAAAAAACTGCACAATTTTTGAAATGAGCGGGTAGTGGGAGATTGGTAGCCAAAACTATGCAATTCTTGGAGGGAAATGACAACTAACCGTTGGGACACTGGCAGCAAAAACTACACAATTCCTGAGGGGAACTGGCAATGAGTTGCTGGAGCTTGGCAGTCAAAACTGCGCAATTTCTAAGGGGAACTGTTACTCGACTACCGGGACCTGCTGGCGGTAAAAACTATGTTGATGCTAGGAGGTTGGCCTACTAATAACCTCTGCATGATTTTTGAGTTGAGTGAACTATTGGGTAGCAGAGGACTTGCTCATGAAAACCATGCAATTTTCTTGGTGAGTAGTCAGTCGACTATTAGGAGGGCTGGCTAGAAAAACTGTGCAATTTTATGAAGGAGACAGGGACGGGAACTGCGTGTCTGTTCGGCCTATCTGTGCAATTTTCCTAGTCAGTGGAATGGGCAAGGTCTACAGCCTCTGTGCAATTTTTGAGGGGAGTCAGTCCCGGGGTGGCTGCTAGGTCAAACTCTCTGGTTGACCAGCATGAAGTCTGATTTATTTTCTTTCGGGTAGTGTAGATTGAAATGGCTTGCTTGGTGCTTCTGCGTTGTTCTGCATGACATTCGATCGAGTCGATGGCGGTGTGATGGTCTAGGTATCAGAGGGGAGTCCGCTTGTCAAAACTTCAGTGAACGAGTGAAAGATGCATATGTGATCCTGCAAACACACACTTACATGAATCGATGACGAGACGACTCAAACCATCCAGACACACATGCTCAACATGACTGACCGATGGTGTAAGCAACAAGCACGAAATTTGTGATTGATCGTTGGTCGACTGTGATGACGCTTGCGCAACAATGTATGTGACTCCATGTGTGGGTGTGACACATGTTTTCATAGCGAACACAACATTTACACATGAAGTGAAGACTTTCATCATGACCAGAACATGGTAACAAGCATGACTTTGACATCAACATGCAAAAACTTGGGTGAAATGAACAAGCAAGGCGATTGCAAAGACTCACACGAGCTCAAGGAATGAGTCTGATTGTGTGCAGTCATCAAGTGAAACTCTCAAGGGAGGCTCTGAAATTGGGTGCAGGCCAAAATTTTGGAGGGTGGTTGTAGCCACTACAACAGGTCCCTTTGGATTAACAGTGACATATCTCCATCCTTTCATGTACCCATTTTTTTCACAGTGATCAAGTATACATCCATTAACACCAATGCAAAACTCACAAAAACATGCGAGTTTTTTTGTCTCGATGGAAAATATTCCCCCATGTCTTTGATCCACACTGAGTGTAATTCCCTTGTTCCTTATACAATATTACAATACCAAGGAATGGATCTATTCACATCACCAAGTTCAACATTCCAGAAGAACTTATGCATAGGCCTAATATATTTGTGACCTTCATGTCCTAAATGGGATCTGCACCAATTGACCACCTTTAGTGATGATTTGAGTCGATTTGCATCATGACTCATTTGGTACCTCCTAAGTGCTTGCTTCACACAAGCACCTACACCATCATGCTCACCCTTTCCATGTCTTGTTTCAAAATAGCTCCAAGTATGTTGAATTTTTTCTTCTTGTGTAGTCGGCTCAACCAATAAAAATTGTTTGCTAATTTGAACTGCCCCACACAACCATCTAACCATATCCAATGCTGTCTTAATGATATGTGATTTTTTTTTAATGATTCATAAATCAGGGCAAAGCAATGTTGCATGAACAATGTGTCACACTTACAATCATCATTGATGTAAAAGTGATACTCCTTAATCACATCATGTGACTCATCATTGTTATCCCTACCATCAAGATTCAATTGTGCATGTTTGTACATAACATGTACAAATATGGACACTTGGTTTGAGTCATAATACTCACTCTGGATCTCTGTCTTAGGAGAAAATGTGTAATTCCTAGCAAATTCTACCACTGATAAGATTGTTCTTGGCTGGAATACTTCACAAGAATGCTTACATTCAAAAGCTTTCCACCTATACCTATGTGAGTGTGATATATTTATATATTTGGTTCTAAAACACCCCCATGAATTGTGAAATAGGAATCTCATCCTCAACGTAGTTGATCTTCCGAGGCGCTAGAGTTGAAGAAGATTGATCCAAGTGGATATTGGTGGCCACCTTCTAAGTCCACTAGGACCCTGACCATTGTTTCTTTTAGCTTTTCAGTTTCCTTAATTGTAGTATAGTTTACTATTTTTAGTAGTTTTTCAGGTCCTGAACTTCCAGAGCCATTTTGAGGCCCAAAATGACGTTTTTTGGGAAACTTGGGAGCAACATGGATTCATGGGCCAACGTTTCTCTTCACATAGTTGTAGTTCTCGGATAGATCTTTCTAACAAGATATTGTGTGCATCAAACAAAGATCGTATGTGAAAGTTACGACCCTAGGAAGTTGATGTACCAATTTACCCAAATGGGGCCCACAGTTTGGAATTTCATCTTCTAGGGTTAGGTTTTTGGATGTTTAGGGTTTTCCATTATTTCTCAACAATAAATAGGCCTTTGAGCCTCATTGTAACATAGTTTAGGGGCATGTAGCCACCACATCTCTTCTCAGAGATAAGCTACCATTGCCCTAGCTAATTCATTTCCATTTCTGTTTATAAGCATATTTCAGTATTTTACAGTAATGAAATGAAGTATTATTTCTGCTGCATCTCTATATGTATGGCTATATCTATAAATTGTTGCGTTACTGTTTAAATCTAGATCAGTGGTATGAGAGCGGTCTGCTCTTTCTCTTTTTTTCTTTGCATGTCCCCAACGAAGTCGGGATATAAGGAGTTAGGGCTTGAACTGGTCAAACCTTTGTATGACCAGCCTCGCAAATCCCGACGGCCTCCCATGGAAAATGAAAAGAAATATGAGGGGCCAAGAGATCCTATCAAAATCTTGCTCGAAGAGGCCCTTGGGTGACAAAATAACGTGATGATGGACAAATTTGCCCAAATCCTTTAGCGGATACCCAGGGGTGACACATCTACTTCCAGCAGCTACTCTGGAAGTGTCACACCCTTTAAGGTACAAGTAAACTTTGAAATTCCTATATTTGAGGTTCAAATAGATGTAGACACCATAGATAAATGGTTAAATATGCTAGAAGGGTATTTTTCTGTTCATGATTTTTCCGGCTGGGAAAAGATTACTTTTGCTCTTCTCAAAGCCACTCCCCACATCAAGGACTAGTGGGAAACCTACTGCGATCAGAAGGATGAAAGTACAACCTCACTATTTTCAGCCGCACCCACTTGGAATTCATTCCAGACTGCCATCAAGGAGCAGTACTGCCCTGTTGGAAGCTATGAGGATCAATACATAAAGTGGACCACGCAGCGGCAAAGAAGGGACCAAGACGTGCCGAAGTTTACCAATATTTTCCATACCCTTTGCACAAAGTTGGGTATCAAGGATTCAGAGCAGCATTTGGTACTCAAATACTGCAGCTGCCTACATAGGTACATCCAAGAAGAAATAGAATTCCTGAACATCTCCTCACTCGACAAGGCATACCAATATGCCGTCAAGATCGAGCAAAAGTTTAAACAGAAGAAGTGAGACTTTGGATCTATGAATCTGAAGCAAGGGAAAGGTGCCCCCAAACCGCAGAACAAAGGAAAAAGCTAAGGCGGGGTGGCCCAAGAAAACCCACCAAAGCTATAAGTAAAGAACAACATCGTGAAGCCGAAAAAGGACACAGGAAAGTGGTGTGAGTTCCATAAGAGCTCCACTCACAACACAAGTGAGTGTCGGGTCAGGTAGTCACTGGTGGACAAGGGGAATGACAAAGGGAAGAAGATTATCGATGCAGAGCCCAATGCCACCATTGCCACCACGAAGATCCAGAAGGAGGAACATGAAGATCCGGAGGAGGAGGAGCATCTCTGCCACTCCAAGATGTGGGTAAAGGGCTCCCCGCTACTGTTCATTGTCGACAACGAGATCCAAAAGAACCTCATTTCATCAGAGGTCGTGAAGCCATTGGGCTTACCGACCACAATACATCCACAACCATACACCATCAGGTGGCTTCACCAAGGATGGGATCTTCGCGTGAGCCAGCAGCGTCGCCTTCCGTACAACATCAAGTCCTTAATGGATGAGTTGTACAGGATACCAGAGGTAGCACCACCTACCACCATCTCTTTGATTACTGCAAAACAATGCAGTAAGATCATTTCCAAAATCAGGAAATTTGTTTTCCTGATGATACGCCCTCAAGGAAAGAAGAAGACGGTGGCCGCGACCTCCGACAGGGCCCCTCCGCATGACAACTACAGATGGACAAGGTCGTGGAGGAGTATGAGGACATCTTCACCTCCCCCACAGGGGTCCCTCTACACTATCAGGTCAAGCACTCCATCGATCTAACCCAGGTGTGTCGCTTCCCAATGGACCAATCTATCGGTGCTCCATTCTGGAGAACGATGAAATCAAGAGGCAGATTCAAGAGCTGCTGCAGAAAGGTCACATTCGTCCGAGTTCATCACCCTGTGGAAGCCCGATTGTGTTGGTACAGAAGAAAGATGGGACTTGGAGACTCTGTATTGACTATCGGATGTTGAACAAGATCATTGTCCGTAATAGGTACCTGATCCCACAGATTGATGACCTCTTGGACCAACTGAAGGGGGGGAAATATTTCAGCAAGATCAATTTGAAGTCAGGATATCACCAGGTACCAATTGAACCCTTTGATGTGTGGAAGACTACCTTCAAAGCCAAGGAGGGCCTTTTTGAATGGTTGGTTATGCCTTTTGGATTGACGAATGCTCCTGCAACCTTCATGAGGATAATGGATGATATCATGTGGCAATTCACCAACTCATTTGTAGTGGTATACTTGGATGACATCCTAATCTTCAGCCGGAGTTGGGAAGAGGACCTCCACCACATCCAACAAGTTCTCCAAACACTATGACAACACAGGTTATGTGAAAATTTGGAGAAATGCAGTTTTGGCATGACCCAGGTTCAGTATCTGGGATACATTATTAATGAACAGGGGGTGCATGTGGATCTAGCCAAGATCCAAGTTATTTTGAATTGGCCATCTACAACCACTCTGACAGAGCTCTGTAACTTTATAGGTCTTGCCAATGTCTACCACAGGTTCATGTCGGGATTTTCTCATATCACTTGGCCTTTGAGTCAAATCAAAAAGGGGGGAGCGAAAGCAAAATATTTTTGGTCTGAATCTCAACAGAAGGCATTCACAGAGTTGAAATATCACCTCTGTTTAGCACCAGTGCTCACATTACCAGACTTGCAACAACCATTTGAGGTCAAGAGAGATGCCTTTGACTATGCTTTTGGGGCAATCCTTACTCAACACAGGCATCTAGTGGCATATCACAGTGAGACACTTTTAGACACAGTCCGGAAGTATCCCACTTTTAACAAAGAGATTTATTCCATTGTGTAGGCCTGCCGACCATGGAAGCATTACATTTTGGGGAAGGAAATGATCATCCACACAGATCATCGACCCCTGTAGTTCATACAGACCCAAGGGAAATTGCAGAATCATTCCCATCAGAAGTGGTCCACGTACTTGCAACAGTTCCATTTGAATATCAAGTATAAGAAGGGTAGCACCAATAATATTGCAGATTGCCTCAGTCGACCACCGATCATGGCGTTAACCATTGTGCTCAACTCTTGTGGGCACGAGACTTCTGATTGGCCACTTCTCTACAAAAGCAACCCAAAATTTGGTCACACATACTAGACACTCTTGGAGGGTCAACATGTTCTAGATTTTCACCTCTAGGATGCCTTGTTATGCCACCTGGGTCACCTTTGTGTTCCTTCAAGCGAGTGTGTGAAGATGATTTTTGAAGCTCACTATAGTCGAGTTGCTAGGCATTTCAGGGTCAAGAAAATGGTGGTAGTACTACAGAAGTATTTTTGTTGGCCAAATCTTCGACAGGATGTCAAGAAGTACATTAGATCATGCACTGCCTGAGCCATTGCCAAACCGACCCTCAAGAAGTAAGGCCTCTATACCCAACTGCCTACCCCTACTCGACCTTGGGAATCCTTCTCCATGGATTACATGTCGACCCGTCCTTCTACTAAGCATGGAAACAACTGTGTTTTTGTGGTCGTCGACAGGTTCTCGAAGATGGCCATTATGACGGCCTGCAAGAAGAATATCACAGCAGAAGCCACTGCTAAACTCTTCTTTGAATGAGTGTGGGTACACTTTGGGATCCCACAGTCTATCATCTCAGATTGGAACAGCAGGTTCCTCATTACATTTTGGTCCAGTGCCTGTCGATGCTGGACACCAAACTCACTAAGTCCACAACCTTCCATCCTCAAACTGATGGCCAGACAGAGGTTGTCAATAGGATGATCGTACACATTTTGCGCATGTACAACTCAAAGCATCCACGCACATGGGATGAGAGCCTCCCCTATCTTCATCATAACTACAACTGGGCTCTCCACAGCTTGACAAGCCACAACCCTTTTTACGTGCACTTAGGATTCCAGCCATTATGTCCCATTGATGTGGCCATGCCATTTGCAGCTACTCACGCAGATTCAGCTCATGTCCAGTCTAAAACAGATAAGGCAAACAAATTTATTGAGCACTTACAACATATTTGACAGCAGGTCCACGATATTCTGGATAAATCAAATGCAAATTACAAGAAGCGACATGATCAACATCGGGTGCCACACAAGTTTCAAGTGGGTGACAAAGTCTAGTTGCATTTGCAAAAGGAACGCCTTACATGAGCCTATCAGAAACTCATACCACTTTGATATGGTCCTTACACCATTACCAAGGCTGTGGGAGACAATGCATTTGAGCTCAGCATTCCCCCATTCCTTGGCCTGCACCCAATGTTCAATGTGGACCGCCTTCGGCCATACTTTCCACCATTACTTGACACCTACAACCTTGCAAAACAATTCACACCCACAGAGTTAAATCCAGATTGCATGGAACAAGTTGCAACTGATTGGATCATGGACACACAGATCAAGCACACTAGCCAGCCGAATATCCAACTGTATTGAGTTTTCAAAGCAGGCCAACTCCTTCACCAGGGCAAGTGGCTCATCAAGGACCAAGTTTAGCAGAAGTTTCCTCATCTCATGGAGGAACTCAATGTAATGGGGACCATTGCTTCCTAAGGGGGGAGGAATGATCCAAGTGGATATTGGTGGTACCCGCCAAGTCCACTTGGACCCCCACCATTGTTTCTTTCAGCTTTTCAGTTTCCTTAATTGTAGCAAAGTTTACTATTTCTAACAGTTTTTCGAGTCTTGAAATTCTGGGGCTGTTTTGAGGCCTTAAATGACGTTTTTTGGGAAAACTGGGAGCAACATGGGTCCATGAATTGATGTTGCTCATCCTAAACTTGTATTTATCGGATATATCTTTCTAACAAGATATTGTGCACATCAAACGAAGATCATATGCCAAAGTTACGACCTCGGGAAGTTGATGTACCAATTTACCCAAATGGGGCCCACAGTTTGGCATTTCATCTTCTAGGGTTAGGTTTTTGGATGTTTATGGTTTTCCATTATTTCTCAACAATAAATAGGCCTTCGAGCCTCATTGTAACACATTTCTAAGGAATATAGCCGCCACATCTCTTCTCAGAGATAAGCTACAATCGCCCTAGCTAGTTCATTTCCATTTCTGTTTGTAAGCATATTTCAGTATTTTATAGTAATGAAATGAAGTATTATTTATGTTGCATCTCTATATGTATGGTTATATATGTAATTTTTTACATTCCTATTTAAATCTAGATCAGTGGTATCAAAGTGTTCTCCTCTTTCTCTGTTTTTCTTTGCATGTCCCCAACGAGGTCAAGATATAAGGAGTTAGGGCTTGAATTGGTTGAACCTTTGTAAGACCAGCCTCACAAATCGCAACGGCCTCCCATGGCGGATGAAAAGAAAGACAAGGAGGTAGGAGATCTTATAAAAATATTTCTCGAAGAGGCCCTCGAGTGACAAAGGAAGGAAATGATGGACAACTTTGCCCAGATTCTTCAGCGGCTACCCAGGGGTGACATATCTACTTCCAGAAGCTACTCTGGAAGTGCCACACCCTTTAAGGTACAAGTTAACTTTGATAAATGGTTAAATTTACTAGAAGGGTATTTTTCTATTCATGATTTTTCCGACTGGGAAAAGCTTACTTTCGCTCTTCTCAAAGCCGCCTCCCATGTCAAGGACTAGTGGGAAACCTACTACGAGCAGAAGGATGAAAATATGGCCTCACTGTTTTCAGCCACACCCACTTGGAATTCATTATGGAATGCCATCAAGGAGAAGTACTACCATGTCAAAAGCTACGAAGATCAATACATAAAGTGGACTGCACTACGGTAGGGAAGGGACCAAGACGTGCCGGAGTTTACCAATATTTTCCATACCCTTCGCACAAAGTTGGGTATCAAGGATTCGAAGCAGCATTTGGTACTCAAATATCACGGCTGCTTGACCAGGTACATCTAGGAAGAAATAAAACTCCTGAACATCTAGGCATACCGATATGCCATCAACATCGACCATAGGTTTAAACAGAAGAAGTGAGACTTTGGATTTGTGAATCCGAAGCAAGGGAAAGATGCCCCCAAACCGCAAAACAAAGGACAAATCCAAGGCGGGGTGGCCCAAGATAAACCTCCAAAGCTGCAAGCAAATAAGAACGTCGCGAAGCCGAAAAAGGACACGGGAAAGTGGTGTGGGTTCCATAAGAGCTCCACTCGCAACAAAAGTGAGTGTTGGGCCAAGCAGTCACTGGTGGCTGAGCTAAAGTTTTCAGAATCAAACACATGTTTCGACTCTATGTGAGAACCTGATAAGGGGAATCACAAAGGGAAGCAGATTATCGATGCAGATCCCAACACCACCGTTGCCACCACGAAGATCCAGAAGGAGGAACCCGAAGATCCAAAGGAGGAGGTGCGTCTCTTCCACTCCCAAATGTGGGTAAAGGGATCCCCGCTACAGTTCACTGTCAAAAGCGAGAGCTAAAAGAACCTCATTTCGGCAGAGGTCGTGAAGTGGTTGGGCTTACCGACCACAACACATCCACAGCCGTACACCATCGGGTGGCTTCACCAAGAATGGGATCTTCGCGTGAGCCAGCAGTGCTGCCTTCCATACAACATCAAGCCCTTCACAGATGAGTTGTACAAGATATAGAAGGTAGAACTGCCTACCACCATCTCTTTGGTTACTGCAAAATAATGCAGTAAGCTCATTTCCAAAATCAGGAAATTTGTTTTCCTGATGATACTCCCTCAAGGAAAGAAGAAGATGGTGGCCACGACCTCCAAATAGGGCCCCTTCGCACGACAACTATAGATGGACAAGGTTGTGGAGGAGTATGAGAACATCTTCACCTTCCCCATAGGGGTTCCTCTGCACTGTCAAGTCAAGCACTCCATCAATCTGGCCCCAAGTGCGTCGTTTCCCAATGGACCAATCTATCGGTGCTCCGTTCTAGAGAATGATGAAATCAAGAGGCAGCTTCAGGAGCTGTTGTAGAAAGGTCACATCCGTCCAAGTTCATTGCCTTGTGGGAGCTCAATCGTGTTGGTACAAAAGAAGGATGGGACTTGGAGACTCTGTATTGACTATCGAGCGCTGATCAAGATCACTGTCCGTAATAGATACCTGATCCCACGGATCGATGACTTCTTGGACCAACTCAAGGGGGAAAAATATTTCAGCAAGATTGATTTGAAGTCAGGATATCACCAGGTACTAATCAAACCCTCTGATGTGTGGAAGACTACCTTCAAAGCCAAGGAGGGCATTTTCGAATGGTTGGTTATGCCGTTTGGATTGACGAGTGTTCTTGCAACCTTCATGAGGCTAATGGATGACATCTTGCGGCCATTCACCAACTCATTTGTAGTGATATACTTGGATGACATCCTGATCTTCAACCAGTGTTGGGAAGAGCATCTCCACCACATCCGACAAGATCTCCAAACACTGTGACAACACAAGTTATGTGCCAATTTGGAGAAATGCATTTTTGGCATGACCTAGGTTCAGTATATGAGATACATTATTGATGAATAGGGGGTGCATGTTGATCCAGCCAAGATCTAAGTCATTTAGGATTGGCCATCTCCAACCACTATGATAGAGCTCCACAGCTTTCTAGTTCTTTCCAACTTCTACCGCAGGTTCGTGTTGTGATTTTCTCATATCACTTGGCCCTTGAGTCAAGTCACCAAGGGAGGAGCGAAAGCAAAATTCTTTTGGTTTGAACCTCAACAGAAGGCATTCACAGAGTTGAAATATCGCCTCTGTTCAGCACTAGTGCTCACATTACTAGACTTGCAACAACCATATGAGGTCGAGACAGATGCCTCTGACTATGCTATTGGGGCAGTCCTTACTCAACACAAGCATCCAGTGGCATATCACAATGATACACTTTCAGACACAGCCCAGAAGTATCCCACCTATGACAAAGATAAGTATTCCATTGTGCAGACCTGCTGGTGAGCTCCAGTATTGCAGTAATAATGCTGCAACTCCTAGGGCTCCCTTCTTTACTTTCATCAACCCGATAGTTCATAACAAACTTGGAAGCGACGGTACTGTATGCACAAGTACTAGCTCTTACTGCGAGCTGTCACTTGATCAGCTGGCACAAGTTCGCTAGGAGCTTAAGCTAACTTCAATGAGTTCTTAGAAGAAGCTTTTATCTGTGATGGAAGAAATCTAACTCAAAGGAGGCTATTCTACTTGCAGAAAGAAGATAAAAACTAAAAGGAATGCAAACCCTCGCAAACCCTAGTATTACCTACTAATCCTACTTTTGCCAAAAAAAGATTTGAAACTACTGAAATGGATGCCATGGACTAATGTCAAGGTAAAATGCATGTACTTAAGCTACTTCTGAAGGAAAATGTGGAAGACTCATCTTTTTGTACTTCTGAGCAATGTTATGCAAAATTATTATGCTTGTGTTTTAACTATTTGTGACTGTGCAGAGGTTTGGTGGTGAAGGGAGATGGAGTTGGTTGTTGCAGATGATGAGGAAGGTGTGGAGAGGACCTAAGGAGTCCCTAGCACCCTTATGGAGATTTCCATTGTGATCAGACTTCGAAAAATCGCTCGCATGAACTTCTACAGGAAGTCTGCAGGGGATCTACAGGAAATTCTATAGGAAGTTCTACAGGAAAAATGGTGGGAAAAAGGAAATGAAGGTTGGATGAGGGTGTTAGAGGGTCTAGGACTCTGTCAATGAAGATCAAACATGAAGGAGATGGTTGGACTGGTTCAAAGGATAAGCAAGCGATCTTTCACAAGAATGTAGAAATTAAGGCAGTTTGGGAAAGTATGGCGAATGAGTGGAGAAAACCTTGAGAGATGGGCTAGAGCAGGTTGGGTGATGAAAGGATGATAAACTGGAATGGCATTCAAGTGAGCTACACACCTGCTTCTAAAAACTTATTCAAGGAGAATTAAAAAAAAAAACAGAGTTTTACCTATTTTAACCTAATGCTGCCCTAAAAACCAGAAAAGTGCTAAACATAAATTTATGGACATGAAATGATGCAAGAAAGCCATGGAAATTGAACAAGAACAGATCTAATCATGTAAATACCACTAACATCAATGTCTCCAACTTGAAATCTCTCACTAGCAATTGCATTGGAAAGCAAAAACAGTGTTTTGGTGGCAGCAAGAGTGCCTTGGTCTCAATTCATGGTCCCACAAAGGGAGAAAGGAGATCAAGGCCTTCTTGGTGGACTTTTTGTGAATCTCTTTCATTATTGCAGCAAACTAACTAATCAACTAGAAACTAGAACAACTCTTCTAATCATCGAAAACAACCTAAGTAACAAAGCAAGATTGATCTAAACAACAGAAATTATTTCATGAATGCAAGAAAAACACATATAAATACAAGGAGGTACTGGGCACTTGGGTTGGGCCCAACCCCAAGAGCTACAACCCCCTTAGAAAGATCGTGCTGGTTCAAGGCTGGATTCATATTAATTGATCAAAAATAATACTCATATCCCAAAATTGTCTACAAAAAGAGCTTGAAAATGAGCTGAATGCAAGGTTGCACTAAAGTGCGAAAATAGACTGTTCAATGGCTATAATCTAAATAAAAAAATTTGTGGCCCTAAGCCTTCTTATTTATACAAATGGGGACTCCCAACAGTCCTCCCAAAATTAAGGAACTCGGCTTCCTAGAACTGAAGATAACAGCAGTCCTACTTGACTTGCTCGGCTGCCCCTTGGAATCATCAATGTGGCTGCTTGTGCTTCGAGTTCCTGATGGAGAATTTGAGGTAAGGGTTCATAAATGAAGGGGACACCCTCCTACAAATCCTCTCCCTTGTTCTCCCTCAAATTTCGCTGCCAAATGCCCATTAAACCTTTGATTTGTCTCAAAATTGACCAAAAATCTACATAAAGCACACATTAGAATTTCTGGCATAATGACTAACCCAATTCATTCTATTAGCATAAATATAATAAAAAACATGCAATAAACTAATGAGAATGGTGGATTAAGTCGAAATAAGAGGCAAAATGAGCCCATATAATTAGCCATTTCTGGGGCTCATCATCACACCCCTACTGAAGGTGTTGCTCATCCTCTGAGCAACTAATCTACCTCTTCATCCTTGATGGCTTTGACGGATTCCCTCACACCCCATGCTTCTGATGTGATATCCTCCTCTTTATCATGGAATTTTTCCTTTCTATCCACCTCCTCCCACTGTTGTCTTTCCTTTTCCTATTTTTCCTCTTCTTTTGTCTTCTCTGCCTCTGTTAGCTTTGCTTCCTCAAGCTCTGTTTTGGTTTTTCTTCTCATCTTATTTAGTTTCTACCTTCTCTGCCTTAGTCTTTTTCTTCTCTGTTTCAGGTTCTTCTTTCTCTATTTTGGTCTTTTCCTCTTTTTCTGTTTCCTCCTCATCTTCCCTTGCTATATTTCTAAAAATCTCCCAGGCTATGAAGGTGTTCTTGGCAACTTGACCCAGTGGTTTTTCTTCTTTGCTCTAGGGGAGTCCAAGTGGGAGGCTTGTAATCCTGCTGATAAACTCTGGTGTAAGTTCTATGGTTAGACCCCTAAAACTGACTGTGGCATGGGTTTTTGAATGAGGTTTTAAAGACAATAAAAATTCTTCTGTCACCTCCTCATCATATCCATGAATTCTCTCAAAGAAAGATATCCAGTTTGCCCTGGTGAAAAGGGCCACCACTTCTGGGTGCTCATGCAATTTGTTGGAGTTCAAAGGCTCCTTTCTCATAAAACCTCCTAGCATGGTGTTTAGTGACCTCTGAAAATGCCCAGGTGAGGAAGAAGGCAACAACTTTCAAAACTGGAAACAGAGGAATAGCTGATGTTTGTCTTTCTGAAACTAGAGAGGGAATTTCTCATGTTCTTTTTTCACCACATCAATTTTGCAATTTCTCCCCTTTTTCAAATTGTTTTTAACCTAAATTTGATTCTCGGTTTTTGGAAAAAATCAATTTTTTATTTTTTATTTTTTATTTTTTACAGAATAGAGAATAAATAACACAGGGTTTTTTCTTTAGAGAGTAGACAGACTTGCAAATTCGGGTTTTCTCACAGGTTGGTTTCTATGGTTGCATCCTTTTTTCTTTACAGTAGAATGCGAAGAAGAAGAAGATAGACTTCGAATTCAAAGAAGAAAACAGAGAACTGTGTAGAACTCAGGGAAAATATGTAGGCAGACTTTTAAACTTCATTCTCATTTCTTTGAATCGAATTCTATGCTTTTAATCCACCACCTTATACAAATAAGTCCTGTGCAGGGAGGTTTCCCAAGCCTACCTCATTTTAAGCTCGAATTTTGATAAAAATCCTAGGTTTTCCTTCTGCTAGCTGTTCTCTGCCTTTCCTGTAGAAATTCTTCGGCCCCTGTAAAATGCAGCAAGGCTCCTGTAGAGCCCGATAGGCAAGAGGTTTCGAAAAAACTGGCAGAAAACTAGTGGAGGACGACTGGTTTGCTACTCTGAAGGTGGTAGGCGAACACGGCAGTCGAGAGCTTCGTAACATGCGAATGAACCAAAAGGGTGGTGGAGGCTTGGAGTGCATTGTACTTAACTGTTGGCATAATCCGCGGTGAGGAGATGAGGTGGCCAGATGGGTACGTTATCCCCATCCGGACTGTTGGTCTGACGCCAGTGTCATTATGGTTCCTCATGCCACCTGACCACTATCACCTCCCTGACTCCCATTATCCGCTGCCACCACTACCAGTTTCAAATGCCTTCTTCCCAAGTTGACATGCTGCACATGTTGCCTACGTATCTAATCAACAGTTTGAATCTGTACATGGCTCAATTGAATTCTGTGAAGGTGTGTGAACTGAACGAGGGTGGCCAGTTAGCTGGTTACCGATTCCACGTAATTGACCATTCCCACAGCTCATGCAGTTTTGAAATATCATTCATGCAATTGAGGAATAGGCTTAGGCACTTACCTGCTCAGTCGTTGTTGTGTTATACATATTTTGGATTTTGGCACTTTGTTTCCTTGTTGTTGTTGCTGCTTGCACTCTACATGCTCGGCCTTGGGTTTTTCTAACGATCTCCCGTTCAAACATTGCTCTTCATACGTCCTGTTGTGCTGACCCTGTCTCCGGAGTATGTTTTTCAAAGGGATCAGCTTCTACAAGAATCCTGTAGGATTTCCTTAGCTTCCTCTCCTCTTGAAATTCAAGCTAATATGTGAGTAGGGCTAAAACTGCTGAAGAAGGTCTCGCCTAAGAAGAAATCACAACTAGAGTGTATCAGGTAGGGATGAGTAAAACTGTTGCTGCCTTTATTTGGAATATTTTTTCTTTTTGTTGTGTGTTTGCGGGATGATAGAAACATAATATCTGTATGTGGTTGTGAAAGGACAAAAATGAGTGGAGATGTAGGAGTACAGGAATGGAATGGAAAAATGGGAGATGGATGGTGGTAAAGAGGTTCACAGGGCTGCTAGACGAATTTCCAACCCTTGTGTTCTGTTTTAAAATGGATTTTGGCCTTCCTGTAATTTCTACACGATCCTCCTGTAGAAAACACAGAGTTTCCTGTAGGATGCAGAATTTCAAAACAAATGAGACCAAAACTTGGGAAAGGATAGCAGTGATGGGGTGATGGAGTGTGAAGGGTGCATGCAGCCTGTCATGTCTTTTCCTCTTGTGCAACCCTCCTGCAACTTGCAATTTATTAAAAAGAAGTTAGGTTTTTTTTTTTCCTTTTTTTTTTTTTGAGACAGCTGGGGTGCCTCTAGGAGGTTTTCACCCTCATTGCCTGCCCTGGGTGCCTCCAAGAGGTTTTCACCCTCACTGCCTGCCCTGGGTGCCTCCAAGAGGTTTTCACCCAGGGATCTTTTATTCCATTTTCTTTTTTTCCTCTATTTTTTTCTAGTTTTTTTGTTTCTTCTTTCCTTTTTTTTTTTTGCTTAGGGTGTGGGTGGAGTGGAGACAGGGACCTACTCTACTACCAACACTGATTTAACCAAAGTTTCAATGAAATCCTGCTTGGAAATGGGCTTCCTGTAGATCTTCAATTGATGCCCATTGACAAGCATGGGGATGGCTTCTTCATCAATGGTCCGGATAAGGACTGAACCATTGTCATTGCATTTTTCTACTGTATATGGTCCCAGCCATCTTGTTCTCAGCTTGCCCTTGAAATCTGTGTACCTTGAATCATATAGCAGCGTCTAATCTCCCGGCTGAAATTGTTTCTCTTAGAGGTGTGGATCATGCCATATTTTTCTTTGAAGCTGGACTACCTCTGAGTGGAGAAGGGCCTGCATTCTCTATTCATCTAATCCATTTAGCTGAAACAATCTCTCCCTCTGTGCATGGCTAAGATCTAGGTCTAGCTGAGCTACCATCCTTAATGTGTTATATTCAAATTCTATGGACGGCAAAGCCTTCTTCCCATAGACCAGCTCATAGGGTGTGAAACCTGTGGTGGTTTTCCAAGTAGTATTATAGGTCCAGGTGGACTCAACCAATCAGTCTGCCCAATATTTTCTACTGCTGCTCACTACCTTAGTCAAAATCTCTTCCAAAGCTCTGTTAGTGACTTTCCCATGTCCATTTGCTTATGGGTGATAAGGGGTGGAAGTTCTGTGCTTAATTTTATGGTGTGCGAGCAGGTCTTCAACTAAATTGGAGGTAAATTGACTTCCTTGATCTGTAACTAACTCTCTTAGGTAGCCAAACTTGTAGAAGATATTTTCCCTTAAAAACTCAGCTACTTTTTCTTCGGTTGCTGCTTTGATTGCCTTTGTTTCTACCCACTTTGTCACGTAGTTTGTGCAGACAATGATGTAAGACTTCTTTTTTGAAGGAGGGTTGATAGGACCCACAAAGTCCATGCCGCACTTCTCAAATGGCTCGAAAGTCACTTGAGGTTATAGGCGCATCTCATCCCTTGGAGTCGGTTTCCCCATCCTTTGACATCGGTCACATTGGCTGATGTATCTCTTGACATCTTAATGAAGAGTGGGCCAATATTAACCTGCCTGAAAAATCTTGAAAGAAGTCCTCTTTGTTGCAAAGTGGCCCCCACAAAGTCCATCATGATAGGTTAAGAGGATGTCAAAGACTTCCTCTTCCTTGACACATCGCCTCAAAATCTGATCTAGGCCAAGTTTGAACAGGTTGCCCCTAATCCAAGTGAATGGGGCGCTTTTCCTCACAATCTTGCTCTTCTCTTTTGAGGACAGGTGTGGTGAAAACTGTGCTGAAACCAAGTAATTTTCTATATCAGCAAACCATGGAGAGAGTACTGAAATAGCAATAAGTTTTCATCTAGAATTTGATCATCCACCATTCCCTCTTCACCTGCAGGCAGATCTAGTCTAGACAGAAAATCAGCAACAACATTTTCCTTACCTGGCTTATCAACAATAGTCAAATCAAATTGCTGCAACAAAAGTAACCATCTAATGATACGAGCATTTACATTTGGTTTATTCATCAAATACCTAATTGCAGCATGATCAGTGTGTACGAATGTTTGATAACTAGTGATGTAGTGTCTGAACTTGTTTAGGGAATGGACTACAGCTAGGAGCTCTTTTTCGGTTACAATGTAGTTTAATTCTGCCTTGGACAGGTTTTTACTGACAAAATATATGGCATATGGTAGCTTCTCTTCAACTTGTCCTAGGGCTGCTCCTATTGCTTTGTTCGAGGCATCTGTGTGAATGTGGAAAGGTAGGGCCCAATTTGGACCTCTCAAGATTGGGGCAGTTACCAGCTTACCTTTCAAGGCATATAGAGCCTCGAGACAGATGTCAATCCATATAAACTCAACATCTTTCCCCAAAAGACCAAAAAATGTAGAGGCTAGCTTGCTAAAATCCTTAATGAATCTTTTGTAATACCCTGCTAAGCCTAGAAAACTCCGAACATCTCTTACCTTTTGAGGTGGGACCCTTTAGATAATATCAATCTTGTTGGTATCCACCTGTAATCCTTGCTGAGAAATTGTATGACCTAGCATGGTCCCTTCAGTCATTAGGAATTCACATTTATCAGGACTGAGGGACGGGTTCATTTCAATACACTTGGTTAAAACTTTCCTCAGGTTAGTCAATGCTTCTTGGAAGTTGGAATCATAAGGGGTAAAGTCATCCATATAGATTTCCACTGAATCATGAAACAGATCAGCAAATATGCTCAGTACTACTCTCTGGAAAGTGGCAGGAGCATTGCACAAACCAAAGGGAAGGACTCGGTAGGCAAAGGTACCCCATGGAAAAGTGAAAGTGGTCTTATCTTGGTCTTCTGGGTTGATTTGGATCTGGTTGTACCCGCTACACCCATCTAAGAAAGAGAAAAACTTCTTCCCTGCTAGGCCATCTAACACTTGATCTATGAAAGGCTATGGGAAATGGTCCTTCTTGGTGGCCTTGTTCAGTTCCTGATAATCTACATAGATTCTCCACTTCCCATTTTTCTTTGGCACTAGCACCAAAGGAGAAACCCATTCGCTGTCAAAGATGGGGTAGATGAATCCTGCATCTAGCAACTTTTGTAGTTCCTCTTTGACAATGTTCTTAAGGGCTGGATTCATCCTCCTTTGAGGCTGACTAGCTGGCTTACAATCTTCCTTAATGTAAATGTGATGAGTATAGACAGAAGGGTGGACTCCCTTCATCTCCTTATAACTCCAAGCAAAAGCATCCAAGTGATTCTTCAATAAGCGACACAGTTCTTTCTCCTGAGAGGTTGACAGGGATGAGTTGATCTTCAAAGTTTTTTCTGGGCCAAATTCCACATTCTTGACTCGGTGGGAGGTCGGATTGGCCACACAGAGATCAACTAATGGATTAGCTTGGGTTTCTTCCACCAGTTCTTCGAAGGGAAACACACTTGGGGGTGGATTCTGGATCAAGTTTTCAATAAGATCATCCTCAGTTTGTGGACCCCCCATGGTAGTTTCTACTATACACAGTGGTGCGAAATAGACTTCATCCTCATTTTCCACCTCCAACCAAAGGAGTAAATCATGTTCCAGTAGAGGTTGGGCAGGAGGATAGAGGACTAGCTGCTTTGACATTTGCCCATTCTTAATTGTCATGTTCCCAATTCGACAACTGATGTAGACATCTGTAGTAGCCAACCAAGGTCTTCCCAAGATGAGAGGATACCTAGTGAGCTTTTCCTTTGGTTGGAGAACCAAGAAATCAACGAGGTACTCCCAGGAATCAATAGAGACCATGACATCTTCCACAATCCCTTCGGGGGTCACGGTGGAGCGGTCTGCTAACTACAGTATCCCTTGAGCATAGTGTCCCTAGTCATCACATTAATGGCAGCCCCTAGATCAATCAAGGTATGGGGGATTATGGTGCCATTGATGTGGACATCGACTACTGGACTCCCAGGGTCTAGATATTTTGGACAAATTACCTGCCCCAACATCAGATCAGACAGTTGTCCTATGACATTGATAGTTGGGGCATCTCTCCTTCACCTACCTGGGTGTTTGAAGCACTTCTCCTTGATCATCTTGTTGTATATAGGCATATCCTTTATGGCATGGAGAAGGGGTATTTTTACACATAACTGTTTCAATTCTCCCAGAAGTTCAGTTTCCTCTGGGGTCGGTTGTGTGGTTCCAATTAGTCTCTCAAGAAATGGTGGAATGGCTTTTGGTTCACCTTCTTGTTTCTCTTCTTCATCCTCCTCAGAAGGAGGTTGGCTGTCTGGGAGGACCTTCTGAGATCATAGGTTGATCTCCTGAATTTCCAAAGCATAGGTAGGGCATGTTGTTTCTTCAGTATATACCTGCTGGGCCTGTCTGTTATTGGGGTTCAGGTTCGGTTGAGCAGGTATTTGGGGTTGTCTTGGAGGAGCAGGAGGTAATGGTTGTGGTTGAGCAGGTGGTGGAGGCAAAAGAGTGGGAGGAGAGTTGTATTGGGGCCTCCACCCCTGATGAGGTGCATTCCACTGAGGTTGTGGCTGAATGTGAGAATGAAATGAATGAGCAGCAGGTTGAGTATGGTATTGAGATGGATATGACCAAGGAGGGGGTGTGGACCAGGAAGGATGAGCAGGGGGATCCCAAGAAGGCATGTGAGTGGATTGATTGGGGTTGTAATAAGTCTGGGATGTCCCTTGCATTCCCTGCTGGTAAGGTTTGGGTCCATGTGGCCTCCTTTGGTTCATGAAGTAGAGTGGTTCAGTGGCTCCTTCAACCCCTTGGTACATAGCTTTAAATCTGGGTAAGGACAAACACTGATTGGTAGGATGGTCTTCTTCACAGAAAAAACACACTTCTATGGAGCGCAATGGGCATTCGTTCCTAGGATGCTTTCTAGTGCATATGGGACAAAAGATGGCCAAATCCGTCTCAGCTTCCTCTTACTTCTTTTGGATTCGCAAGGTATCCATTTGCATGGCAATGGTCTGTCTCATCTCGCTTTTGAAATCTTCCATCTAATTTGCAAATTCATTTTTGGATAAGGGGGCACTGGCTAAAAGTTGACTTCCCCTACCTCTTTTTCTGGCTGCCCTAGAATGGTTTCTAAACACAGTCTTTATGTCATCATAAGGTAGCGAGTAGATGTCTCCCCTAGCCAGCAAATGGAGGGTATCTAGAAGGTCTTCAGGGACTCCTCAGAGCAAAACCAACTTCAGAGATTCGGGGTCAAGTGTGCACCTGGCCCTTTTATAACTGAGTTGAAACCTCTCTTCATAGTCTTCTAAAGATTCATCACTTCTCATCGTCATCCGAAAGATTTCTTCCCTTGTTTCCTTTGACCTACAGTAATCCCGATATTTGTTGTTAAAGGCTTGCTGCATCTGAGCCCAAGTTGTGATACTGTTTCCAGGTAACCCCATGAACCAGCGTGGTGCTGCATCCTTAAGGGTAGAGGGAAAGAGTTTCAACTTTTGCTCATCTTCTGCATAGTCATAGGTTCGACAAAGGACAGCAAATTCAAACAATAAGGTATCAGGGTCTTAAGTAGTCTGTCCATGGAAGTGAGGTAAGGCTGAGGGACTTATGTTTTTCATCTTTGTGTCCCCATTGGTTTCTCAAATGGGAAAGGTTCCTTCTATTCTCTCCTGTTGGCTAGATAAATCGATCTTGTGGACAAGACCGATCTCCCTAGTATCAAAAGATAATCTAGCAACAAACAGACAAACAAATCTATCTTTCTCTAGACATATGCGATTTATAAATAAATACTATAAAGGTGTTAAGACCCTACCTTAGATCCAATGCTTGTTTGTAGTAGTCATCCTTCAATCGTTCGAAAGAGTTACCCTTGAGAACCTGCAATCACAAACAAGCAAGCATTAAATAGCAACTGCATAGCAAATATTATAAGTCATGTCTATTATGGTGATCAAGGAATCCATAAAATAAACCATGAATCAACAGCTTATTGAGAAAAACAAACTTATTTGTATTAACTTTGAAGTAGAAGAACCTTACAACCTTTTTAGCCTTGATGTTGAACAATCTCTTCCTGGGGTCCGAAACAGTAATTTCCTTTACTTTGACAAGCCTTGCACTCTTTCAAATGAGATCATAGAAGTATGTAATCTCTCCTCATAAAAACTCAACTAAGAAGACTAAGTTCCAACAACATTTCACCTCAAAAATATTCATCTTCTAACCTCTCCAGTAACCAACCCAATGCTTCTTTTTATAGTGCAGGGGGGGAGGTTACAGGTCCACATATGAAGGGATAGAATCCTCCTTCAAAGGGATAAGCTCCTCACATCAAGGGGATAGCTCCTTAAGGTATGGGATGCATGAACCTTAAGAGAGCAAACTTGCCACTTCAATATTCCTTCCAGAAGCTTCTAGAAATGACTGAAAGTGAGTTTTTAGAATGTACTCATGCCTTTTTAACTTTTATAGGGATCCGCACCCATAACATAGAGACAGAGCGGTCAGGTGCGCAGGAGACATGACCATTAGGTGCAGGACCGCAGGTAATGCAAAGAGAAAGTGCGGAACTAGAGTTTTAGAGACTTTTGAGGGCTTTCTCTTATTTTCAAGGCTTGATATGAGGAACTGAGGCTTAAGACTTGCAAAGGAGGAAAGTATGAGTGGTAATGGACTCACACAGATTGTAGAATGTCAAGGTGACAATTTTTAGTGCAACAGATTGCCCCCTAAAGTGCGAAGTCTGTACTAGATGAAGATAGAGTCTGTCATTTATGAAGAGTGAAGTACTCTATAATTTCAAGGATCATCCTATGGACACCTCAGTCGGAACCTGTAAAAACATTTAATGCAAACTATATATATGTAGACATATCATCGCTGAGGTAGGCATTCCCATACTCAGATCAAAAATGACTAGAAAACTGACTAAACTATTCTGATACAGGAATGATTTGTAATGCATCAAGAGTATAGACATATGTAGACACAGTATGGGCACAACCATCTGTTTATGAATAGTCCACTGTATCATGAATAACAAAATTCCTTGCAGCCTGGATGGTAGAAACTAGATCCAGGGTCTTGATTTCTGCTTCCCGAACTAGTACAATTCTATCCATGTGAATAAATGTGTCGAAGTCGAACATGGTAAAACCACTTGATTACCAGTCAATGATGTGAACTGTTAACAAGTGTGAGAGAAACTACCAATAATGTCAATGGCTCTCAAAGTACTTAGTACAATCCATGAAATGTGAATAAATGAGCCGAAGTCAAACATGTCATAGAATCCTTTAATCGAATGTCAATGATGCAACCTATCGTCGAAGGTGAGAAACCTGCCATTAGGGCATGCAGATTTCAAGGTACTGATGATTTCTAAATCAACTTACTAGATAATGAGCTGATTCGATAGAAAGCGATCTGTCATAGGCAAGCCCACAACACGAAATCATAGATCAAGTTTTGAATAAATATATCGGTAAGGACTAACTCAGGGATGGTCAAAATGGATGACAGATATTTTGCAGATGAATGGTTTGTTTGAACTAATCTCTTGAACATATAACGACACTGCAGATGGCTTGATGACAATTGACCCAAAGCTAATACCCAAAAACTGGCTGAAGACTTTCAATGTGGTTTGATAAACTGTTAGGAAAAGGATTTCCCAACCCAGGTGAACAAAAAGTGTCGTGTTCAAGAATGGTTAACGGCTTTTCTAAAAAACAAAGTGTAACAAACAGGTTCATTTTTCTCTCTTTCCCCCACCATTTCTGACAAGTACCTCTTTATTTTTGACAAGCTTGAGGAGGATAACATTTTCTTGTTTATAAGCTCATCCTTTGGATGAGTCCAACTTAGTTTAAAATTCAAACCCTAAGAAGGAGTGGTTCATTCCTGTTTAAAATTGAACAAATCCTTTACTGTTAAATATTAACAAGTCCAGTATAGGAAAAACTCGGTGTTTTTCAATTTTAGGGAGTCAAAAAAAAAAAAAAACTCCATGGGGGTCCTTTTTCGTAAATTAGTGTCCCTCGAGCCCAAAAAGGTATAAAATAATACTCGAGAGAACCGCTTGACCATTACGATCAAGGAGTACTTTTCATAATTAGTGGCTCCGATCTGAAAAATTAAAAAAGTGATCGAAGACCAGTTGTTTCATAACTAGTATCAAACTTGAAATGAAAAAATTCCAGCGATCTTTTCATGTTTATATGGTCAGAAAAGAGATGTAAGTGGACTGCCCTTGTAATTTCGTTTAACGAGTTAAAAAGAGAAAAAAACTTGGCAATATTTTCATATTTTATGAGTCAGAAAAGAGCTTAAAGAGGACTCCAATGTTTCGCTTTTTCGTAAATTTTGAAAGAGTCCAAAAAAGTGATAAAAGTATGCTCTTTGTTGAAAAATGATCAATTTTCCTGAAAAATCTAATATTCTGCACAAAAACTCAAAACATTACCCATACCTGTTTAAGATAAATAAAAATGTATTTAAAATTTTACCTTTTTAAAGTGAAAAATAAATAAATTAAAAATTCATTTATTCGAAAAAACTTATAAAAAGGGCTTTTCTAACTTCATTTTTACCATTTGAGTTCAGAGTGAGAAGTGAGAGCTTTTGGGTAAGAAAGTTATTGTGAAAATTCTGGAAAATTCGTCCATTGGAATCAAAAACCGTCAGCTCCAAGTAATCCACATCCTCCTTAACTTGCATTTCATCCGTTTACATTTCGATTTTAGGCTTTAAATTTGGTTTTTGAAGGAAAAATAGGTTTAGAAAGTCGCTCGTGGGGGTCCGCAGGTGCAACACGCAGCCCCTGCGAACCCCGACTTTTTTCTATAAAGAAAAAAGTCGTGGGTCCACACCTATTTCTCACAACCCGTGTGGACCTACGCATTGTGTGTAAGCAGCGGGTGCAGACCCCGCACAACGAATTTTAAAAATTCAAATTTCTCCATTTTCACCCAAAAATTTTCGAACTAGCTTGTTCTAATATGTATTTTTTGCATTGTAGGACATTCAAAATGCTTATTTGGTGAGAACGTGAGCATGAGGATGTAGATCTTGCCGCAATAAATCATATGCCCACATTGCAAGCATTGAGAGCATGCAGACTGTTTAAGTTCTGGGCCATACCGGGCATGAGGGCCCAAGTAGATCTCTTGCAATGGCTGGTAGACAAATGGAACACGCAGGACCAGTGCTTCGTGATTGGTGGCCACCGGCTCGAAATCGAGCTGGAGGATATATACTTTTTGACTGGTTTGTCCAAGAGGGGCGAACAATTATCTCTTTTCGGGACTAGGCCAGGTGGCCAGTCTGTCGCTAGTCTCTGATTGGAGTTTTGTGATGATCAAACAAAGGACAAACGGATTGATATTAAAACTATCAATTGTCCTAAGCTTAAGGTTATTGCATTCACTGTTACCAGGCTATGCGAGAGTGTAGCATTGCATGTGGCTACTAGATCCCAGATGCAGATGGTTGTAGACTGTTTTCGAGGCACCATATTCAACTAGTGCGAGGCTGTGTTAGCAAATGTGAAAGGCCAACTAACCAGAGCAAAGAATGGACAGCCGAAAAACTTTGGATATGGATTTATCATGGTTAGCTTTGCTCTAGAGAGGATCCCCATGTCAGCCTCGCAGCATATTCATGTTGATGTTGGTCTTCCTTGAGAGCCTAGGATACTTCGCTAGATTGCTTTGATGGCCCATCACCCTAAGGAGGGTTCAAAGGTTGTTCAATTTCTGCCTGAGTATTTTCGTTGGTTGAACAACCAACTTTTTATGATTCAGGATTTTCCATATGCCGGGATGGATTATCGCGGTGACCCAGACATGACTCTTCCACCAGGAAAGCAATCGGATGATTAAGGTAAAATCAATTTTCAACACTTTCTAAGTTTTAATTATTTTTTTATTTATTTTAAATCGTCCAAAACTGACAATAAAAAGCTTTAAATGCATATGTGGGTCCACGACGACCAGCCACTCTCTAGCCTTATGAGAGAAGACACCCAGCTATAGCAGTATCAGCCCCACAGGACCAATTAGCAGAGATCCTGATCGACTTGGAGCACCATCTAGAGCGCTTGACAATAGATATTCCAAAGACTGGCATAGATGATATTCCACTTAGGTTAAAGAGATATGTGATTTGGAGCCCAGGACCTTTTAGGAGGTTCCTATGTAGGGTGGCCCGAGCAGTGGTTTCTTATCGTGATCATCGCCAGGGATAGGATGATCGATTTTGTAGACTCACACGACATTTTTGTCTTTTTGTATTATCATTTTTGCCAATCATAAGGTGTTTTTCAACCTATGATCAAAGATGTATTTTTTGAAACACTACTTTTATGCTATGATATATCATTATTACCGGCTATCTTGTGTAACATGTTATTGAATGTTCTCAAATTTACTGTTTTGATTATTGCAAATGTCTATTTATCATACAAGAAGCAATTGCATCTGCTAATGTATTTAAATGTCTTGGAATATGTTGATATTCAATGTAATCAAATTCACGTTCCAAGAGACGAACTCTCAAAAATAACCTTAATAACACTAGATTTATAATGACATAAACCCTGTTAAGCTGTAATACAATGAGTTCAGAATCCAACCTAACAATCAAACTCCGAATCTCAAATGAGATGGATTCAGATAATAACTCAATCACTGCACTATACTCTAAAATGTTATTCGTTGTTTGACCGAGGCTTACCCCATGCATAGATACTAACTCATTAGAGGGTGAATAGATAACCCAAGTTGCGGAAGAAATGTTCTGTGTAATACAACAAGCACCATCAGCAAAACCAATGTATGTTTGAACTGACGTTGACATCTGCAATATCAAGAGTAAAATCAAGATAAGCAGGGATAATGATAAGAGCACTTTCTAAACTAGGCACACTTTTCTAATCTAAAACACACTAGCTATAAAGAAATTAATCTAACAAAAAAACTCCACCCAAAATTTAAGCATAATATCTCTTTAGATAAGGTCCATTTCTAGGTTTACCCAAAGAGACACCATCAAAATCTATCAATTCATAAGCCCCTTTTTCCAGCTTTCGCTTAACAATGTAAGGACCATGCCACATAGGTACAAATTTTCTAGCCCCTAGCTTATCGTTCACTTGATCATATATTAAAACTAGGTCTCCTTCTGAAAAATTACGAGGTGTAACATTTCTATCGTACTGAGCTTTTACTCGTTTCGCATGAGTCTCGTTTGCTATTGCAGCAGTGCGTCGATTCTCATCTAGCTGAGCTAAGTATAAAAAACATTTCTCCTCTTTAGAAGTAGATGGGAGTAATTCTATGGCTAATTGTAATGATGGAATTTTTCATTCAATAGGTAGCACTATTTCCAAACCGTAGACTAGTTGAAAAGGAGTGAAATCCGTTGATGTTTTTATTGAGGTCCGATATGCCCAAAGTGCTGAAAATAGCTTGGTATGCCAATTCAACTTATGAATACCAATGATTCATTGGATCATAGTGACTAAAACTTTATTGATAGCTTCAACCAGACCATTAGCCTGTGGGTAATATGGCATAGAACTATGGTGGCGCAGGCCAAGTTGATCTGTCAGTTCAGTCATCATGATATTTCGAAAGTGACTTCCATGATCAGTAATAATAGCTTGAGGAACACCAAATCTAGCAATTATATGATTGAATACGAAAGTTGCAGCAGTCTTGCCGTTTGCCGAAAATGTAGGCATCGCCTCGGCCCACTTAGTAAAATAATCTACCGCTAAGATAATATACGCATGCCCCCCGGCCGAGTGAGGGTTACATGTAATGAAGTCAATACCCCACTTTGTGAAAGGATCGACAGTAATTATAGGGTGGAGAGGAGCAGGTGGAGCATGCATTTTACGATCAAAGATTTGACGATTATGGCATTTCCGGATTGCATAAATACAATCTTTGAATAAGGATGGCCAGAAATACCCAGCACGCAATATCTTTTGGGCTGTGGCATACCCAAACATATGACTGCCACATGCTCCAGAGTGATAGTCATTCAGAACCTTTTCAGCTTCTTCATGAGTTAGACAACGTCGGAAAACAGAATCCGCCCCACGACGATAAAGTGTATCACCAATAATATTGTCTTGTTGGGATTGGAAACATATTTTCCGTCACTGAGATCATGAGATTTCAGGCTGAAAAGATTGGGTTTGGAGATAAACAATAATATCTCCATACCAAGGATCAAGAGTACTGGTAAGAAACAAGGATTCATCTACAATGAGTTGCTCTGCCACAGTTTCGGTATCAGTATGCGGGAAATCACACATTAGTTCAGCAAAAACCAATTTCTTTGCCTTGGATTTTTCAAATTCCAAGTCAAATTCTTGGATGATAACTATCCATTTGGAATACTTGCCCCCTAGCAATTTTTTGGTCAAGATATACATCATAGGGTTACAATTAGAAATTACCGTGGTTTTGCGTAATAAGATGTAGTGACGAAATCGTTGGACAACTTTGACAGCTGCTAAGGCCAATTTCTCCACATGTGAATATTTAAGTTCAGTCAGATGCAGAGTTCAACTAAGATATTAAATCACATGTTCATTGTTGAATTCATCTTCATGAACTAAAACCATGCCAATGGTGGAATGAGAAGCTGTGAGATACAAAAAGTAATCCTGGTTGTAATTGGGAGGATGCAATAACGGTGCATGGGTTAACGCGTGTTTAAGTGCATCAAAAGATTTTTCAGCGAGCTCATCCCAAAAGAATGGAGTATTCTATTTCAGAAACCTGGTAAAACCTTTCGTTATCTTGATGTAGTTAGGAATGAAATGACGTAAAAAGTTTTCTTTCCCTTGCAAACTTTGGAGTTGGCGAAGAGTCGAAGGAGGAGGTAGATTGATGATAGCTTCAACCTTCAAGGGATCAACACGAATGCCAGCTTTTAAAACGACAAATCCCAGTAAGCGACCCGTTTCCACACAAAAAACACATTTGTGTGGATTCAGCCTAATTCGATAATGCCTACATCTCACAAAGATAGCTCTTAAATGAGTGAGATGGTCAGCTCTACCCAATGAATAGGTAGGTAAATCATCGAGATAAGGTTGCACGATGTGCTTGATGTCATGAAATGCGTAATACATAGCCCTTTGAAAAGTTGCTCAAACGTTCTTCAATCCAAAAGGTAATTTGCAATAAGAAAATGTCCCCCATGGACAAATGAAAGCTGTTTTAGGTTGATCAGTAGGGATTATGTTAATTTGATTGTTACCGGAAAAACCATCCATAAAGGAGAACATTTCACTGTCGGCACAATCATCAATAATTTGATCGATATAGGCAGTTCGATAATTGTCTTTTGGACAAGCTCGATTAATATCCCTATAATTGATACATATTCTTATCGTTCGTTGTTTTTTGTTAACAAGAACAATATTCGATACCCAAACGGTTAAAGGAATTGGATAAATGAAACCTGCACAAAGTAATTTCTCAACTTCAGCTTTGATAGCGGCGGCTTTTCTTGGATGTATCTGACGCAAACATTTCCAGACATGTTTATCATTTGGGTAAGTTTTAATTTCATGAACAACAATTGATGGATCGATTCCTAGCATTTCTTCATATGACCAAGCAAACACATCGCGGAATTCTTGAAATAGGGCTTTATAAGTTTGGATTTCATCGTCCGTATAGGAAGCACCTATATGAATGTTTTCAATAATTCTGGGCTTAACTGAAATGTCAATAAGAACCGTTCGAGAGATATTTCCCAAATTTAACTCAAAATCAGAATGTTGCAATGGATTCTGTGGTTCTTTGACACAGTTAGTAGTAAAAATAGATGAAAAATCATTTTCAAAATGATCAAGCTCAAGTAAAAACGAAGATCAGTGATGAAGATCTTCCCAGGTAAATCATCAACAAACAAAAGTTCACGAATCTGCTCATCAGTATGAATAGGATCAGAAAGTGTTGTTGTGGCTGAGGTTGACATCGAAAGTGATTCCCCATGGACCACATTCATTGGATCAATTTCGGTTGAACAAGAATCAGAAAACGACTATACAGCCTGATATGCAATTTCAAAGGGACTCAAAAGCACTGCACCATCAAATGAATCCACCTTAGAATCGGAAGGTATGATCCAAGGATCATCAAAAGCAATAGTGCTCGATGAAATCATATGAATAGTTGCAATAGAAGGCGATACGTTAGGAGGAGGAAAGGAAAAAGTTCCTAGTAAACTAGAATCTTTAATCAAACCTACTCCAACATCCTTATAAGGGATAATTGTTTTACCGATGTGCTGAATACTATCTGTAGAGGCTAGGCCGGATGAGAAATAAGTCACCTGGCCTATCGTAACGATCTTTCCGTTATGAGGAAACTTGATAAGATAAAAGACCGATGAAACAATAACAGTCATAGCATAAGATCAATTGCGATCCAGGAGAAGGTTGTAATCTAGAGGGGCATCAACCACTTCCACATCTAGATTTATGGTTTTTCCTTCGATCCCTATAGGTAAATCCTGCAAAATACCAAAAGGATGGAACCCTCGGCCATCAAAAGCCTTTAGAATTGTCAGAGACTGATTGAGTGTGGGAGAACCAAGCAATCTCCAATACTGGATCGACATAATACACATAGAAGCCCCTTCATCAATCACAGTCCGAAATCAAGGTCTAATTTTGACTAACACTGGAATCTAGAAAGCCATTTGATGAGGTAGGTGGGGGGTACTATTCTCTAAATCGAAGATTATTAAGTTTGAATCCTGAATATCAACAACTCCTATAGCAGACAATAGTAATTTACGCTATGTTGGGCACGATTGCAGCGCTTCCAAAGCCAACATTGCTAAAGGGGAAATAGCTAAGTCTTCAAAAATGTTATAATGATGAGCAGCTCTCGCATGTGGATTGAAAGTTGATTTACGAAGTATACCTTTAGCAGGTGGTTTGATTACTAAGGCAGGGTTGGGTTTCTTGATCTGTAGTTGACCGGAACTAGGAGGAGGTGAAGTTGATGTGTTTAAATTAGAAGATTCTGTTTCTTTACCATAATCTTGCGATCGTGTCACAATCCTGACATGATACATCATCATAATGGGTTCTTTTAAGGCATTCGAGGAAGAAACAATCATCTTACTCTCTTGAGTAGGAAAAGGATCCTTCAAGACAACAGGCATTTGAGAACCTTTAACGATTTTCAAAACCTCTGCTCGATGTGGGCAGTCTTTGGTAAAATGATCCTCGTCGCAAATGAAACAAGGGTAGTGAGGTTTACATTTTTCATCAGTAGATTCATTTTTATCTATTTTATCTTTTGAATTTTGTTTGTTTTTTTTCTTCCCCTTCTTTTTACTACCAGATTTTGATTTGGTTGTAGATGAGTCTACAACATGAATGTCGGCAGAAATTTCAGCGGAAGAATCTCCTGTCGGGGAATTAGGTAAAGTTATTATAGGAGAAGAATTCTTTGAAGATTTCTTCTTACTTTTAGTACTAATTGAACCAATCATACCATCAGTGGCATGAGACCCTGAAGGAGCTGCAGTTATTTGACCGTGTTTTGGAAGATCAGAGATTTTTTCATGTAAATTACCTGACTGCGTATAGACGAGGTCAAGGTACTGAGCCTGAGCAATGACTTGCTCTTCAGTGACAACTCCTCCCTTAGCTACATCTTCAGTGATTTGGGTAATAATGATTTAATGAACCATTCCGCTAAAAATTGATCTGCAATGAAAACTTTCACTAAATGCCTTCTACGTCACCATTCATGAATATGATTAGAAATATATGTGGACGTGGATTATTTTAGTGAATTTAACAATTCCGTGCCATTGTCGTATCTGACAGGCAACTAAAAATGAGTTAAGAAAGAAGTGGCTAACTGATTGAAATTATAAAAAGAGGCTCGTGGTAACTCAATGTACCATTTGGCGGCAAGACCAATAAGAGTTCGTTGAAAAAGACACAATCGAATTGAATCATCAATAATTGAATTAGATGCACACCAGAGGTGACAAGTCATAACGTAATTTGACGAATCCTCTCCTGACTTACCCTTGAATTTTGGGATATCATTGGGCAACTTACTAGGCATTGGTGGCCAATACAGAAGATAGTAAATCTGATCGTTCGTAAGGCGCAAAAAAATAGGTAAATCCAACATTGCAATAAATGGTAACTGACGGTTAGGGTCGCGAAAACCTTGAGTAATGAAACCAGCCCCAGGAGGAGGATATCCAGGATAACCTGGAATTGGATTTGCATTAGGAATGTTATAACCTCCTGGGAAACCAGGATTAACCGAACCAAACTGGGGTTGTTGAGGCTGTTGATAAGTATAGCCAGGATACGGTTGATACTGATAAAATGGGTTTTGTATAGTAGGACCGAATTGATACTATCCCTGGTACAGTTGATAAGTGAATTGTTGTTGACTTGTGACAATCGTACTTGGACCAACTTGTCCTGCAAGCATCTGGACCGAAGTCTGAACTGTAGGTCCTGACTGTGGCACAGAGACTTGAGGAGTATGTACTGATGTAGGGATAGTAGAAACCAAAGCTACATATACTCTAGAAACAAGTGTGGTAGGTTGAACAAAAGTTGCAGCAGTTGCAGCAACAGTTTGAGGCGAAGTCTGAGGTGAGTTAGGCCTAGGCTGCTAAACTAAACCAGGCGCAGAGGTTTGAACAGTAGGTTGGACAGGTTGTTGGGTTGGATCAGAAACCAAAGGTTGTCCAAGTTGATTAGATAACTGCACATTAGGTTGCATAGTCTGTTGAGTTTGAGACGGATCCCACACCATATTCATTCCAGAGTATGGACCCATAAAAGGTTGTGCATATGGAGGACCATAACCTGGTTGAACGTAGGGCTGATAATTAAGTGGTACATTTCCAGCTCCTTGTAAAAATGATTGACCAGAAGGTGGTTGGAAACCTTGAGTTGGGTACTAACCTTGAGGTTGATAACCCTGAGGCACGTACTGAAACTGGGGTTGACCTTGAGGTATGTACTGAAACTGGGGTTGACCTTGAGGTATGTACTGAGTTTGGGGTTGAACTTGAGGTATGTACTGTCCCGAAGGTATGTACTGTCCTTGATGTTGCCCCCCAGGCAGTAATTGACTATCTTAAGGTTTCCCCCCAGGCGATAACTGACTACCTTGAGGATTTGGAATACTACCAAACATCATAAGGATTTCTTCTGTGTTCAACGCTTGAGTTCCATTACTACTAGTTGATAACTCATGTTCAGTTGGTCGAGGAGATGCTCCTGAAAAAGTACCAGTGAGTGATTGGTACCCTGAAGGAATAGAAGGACCACCATATAAAAATGTTTCTGGTGATTGGGAAAACATAGATGACTGTCTTGACATGATCGATGAAGGATAATAACCTCTTGGTGTAGGATGAAAAGGAATTTGAGGTGGTGAAAAACTAAGACCCGGGTTTTCTAAAAAAAAATTCAATGATACATACCAAGCATCAATCCTAAAAGGACTGTAGAATATTGATTCACGCTCCTTAAGATTTAAATTCTATTGGTTTTCGGGAAGAGTTACGTCTTCGTCTGGACTGACAAGTTCTTCAATAGAAATGACGCCAGAAGGAAGATTTTGAGTAATGATATTTCCTACCCTAGGTGAACCAGGACCACTAGAAGTTGGAGTAGCAGCAGGTTCAGTGTCAGGATCAGAAATTTCAGGTTCTTTAGCTAATTCACTGGAAGGAGAAATACTACCAGTAACTTCAGAAAATGAAATTAGCTCTTGAATATACTCTGTTGTGTGTATTTGATAATCAAGATGAACAATTAAAGATGACTCTCCAGCTTCTGGTTATCCAACTCTACTTTCACTAGGTGATACAAGAGCTCGTAGCACTTCAAGTTGGCTTGGTGTATACTCAGGAGGTTTCCCCTGAAGTCTACGAGATTATCTCAGTAATTCAGCCATGATTAAATATTTAATTAATCACATGCAAACAAAGAAAATTTCAATAAAACCACCTAAATTCTTTAAAGAAACAAACAACTGAATCACACACCTAAAAAAAATCTAAGAGTTCAAATCACACACAAACAGTAGATTCCCGTACTAAAAGCATTAGTTGGTGATGAAATCCAACACAGTAGAAGTTTAATACAGAAAGGGTGGTTGGAACAGTTACCCCGACAACATGCTTAATGAAATAGACTAGCACAAGTTTCTTCACAAAACCATCTCGAAAGAAGAGAACCCCCCAGAGAGTCCAAGTGAGTCTAGTCGACATTTGCTCCAGGTACAGTGAGATCATTCCTTCACCATCACCTTAGGAAATAATCTTAAGTTTATGGACACTAAGGTTATCAACAGCAACAAATACAACTGGGGGAACAATCTATGATCCGATCTACACGCAAGGGAAGAGTAACAAAGCTCAATCCCCTTGAAGGCTCCTCGACATGGTCAATCCGAGGTTTACCAACAAGTGACCCAGGCTCCTCGACAATGGTTAATCCGAGGTTTACCATTTATAATACGCGCAAATCTTCTATCTTTCCCAATGAAACAGAATTGATTGTCTCAAAGGTTCGACATGATCTTGTGATTAACTCCTTTAAGAGAAGCTTCCCAGAATGTATCAATTACAATTGGATTTATTTCCTACCGCAAGATGTATCTACTTGTTTGTTTTAACTATCTTAGAGAGTTAATTACTCCCTACTCCAAGATACTAGCCTAAGCTATACTGGTGATAAGAGCTCTAGAAATAGAAAAGATTACTAGATCAATTTTAATTAAGCATTGCTTTTATGGGTTGTTCTTTAAGTCAATAGGTATGGAAATGAAACTTTGATGGTGTGAAGACCCAACTCCAAAAACACTAAAAAGATGCACCTAAAATGATAAGCAATTCATTTTTATTTCAATGAAATTCTAGTTAAAAGAAAGAGTTTGAGAATGCACTTCTTTAAGAAACAATTCTTTCTTTCAACATGGAAATGGAAAGAAAATATTTTTGTCTTTTTCAATAAGAACTCAAAACGAGACTAATAATTAATGTTCACAATAAATCCCTTTCCTTTTTCAAAACTCGAAACTACAAAAAAAAACAATTTGCTTCAAAAGAGATCTTCAAGTTCTAGAAAAACACTCAAAACTACAAAAACTAATTTTGAGATCTAAAAACTTTTAAAAATCTAATTGAATAAAAAGTTTCAATTCTTTTTGAGGACGTTTTACTTAGTTGTTCAGTAAAATAAGGATTCATTTGTTCAGAGTAGCAAATCAACCAAAAATCATCCAGATATGTTTTCTTTTGTAAAAATGAAATTCAAAACTTATAACAAAGTTTGTTCAAATATTTGCAAAGAGAAAACTAAATCTATTTCTCACAAAGGTTAGATTTCACAACCAAGTCAGACTCATCAAGAAGGCGAAAAGACACTATGGTAATCTAAGGTTTCTCAAGCTTCTGATCTTTGAGTCACTATAGAGACCAAGTGAAAACCACTCCAGGCATGCAAAACTTCTAGAAAATCATCTAAAACAAAAATACTATCGGAACTCACTCACAAGAGATTTTTGACAGGAAAAATACAGATCTGCGTAGACACTAAAAATCTTAAATGAAACCTAAACTTAAATGGAAGAAGATATTTTAGGTTTTTCAAAAAAATTTACAGGGTTTGCAGGCTTCCAGAAGAAACAGGTGCGGTCCCGCTCTGTTTACTAAAGGAAAAACGCAGAGATGCCCGCACTGTCTGTAAAGAGAAAGTATGGTCCCTTGAAAAATTTGAAAAAACAAAAAACAATCCATATTCTAAAAACTACCCAAGCCAGCATACATCAATCAAAAACCAAAAATGAAAACAATTTTCTCAAGTCAAAACAAAGGAAAACCAAAAACCAAATTCAGCTTCCCCAGCGGAGTCGCCAATTTGTTGGCTGGATAAATTGATCTTCTGGACAAGACCGATCTCCCTAGTATCAGAAGATAGTCTAGCAACAAACAGACAAACAAATTTATATTTTTCTAGACATATGCGATTTATACATAAATCCTATAAAGGTGTTAAGATCCCACCTTAGATCCAATGCTTGTTTGTAGTAGTCATCCTTCAATCGTTCGAAAGAGTTACCTTTGAGAACCTGCAATCACAAACAAGCAAACATTAAATAGCACCTGCATAGCAAATATCATAAATCATGTCTATTATGGTGATCAAGGAATCCATAAAATAAACCATGAATCAACAACTTATTGAGAAAAACAAACTTATTTGTATTAACTTTGAAGTAGAAGAACCTTACAACCTTTTCAGCCTTGATGTTGAACAAGCTCTTCCTGGGGTCTAAAACAGGAATTTTCTTTACTTTGACAAGCCTTGCACTCTTCCAAATGAGATCATAGAGGTATGTAATCTCTCCTCATAAAAACTCAACTAAGAAGACTAAGTTCCAACAGCATTTCACCTCAAAAATATTCAGCTTCTAACCTCTCCAGTAACCAACCCAATGCTTCTTTTTATATTGTAGGGGAGGAGGTTACAGGTCCACCTATGAAGGGATAGAATCCTCCTTCAAAGGGATAAGCTCCTCACATCAAGGGGTTAGCTCCTTAAGGTATGGGATGCATGAACCTTAAGAGAGAAAAATTGCCACCTCAAGATTCCTTCCAGAAGCTTCTAGAAATGACTGAAATTGAGTTTTTAGAATGTTCTCGCACATTTTTAACTTTTACAAGGGTCTGCACCCATAACACAGAGACAGAGCGGTCAGGTGCATAGGAGACATGACCATTAGGTACGGGACCGCAGGTAATGCAAAGAGAAAGTGCGGAACCAGAGTTTTAGAGACTTTTGACGGCTTTCTCTTATTTTCAAGGCTTGATATGAGGAACTGAGGCTTAAGACTTGCAAAGGAGGAAAGTATGAGTGGTAATGGACTCACACAGATTGCAGAATGTCAAGGTGACAATTTTTAGTGCAACATCTCCCCATTTCCTCTACCGTTTCTATTTTTAGCCATGGTCTCAGGAGGGATGTTTTCTTGCTCTTCTTCTGTTATAGGATCTTCGTATATCTCTGGAGGTTCACCTATAGGTTCTTCTGGATCACTGACACCAAAGAAGAGAGAAGGGTGACTTAGTGATGTGTTGGGGGTGTTGGGTAGGAATTTTCCTTAATTGTCTATGTTCCTACGAGGCATGAAAGAGAATCTCTTTTTTGGATTTTTGTGTTTCTTTTTCTGCTTGTACCTGCAAAAACTTGAAATGGATTGAACAACAAATTGCAGCTAACTAAAATAAACCTTGCTGAAATGAAAATTGCAGAATTGAAATGAAAGGAGATATCTAATCTACTTTTGCTGAAATGAAATTGCATAATTGAAAGGAAAGCAGGAAATGGCTAATTTACGCTTGCTGAAATGAAAGTAGGAAATGTCTAATCTACACTTGCTGAAATGAAATTACAAAACTGAAATGAAAGCAGGAAATGTCTAATCTATGCTTGCTGAAATGAAATTGTAGAATTGAAATGAAAGCAGGAAATTTCTAATCTACGCTTGCAGAAATGAAATTGCAGAATGGAAATGAAACAACTACTCTACTCTTGCTGAAATAAACTACTTAACAGAATGTTGTAGTAGAAAATAGAAAAAACGAGTAATCACAAATACTTTGACGCTCCCTCGGCAACGGCGCCAAAAAGAGTGGTGAGCTCCAGTATTGCATAAATAATGCTGCAATTCCTAGGGCTCCCTTCTTTACTTTTATCAACCCAGTAGTTCGTAACAAACTTGGAAGTGACGGTGCTGTATGCACAAGTACTAGCTCTTACTGCAGGTTGTCACTTGATCAGCTGTCACAAGTTCGCTAGGAGCTTAAGCTAACTTCTATGAGTTCTTAGAAGAACCTTTTAGCTGTGATGGAAGAAATCTAACTCAAAGGAGGCTATTCTACTTGCAGAAAGAAGATAAAAACTAAAATGAAATGCAAACCCTAGTTTTACCTACTAACCCTACTTTTTCTAGAAAAAGAGTTGAAACTACTGAAATAGATGCCATGGACTACTGTCAAGGTAAAATGCATGTATTTAAGCTACTTCTGAAGGAAAATGTGGAAGACCCATCTTTTCGTACTTCTGAGAAATGTTATGCAGAATTATTATGCTTGTGTTTTAACTATTTGTGATTGTGCAGAGGTTTGGTGGCAAAGGGAGATGGAGTTGGCTATTGTAGATGATGAGGAAGGTGTGGAGAGGAATTGAGGAGTCCCTAGCACCATTCTGGAGATTTCCATTGCGATCAGACTTCGAAAATTCGCTCGCATGAACTTCTACAGGAAGCCTGCAGGGGATCTACAGGAAATTCTACAGGAAGAGGTTGAAAGTGATTTTTGAAGGTTTGGAGGTGGAAAAATGGTGGGAAAAAGGAAATGAAGGTTGGATGAGGGTGTTAGAGGGTCTAGGACTTTTTCAATGAAGATCAAACATGAAGGAGATGGTTGGACTGGTTCAAAGGATAAGAAAGCAATTTTGCACAAGAATGTAGAAATTAAGGCAATTTGGGAAAGTATGGCGAATGAGTGGAGAAAACCTTGAGAGATGGGTTGAAGCAGGTTGGGTGATGAAAGGATGATAAACTGGAATGGTATTCAAGCGAGCTGCACATTTGCTTCTAAAAATAATAGTCTGACTCTCTAGTTCTTCTCCTCAGGGAACACGCACGAGTCCTTCACGACCTCTCTCCACGGGTCTTCACTCCAGCGCCTTACAGTTCAACCTCTTTCGGAAAACAGAAACTATCCTCAGACGTGCAGAACTGTCCTCAGACAGACGGCCCAGAAGGCTTCGATATTAATAAAAAGCAAGAACAGAATACAAAGCTTATTACAACAGAAATGCCTCAGAGTTCATTACAACACACATGCTCTCAATCGAACGATGCCTTGAACTCGTAGAGACTCTTTCTTATATAGACCTAAAACGAATCTAAACTTAGCTAAGATATGACATAAAGTAGAAATAATTGAGGGTCCTGTCGGTATCTTTTTCCACCGACGGTGTCTACTCAATCTTTCTTTTGTACAAAAGATTCCTGTCACAACATGTAACCAACATTATTACATTGCTGACAAGAGATTCTTATATCACGATCTTCTTTTACCAAGGTCCCGTAGGACTCCTTGTCTCCCATAAATCTTCTTCGGACGATCCGGCGGATGGCTCGTACTCATCAATGAGTTGTCGATTGTACCTGTTCATGAGTCGGTTATACTGTTCTTCGATTCCCTCGTTTGGATCTTGTGCATCTGTCATTTCTCCTTTTTCTTTTGTCATACTGTGAGATGCTGTGGATGACGATTCTCCTTTTATGATTTTTGTTTTGATTTTGTGAAGTCCTGGTTGTAGTGGTGTATGCATCAACTCCTGTTTTTCCCACTTGTTCAAAAAAGGAAGAGCACTTATTTCAATATCGAGAAAAGAATCTTTAAACGCATTTCGTGCTGCTGGTGATCTTTGTACTGCCAATTCTATCCCATCTAATGATTCCCATTTAAATATCTGAAACATATTAGTGGAGCTTTCAATAGAGTGTTGTACCCATAACCTGCAGTTTTCGCTCAAACAGTCTTTATGCTGCCATCCCAACTCAAAAATTATTGACGTGCATATTCTTTTAGAGATCATCAGGCTAATGATGTGGATGACATTATTGTTCCAATTTGGAGATATAATTGAGATGGTGATTAATGCCTTTTGATTAATTGCAAATTTTAAAGCTTTTGGTTGTCCTTGCAGGCTATCCATTTTATTAAGAATTTGAATTTTTTCAACCAACTTCAAATTTCCAAACTCATGGAACCATTCAGCATGCTGTTTGATTAACTCTTGATTATTACCAGATTCAGAATTACCAATCCTTTCATGACTGAAGATTTGAGAGAAAGGATTTGGTTCTATGCTATCTCTCATTCTCAAACTATGAAAATCCCACTGATAAGCATATGTCTTCAAATATTGGAGGGATCTTTGTATGCATTGAGATACTCTGGTCACTTGAATTTTTCTGCATTTTCCTTCTTGTATTCTCCAATCTGCAAATTTCTCAAATATTTCATACTGAGGGAACGTATCAGTATTTGCATAATTGTCATCAATCCTTTGAAGGAAAGAGGATTCTAGTTCCTCAAATATATCTGGAATTCTTAGAGAAAGCAGATACTTTACCATTTCTTCTTTTATGGGAATTTCTTCTAAATCCAGAATTTTGGCACCTGTGAAAATACTAAGGGCAAAGTCAACACTGCCTATGATCTGATAGTAATTCAAGACTCTGAGTGTCCAGATCATTTCGTCTGTGTAGATGCTAGACCATAAATCAGATAAGCTTCTAAAGAAAAGCTTAACCTTCATATTTGGTAAAGAAAATACTTTCACCAAGTTTTCATCAAGGCCTAGAGATATACCCAGATTTTTTGACTGCCATGCTTGGCATTTTCTGATCCACCAATTCCTTCTTAGTCTAAAACCAACCAATTTCTTGATTTCATCTGTCACAAAACTTGCATAATTTTCTAAGATTCGAAATCTATCTACAAAGGTGGCAAAACTATCATCTGCAGGGCCTTTACCTGGAATCTCAAAAACTGAATATTTACAAGTTATGAACATCTTGCTCATGTCTCTGGTCAGAACGTCTGTCAAGAAATTCGAGTTACCTGGTATCCACTCGACGTCAAATTCAAATTGCTGAAACCAGATCTGCCAGGCCAAAATCCTGCCCTTTGCAAGTTGTCTTGAAATCTTTGCTGTCAGAAAATATTTAAAATTTTTGGAGTCTGTTCTGATTAAAAACTTGACCGGGGTTAGATATACCTCAAACCGCTGAATCCCGTTGAAGATAGCTAATGTTTCTTTTTCAGCTATGAAGTAGTTTTTCTGACTGGCTGTAAACTCTCCGGAAGCATAACCACATAGATTTTCTTCAATCTCTCCTTTGCTATTTCTTCTTTGTTCTAATAATACAGCTGACCAAAAATCAAGAGATGCATCAGTTTGTAAAATTAATAAGCCATCACCTGGTGGTTGAAGCTTTGGCAGATGTTGACATTCTTCTTTGAGTTTCTTTACTGCTTCAGTGGCTTCTTCTGACCATCCTCCGTCACTGTGTCTTCTTATAGGAGCTGTCTTTTGTGAGAGATTTGGGATGTACTTATGCAAGTAGTTCAGAACTCCAATAAACCTTTGGATTGCCTTTTTGTCCTTCAGTTCATCAGGAAACTGTGTCAATTTTGTTAACACATGGGGCTGCATTTGAATAGAACCATTTGCAACATTTATCCCCAAAAAATCAATGCTATCCTGAAATAAGGACATCTTTGTATTTGACAGAACTATACCATGTTTTTTAACTTCTTCAAGAAAAATCTCTAGATGTTTCAAATGAGTATGTACATCTGGACTATGGATCAAAATATCATCTATATATGTAACTATAAAGTCATATTTGGCAAAAATATAATCCATCCTTCTTTGGAAGAAGGCTGGAGCGTTCTTCAACCCAAATGGAACAACTTTCCACTGATAAAATCCTGCTGGACATATGAAAGTTGTTTTGTGCCTGTCTTCTGGCTGAATCTGTATCTGATAGTAACCTGACTTCATGTCAAATTTACTGAACACCTTACTATGTTGAATCTTCTGCATAATTACTTCTGGTCTTGGCAATGGGTAATTAAAATTCTGAGTAATTGCATTAAGAGGTTTGTAATTGATCACCATCCGTGGTTTACCTCTTACTATCTCAGAATGGTTTCTAACTAGAAATGCAGAACATGCATAATGAGATTCACTGATTTCTATTAGCTGCATTTTTAGTAGTTCTTGAATTTGATTCCTCATTTCTTGTTCATCTGATGGTGTGCAAGGAATCACTTTTCCTTTTACTCCATTGTCATGTAAGGTGACTATCTCTTGCATTGGACTCTCTGTTTCCCAAAACTGTTGCGGGTTGTCCGAGCAGCTTTTCAGAAGTCTCTGGTAAATGTCTCTCTGTTCTGTAGACCAGTTTTCTTCAATGCATGCTGATTGTTTATTTATTTTTTCTGCTCTGGCTTCATAGATTTGTAGGACCTCTTGCCAATCATTTGAATCTTTAGTCGGCCTTCTAGTTCCTACTTTCTTTTGTCTATTCTCATGCCTAGCTTCAGAGTTTGCAATGCTTAGTCTAGGCACAGATATAGCCTTTTTCTTCAGATTTATTATCAGCTTATCTTGGCTGATAGTTACTGGAAGCACAGAATTTATGAATGGCATGCCTAACATTAAACTTGCTGAAGGGTCATAGTGCTGAATTGCTGAGATTTTTACAATACTCCCTCCAACTTTTAAAGAAATATTGTCTACATAATGTGTGAGCTGGACAGATCCTCCAATTGTTTCTGAAACTAGTATATTCTTTAAAGGTTTCCAGAGAGATTTGAACAAAGATGGTCGAGCTAGATTATTTGATCCTCCAGTGTCTACAAATGCATCTACTGAAATCCATTCATTTCTGACTTGAACTTCTACTGGAATATAAATCAAGCTCTCTGTTTTCACAATCTTTTTTAACAAAGTATTTTGTTCATTTCTTGAAATCTCTGGCAGAGGTATACTAGTTGATGGTGCAATTTTCTTCTCAAATGGGCATAAAGAATTGAATTGAGGTAAAGATGATGCAATTTGTTTACCTCTATTTGTCCTCTCTGATACTTCTGTTCCTTCTGATTCTTCTTCAGAATTGGATTCTGAATCTGAATCATCTTCTGTCTCACTTGATGACTCAATAGTTGAAGAACTTTCTATATCACTATAGTGCTGTTCACTATAAAAATCATCATCAGAACAATTTGTACAAATATTCATTTTCTGTACAGGTTCTTCATCTTCATTATCTGAAACTTCTGTAAGAATATATACATCAGAAATTTCTTCATCTGATTCTACTACAGACCAATCATCTTGAAATTCTTCAATTTCTATACAAGCTTTAAGTTTACTAGATGATTTCTGAGGACACTTTCTGGCAAAATGTCCTTCCTTTTTACAAATGAAACAACAATTGTTGTTTCTTGGAGCTGTTCTCTTTTTCAAATATCTGAATTTTCTGAAAGGTCTCTTCGGGTTCGATACTCTTTTGGGCTTGTATCTACCATACCTTTTGTATTTTTTCTTTTTTGATTTAAAAGGTGTCCATGGTAATACAGTTTTGCAGACATCTGAACTTGGAGTGATGTCATGCGCCTTCTTCTGCCAACACAAATATTTGACCTTTTCTGACACTCTAAACAGAAGATCAACCCAATAAACTTGTTCTAAACTTTTCATTTGAACCTCAAGATCTTTCATAATCAGATCTCCTAAGTTTCCTGGCAACTTTGACAAGAAAGAAACTTTTTGAGCAATATCATTAAACAGATTAGCTTTAAAGACTTTAGCCATAAATTCTTTACCGAATTGATCTAAATATTTTAGATCTTTTAGTTCCATGCGGCTAAGGTCAGTCAATAGCTGTTTCTTTTCATCTTTTGGTTCTGGCATAAACTGGGTTTTTAACAGCATTTCAAATGTAGCTAAACCTGCTTCCATGACTGCTATTCTCTCTGCTTCTGTTCCTCCCATCCACCAATCAAATACTATTCCTGCCATCCTCTTTTCTGCTAAAATCATGATAGACACGTTGTCTAATCTTGTTGTGACCTGCATTTGATATAAGGCTCCTATCCAGATTCTAATAGACTCACCAGGATTGGATGAGTTATCTAAATCTAGAATGTAACCACTAGAATTTGTAGCAAACAGATCTTCTTCAACTCTAGGATACTTAGCTTCTCTCAAGATGTGAGCTTTGTTTTGATTCTTTATTGATGGCATAATAAAGGATGGAAACTTTATTGCAGCTTGTTCTAAAGACATGACTTCCTTCTTAGATTCAAAAGGTTTTTCTGCTTTAAACGTTCTAGAAGATCCACTGGTTAATTTTCCAGTGTCTCTGGAAGTCCCTTCTCCATCACTTGTTTCTGGTACTTCTTCTTCTAAATCCCAGTAATTTGGGGCTGTCATGTCTACATGAAATTTTGGGATTTTCTTACCCTTCTTCTTCATTTTTCTTTTTCTTCTCTCCTCTCTTTCTCTCTTTTCTTCCTGTTGCTCTTCATACAACAATTTTAAATTTTCATTTATCAGATCTGCTTGTTGTCCTAAATTGTCTAGAACATTTTCAGCATGAGAACACCAAGTAGTCAAATAATTTCCTACTTGATATACTTGTTCCAGATCATTGGGTTCTTGTGATTCATGTTCTAGAAGAGGTGCACAATCTGCTCTTGTAGCGGGCTGTTTGGACATTGATGAAGAGACACAAAATTTTGTTTTTGGCGGCCATTTTCCTCCTCTGACAAATCTTTTATTTGCATATCTATATTCTTCCATAGGTGGATAATTCTGTACATGAGTTCTAAACATTTTATTTACAGCTAGAAAAGGTTTTTCTTCAGGTATATACAATTGTTTTTCAGACCGGGGGGTACTTGTGGAAGTAGACGGCTGTTCTTCTGGTATAGATAACTGTCTGTAAAAGGACCTTCTTCCACTTTGGACTGGGCTTTCTACTGGTAATACATGTTTCTCTGGCAAGACTATTGGCTTGGGAATCCTAGGGTAAATAGACTGATTTGGAATGATTTTTACCCCTCCATCTTCAAGAGCCAATCTTTTGATTTTTCTGCTTGTATCATCTGAAGCCAAAGACTTATATTGAATGTACCAGTGATCGGGTAATGTTTCTTTGTCATAATGCACACCTTCAATCTGTGCATTTCCGATCCCTACAGTCACACAGTCTTTCAACACCGGCTGTTTTAGTTTAGGATGTACTGTATTTGTTAATTGAAAGGAAGTTTGAACAATTACAGACAAGAATTCACTCTCATCTGCCATAGACAATCCTTGCACTCCTATCAAGGCTTTCCAACATTCTTTAAGATGCATGTCTGTCAGACTGATAGCATAATCAGGATAAATTGTTCCATACTGACAACCAGACATCAAATTTCCCAGTATTGTTCCTATTCTGGCATGATCATATTCATTGTGCCTTGAATCAAACAATTCTGCTATGCAGGGAGTATTTAAACCATGTCTAAATAGAGGAGCCAAACCAATCCTTATAGCTCCGAAATGTAAATAATAAAATCTTCCTTCCTTAGCATATTTCCTAAACTTTTTTATTTCATCTTCTGAGAATATGTTAAGTCCTATTATCTGCACATGTGGACCTTTAATTCTGATCTTAACTTCAACTTCTTTGAAGTAATATTTCTTAGAAAGCTTAAACATCATTGGAACCGGATAGACTTCTTTAGTATCTAATGCAGGGGGGTTCCAGCTTTCTGGATCTTCTACTTGTTCATGTTCATTTACTTCTGATTCAACAGATCTATTTTCTACTTCAGATATGGATCTTTTATCTATGGTAGAGAAAGATCTTAAAAATTTGGCCATCTTAGAAAGGTATAATTCTATTCCAGAAATAGACTGATAAAGCTTTTATTTACTCAGCACAATGTAAAACAAAGATGCCTTTCAAATGCTCCTGGCTCTTCTCAGGTTCTGTCTATAGAATTATACAGGTTCGTTTTCAAGGCTCTGATACCAAAATGCAAATGGGGGTGACCGTTCAAAACGGAGCAATTCAACAGAATAAACAAGATGAAGCTATGGGTATTCAGGACTTACTGATTCAAGGAGAATTAAAAAAAAAAAAAAACTAGAGTTTTACCTATTTTAACCTAATGATGCCCTAAAAACCAGAAAAGTGTTGAACAGAAATTTATGGACGGGAAATTATGCAAGAAATCCATGGAAATTGAACAAGAATAGATCTAATCATGTAAATACCACTAACATCAATTATCCAACTTGAAATCTCTCACTAGCAATTGCATTGGAAAGCAAAAACCTAGTTTTGGTGGCAGCAAGAGTGCCTTGGTCTCAATTCATGGTCCCAGAGAGGGAGAAAGGAGATCAAGGCCTTCTTGGTGGCCTTTTTTTGAATCTATTTCATTATTGCAGCAAACTAACTAATCAACCTGAAACTAGAACAACTCTTCTAATCATTGAAAACAACCTAAGTAACAAAGCAAGATTGAATCTAAACAACAAAAATTATTTCATGAATGCAAGAAAAACACATATAAATACAAGAAGGAGGTATTGGGCACTTGGGTTGGGCCCAACCCCAAGAGTTACAGCCCCCTTAAAAATATCAGTGCTGGTTCAAGGCTGGATTCATATTCATTGATAAAAAATAATAGTCATATCCCAAAACTGTCTACAAAAAGAGCTCGAAAATGAGCTAAATGCAGGGCTGCACTAAAGTGTGAAAATAGACTGTTCAATGGCTATAATCTAAATAAAAAAAGCCATGGCCCTAATCCTTCTTATTTATACAAATGGGGACTCCCAACAGTCCTCACAAAATTAAGGAACTCGGCTTCCTATAACTAAAGATAACAGCAGTCCTACTTGACTTGCTCGGTTGCCCCTTGGAATCATCAATGTGGCTGCTTGTGCTCCGAGTTCCTAATGGAGAATTTGAGGTAAGGGTTCATAAATGAAGGGGACACCCTCCTACAAATCCTCGCCCTTGTTCTCCCTCGAATTTCACTGCCAAATTCCCATTAAACCTTTGATTTTGTCTCAAAATTGACCAAAAATCTACATAAAGCACACATTAGACTTTTTGGCATAATGACTAACCAAATTCACTCTATTAGCATAAATATAATCAAAAACATGCAATAAACTAATAAGAATGGTGGATTAATTCAAAATAAGAGGAAAAATGAGCCCATATAATTACCCATTTCTGGGGCTCATCACCTGCGACAATGGAAGCATTACATTTTGGGAAAGGAAACGGTCATCCACACATACCACCAACCCCCGCAATGCATACAGACCCAAGGGAAATTGTAGAATTATTGCCATCAGAAGTGGTCCACATACCTGCAACAGTTCCATTTGAATATCAAGTATAAGAAGGGAAGCACCAATAATGTTGCAGATTGCCTCAGTCGACCACCGATCATGGTGTTAACCACCGTGCTCAACTCTTGTGGCCACGAGACTTCTAATTGACCACTTCTCTACAAAAGCGACCCAGAATTCGGCCACACATACCAAACACTCTTGAAGGGTCAACATGTTCTAGATTTTCACCTCTAGGATGCTCTGTTATGCCACTTGGGTCACCTTTGTGTTCCTTCAAGTGAGCGTGCCAAGATCCAGGAAGAAATAGAATTCCTGAACATCTCCTCGCTCGGCAAGGCATACTGATATGCCGTCAAGATCGACAAAAGTTTAAATAGAAGAAGTGAGACTTTGGATCTACGAATCGAAATCAAGGAAAAGGTGCCCCCAAACTACAAAACAAAGTACAAAGCCAAGGCGGGGCGGCCCAAGTCAACCCGCCAAAGCTTCAAGCAAAGAACAACGCCGCGAATCCAAAAAAGGACACTGGAAAGTGGTGTGAGTTCCATAAGAGCTCCACTCACAACATAAGTGAGTGTCAGGCCAAGCAGTCACTTGTGGCTGAGCTAAAGGTTTCAGAATCAGATGCATGTTCTGACTCTAAGTCAGAACCCGACAAGGGGAATGACAAAGGGAAGCAGATTATCGATGTAGAGCCCAATGCCACTATTGCCACCACAAAGGTCTAGAAGGAGGAACCCAAATATATAGAGGAGGAGGAGCGTCTCTTCCACTCCCAGATGTGGGTAAAGGGCTCCCCGCTACAGTTCATTGTCAACAGTGGGAGCCAAAAGAACCTCATTTCGGCAGAGGTTGTGAAGTGGCTAAGATTACCGACCACAACACATCCACAACCGTACATCATCGGGTGGCTTCACCAAGGACGTGATCTTCGCGTGAGCCAGTAGTGTCACCTTCCATACAACATCAAGCCCTTCACAAATGAGTTGTACAGGACAGCGGAGGTAGCACCACCTATCACCGTCTCTTTGGTTACTGCAAAATAATGTAGTAAGCTCATTTCCAAAACCGAGAATTTTTTTTTCCTAATGATACGCCCTCAAGGAAAGAAGAAGAGGGTGGCCACGACCTCCAAACAGGGCCCCTCTGCATGACAACTACAGATGGACAAGGTCATGGAGGAGTATGAGGACATCTTCACCTCCCCCGCGGGAGTTCCTCTACACTGTCAGGTCAAGCACTCCATCGATCTGACCCCAGGTGCGCTGCTGCCCAATGGACCAATCTATTGGCGCTTTGTTTTAGAGAATGATGAAATCAAGAGGTAGATTTAGGAGCTATTACAGAAAGGTCACATCTTTCCAAGTTCATTGCCCTGTGGGAGCCCAATCATGTTGGTACAGAAGAAGGATGGGACTTGGAGACTCTATATTGACTATCAGGTGCTGAACAAGATCACTATCCGTAATAGGTACATGATCCCACGGATTGATGACCTCCTAGACCAACTTAAGTGGAAAAAATATTTCAGCAAGATCGATTTGAAGCCAGGATATCACCAGGTACCAATCGAACCCTCTGATGTGTGGAAAACTACTTTCAAAGCCAAGGAGAGCCTTTTTGAATGGTTGGTTATGCCTTTCAGATTGACGAATGCTCCTGCAACTTTCATGAGGCTAATGGATGACATATTGCGGCCATTCACCAACTCATTTTTAGTGGTATACTAGGATGACAACCTGATCTTCAGCCAAAGTTGGGAAGAGCACCTCCACCACATTCGACAAGTTCTCCAAACATTGTGGCAACACAATTTATGTGCCAATTTAGAGAAATGCACTTTTGGCATGACCCAGGTTCAGTATCTAGGATACATTATTGATGAAAAGGGGTGCATGTGGATCCAGCCAAGATTCAAGTCATTCGGGATTGCCCATCTCCAACCACTTTGACAGAGCTCCACAGCTTTATAGGTTATGTCGACTTCTACTGCAAGTTTGTGTTGGGATTTTCTCATATCACTTGGCCCTTGAGTCAAGTCACCAAGGGAGAAGCGAAAGAAAAAAAAATTTGGTCTGAATCTCAAAAGAAGGCATTCACAGCATTGAAAGATCATCTCTACTCAGCACCAGTGCTTGCATTACCAGACTTGCAACAACCATTTGTGGTCGAGACAGATTCCTCTGACTATGCTATTGCGGCAGTCCTTACTCATCCCGGGCATACAATCGCATATCACAGTGAGACACTTTCAAACATATCCCGGAATTATCCCACTTATGACAAAGAGATGTATTCCATTGTGCAGGCCTGCCGAGAATGGAAGCGTTACATTTTGGGGAAGGAAATGGTCATCCACATAGACTACCGACCCCTGCATTTCATACAAACCCAAGGGAAATTTCAGAATGATCGCCATCAGAAGTGGTCAACATACCTGCAATAGTTCCATTTGAATATCAAGTATAAGAAGGGAAGCACCAATAATGTTGCAGATTGACTTAGCCAACCACCAATCATGGCGTTAACCACCGTGCTCAGCTCTTGTGGGCATGAGACTTCTGATTGGCCACTTCTCTACAAAAGCGACCCAGAATTTGGCCACACATACCAAACACTCTTGGAGGGTCAGCATGTTCCAGATTTTGACCTCCAGGATGCCCTGTTATGCCACCTGGGTCACCTTTGTGTTCCTTCAAGCTAACATGCCAAGATGATTTGGGAAGCACACTACAGTCGGGTTGCTGGGCATTTCGAGGTTGAGAAAATAGTGTCAGTACAACAGAAGTATTTCTATTGGCTGAATCTTCGACAGGATGTCGGGAAGTACATCAGATCATGCACTGTCTACGTCATTGCCAAACTTACCATCAAGAAGCAAGACCTCTATACCCCGCTGCCTACCCCCAGTCGACCTTGGGAATCCATCTCCATGGATTACATTTTGGGCCTTCCTTCTACTAAGCATGGAAATGACTGTGTTTTTGTGGTCGTCGACAGGTTCTCGAAGATGGCCATTATGGCAGCCTGCAAGAAGAATATCACAGCAAAAGCCACTACTAAACTCTTCTTTGAATGAATGTGGGTACACTTTTGGATCCCACAATCTATCATCTCAGATTGAGACATCAACTTCCTCAGTAAATTTTGGTCCAGTGTTTGGTTGATGCTGGACACCAAACTCACTAAGTCCACAACCTTCCATCCTCAAACTGATGGCCAGACAGAGGTTGTCAACAGGATGATCATACACATTCTGCACATGTACAACTCAAAGCATCCACGCACATGGGACGAGAGCCTCCCTTATCTTCAACACAGCTACAATCGAGCTCTCCACAGCTCGATTGGCCACAACCATTTTGAGGTAGGCTTGGGATTCCAACCACTATGTCCCATTGATGTGGCCATGCCATTTGCAGCTACTCACGTAGTTTCGTCTCATGTCCAGTCTAAAACAGATAAGACAAACAACTTCATTGGGCACATCCAACATATTTTCTAGCAGGTCCATGATATTCTGGAGAAATCAAATGCCAAGTACAAGCAGCGACATGATCAACATAGGGTGCCACACAAGTTTTAGGTGGGCGACAAAGTCTGGTTGCTTTTGCAAAAGGAATGCTTTAACGGAGCCTATCGGAAACTCAGACCACTCCGATATGGTCCTTACACCATTACCAAGGCTGTGGGAGACAATTCATTTGAGCTCAACATTCCCCCATTCCTTGGCCTGCACCTAGTGCTCAATGTGGATAGCTTTCGACCATACTTTCCACCATTACTATACACATCCGACCTTGCAGAACAGCTCACACCCACATAGTTAAATCCAGATTGCATGGAACAATTTGCAACTGATTGGATCATAGACATACAAATCAAGCATACTCTCCAGCAGAATATCCAATTGTATCGAGTTGTCAAAGCAGGCCAACTCCTTCACCAGCGCAAGTGGCTCACTAGGGACCAAGTTCAACAGAAGTTTCCTCATCTCATGGAGGAACTCAATGCAATGGTTACCATTGCATCCTAAGGTGGGAATTCGTGGCCACCCGCCAAGTCCACTTGGACCCCCACCATTGTTTCTTTTAGCTTTTCAGTTTCCTTATTTGTAGCACAGTTTACTATTTTTAGTAGTTTTTTGAGTCTTGAATTTCCGGAGCTGTTTTGAGGCCCTAAACAATGTTTTTTGGGAAAACTGGGAGCAACATGGGTTCATGGATCGATTTTTCTCTTCCAAAAGTTGTATTTCTTGGATATATATTTCTAACAAGATATTGTGCGCGTCAAATGGAGATCGTATGGCAAATTTACAACCCTAGGAAGTTGATGTACCAATTTACCCAAATGGGGCCCACAGTTTGGCGTTTCATCTTCTAGGGTTAGGTTTTTGGATGTTTAGTGTTTTCCATTGTTTCTCAACAATAAATAGGCTTTCGGGCCTCATTGTAATGCAGTTCAAAGGCATGTAGCCGCCACATCTCTTCTCAGAGATAAGCTACCATCGCCCTAGCTAGTTCATTTCCATTTCTATTTGTAAGCATATTTCAGTATTTTACAGTAATGAAATGAAGTATTATTTCTGCTACATCTCTATATGTATGATTATATCTGTAATTTGTTGTGTTCCTGTTTAAATCTATATCAGTGGTATCAAAGGTGTCTACTCTTTCTCTATTTTTCTTTACATGTCCCCAACGAGGTCGGGATATAAGGAGTTAGGGCTTGAACTAGTCTAACCTTTGCAAGACTAGCCTCGCAAATCCCAACGATCTACCATGGCGGATGAAAAGAAAGATTAGGGGATAAGAGATCCTATCAAAATCTTGCTCGAAGATGCCCTCAAGTGACAAAGGAACACGATGATGGACAACTTTTCCAAAATCTTTCAACAGCTACCCAGGGGTGACACATCTACTTCCAGCAGCTACTTTGGAAGTGCCACACCCTTAAAGGTACAAGTCAACTTTGACATTCCCATATTTGAGGGTTAGATAGATGTAGACGCCGTAGATAAATGATTAAATCTACTAGAAGGGTATTTTTCTGTTCATGATTTTTCGGCCGAAAAAAGACTAATTTTGCTCTTCTCAAAGCCGCCCCCCACATTAGGGACTGGTGGGAAACCTAATGCAAGTAGAAGGATGAAAGTACGGCCTCACTGTTTTCAGCCACACCCACTTGGAATTCATTTTGTACTACCATCAAGGAGCAGTACTACCCTATCAAAAGCTATGAGGATCAATACATAAAGTAGACCACACTACGGCAGGGAAGGGACCAAGACGTGCCGGATTTTACCAATATTTTCCATACCTTTTGCACAAAGTTGGGTAACAAGGATTCGCAGTAGCATTTGGTACTCAAATACCATGGCTGCCTGCACAAGTACATCCAGGAAGAAATAGAATTCCTAAACATCTCCTCACTCGGCAAGGCATATTGATATGCCATCAAGATCAAGCAAAAGTTTAAATAGAAGCAGCGAGACTTTGGATCTGCAAATCTGAAGCAAGGGAAAGATGCCCCCAAACCGTAGAACAAAGGACAAAGCCAAGGTGTGGCGACCTAATACAACCCACCAAAGTTGCAAGCAAAGAACATTGTCGCGAAGCCGAAAAAGGACACGGGAAAGTGGTGTGGGTTCCATAAGAGCTCCACTCACATCACAAGTGAGTGTCAGGCCAAGAAGTCACTGGTGGTTGAGTTAAAGGTTTCAGAATCAGATGCATGTTCCGACTCTGAGTCAGAACCTGACAATAGGAATGAAAAAGGGAAGTAGATTATCGATGCGGAGACCAATGCCACCGTTTCCACCACAAAGATCCATAAGGAGGAACCCGAAGATCCAGAGGATGAGGAGCGTCTCTTCCACTCCCATATGTGGGTAAAGGGCTCCTTGCTATAGTTCATTATGAAGCGGTTGGGCTTACCGACCACAACACATCCACAACCATACAACATCGGGTGGCTTCACCAAGGAAGGCATCTTCACGTGAGCCAGTAGTGTCACCTTCCATACAACATCAAGCCCTTCACGGATGAGTTGTACAGGATATCAGAGGTAGCACCACCTATCGCCATCTCTTTGGTTACTACAAAATAGTGCATTAAGCTCATTTCCAAAACCAGGAAATTTGTTTTCCTAATGATACGCCCTCAAGGAAAGAAGAAGATGGTGGCCACGACCTCCAGACAGGGCCCCTCCGCACGACAACTACAGATGGACAAGGTCGTGGAGGAGTACGAGGACATCTTCCCCTCCACCGCAAGGGTTCCTCTATATTGTCAGGTCAAGCACTCCATCGATTTGACCCCAGGTGCACCGCTGCCCAGTGGACCAATCTATCGGCACTCTGTTCTAGAGAACAATGAAATCAAGAGGCAGATTCAAGAGCTGTTGCAGAAAGGTCACTTCCGTTCAAGTTCATCACCTTGTGGGAGCCCGATCGTGTTGTTACAGAAGAAGGATGGGACTTGGAGACTCTGTATTGACTATCGGGCGCTGAACAAGATCACTATCCATAATACGTACCTGATCCCACGGATTGATGATCTCCTGGACCAACTGAAGGGGGGAAAATATTTCAGCAAGATCAATTTGAAGTCAAGATATCACCAGGTACCAATCAAACCCTCTAATGTGTGGAAGACTATGTTCAAAGCCAAGGAGTTCCTTTTCAAATGGTTGTTTATGCCTTCCGGATTGAAGAATGCTCCTGCAACCTTCATGAGGCTAATGGATGACATCTTGCAGCCATTCACGAACTCATTTGTAGTGGTATACTTGGATGACATCTTGATCTTCAACTAGACTTGGGAAGAGCACCTCCACCACATCTGACAGGTTCTCCAAACATTGTGGAAACACAAGTTATGTACCAATTTGGAGAAATGCACTTTTGGCATGACCCAAGTTCAGTATCTGGGATACATTATTGATGAACAGGGGGTGCATGTGGATCCACCCAAGATCCAAGTCATTCGAGATTGGCCATCTCCAACCACTCTAACAGAGCTCCATAACTTTTTAGGTCTTACCAACTTCTACCACGGGTTCATGTTGGGATTTTCTCATATCACTTAGCCCTTGAGTCAAATCACCAAGGGAGGAGAGAAAGCAAAATTCTTTTCTTCTAAATCTCAACAGAAGGCATTCACAGAGTTGAAAGACCGTCTCTACTTGGCACCAGTGCTCGCATTACCAGAGTTGAACAACCATTTGAGGTCGGGACAGATGCCACTAACTATGCTATTGGGGCAATCCTTACTCGATACAAGCATCTAGTGGTATATCACAGTGAGACACTTTCAGACACAGTCTAGAAGTATCCCACTTATGACAAGGAGATGTATTCCATTGTGCAAGCCTGCTGACAATGGAAGCATTACATTTTGGGGAAGGAAACAGTCATCCACACAGACCATCGACCCTTGTAGTTCATACAAACCCAAGGGAGATTGTAGAATGATCGCCATCAAAAGTGGTCCACATACCTGCAACAGTTCCATTTGAATGTCAAGTATAAGAAGGGCAACACTAATAATGTTGCAGATTGCCTCAGTCAACCACCGATCATGGCATTAACCACCGTGCTCAACTCTTGTGGGCACGAGACTTCTGATTGGCCACTTCTCTACAAAAGTGACCCAGAATTCAGCCACACATAAAAGACACTCTTAGAGGGTCAACATATTCCTGATTTTCAACTCCAGGATGCCCTCTTATGCCACCTGGATCACCTTTGTGTTCCTTCAAGCGAGCGTTCCAAGATGATTTGGGAAGCACACTACAGTCAGGCTCTTGGACATTTCGGGGTCGAGAAAATGGTAGCAATACAACAGAAGTATTTCTATTGGCCGAATCTTCAACAGGATGTCGGGAAGTACATCAAATCATGCACTCCCTACGCCATTGCCAAACCATGCATCAAGAAGCAAGGCCTCTATACCCCACTGCCTACCCCTATTCGACGTTGGGAATCCATCTTCATGGATTACATGTTGGGCCATCCTTCTACTAAGCATGGAAATGACTATGTTTTTGTGGTCATCGACAGGTTCTCGAAGATGGCCATTATGTCATCCTGCAGGAAGAATATCACAGCAGAAGCCACTACTAAACTCTTCTTTGAACGAGTGTGGGTACAGTTTGGGATCCCACAGTCTATCATCTCAGATCAGGACAACAGGTTCCTCAATACATTTTGGTCCAGTCTCTGGTTGATGTTGGACACCAAACTCACTAAGTTCACAACCTTCCATCCTCAAACTGATGGCCAGACAGAGGTTGTCAACAGGATGATCGTACACAGTTTGCGCATGTACAACTCAAAGCATCCACGCACATGGGATGAGAGGCTCCCCTATGTTTTGCACAGCTACAACCAGATTCTCCACAGCTCGACTGGCAACAGCCCTTTTCATGTGAGCTTGGGATTCTAGCCACTATGTCTCATTGATGTGGCCATGCCATTTGTAGCTACTCAAACAAATTCGGCTCATGTCTAGTCCGAAACAGATAAGGAAAACAACTTCATTAAGCATATCCAACATATTCGCTAGCAGGTCCATGACATTTTGGAGAAATCAAATTCCAAGTACAAGCAGCAACATGATCAACATCGAGTGCCACACAAGTTTTAGGTGGTTGACAAAGTCTGGTTGCATTTGTAAAAGGAACGCCTTACCGGAGCCTATTGGAAACTCAGACCACTCCAATATGGTCCTTACACCATTACCAAGGTTGTGGGAGACAATGCATTTGAGCTCAGCATTCCCCCATTCTTTGGCCTACACCCAATGTTCAATGTGGACTGCCTTCGGCCATACGTTCCACTATTACTAGACACATCCAACATTGCAGAACAACTCACACCCACAGAGTTAAATCCAGATTACAGGGAAATGGTTGCTACTAATCGGATCATGGACATACAGATGAAGCACACTCACCAGCAGAATATCCAACTGTATCGAGTTGTCAAAGTAGGCCAACTCCTTCACCAGGGCAAGTGGCTCACCAAGGATCAAGTGCAGCAGAAGTTTCCTCATCTCATGGAGGAACTCAATGCAATGGGGACCATTGCTTCCTAAGGGGGGAGGAATGATCCAGGTGGATATTGGTGGCCACTCGCCAAGTCCACTTGAACTCCCACCATTGTTTCTTTCAGCTTTTCAATTTCCTTAATTTTAGCACAGTTGACTATTTTTAGCAGTTTTTGGGGTCTTCAGCTTCCAGAGCTGTTTTGAGGCCCTAAACAATGTTTTTTGGGAAATCTGGGAGCAACATGGGTCCATGGACTGATGTTTCTCTTCCCAAAGTTGTATCTCTTGTAATGATGTTTCTAACGAGATATTGTGTGTGTCAAACGAAGATCATATGCCAAAGTTACAACCCCGGGAAGTTGGTGCACCAATTTACCCAAACAGGGCCCACATTTTGGTGTTTCATCTTCTAGGGTTAGGTTTTTGGATGTTTAGGGTTTGCATTGTTTCTCAACAATAAATAGGCCTTTGAGCCTCATTGTAACACACTTTAGAGGCATGTAGCCGCCACATCTCTTCTTAGAGATAAGCTACCATCGCCCTAGCTAGTTCATTTCCATTTCTGTTTGTAAGCATATTTCAGTATTTTACAGTAATGAAATGAAGTATTATTTCTGTTGCATCTCTATATGTATGGTTATATCTGCAATTTTTTACGTTCCTGTTTAAATCCGGATCAATGGTATCAGTGTGGTCTGCTCTTTCTATGTTTTTCTTTGCATGTCCCCAATGAGGTCGGGATATAAGGAGTTAGGACTTGAATTGGTCGAACCTTTGCAAGACTAGCCTCGCAAATCCCGATGGCCTGCCATGGTGAATGAAAAGAAAGATGAGGGGGCAAGAGATCCTATCAAAATCTTGCTCCAAGAGGCCCTCAAGTGACAAAGGAACGCGAAGATGGACAACTTTGCACAGATCCTTCAACGGCGACACATCTACTTCCAGCAGCTACTCTAGAAGCACCACACCCTTTAAGGTACAAGTTAACTTTGACATTCCCATATTTCAGAGTTAGATAGATGTAGATGTCATAGATAAATGGTTAAATCTACTAGAAGGGTATTTTTCTGTTCCTAATTTTTCTGGCCGGGAAAAGATTACTTTCGCTCTTCTCAAAGCCACCCCCCACATCAAGGACTGGTGGGAAACCTACTACGAGCAGAAGGATGAAAGTATGGCCTCACTATTTTCAGTTGCACCCACTTGGAATTCATTCCAGACTACCATCAAGGAGTAGTACTACCCTGTCGGAAGCTATGAGGATCAATACATAAAGTGGACCACACTGCAGCAGGGAAGGGACCAAGACATGCCGGAGTTTACCAATATTTTGCATACCCTTCATACAAATTTGGGTATCAAGGATTCAGAGCAGCATTTGGTACTCAAATACCGTGACTGTTGTTGAAAATGGCAACAAGAAATGCTAAAAATAGAAGTGCTAAAAATAACACTGCTATAAATAGCAGTTTAGGTACCAATGCTGGACTGAGCAACAAGGAATGAAAAATGGAAGTGCTAGTTCGGGATAGATTCTTATTTTAGTTAGTCCCTAAACTAAAATGGTGAAGTAAAATTCGAATTTGATCTTAGCAGTTGTTTGTAAATTAATTAATAAATTCATCTTGAGTTAATTAGTTAAGGAAAATCAAACATGAAGTCTATGTGGGGACATGCAACAATTTCTCCATTGATTAAGGGATTTATCCATTAGTTAAAGAGATAAGAGTGAGTTGTAATTAGTTGGCTCAATTAACTGAGTCAAGTTCAGTTAGATTAATTCAAACAATTTGTTGAATTAATTGTGAGTTCAATTAGTTAATGCTTGCATGCATGTAACTGCTGCTCTCCAGATAACTGAATATTCTCTCATAAATAACTCATACATGTCAATTCAGTCAGAGACCCAGTTAAGATCAGAGGAGGGACAATGTACTATCAGTTGGATGAATTTTTCCTATAAAGGAAACTTATCCATGCAGAAGGATTTATCTCTTTCAGGTTTGTGCAGTTATTTTTGAGCCAAGTGAGCAGCGTGAGGTGGGAATTCACACAAGTGGAAGCACTGGACCCCAGGAAAAACTGCGCAAGGAAATAGGAGGCTTGGAGGGCAGAGGAGAAGGTTTGGAGAAGCCTTTGATTATCTATGAGCAACATTGTTTGATTGCAGAGAGAGCAGGATAGCTTGAGGGCTGATTCTTTTTGTAACTTGAACAAGATTTCCACTTGTATGATAATACAGAGATTGGAGTTTTAGGCTGAGGCTTTCCCCGGGTTATTTCTTCTGTGTTATGTGTGATTGATTTCTCATTCTCAGTTATATGTGTTCTCTTGATCTTTCTCAATTCGATTAAGCTTCCACAAAGTGTTGTAGAAGTAGATCTTGTATTGTGTTTTAGTATATTGCATAATCTGTTGATCTACAGTGGGAATTTCTACATGGTATCGAAGCAAAGGTGATCAAGGCGAAGAACAATATACAAGAAGGAGGAGTTCGAAGGTTGTGGTTCCTGAATATAGAAATTGAGTTCTTATCACATCTCAATTTCACCAATGGTGTTCAACAGTTTAAGACTCGAGTATGCCCTTGATGGCAGCTTGAATTATATAGCCTGGAAGGATCACATGGAGGTAGTATTAGAGGATAACGGTCTAAAGGACTTCATTGATCAAGAAGTCCCCAAGCCAACTGATGCTACTCAACTAGTGGAATGGAAGAAATGTGTGGCTAGAGCAAGGAGAATCCTCCTGGAGGGAGTTCGAGACCACATTGTCTCAAGCCTCCATGGGAAGGAGACACCATTTTTGATGTGGAAAACATTGAAAGATCTATATCAGAATAGCAGCGATCAGAGGAAGCTAGCGCTGAAAGACAAGCTTCGTAAGATCAAGTGTGAAAAGGGTGACACGATCTCTACATATCTGAACAAGCTCACCACCTATAGGGATGAGCTTGGAAGTGTAGGGATCACGACCACTGATGATGACATGGTAAGTCTTACACTCCTCGGTCTTCCTAAGAGCTGGCATAGCTACTAAGACTCGGTTAATGGTAGAGAAAAACTACCAAATTGGGAATGACTTTGGTCGGATCTGATGCAGGAGGAGATAAGGAGAAGCACCATAGATGGTTCTTCATCCACGAAGGATGAAGAAAACTGTACCTTAGCAAGTAAGGAAAAGAAAGGGAAGGAGAAGGATTCTCATTCCAATTCGAGTTCTTCCCATGATGGGAAGAAGTTTGACAAATCGAAAGTGCGATGCTTTCGTTGTCATGAGGTGGGCCATTTTGCTACAAATTGTCCACTGAAGAAATCCAAGATGGGATCCAAGGAAGGATATGAATGTGAGGCACTAGCCTCACAGTTCAAGTTGGATTTCACACTCTTCGCATGCATGGTTTCATCCATGGTGGGATGTGGTTGGTTTCTTGATAGTGAAGCTTCTTTCCACATGACCGACGACAAGAGTTTGTTCAGTACCTTCGAGGAGAAAGATCTCCAGATACTCATAGTGATGGGTGATGATGAAAAGGATAGTGTCTCAAGTGTAGGCACGGTTATTTTTCAGAAGGAGCATGGAGCTCACATTACCTTGACCGATGTCAAGTATGTACCAGGACTGAGGAAAAATTTGGTGCCGATCGCAATGCTGGAAGATAAAGGCTATGATGTAGTCTTCAATAAGGGAAAGGTTTTCCTTCAACACATCACCACAAGACCGGTGAAGCAGATTGGTTCACGAGTCAAGAACCTGTATGCTCTTAAGGTTCAAGATGCATGCAAAGCCTTGAGGAGTAAGGCAACTGATGGAGACTTGGTGGTTGAGAGGGAGAGTAAATTACCTCTCAACATGCAGCGCCAGAAGAAGTCTCAGACAATTGTGGAGGAGCCACAATTGGTGAAGCAGCTTTAGGAGGTTATGGAGCAGCCACAACTAGAGAAGCCGAGAGGAGACTGAGTGGAGGCATCCACTCATGTAGAGACCTCTAGTAAGGGGAAATTTCAAGCCAAGTGGGCAGAGGGATCACATGCATCCATACCTCCAGGTAGGAGGTAGGGCGATGTGGAGTGACAATCCCAAGAAGGCTAGAATAGGGGTAGGATCCTTGAGGTACCCAACCTCTTTGATTAGACCTTGCTACGAGAGCCCCAACGAGGAGTAGCAAGACTGGCTGAGTGGGTAGAGACAAATGTGGATGGAGCGGCAGAGAGAGCTACAGTGCAGGAGTCCCAAGACTATGTAGAGCTAGCAGGCTACAGCAATGTGAGAGGCACAGGAGTGTTGCACCAGTGCATGATGGCACAGAGAGGTGTGAAATGATGCGAGATGCATGGAGATGTTGCAGCAGCTCAGAGGTCAGAGAGGGAGCACTTGTCAGCAGCAGAGGGAGCTTCAGCATCAGAGTATGTTTCTAGCCCAATAGAGAGGTCAGTTGGGAGTTTTTTGTTTCTAGAGTTGCTGGAGCATCCACACTTGGAAGAAGTGTTGCATGCAGAACATTCCAAAGGTTCAGGATCGGGTTCAAGTTGAAGTCTTTCTTTTTGAGAGGGAGTGTTGAAAATGGTAACAAGAAATGTTAAAAATAGAAGTGCTAAAAATAGCACTGTTATAAATAGTAGTTCAGGTACCAGTGTTGGACTGAGCAACAAGGAATGAAAAATGGAAGTGCTAAAAATAGAATTGCTATTTTTATTAGTTCGGGATAGATTCCTATTTTAGTTAGTCCCTGAACTAAAATAGTGAAGTAAAATTCGAATTTGATCATAGTAGTTGTTTGTAAATTAATTAATTAATTCATCTTGAGTTAATTAGTTAAGGAAAATCAAACATGAATTCTATGTGGGGACATGCAACAATTTCTCCATTGATTAAGGGATTTATCCATTAGTTAAAGAGGTAAGAGGGAGTTGTAATGTTGAGTTGTAATTAGTTGGCTCAGTTAACTAAGTCAAGTCCAGTTAGATTAATTCAAATAGTTTGTTGAATTAATTGTGAGTTCAGTTAGTTAATGCTTGCATGCATGTAACTACTGCTCTCCAGATAATTGAATATTCTCTCATAAATAACTCATGCATGTCAGTTCAGTTAGAGACCTAGTTGAGATTAGAGGAGGGACAGTGTACTATCAATTGGATGAATTTTTCCTATAAAGGAAACTCATCCATGCAGAAGGATTTATCTCCTTCAGGTTTGTGCAGTTATTTCTGAGCCAAGTGAGTAGTGTGAGGTGGGAATTCACACAAGTGGAAGCACTGGACCCCAGGAAAAACTGCACAAGGAAATAAGAGGCTTGGAGGGCAGAGGAGAAGGTTTGGAGAAGCCTTTGACTGTCTATGAGCAGCATTGTTTAATTGCAGAGAGAGCAAGATAGCTTGAGAGTTGATTATTTTTGTAACTTGAACAAGATTTCCACTTGTATGATAATACAGAGATTGGGGTTTTAGGCTGAGGCTTTCCCCGGGTTATTTCTTCTATGTTATGTGTGATTGATTTCTCATTCTCATTTATATGTGTTCTCTTGATCTTGCTCAATTTGATTATGCTTCTGCAAAGTGTTGTAGAAGTAGATCTTGTATTGTGTTTTAGTATATTGCATAATATGTTGATCTACAGTGGGAATTTCTATAGCTGCCTACACAGGTACATCGAATAAGAAATAGAATTCCTGAACATCTCCTCACTCGACAAGGCATACCGATATGCCGTCAAGATCGAGAAAAAGTTTAAACAAAAGAAGCGAGACTTTGGATCTGCAAATCTGAAGCAAGGGAAAGGTGCCCCCAAACCGTAGAACAAAGGACAAAGCCAAGGCGAGGTGGCCCAAGACAGCCCACCAAAGCTGCAAGCAAAGAATAATGCCACGAAGCCAAAAGAGGACACGGGAAAGTGGTGTGAGTTCCATAAGAGCTCCACTCACAACACAAGTTAGTGTCGAGCCAAGCAGTCACTGGTGGCCGAGCTAAAGGTTTCATAATCAGATGCATGTTCTGACTCTGAGTCAGAACCCGACAAGGGGAATGACAAAGTGAAGAAGATTATCGATGCAGAGCCCAACGCCACCATTGCCACCACAAAGATCCAGAAGGAGGAACTCGAATATCCAAAGGAGCAGGAGCATCTCTTCCACTCCCAAATGTGGGTAAAGGGCTCCCCGCTACAGCTCATTGTTGACAGCGGGAGCCAAAAGAACCTCATTTCATCAGAGGTCGTGAAGCAGCTGGGCTTATCGACCACAACACATCCACAACCGTACACCCTCGGGTGGCTTCACCAAGGACAGGATCTTCACGTGAGCCATCAGTGTCCCCTTCCATACAACATCAAGCCCTTCACAGATGAGTTGTACAGGATACCGAAGGTAGCACTGCCTACCTCCATCTCTTTGGTTACTGCAAAAAAATACAGTAAGCTCATTTCCAAAATCGGGAAATTTGTTTTCCTCATGATACGCCCTTAAGGAAAGAAGAAGACGGTGGCCACGACCTCCAGACAGGGCCCCTATGCACGAGAACTACAGATGGACAAGGTTGTGGAGGACTATGAGGACATCTTCACCTCCACCGCAGGGGTTCCTCTACAATGTCAGGTCAAGCATTCCATTGATCTAACCCCAGGTGCGTCGCTGCCCAATGGACCAATCTATCAGCGCTCTGTTCTGGAGAATGATGAAATCAAGAGGCAGATTCAAGAGCTGTTGTAGAAAGGTCACATTCATCTGAGTTCATCTCCCTGTGGGAGCTTGATTGTGTTGGTGCAGAAGAAGGATGGGACTTGGAGATTCTGTATTGATTATCGGGCGCTGAACAAGTCACTGCCCGTAATAGGTACACGATCCCATGGATTTATGACCTCCTAGACCAATTGAAGGGGGGGAAATATTTCAGCAAGATCGGTTTTAAGTCAGGATATCACCAGGCACCAATTGAACCCTGCGATGTTTGGAAGACTGCCTTCAAAGTTAAGGAGTGCCTTTTCGAATGGCTGGTTATGCCTTTCAGATTGACGAATGATCCTGCAACCTTCATGAGGCTAATGGATGACATCTTGCGGCTGTTCACCAACTCATTTGTAGTGGAATACTTGGATGACACCATAATCTTCAGCCAGAGTTGGGAAGAGCACCTCCACCACATCCGACAGGTTCTCCAAACACTGCGGCAACACAAGTTATGTGCCAATTTGGAGAAATGCACTTTTGGCATGACCCAAGTTCAGTATCTAGGATACATTATTGATGAACAGGGGGTGCATGTGGATTCGGCTAATGTCTAAGTCATTTGGGATTGGCCATCTCCAACCACTCTAACAGAGCTCCGCAGCTTTCTAGGTCTTGCCAACTTCTACCGCAGGTTCGTGTTGGGATTTTCTCATATCACTTGGCCCTTGAGTCAAGTCACCAAGGGAGGAGCGAAAGCAAAATTCTTTTGGTCTGAATCTCAATAGAAGGCTTTCACATAGTTGAAATATCACCTCTGCTCAGCACCAGTGCTCGCATTACCAGACTTGAAACAAGCCTTTAAGGTCGAGACATATGCCTTTGACTATGCTATTGTGGCAGTCCTTACTCAACACGGGCATCTAGTGGCATATCAAAATGAGACATTTTCAGACATAATGAAGTATCCCACTTATGACAAAGAGATGTATTCCATTGTGCAGGCTTGATGACAATGGAAGCATTACATTTTGGGGAAGGAAACGGTCATCCACATAGACCATCGACCCCTGCAGTTCATACAAACCCAAGGGAAATTGCATAATGATCGCCATCAAAAGTGGTCCACATACCTGCAACAATTCCATTTGAATATCAAGTATAAGAAGGGCATCGCCAATAATGTTGTAGATTGCCTCAGTCGACCATCAATCATGGTGTTAACCATCGTGCTCAACTCTTGTGGGCACGAGACTTCTGATTGGCCGCTTCTCTACAAAAATGACCCAGAATTCAGCCACACATACCAAACACTCTTGGAGGGTCAGCATGTTCCATATTTTCACCTCTAGGATTCCCTGTTATGCCACCTGGGTCACCTTTGTGTTCCTTCAAGCGAGTGTGCCAAGACGATTTGGGAAGCGCACTACAGTCGGGCTGTTGGGCATTTCAGGGTCGAGAAAATGGTGGCAGTATTGCAGAAGTCTTTCTATTGGTTGAATCTTCGACATGATGTCGGGAAGTACATCAGATGATGCACTACCTGTGCCATTGCCAAACCAACCATCATTAAGCAAGGCTTCTATACCCTGCTTCCTACCCCTAGTCAACCTTGGGAATCCATCTCATGGATTACATGTCGGTCCTTCCTTCTACTAAGCATGGAAACGACTGTGTTTTTGTGGTTGTCGACAGGTTCTCGAAGATGGCCATTATGGCGGCCTGCAAGAAGAATATCACAGCAGAAGCCACCGCTAAACTCTTCTTTGAACAAGTGTGGGTACACTTTGGGATCCCACAGTCTATCATCTCAGATTGGGACAGCAGATTCCTCAGTACATTTTGGTCCAGTCTCTGGTCGATGTTGGACACCAAACTCACTAAGTCCACAACCTTCCATCCTCAAACTGATGGCTAGACAGAGGTTGTCAATAGGATGATCGTACACATTCTGTGCATGTACAACTCAAAGCATCCATGCACATGGGACAAGATCCTCCCTTATGTTCATCACAGCTACAACCGGGCTCTCCACAGCTCTACTGGCCACAACCCTTTTCAGGTGGGCTTTGGATTCCAGCCACTATGTCCCATTGATGTGGCCATGCCATTTGAAACTACTCACGTAGATTCGGCTCATGTCCAGTCTGAAATAGATAAGAAAAACAACTTCATTGAGCACATCCAAAATATTCGCCATCAGGTCCATGACATTCTAGAGAAATCAAATGCCAAGTACAAATAATGACATGATCAACATTGGGTGCCACACAATTTTTAGGTGGGCGACATAGTCTGGTTGAATTTGCAAAACGAACGCCTTACCAGAGCCTATCGGAAACTCAGACCACTCCGATATGGTCCTTACACCATTACCAAGGTTGTGGGAGACAATGCATTTGAGCTCAGGATTCCCCCATTCCTTGGCCTACACCTAGTGTTTAATGTGGACCGCCTTCGTCCATACTTTCCACCATTACTATACACATTCGACATTGCAGAATAAATCACACCTACAAAGTTAAATCTAGATTGCATGGAACAAGTTGCAATTGATCGGATCATGGACACACATATCAAGCACACTCACCAACAGAATATCCAACTATTTCAAGTTTTCAAAGCGGGCCAACTCCTTCACAAGGGCAAGTGGCTCACCAGGTGTTGTGGGGAAAAGTATCCGACTCGGATGACCCTATCCCTACTCTAAAGGTGACAGTCTTTAGCAACAACTGAAAGTAAAGCTTTAATTTTTTCCTTTATGAAAGAGTAGAGAGAAGGAAGAAAAGATTAACCAACCGGTGTCTTTCGCTTTTGTCGATCCTTATCCTCTCTCTTTGTCTCTTGTTCCCAGCTCCTTGCTCCCTTTGCCGGTCCAGCTACACACAGATCCTGCACAACAGAGAGAAGAAGACTACAAGATACATGTACTCATAACTGATGCATGGATTAGAGTGAATCAAATATACAAGTAAATACAATACATCAATGCAATACAAGTATATAGGAGAACATTCAAAGCTTTATTGATAAAAGTAACAGGGTTCTGAGAAGGTTACAACCATCAATGGCTCCAATCCAGCAGCACCTCCCCAGCAGCAAGAAGTCTCCTCTTCACCTCTATAAAAGCAATCACCCAATAGCTCTAACTGTAAACCAACAGCACTTCCTTGCTTTGCACAAAATTCCAGCCTCCTTAGACCTCATAGAAGAGCTCTATATATAGGATAGAAGAAGAAAGGATGAGTCAGCTTGAGACTGACATAAAGCTGCCTTGTGTCCTCTCCCTCTTCAGTTAAACTTCAGTTCTTGAGTCCACTTGGAGATCCTTGCTTACACATGGAGATCAAGTACCTCTTACTCATCACAGGGCGAATTCCTTGAACCAAGTGTCAGTTTGGAAGCTTCCTGGGCAGTTGACACCTTGCAGAATGACTGTGCCACTTGGCCAATCTCGCCCAGCGCAGGTAGCCTTCATTGGTTTTGACTTTCAGCGCGGGTACAAGGAGGAGCAGTTGACATTCAGCGCAGTTGCTCAGTGGAGCAGCTGACATGATCCAAAAATAGCCTGTTTTGAGTGTTTTTCAGGTGGAGAACTGATGGGAAGTGCTGTGGTTTGCTGACCTTGTTCTTCTAGGGGTAAGAACAACATGTTTAGGGACTGAGGATCCCTGTAATTATCGACATTTCATGCTCCATGTTACGAGGCACAAAAATGTCTATAACACCAGGGACCAAGTTCAGCAGAAGTTTCCTCATCTCACGGAGGAACTCATTGCAATGGGGACCATTGCTTCCTAGGGGGGGGGGGGGGGGGGGGAATGATCTAGGTGGATATTGGTGGCCACCCACCAAGTCCACTTCAACCCCCACCATTGTTTCTTTCAGCATTTTAGTTTCCTTAATTGTAGCACGGTTTACTATTTTTAGCAGTTTTTTTGGGTCTTGAACTTCTGGAACTGTTTTGAGGCCCTAAACGACTTTTTTTGGGAAAACTAGGAGACAAATGGGAGCATGGGCCAATGTTTCTCTTCCCAAAGTTGTAGTTCTCGGATAAATCTTTCTAACGAGATATTGTGTGCATCAAATGGAGAACATATGCCAAAGTTACGACCCCGGGAAGTTAATGTACCAATTTACCCAAACAAGGCCCATAGTTTGGTGTTTCATCTTCTAGGGTTAGGTTTTTGGATGTTTAGGGTTTTCCATTGTTTCTTAATAATAAATAGGCCTTCGAGCCTCATTGTAACATAGTTCAGAGGCATGTAGCTACCACATCTCTTCTTAGAGATAAGCTACCATCGCCCTAGCTAGTTCATTTCCATTTCTGTTTGTAAGAATATTTCAGTATTTTACAGTAATGAAATGAAGTATTATTTTTGTTGCATCTCTATATGTATGGTTATATCTATAATTTGTTGTGTTCCTGTTTAAATCTGGATCAAATATGGTTGATTTCCCACGACATACACATATTGCTTCCATGTGAAGGTGACATTTGACATCCCAAACTGGTTGGGATCAATAAGAAAGTTCTTTTAGAACAATGCCAAATCACCAAATTCAGTGCATCTTCTCCCACCTATACATATTTTATTTTAAAACAACTCTTTTATCTCCCTTGTTTGCATAATATGGATGAAATAAAATCGCGCACTATAGAAGGAGGGTTGTCATGACAAATATTTTTGTAAAATTATCATAAACTATCATAATGAAGCTTAAATTCAACATGATATCGGCAACAACATGTGTCATGGATTGTATTAGGCCTAATAAACCATGGTTTCAATTTCTGAAACATCCTTATGGATATCTTCACATGGTGATTCCTTTCCTGAAATTTCTCAAATAATGTAACTTTTTTCATTTCTACAACATGCTTAGCATGATCTTCATAATCATCTTTAGCTATGTGATTTCATACAACATGATTTCTATCTGGAATAACACGGGAATGGATCTCCCAAAACTCTACCACAAGTGCTCTGATTCCTGTTGTAAGCTTATCTTGGTAGGGTTTCCTAGTGATAAGAGCCCAACAAGCATATTCATAATTTTCATTTACTCGAACCCTGAATTTGGTATGCTTGTGCAATGTTTTTCTCAAGACATGGAGCAATTTTGACATTGTTTCCAACTTTTTTTGTCTTGATGTACTTGGTGCAACAATAGCAATTGTAATTACCCTAAGAATAGCTCGAACATATGATTTTCTTGATTTTCCAAACATACTGAATGCCTTTGATATATTTTCAGTGACATTCATACATTTCTTCCTTCTTTTAGCATCTTGGACACCCAAAATCTTTGTGGCATGTTTTAGTTTCTTATGTTTGATCAACCCATGTAGTATATGAGATTTTGCAACAACTGAATGTTTCTCAAAATATTGTCGAATGATGTTATTTACATGCTCTCTAACAGTGCGAGTAGGGATAGGCTCCCCAAGGTCCTCTGTTGTGCTTGCATCCAAATTTTCTGCAAACCTTCCACCCCTTTCCAAACCACTATAACTCCCTATTATCCTATCAACTTGAGAGGAAATAACCTGTTCTTCTGGTGGTTTATCAGTTTGATAGGGAAAATATTCTTCCTCCAGTGGTTGATTAGCTTGATATAACACATATTGTTCCCCTAATGATAATTAATAAACTTGGTAGTGTTGGATTGTGTTATATTCTTTCCACGACTAGCGCCTATATTAGGTGGGCGGACCTACCTATGGTTTTTTGCATGGATTTCACACATGGTTTTGGGCGCGATGGTTTTCAGTCCATGGTATTTTGTAGATCCGGTTAAGGGAACTATGATTTTGTTCTAATCTAGGGTTAATGGATTGGGGTTTATGGATGCTTCGGCATGTATATATATGTATTGTAACATTGAAAGGAACATAATGAAAAATCACTTTGGTAGTCCTGGTTTTGGGATCCAGGGGAAAATCTTTGTGTATATTTGTTTTGTGTTATGATCTCGCCATTGTTTATTTTCTGTTTTTAGAATTCGTATGCAGGTAATTTCTGTACGTGGGTTAAAATCTACAAATAGGGCACATGTTGTTCCTCTAGTGATTGATCAGCTCCATAGGACACATCTTGATCATCATGTGGTTGATCATCATGATAGGACACATCTTCTTCCTCATGTGGTTGCCTAATTTCCATCTTTGCATAGTGGAATAAAAAATATACATGTAATTCAATTGAATCACCATAAGAAGATAAGTGAATAGTAGATCTACACATGTTTATTTAATAAATCACCATCAGTGGAAGGTCATGATATGATTTGTTGGGTATCCCCCTTATTTTTCATTGAATTTAGGGATATCCAATGGTCACTTGGTTGATATGGAGGGGCATAGTTGATTACGAGCAATGGGATCATTTGTGAGTTTCATCAAATATGAGAGATTTAAATAAACGAAAAATGGTATCTTGTTGGTTATAGCCATGATGTAATGACCTTGTGTGTCAACATGGGATGACATACTAGTTAAAAATAAATTTAGAAACCCTACGGTTCTAGTCACAAACCCTAGGGAAAATTTAAATGAAAAACAAGTTGAGTCTTGGTAGCTAGGTAGCAGAAGTTGACATGGAACAAGGGTTCTAATTCAAAACATGAAAATAAAAGGGTTTCGAGCTTAGGGAAAGATGGGTCGAAGAAGAGCGCACCACTAAAATTATCGGTCCTCGTGTCAAAAAAAAGGGTGATTCAGAATATGATGAAAGGTAAAATAATTCCTCCTCAGTCAAAGATTCCTTTATAGGTTATAACACTTCAATTCTCCTCATATGTTGATGGGTTGAATCGTGAGTATGAATCCCTTGTTATAGAAGAGGTTCACTTTTCTATTGGAAAACATAATTTTCATGATGATGTGAATTGTATGTAGGAGGAACTTGAAGATGATATAATCCCTATGGAACATGTAACTAATGATAATCATTATGTTATGAGAAATAAATAAGTTGAAAAGAAAGGAAAAAAGTCAACAACACCTGAGACTGTTACATCTATAAGCACATCCAAACACATACATTTTCTTTAGGAAAACCAAATGAATCACATAGATAAGACAAAGTGAAAAATAAATGGTTTAGTTTCCCTTTAATTCTAATGTGTGAAACATTTAAAAAAAATGTTTTGTGAGGGTTTGCGTATGAGAAAAATTCCTAAAAAGACGTAATGTCTTTTCGCTCAAGTAGTAATTTGGATTTGTGAAGATTTTAGAATAGGGTACTGAGGCCACATCATAAATGTCATTGGCGACGCTTCCAGCAGCCAAAAAACCAACCAAGTTATGGAGAGTGTTATAGTGTCCAGACGTACAAGGGCTATGTCTTGAAAGAGTTGATGATGCTTCTAGTAGCCTAACTAGGATCACCTCAGTTCTAAGTGCTCTCACACCTCAACTTATAGGGAAATATGCCGTAAGATTTAGCCACTAAGTTACTTGCATGCAGTGGGATGGATGAATCTCATAGTTTGGTTGTCATTTTTTAACCCAGAACCCCTACCACGTGTCGGGAGACAACATGAAGGTTCGTGATAATCCGCTAGCTAACCCTTACCCCCTTCATGGGTTTCTTTCCATGTACTAGATTTTTCAATAGATGACGTAGGATTTTAAGCTCCCGAAAAGATAATTTTCAATGTTTCAATATGAAAAACAACCACGATGGCTTATGTGTTTCCTATTGTTGTGGTCCTAGCCTAAACTACAAGTTATCTTGTGGCCCCTGTGGGGAATTTATTGTGTTCATGTTAAGGTTGCTTTTAGAAAGACTTTTTTTATAAGCTCAAAAAAACTAAGTACAAAGATTCCATAAAGAGGATACTCTTTATACAAAGTTTAAGTGAATTATTATATGGGATGAATGTGTGTGCAAGTGAAATTGTGAGCATGCAAAGTGTGAATTAATGTGGATATGCAATGATCCTTTATAATTTCCCTAATTACACTATGTGATATTTGTTCCTTGCAAGAAAAGAAATGATGTGTGGATGATGGGCCACTTACTTCTTTCCTAATTATACTATATGATCATATAAGGAGATGAAATTTTTAGTTCTTTAAGAAAGGATCTAGATGCCACCACAAGGGTGCAAGGGAGGTGGTGCTTACTTTATTTCTTTACTAACACCAAGTCATGGTCCCGAAAATAAATGAATGAAATAAAAACAAATGGTTAGAAAAACAAGTAAAAAAGATGTGTGGATAATGGGCCACTTACTTATTTCCTAATTATACTATGTGAGCATATATGGATATGGAAGCTTTAGTTCTTTGAGAAAGGGTCCAGATATCACCACAGATTTGCTATAAGGACATAAGGGAGACATTGTCTACTTTCTTTCTTTACTAACACCAAGTCCTGGTCCTGAAAATAAATGAATGAAATAAAAGCTTTGGTTAGCAAAACAAGTAAAAAATATTTGTGGATTTAGGGCCACTTACTTTCCTCCTAGTTAAGCTAGGTGTGGTGTGAATTGGAATGAGCAAAACAAGTAAAAAAGATATGTGGATTAGGGCCACTTACTTAAATCCTCCTAGTTTTAAGCTATGTTTGTGTGCAAAATTTCAAAGTAAAATATAAGAAATTACTCTACTTGTAATGGTTAGTAAAGAAAATTGGTTAGTAGTGATGGTGTGTGCAAGGTGAATAGTGCACATACAAAGTGTTTGAATTGCAAGTATGTGGATATGTGGTTCATGATCCTTTAATACAATTCCCCTAATTACACTATGTGATGTTTGTTCCTTGCAAGAAAAGAAAAGATGTGTGGATAATGGGCCACTTACTTTTCCAAATTATGTTATATGTAAGCATATAGGGAGATGTAAAACTATGCGTTTAGAAACATTATATTTCCATTACCAACTAAATTGAATTACGTAATTTGATTTAATTAAATAGTCAAAATTTATTGTTTATGCATAAATCATTATTTAAGTTCAAGGGATTCTGTAATTGAGAACACCCAATAGAGGAACCCCCATGTAAAGGATAATAAATTTGCAAACTAGTTGAAGGTATGCAATTTGTAAAATATTTGCACTTAAAAATTATCTTTTATGTTAAACCATGACTATGTTTGCAAAAATAAAATAAAAAAATTGAAATAAGTGTTTAAAAATTTTCATTTGAAATATGTATTATATAGTTATAATGTGTGGTTATATATTTCTATAAATGGTTAATAAAATACAATATATTGAATTTGTTTTATTAATTTAGTTTTGTAATTTTTCAATATCATAATTCAAATTTGTTAATATATTTTAGTCTTATTGTATAAAATTATTATGTTTAATCAATCATTTCAAGAAAATGTACCATACTATTAAAAAAAATTGGGATTGCTTTATTCATTTAATAATGTAAAAAAATAAAATTTAAATTCATAAATATATATTTTTTTATTAGTTTAGGTTTTTAAATATATCTAACTCTATCTCTCCATTTACCAAGTGAAGCATTTGATCTTTTTCAAAATTTCTTCTTCTTAGCAACAATTTTTCATTTCTTCAAGAGACTATGTAAATCCTAAACTAAAAGTGATATCTACAACAAGAATGGTGTTATATTTTTATTCATACACATCATTCACCAAACATTTGAATTAAAATCCAATACCAACTAAAATGGATTGTGAGAAGAGAAGGAAAGAGAAAAATGATTTTAAAAGAATAGGTGTTGAGAATTAAATTAGAGAAATTGGAGAGTAAATTGTCAATATACCTATTTCCCAAATAATCTAATCCCACAAGCAATAATTTCTCTTCACTCTCCCCCCAACACATGTTTAAGAAATGAAAATAATTAAAACCATTTGGGCATAGGTTTGAAGGGTGTGTGATAAAAGTGATCTATTGTTAGATAAAACCCCAAAATTTTATTAGTGAATCTAGGTTTGAATCTTTGTTTAGTTTCACAACAAGTCACATTTACCAAGTGAAGCATTTGACCTTTTTCAAAATTAGTTCTTCTTAGCAACAATTTTTCATTTCTTCAAAAGACTATATAAATCTCAAACTAAAAGTGATCCCTACTATAACAAGGATGGTATTATATTTTTGTTCATGTACCTCATTTACCAAAAATTTCAATTATTTAAATTCAATGTCAAGTGAAAGGGATTGTGAGAAGAGAATAAAATAGATTTAAGTGATTAAAAAGGAATAGGTGTTAGGAATAAAATTATAATATTTGGAGAGCTTACTAAAGAAGCCAAAGAGAGCAGCTGAAAAATTAGAAGAGGATGAAGATCTATCAAAGTTGATGAAGAAAATAATATATAATAATTTGCAAGGTTGTTGAACTAAATACTAATAGAAATTAAGTTTAAATTCTTATGTAGGAAGTCTAAATACATATTTCATAGGGAAATATTACTAACTTAATGATATGGCGAATCTTTTGAATGTGAGAGAATGGGAATTTTTTGAAAGATCAAACTAGTGATTACCAAATTGAAGGGCCATTTAATTAACTATAAGATAATTTGTGACTAAAAAACCATACAATACCTAAATACACACTCCATGATACAATAAGAAACCTATTCAACTAGTTTTTAAGTATGTTAATATCTTAAAGTCAACTATACAAGATCAAATTAGTCGGAAAAGTTTTTCTTCATTAGAAGCACCATATCATTTAGCATTTTAAAATGTCTAACTAAAATTACCATAAAACAATAGTAAGAAGGACTTTCTTCAAGGAAGAACTTATCATAATTACAAAGAATTTCACAATTCCAAAAAAAAAGTGGAAGAAATGTGGGATGAGAAGTATGAGAAGGCCAAAGAAATTGTTGATAAGGAAACAAAAAGAAATCAAAAGATAGAGGTTTTAGTGGATTTATAGAACACGGAAGATAATTCAAGGTCTTATGAACAATGACTGTGCATTTTTATCATTTGTGGTGCAGAGAGGCACAAATGATTTGAGTTTTTCTTGGGAGAATGTATATGGAAATTTTACACAACAATCAAGTAGGGCTAATCCAGATATTTTACTTCAAGGATGAATATGAAATTGTATTTTAAATGAGCATGTAACCATATGAAGCATACACATAAAAGAAGCGGAAATCAAAAGCAACCATGAGAACAAAGGCACAAAAGCAAGTTGATAACGGAGTTCACCCAATGTAGGCTATGTCTTCAATCCCTACTCAATGTGGGGAGGCCTCTTTCATTAATATGTCACAAATAAAATTACATGAAATTACAAAATTACACCTTATACCTCCACTTCCGGGGATGGCCTAAAAATGCAAACCTTTGTTGAAGAAATAGGCTGCACTATTGCATTTGTGGCAAAAAATCGTGAAAAATGACTATAAAATCGACCATGTTCTGACCAGGTGAGTCCTAGGGCTCATTAGGGGAATTTTGAGGTCTAAATGAGACTCCTAATGAAATTATAAAATAATAGTGGAAATGATAAAATAAGATTAGATTATATCATCAAATTTTAGAGGGAAAAAAGAAAAAGCTACTCTTTCAACTCGTATTTTCAACTTATCTCCCTATGGGTTTACTCAAATTTTGAGCAAGAACTCATTGGATGCATAATTTGATTTCTCATCCAAGGAGTACCCATTTTACATACTACACAAAAATGAGAAATACATGAAAAATGTGATTGCAATCACGTTTTTTCATGTATTTCTCATTTTTTGTGTAGTAGGGTCCATCGAAAGTATGCAACATGGGTACTCCTTGGATGAGGAATTAAATTTTTCTTCCAACGAGTACTCCCATTCGAAATTTGAGTAAAACCTTAAGGAGATAAGTTGAAAATACAAGTTGAAAAATTAGTTTTATTATTTTATTATTTTTTAATATTTTTACATTTTTACCCCAAAAAATGGTGAATTATCCCCCATGGTTGACATCATCATCTTGAATCATATTGGTTCTTATAAAGTTTATTTTGGTTGTACAATTTTCTTAGGAAGCCCATTTTAGACCTCAAAAGTTTTCTAATGCTAGGAAATATTTTAAATTCCTTACAAGATTCTCTGTAGAATATTCTCCCAAGATTCTTAGGAATATTTCTTGAAATTCATGCCAGGCAAGGGCATGGTTTTTTTGTTGTGTTCCTCTCTCTCCCTAACGTTCGACACAAAAGGGTGTTTTAAATAGCATTGAGTGGCGGACTTATCAAATCTAGCTACTTGGCCCAATGGTGGCGGGCCTCTTGCCAATCAGGAGGTTGAATCATAGTTGTGGTCGTTGTGTTTTTTATTGCAGTTCAGTTGTTGTCGTTATGTCGTTGGCGGTCCGACCGACGATCATGCTGGGTGGGTTCAACTCCCATCGGTATGTGTGTGTGTGTGTGTGTGTGTTAATGGTAACAACCACGATTTTGTCATATAATGTTAATAATCAAGCTCGGTTGGTCAAGTTTGACTACTAGCCAACCAATCAGTTTAATATTTTTTATTATAATAATAGCCCAACGGGCCTTTTTTTCCACCAATTTTTTTTGGGTTACCAGAAAAATTAATCAGGCGACAATGTGTGTGTGTGCGTTAATGGTAACAACCACGGTTTTGTCATATAATGTTAATAGTCAAGCTCGGTTGGTCAAGTTCGACTACTAGCCAACCAATCAGTTTAATATTCTTTATTATAATAATAGCCCAACGGGCCTTTTTTTCCACCGATTTTTTTTGGGTTACTAGAAAAATTAATCAGGCGACAATTTTGTCATCATCGACCACCGCAAAGGCACAAAATGTCGCCTCCTTAAGAAACTGATTGGTTGTTGATTGGGTGCCACGTGGTGCATTTCGGTTCATCTGTATTATCCACTGGGCCGCTGAATTCATGTTGACGTCACCTACCACATGTTGTTGCCCGATTGGCCCCTTACCGACTGTACTGCCAAGTCATCATGTTGATTTCATTAGTCATATGGATGATGTTAGTGTCTATACTATTGATGTCAGTGCCACGTGTCCTCCTATGGGTCCTGCCTACAAAAACATTTAGTTGTTTCTCAAAAACGTCAATGGGACATAACTTTCTCATACGTTGTCGGATTGAGGTGTAGCTCACGTCGTTGGATTAAGAATGATGAGATCTTTTATTTGAGATTGGTTTCACTACGTTTCAAGGAATTGGCCTTTTAGGATCCTCCCGGATCATTCCTCCCCACTAATGAGCTTTTGGGCCGCCAAAAGCCTTATCAGTGAATTGGCAAGTGAGGGAATTGCTCCCCCACTTTCTCCTTTTCAATCCAATGGGAATTACTTGGATGCATTCGCTTTAAGCCAATACAAAGGTACTCCACATCTCCCCATCATAAATTTCTAGTTTTCCTGTCAAGAATTATATCTTTAGGTACCGTTTCCAAGTATTCAGGAGAAAAATCGTCCACTATAGGAACTTGTCCAACTTCCTTGATGTCCATGATTAAAGGAAGCTCATAGAGCTTCAATTTTTCAACGTTCACCATTGAGTACATCTGCATGTATGCTAGAAAATCGAGGCAAAAATCATTGTTTCCAATCTTCTCTAATATGGTGAAAGGACCATATCGGATTGGTCTCAACTTCTTTCTTTCTCCTTTCATTCTATCTTTGCTGATGTGGAGCCACACCCTATCTCCAACCTGAAATTGGTGATCAACTGGTGCTTTTCATGTCGAGCCTTGTATTGAGCTTGAATTTTATCCAATTTCCCCTGCATTTCCTGGTGAGTCATATGAATTCGTTGAATGAAATTTTCTGCTTTATCCCTGTCACTTTGCTTGCTGGAATCTTCATCTCTCCCAAAGACCATGTCTAAGGGATCCTTTGGAAAATAACCAAAACATGTCTCGAACAGTGAGCTCTGAGTGGATGAATGCACAACCCTATTGTATTCATGTTGTACATAAGGAATTTGCTCATCCCACAACATGCAATGCTTGCCACAATAACCTTGGAGTAAATGTATCATTGTGTGGTTGATAACCTCTATTTTTCCATCGATCTGCGAATGAAATGTTGTACTCCTCTTCATCTTGGTGTCCATCATTCTCCACAAACTCATCCAGAATCCTCTAAGGAAATGAGAGTCTTGATCATACACAATGGATGTGGGCAACCCAAAGTGGACCCATAAAAATTAGAAGAAGAGATGAGCAGTATGCTCTACAATGATCTACATTTTACAAGGCGTTAAGACACACATTCAACTAAATCGATCCATAGTAACATACAAATAGTCATGATAATTCCTAGACAAAGGAAAACCGGCAAAAAAATCCATTAACACACTTTCCCATGGATGACTAGGAAGAAGCATTTTGCAAAACAATAGATGCGTAAATAAGAGGGCGAGAGAGCATATCTGCTACTTTGTTTTCAGTGCCCTTATTGTACTTTATTACTAGATGAAACTACTGAACAAACACCATCCATCTGAAATGGCATGCCTGTTGAAGCTTGTTATGCCACTGGAGATACTGCAAGGACTGGTGATCTGTGTGAATGATGATCTCCTTACCAATCAAATAGTGCTTCCACTTCTTCACACTTTGGACCAAGGCACACAACTCCTTGTCATATGTGGGATAGTTCCCAACATCTTGGGAGAAATTCTTTGAATGGTAACATACATGTTTCCTTTGTTACATAAACACAACTCCCATGGCATACCCATTGGCATATGTTTCAATTGCAAAAGGTTGATGGAGGCCAGGTAAGATCAAATCTGGTGCGGTACTGATCTTCTCTTTCAATGTATAAAAGGATTTTAGTTGCTTTCCTCCACACTGAAAGTTTTGCTTCACACTTGTCAAAACATCCAAGGGGGATATAATGACAAAGAATTTGGAAATGAACCTTCTCCAATATTGTACTGCACCCAAAAAGCTATGAACCCTTGTAACATTGGTGGGCTTAGGCCACTTTACAATCACATCAACTTTAGAAGGATCTATTTTTAACTGTCCACCTCTAACAATGTGACCTAAGTAAACCTCAGAGGTCTTACAAAATTCACACTTAGACATTTTGACATACAATTTTTCTTTTTCAAAACATCAAGAACCTTTTTAACATGACTCAGATGATCTTACCAAGTTTTACTGAAAAAATTATGCCATCAAGATACACAAGTACAAAATCATCAAGAAAAGGTTTGAAAATTTCATTCATCGCCCTCATGAATGTGGTCGGAGCATTGCATAGTCTGAATGGAATTACCATCCATTCAAACAACCCTTGTTTTGTCTTGAATTTAGTCTTCCATACATCTTGTTCTATAAGTCTGACCTAATGATAGCCATTGCGCAAGTCCAGTTTTGTGAAAGAGGAAGTGTTTTTTTCTTGGTCTAACAAATCATCAATGCGAGGTAGAGGGTACCGATTCTTCACCGTTATTATGTTGAGTTCCCTATGGTCCATGCACATCCTCCGTGTTCCATCCTTTTTTGGCACCAACATGATGAGTGATCCACATGGAGAAGAACTCGACCTTATGACTCCTTGGTTCAATAATTCTTGTACTTGTTTCCTTATCTCCTCCATTTCAATGGCTAACAACCTGTACATACCAATATTTGGTAAAGGAGCATCCTACTACAAATGAATTTCATGTTGTATCTCACACTTTGGAGGCAACCCACTTGGTTCCTGAAAAACCCCATTATAGTTAGAAATAATTTCATACAATTTTTTTTTTTTTATGAGTGGGATGAAAACCTTGGAAAGCTTTAGATTTCTTTGCATTTTTTTCTCTCACAACCATGAGCATGCACCCTTAGTTGGAATTGATCATTCTCTTCATTTGACTTGCACTGATCTTGGCATGATAACCCCTAACAATGTATTCCACCTCATCTTTCATGAGATGGTACTTGTTTTCATGGTGAAAGAAAATTTCTTTCCTATCATACAAATATGGACTCCCCAATACAATGCCACAGATATCCAAAGGTACAACATCAAGATCAACCTCATGTACAAGTTTAGATGCAATCACAAATCGAGCCCTACATTTTTTGGTTACATGCAAATTTTCTTTGTCACACACCAAATAAAGAGGGTAGGGTTTTGGATGAGCCTTGGTCTTCAACCCTAGTTTCTTAACCAAAGATTCTAAAATCAAGTTTACTTGAGAGCTTACATCAAACAAGGTTTCCACTGTAATATGTTTCATCACAACTCTAATATGAAACAATTCAGTCCTCTTTTGTTCATTAACAAGAGACTCATTTTAAGAACGTGTATTTGCATGAACAAGAATTTGAAGATTCATTATCATGAAGAGAAAGGTCACCTTGTATGCCCATTGTTGTGATCTATGTCTCGTCACCTGAGTCAGATCCAAGGTCCTGTTTTACGGTTTCCACCATCTTTTATTTTCCCTTTCCACCAAATCTCTTTGGCTTCAATTATGGATGAAACTTCCAATAATTTTCATCATCATCACCTTCCTTCTTGCATGTGTGCAAGATGGATTTCCTCCTTCTTCCTTCTTGGTTGTAGTTGCATTCTTGTCCTTTCCCTTGCCTTTTCCTTTGAACTTGCCATTATGAGGTTTGAAAGATGATTTCTTGGGATGATCCTCTTTGTCATTCTTGTCCCTGATTTCAAGGTGAATGGCCTTCACACTAGCCACATCAATAGTAGTAGGCTCAAACAACAACAAAGAATGCTTGATATAACTATGTAAAGCACCAATATACTTTGTTATAGTTTCTGGTGAATCAAGTGGAATGCCCAAGTTTAAAGCTTGTTTTCTAAACTCTTCTGTGAAGCTTTTCACATTTTGACCCTTGCCTTATCTTAAATATTTCCATTCCATTAAATCCTTTTGTTGATAGCCCAAAGGATAGAATTAATCTTTTAATGCAGAAACAAAATTGGACCAAGAGGAAAGGAGATTACCCAAATTTTTGCTACCTTTCTGAGCTTGCTCTCCCACCAAATGAGAGCAGTGCCACTCAGCAAAAGATATGCTAATTGGATCTTGGCCTCATCTTCATCGATTTGCTAAATCCGGAAATATACCTCAATCTGTCTAATCCAATCTTTAACTTATCTGCATTACATTCTCCATTATATGTGGGCAAATCAAACTTTACATCAAGCTTAAAAAATGGCTTTTTAAATGCATTCCTATGATGCTTGTTAGAATGATGAGAAGAGGAGGAAGAAGAAATTTCACTAGAAGATGGAGAGGGAGGTTCAGGAGGCTCTCCTCCTTCTCCTCGATTTACTGAGGCATGATCATCTAGCTCTTTCTTCTTTGGCTTCGCCATTGCCTTCTCATATTGTACAAAAAAATTGTCCATTTTTTCTACCATGGTGTAGAAAATATTGCGATAATTTCACTCTTCTTCCAACCGAGCATCCTCATCTGCCATATTTCATCTTCGTGTTGCATGCCCTACTTCGGGATCAAAGGATTTGAGTTTTCCTTCACCTCTTTGGAGTTTTTTCCTAGTTAGCATTCACTCATGCAATTCACATCAAGAAGACCTGCTCTGATACCAAACTTGATCCAGATATTTTACTTCAAGGATGCATATAGAATTGCATTTAAAAGAGCATGTAACCATATGAAGCATACACATAAAAGAAGTGGAAATAAAAAACAACCATGAGAACAAAGGCACAAAAACAAGTTGATAATGGATTTCACCCAATGTGGGCTACGTCTCTGAGCTCTGCTCAATGTGGGGAGGCCTCTTTCATTAATCTGCAATGAAATCAAATTACATGCAATTAAAAAATGACACCTTATACCTCTAAGATGGACTGAAAATGAAAGCCTCTGCTGAAAAAAATATACTATATTGATGTGCTCATGGCGAAAAATCATGAAAAATGACTATAAAGTCGACTATGTTCTATGCAGGTGACTCTTGGGGCTCTATGGAATTTTAGATTCCCTACAAGATTCTCTATAGAATATTCTCCCAAGATTCTTAGCAATCCTTCTCAAAATTTGCGTCAAGAAAGGGCACAGTTCCAACTCGGGGTTCCGCAAGCAGTGTCAAGATTCTGTTGGCGTGTTCCTCTCTCTTGCCCACGTTCGACACAAAAGGGTGGTTTAAATAGCACTGAGTGGTAGACTTATCAAAACCGACCACTTGGACCAATGGTGGCGGGCCTCTGGTCGGTCACACGGTCAAGACACAGTTGTGCTCGTTGTGTTTTTTATTGCACTTGGGGTGTTGTCGTTATGTCGTCAGTGGTCATGTTAGGCGGGTTCAACCCCCGCCGACATATATATATATATATATATATATATATATATATATATATATATATATATATAGATATAAACAGTAACAGCCATGGTTTTGTCTTATAATGTTAATAGACAAACTCGGTTGGCTAGGTTTGACCATCGACCAACCGATCGGTTTAATACTTTTTATTTATTATAATAATAGCCCAACCAGGGCTTTTTTTCTGCCAATTATTTTTTTGGATTACCAGACATATTAATCAGGTGACAATTTCATCATTGTTGACCGCTGCAAAGGTGAAAAATGTCATCTCCTTAAGAAACTGACCAGCTACTGACTGGGTGCCACGTGGCGCATTCTGATTCATATATACTGTCGACTGGGCCACTCACTCAGTTGTTGATGTCATGTTGACATCACCTACCACGTGTCGCCTCCCGATTGGCTCCCTGCTGACTATACTGCCAAGTCATCATGTTGACATCATCAGGCGTATAGATGATATCAGCTTCTATATTGCTAACATCAACACCACGTGTCATATTATGGATCCTGCTTCCAAAAAATTTTAGTTGTTTCTCAAAAAATTCAGTGAGCCACAATGTCGGATTGAGGTTTCGTTTGTGCCGTTGGATTCAGAATGACAAGCTATTCGATTTGAGATTGATTTCACTACATTTTGAGGACTTTGAAAATTTAGCCTTTTAGGACCCTCCTAGATCAAGGGGGGTAAGAGGATTTTAAAACCTATATGCTTCTACAAGGAACTTTTTTTATGCACGTGCAAAGATGGATATCCAATGTCTTTTATGTTTTCAATTATTTTGATAAAATCTTGACAAAGTTTAAAATAAGGTTCCTCTTTTTTACTTTTGAACCATACTTTGCAATATATTTCACAATTACATATTGAGAAACAACTAGATGAATTTAATCGACATGAGATTGGCATAGTCTAAGAAGATTAACATTGTAAACATTTCTAGCATATCATCAATACGTGCATGCTAATTTATTTATTTTGCATTTATTATTTATGAATTTAATGTTGATTAATCACATGATCCTTCCATGGAGCATTATAGTGATATGCAATAGTACACTCCTTTTTGTGCAAACACGAATCTACATTACACTTTGTATGTCTTTAGAAAACTTGTTCTCTTTAAAAAGGTCTCATAACCTTCATGTGAGAATTGAAAGAAGAAACTTGTGAGGTTTTCAAAGGTACGAATCATGGTTTAGGACTCAAGGAACCATTAAATGTTATATATGATGATGCACGTCACGAAAATTTAATGTTGTTATATATGCTTAACAAAGAATTTCTTCTCAACATGCCCATTGGAAGGAGGGATACTCTTGATCCTTCTAGATCTTGACACATTTTATTTCTTTTAACTCCTACAAGGATATCAAGCATCAATCAAACTAATGTTTATATGTTTTGGAAATTATGTTACAATGGTTTTCTTTGGTTAAATCACATCCTTAGTTTTTGTGAGTTATCTTAAACCATTACAATTCGAAAGTGGTTCATAATTTGCATGAATTCAAGTGGTTTCAGAAAATTTCAATAAACCATGGTTTCAAGTCATTTTTTTTAGTTGTTGTTACATCTCAATTTTTAACTACATGGGATTAATTTCAATGTTTATTTTACCTTAGTTTTATTGTTTCATTCTCCATTTTTTTTTTCAATCATATTTCCTAATGCAAACAATATGCAGCAAGTAATATGAGAAGTGAGACAACTTGAATTACCTATATTCACATGAAATTCTTGAATTGCATGATCTTCTTATTCTCTCAATATCTATCGTCTTTTTCTCATCCTTTCTCTAGCCTTTTCTCGCATTTCCTCTGTGTTTGGAAATTTCTTTCTTTTTCTAGATCCAAATCTTCAATTTCCCATGTTTGTTGTAAATTCTTGTGTAATTTTCATGCTTTGATAGTTCTCTATGAATGAATATTTGTTGTTATTTTTTGATGCATTCGAATTTAGACTCTCTTATTTTTTTGGGTTGACAACAGAAACTCGATTGAGGTGTTAATCTGTAGCATTTAAAATCAATGCAATTAATAAAAGTTGGTGTGTGGTTGGTAGCAGTTAGCTTTTTAATGGCTCAATCGAGCCATTGTTTAACCACCTTCATGGCTCGATCGAGGGTTCCTTTAACGCTCGATTGAGTGTTTTACGCTCTTGATCGAGCTCCTAAGCTCCTAAAAATCATATTTTTAGCACCCCTTCTGTAGATTTCTCTGTAACCCCATTTTGTACCCTAGCATATTTAGTGCAGAATTTGTCCTTAAGTGGCGGAGTTGATCATGTTGGATTCGTGAAAGAATCCTCTACCCAGTGGCATATGGGTTTGAGACTTTCAAATCCGTATGATAGTTTTCGTCTAATTTCTTTTAAACATAATGCTTGATTTTTTTTTGGATAGTTTCGAAGGGGATGAATAAAAAATCAATAACATAAAATATATATAATGAAAAATTTTCAAAAAATACCACTATCTTCGTTTATGAGTCATTTTCAAAGGAGTACTCTTGGTTTTTCAATTTATTTAAACAGTTGAAGAAAATCTTACACGAACACGTGTCGTCAAAATACAATTGAAATATTACTTCACCAACTTTGAAAAATAATAAAAAATGTATTTTTGCATGAAAAAATATTTTTTTAATATGAAAAACTTAGTCCTCTCTGTGTATACCATGTTCATATATATTATTTTTTTTAAATACACATTTTAGACTAAGTTATGCTACGTGAACACAAACATACCTCTTAAGATGTGCAAAAAATTGCAAGGACAAAGTATTGCATTTAATGAAAAATGAGATATTATATGACACTCAAATTTTTTGCAAAAAATATCATTAGCACAACAACATAATTCTCCACATATTGTCTTTTTACTTTGAATCAAAATTGACAATGCTTATATGAATTTTGAGTGTTTCAATTCAATAAAAGAGGAAAAAATTGAAATTTCATTGTCAAATTCGGCCCAAAAGTGTAACTCATCTTCATGCATTCACCCGCCCATCAATAGAGTCATAGGACTTATTGATCAAGGTCCAACATTATAATGGTGTTGTGCACTATGGTTCCAGCCCTCTTTTAGATAATGCGAAGCATTGAAAGATGAGACTAGGAATTCCCATTGAGAAATATTAGTCACTGGCCTTACTCTAATACCACCATGAAACTTGGTTGGGATCAAGCCATTGTCTGGATCACGATGTTGTAGGGGGCATTGGAGAGTGGAATCACATTGTAGATGAGGAAATTGACATAGATTTTTCTCTGTGAAAATTAGAAAGTAGTGACATTTCCCTAATTGTGAATGCTTTGGATGTTTATTAGACCATGGAGTATATCCATCCAACCATATGGCATAGCATTAATGGAATTTGTATTTTGGGTTGACACCTAGATTTGTTTTGATTTTCCCAAGCACCGATGAGCCCCTCAGATGTTTACTAGGTTGTGTAGCATGTCCATCCACCTGTTTGATAAAGCATCAATGGAGCTTGCACTTTGGGTTGATGCTTCAGTTTGGTTCAACTATCTCATGCATCGACGAGCCCCTAATCTTCCATACTCTACACCAAGCCTTACTCTCCTGTGCACATAGAAAGTGAATTGACTTTGACGACCATGTTTGTATTGGAGTCCCATCTATGCGCTAATAGCTACAAATAAAAAATTTAATCTCAGACAACAAAACATAAAATTATACTTAAAAAAATAAAAATGTAGAAGAGCCACAAAAGATCAACTAATTTAATGTAGAGACTTGCATCGAATTAGCAAGTACACACTCTACTTCTTGTTGGTTTGAACTTGAAATTAATTTTTTGTAGAATATTATGTTTGAAGTTTGGCTCATTACATTGTGAGTGAGTATGAGATTCCATAGTTCAACACATCTACCTTGACAAAAGTAAGAGGGTGTGGCCATGAATAAGCATTGAACCCAATCTTGAGAAGCACCAACTCACCCAGGTATGCAAAATATGTGCTCCAAAACTATGCACCCTCCTCATATGGAGCTTGTAAAGGGTGCATGCAAAAGATGAGAGTGAGGATCTCACTAGCTTAACACATGGGAAGGTGATGAAGTAGTGAAAGTGATGAGGTAGTGAGAAGAGCAATGTTAGGAGTGAGCAATGTCAAAGAGTCCTAGAGGATCTTGATTGCACTACAATGTTGGAAGTCTAAACATTCTCAAAAAACCTCACACTTTTGACAACATTACAAACTTAGATAGTGACCAATAATAAATTTGGGTTTTTTATATAATTAAATAACATTTACCATGAAGTAAAAATCATATAATTTTCAAATTAAATAAATGCAGAATTAAATTTATTAAAAAATCAAAATAATATAATATTTAGGTTAACCTTGAATATAGGTTGTGACGTGTGCTAAATTCATAGAGTCAATTCGTGCTGACCTCTTACCGGAAAACTATAGTCTCGCTAGGATTCCGATGGTCATCAATTACGAAAATGACTCTATCTTGAGTGGATATGTGGAGGTACACTACGATGATCCAGGGAACTGTGCGGTCTAACAAAGCGACTAAAAATATAATATTTTATACCAAAATTACAGATCATGTCACATTTTATAGTTAAAGTACAACCAAAGAATATAATTGTCCTTAAAACAGCTTTAAACACTTCTCACTAAACTAAAATAAAATGCTATTTTATAGAGGAAATACAACAAAAGAATATAATGGTCTAAAAGCAGCCTTAATTTTGTTAATAAAATAACAAAACATAATCATAATCTATTTAATTTTATCAATTAATTAACGAAACAGTCATATCCCATTTGCTCATGACAGTATAACATTTTCTCGAAATAGATTTCAGTGCCGTTGATGGCGTTTATAAGCGCAGGAAACCGTTGAAATCCTTGAAAACTGAGTTATAAAATGGTATTGGATTAAAATGAAACACCACTAAAAATCGCCGTAGCCTACTTTTTCCGGCACGAAAAAAAGCTATATATTTGTATTATATTCATGATAGTGGATTGTATAAGCATATACATGTATAGATGGATAATGCCGCTAGCAGAGGCAGATGTGTGGACCAAGCCACATTTGGGATAAAAAAACATGAGATAGATTTCCTGTTCAGCTACAAAAAGATTGTATAGGAGATAGATTCATATGTGCAACAGATATAGAGAAAAATGATTCCTATGACAACAAAATATATGTGTGCAAATCTTCGCAGTGAAATAGGCCAAAGTATGGGAAAGTAAAAAACATACCAGATATTTTCCATTGATAGAGAATTATGTACCCGGAAGACAAAAGTCCTGGATCTGGAAGCTGTTGCTGTCCATTTCCACCCTTTTTGTTTTTCCCCAAATTTTTGAATGTGGAATCCAATTAAAAACTAATTTTAAATAACAAAAATCAAAATTTAATCATAAATTTTAACTTAAATTTTTTTTGAAAGTATATCATGTTTATTATTATTCGATTTATTGGTGTACGAGACCTTTTTGTATTTGGTATTAGTGAATTTTAAATAACAAAAATCAAAATTTAATCATAAATTTTAACTTAATTTTTTTTTTAAAGTATATCAGGTTTATTATTATTCGATTTATTGGTGTATGAGACCTTTTTGTATTTGGTACTAGTGATCCACTTCAGCGTAGTGATTTGATTACCGGATTGGTATATGAGACCTTTTTGTTTGTGGGATTTGTATGAGATTTGACTGCTAAGTCTACTAAGGCATTCATAAACCTGTGATCTCTTAAGAGGAAACACATGCTCTTAACCATTAGGCCCACTTAAGCAGGACCTGAAAATCCATTAAGTGTTCTCTGTGATGATAAAAGTTTAGGTAAAATTTATCAAATGTCTACATCTGCCTTAAATCCGCACAGATGGGTTTAATGTTTGGCATTGTCTATTATAGTCATAAATTTGTTCTGAATTTTCTGGTTAAAAATTAGTAAAAAAAAATTGATCATGATTGTTTGAATTGTGTTTGAATTATTTGTTTATGATGGAAATTTGACAGATATAACCAAAATTTTCCAAAATTTCTTACTTAAAAAAAAAAAACTACCAAAATTTCCACCATTTTCAAAACTAATTTCTAACTTCTATAAAATACTCCTATTTAATGCTCCACCATGTGAATGGAATCACGGCATTATGCATCTCTGCAGCGTCCATCGACCTTGGAGTTATTTCATTCATCGAGCATAGAATATATTCAGTGAGTGTGCTCACTGATCAGTACCAGCTACCATGCATGACTCACTTAACTTAATATTCTTGGAAGAGTGGGGGATGAAAGAGAGCTACCAGCATGGCTTATAATCAATGAACTGTTATCTTCTGAAATCCACTTTATTTACAAGGCGATCGTTGTCTACCGAGGCAAAAGCAGTTATTTATGGTACAAATCTATTCACCCTGTTTAAATCGTTTTTAGGGTGGAAGCGGGTTCCTTACTATAAAAATCTCGAGTACTGAAGGGACACAAAATCTTTGGAGTTTGATAATTGAAACTAGATTTCTGACAAAAACAAAACAAAAATGCCAAATTTTGTCAAAATTCTACCAAAAATTTCAGAAAATGTATTTTCTGAACCAAAACATCCCCTCCTTACAGTACGCGTTATTTAAAATGAACTAAGAAGTTTCCCTGCCTACCTAGCGTCCAATTCACTAATGGTGACATCATTTATGGAAGGAACCAAAGGACTCTGTGTAGAGGCAGACGACACAGATGATGCGGTAGCAGAGGACCGTGACTGGTGAATGTTACTGCTAGAGCTGGTGGCTGTGGATCCTCCACGGGAGCTGTCACTACTTTTCACAAATGCGGGCTTTGTTGGATTTGCTAATGTCACAGAAGCGCTGGAGATCATCAATATAACAGTAGACATAATTGGACGGAGGCCTGCATCAGCTTGCGTGCATAGAAGCCCAACCTGGATGCATCTTAAAGCTTGCTCCAGCCTCATTGTTTCTGCCAGTGTCGAATCTATCATATTCGGAAGACACCCTCGCTTGTATGATATCCATGCCTGCGTCACATCATAGCAAATGCATAATCAGTTAACATCTTCATTATGTCAAGCGATGGTTACTCAAACGAAAAAGTTTTCCTAAAATGAAGTCTTACCCATTCTAAGAGGCTTTGCATTTCATCGGGAAGGTTTGTATCACTGGTTTTCTTTCCACTCACTATTTCAAGGACTAGCACTCCAAAACTATAGACATCAACCTTTACGGATAGTTGCCCTCGCATTGCATACTCTGGCGCCATGTAACCGCTACATACTCCAAACGAAAATTTCTCCAAATAAGAGGGGGGTTAGTGTGCCTAAATCCATGATTGCATAAATGTGAACGGTTCATAAATTGAATTAATTGTGAATTAGGGAAGGGTAGAGGGAGATATTCCTACTATGTCCCAGCAACTCTTGTTTCGATATGAGTCTCGTCTTCAGGAAAGAGTCTTGCTAACCCAAAGTCTGCAATCTTCGGATTCAATCCCTCATCAAGCAAAATGTTGTTTGCTTTAATGTCTCTATGAATGATACGCAACTGTGAATCCTCGTGAAGATAAAGAAGACCACGAGCTATTCCCATTATGATGTTATAGCGTTTTTGCCAATCAAGATGTCTCTTCTTCTCTGGATCTGTATTCGTATTTCAAGGATACCAAATTTCAAAGCTTTTAAATAATCAATCCCATTAAATTTTTGAAAGATTTATCATCTTTCCCTGAACCAAAAAAATTCCAAAATGACCTACCAAACAGAAAGGTGTCAAGGCTCTTGTTCGGGAAATACTCGTAGACAAGCAACCTTTCTGGTCCCTCGGCACAACAGCCAAGCAGCTTTACCAGATTTCGGTGTTGAACATTGGCCACAAGCTTCACTTCATTCATAAACTCTCGTTTGCCCTGTCCAGACCTTACAGACAACTTCTTCACTGCTATTTCTTGTCCGTCTCTGGTTATTCCCTGAAAGAATTAACCCCATCAACAACCCATGGAAAAAACCCTCTTCGTCTTCAAGTCATGCAATATCATTTATTGAAAAAAAATAGTAAGTGCATACATACCTTGTATACAGGACCAAACCCTCCCTCTCCAAGCTTCATGTTTTCAGCAAAATTATCAGTTGCTTCTATGAGAAGCTCTAAGGTGAACAGAATTTGCTCCTGCTTCAGTAGCGTAGATTCTGGATCATTCTCTTGTCTTTCTGTGTAGACAAAAAAATAAAAGTGAATAAGAATCTAATTTCATGAGATAACATAAGTTTGGTCGTGCGAAACAGAGGCAAAAACTGTAGATTCTACCTTCGTTCTGGGTTGCTGGCCTTCGTGAAATGGCAGATCTCAATTTCCTCCATATGGCAAACAAACAGACCATTAACGCTAGAAGTACGCCTCCCACGATCCCCAATATTATGGGTAATGTTTTTGAAGAGGAATTTTCTGTGCAGTAGATAATGTAATGTTATTTACAGAAGTTGAAACTACAATCAAACTGTATAATCCCAGAAAGGGGCAAATCATAAAATTAGATGCAGCAGAGAGAGATTACTTGACGTGGTGGGCGAAGTTCCATTAGCCGGATTGTGGGCAGCTCCAGTGGGAGGGTTTGGCCCAGAGGAGGCTGAGGGTGGAGGAGGACTAGTACTGCCACTACTCCCTCCAGAACTGCCGTCAAAGAAGGGGTATATTTCATATCGGACTGTGCAGCTTCCAAACAGTGCTTGAGCTCCTTGCTTCATAGAACAACAGTCGTAGACGCCATTAATTGCGGATTGCAAACAAGATTTGCAGTCCGCCACGGATAGATCTCTCCAACACTGAACTAGACCGTAAACGGTGCCAATAGAATATGCAGCTGATCCTTCAGAAAAACCTTTATTTGCGGATTTGTAAGCCTTATATGACAGGTTCGTAAGGAGACCTAATGTAGTGGCCCTAAAACTCTTTAGATTGCCAGTATTAATATCGTTTACATTCTCCAGTAAAGTCCCATCGGCTTCTACCTGCGAAATGAAGTTGAAGTTCTCGTATCGCACGAAGCAGTTATCCATCCATACTCGACCGCCGACATCGTTTCCGCAAAGTTGTAGAACACTATCGTTTGCTTGCTGTGAGCAGATTGAACAGTTTTGTTTAGATATGTTACCTGTACACTGGAGGAGGCCATAGATTCTGTTGGGACTTTGTCCATACGAAGAAGTGTTGAACCCTGTTTGAGGTGTATTCTCCACTAGATTACCCATTACCCTATTCAAATTGCTGGAAAATGTACTTCCATCAGCGTAAGTAGAAGCATTATTACATGTATATGACCGCACCTCTGATATAACCGAAGGAAAACTGCTAATGAATAGTAACCCAATCAAATGGAAGATAAGAGTTGCCCGTTTGCAAGAAGTAGCAGAATATAAAATATAAGTATCCAAATTCATGATCTTGGAACTAGCAAAGGTATGTAAAGGTTTCTGATGAAAATGGGATACAGGCCGCTATGAAATTGATGGAGTTAGATCATTGAGACACAAGAAGCAATGGCCTGGCAGCAAATGGGAATTGGGAATGATCAAATTGGCGAGGATTGCTAAATGGACGAAGTTGCTCTGAAAAGGCAAGGCTTGGCTTCCTTTCAATAGCAGAAACCCTGAATTAGAACAGAACTGGAATTAGAATTCTGAAACTATTTGGACATCCCCAAAAGATAGACTTCCACGGGCCAATCCGGCTTCTGTATGTATGAAATTGAAATTGAAATTGAATTTAATGTGTACAAAGCTTGCTCTTTTAGAAAGAACGAGATGGGAGTTGGTTTGGGTGGCTCGTAAAGCAGAGCAGATCAAGTTGTGGATTCTCTCTCTCCCCACCATGTCAGAATGAAAAGTCTGTAGGGAGGACACGTGTTTTCCTTGCTCGTGCAGTCACACTGCAGGATTGGAGCGAATGAATGAAGTGTCGCGTCAAGGAATTAGAAAAATAAATGATAACCCTCCACTTCGCGTCAACGAATTAGAAAAATAAATGATAACCCTCCACTTCCAATTCAATTCATTATTTTTTATTGACTTGTTATTTGACTTTGAAATTAAATGGTTACGTTTCACACTTATCCAACTGCCCATACTGAATGGAATGGCAGGCATTTTTAGCTGTTGGGGAACTGCTGCTACTAAAGATGCAGTGTAGCAGTGTTCTACCTAATTTTATTATTCTTTTCTTTGGTTTTTTTGCTTAATCATAGTAAAATTTCATTCTTTGAGTTTGATGTAGTGTATATACTAAATCACTGTAATCAATCTATAAGAATAATATGCACTGACTATAATTATTTAATATATGAAGCAGAATTGTTTTATATTATAGTATCAATGTAAAAAGATTCATATTTATTTATATAAAGATTTTAGTAGTTTATAGTTAGTAGTTTATATTTGGATGGTGAACAAACCAAGAGGAGTAAGTTTTTCTAATTTATACAATTTTAAAAAATTAAAAAAATATATAATTAGTAAATTTAATCGATTTTTAATTTATAATTCATTAGATTTTAGGATCTTGGGCCTTAAATACTTAGGATTTTCTACAAGTTTTCTATTTATCATTGAACTTCTAGAAGCTCATAAACAAACAAATGAAGCACACGAGTCAAGCTTTCATAAAGGTCTTAAAAAGTTCCAAATCTCCCAAAAATCTGACCACAAAAGAAAAACATTTCTAATAAGCTCTGCGGTGGCTAAGAGAGGAGATACCTTAGGTACCCATGTTATTATAATAAAATTACATGTGAGTATCATTGTATGGTATAATTAGGTATTGATTCTTATATTAAATATGGCTTGGAGTCATTCCTTCCATAAGTAGTAATTGATAGTGTTATGTGACTTTAATGGTTCTATATAGTGTTTTCTAGTTTATGAAGTGAATGCATTTGATATATAGTGTTTTCTAGTTTATGAAGTGAATGCATTTGATATCATTAAAGTTAGTGTTTTCTCTTTTATATTTTATATATTAAGGTTTACTAGTGATATCAGAATTTTTTCTTGGCCAAAAAAGTGTATATAACATTTTTATAGTAGATTTTGAATGAATATTGATTTCTGAAACTTTTATATAGAATTTGAAGAAAACAATAGTAGATTTGGGTTCTCCAAAAAAGCACCTACTCTCTAAACAAATCATTCAAATCATACTTTAAAAAGTGGAGTTATAGATTATTTAAATTGCGTTACTTTAGAAATTTGCGAGTTAGATAGGCACATAGTTTGCAAATTAGATATCTTTGGATAGAGTGCTCAAATTTTTTTAGTGAAACTAGTGCTAATCGATGCAAAGTGGCTATGGTATTTCATACCTTTTATCATAATATATAATTAGATAAATATCACAAAATTTATAACCATTTTACATTCATCACTTCAAACCTTAGTTACAAAAAATAATTACATTGAAGAGTAAGTTAATTCTTTCGAAGCCTAGTTCTACTTTTGGAAATGTGTAATTTATAGGGAGATTTGATTACATCATGTTGAAAAATATATAAAATGAATGGAGTTAAAATATCCAAGGGAATATGTTCATTCATTTAAGATATAATGCACTTATGGTGTGACTTGTGTTTTTGGTTAGAAATAATAAAAAATCCATATGAAGAATATGAAAGGATATATTGAAATAAATAGTCTCATGACACTAAGAAGGATATAAAGAGAACTAGGGGTTTGTTTCCATATAAAAGTTTCCTATTATAGATTCATAGATGTATTTAACAAGAAAATGTTATTATTTTTATAATACTTACTAGCATGCATAATTTCATCAATGTTAATTTGGATAAAACGAATGAAAGTTCCCACAAAGCATATTGAACGCAGACAAATTAAGGGAAAAGGTGTTTAAATTTTTCAATGTTTGAATATTACCATGGATAAATATGTGTTGCAATTATATTTCCAGGTTGTAGTTATGGATGATGTGGATATTGTTTTGGGATATCATTGGTTGGACTCAATTAGTATCAATGTAAAAGGATCCATATTTACCCAGAAACAAATCTCCAACAAAAACTTAGATCACAGAAGTCTCAAATCTGAAATAAATTAGTGTACATTTAATATTAGAGTGCAAAAGAAGTTTTTACATTTAATATTAGAGTGCAGAAGAAGGAAAAATGAAGGAAAGTGAAGAAAATAGAGGCCCCAGATATAAAAAGGGTTTTTAGAATCAGTTCACAGTCTTTTGTTAGTTTATATTTGTTCTCTCATACTCTTGCACACTTAAAGCATTCTTGGAGCACTCTAGCATTCACTTGGATTTGGAGAAATAAGGCAAAGGAATGCAGGGAGCGCAAGGAAACAGTTGGATTAATAGCTACAATTGGATTTATTTGCAGGTAACAAGTTGCATATGTGATTTCCTTGCTGATTTTTGGATTCATGGTGTATGCATGTGATTTTATGGTTACGTGTTGGCATTGACATGGAGACTTTCCTGGATTGATTGTGGTTTTAGCCTTGCCTTGACATTTCCCGGGATAGCCATGGTGTTGTGGGTTTCATCCACTTTTTTTTTTATGATTGGTGCTTAGGTTTCTTATGGTTGTGGTTTGGAACAAATGCTCTGGAAGCCTTGCAACAAATTGGCTTGAGTTACTAGTTCCTGGAGTTGTAGGTTGGGACAAACACTTTCGAGCCCTTAGTGGGTTGAGTTACTAGTCCCTAGAGCAGTGGTTGGAACAAATGCTCTGGAGCCTTAGAAGGTTGTGGGTTGAGTTACTAATTCATGGAGCCTTGGACAACTTGGGTAGAGACCGACCTGGTTGATGTTAGTGATTTATGGACACTATAGGTGGAATCATTGTGGTTGAAGGTTGAGGTGGTTTTACTTATGGAAGCCATGGTTTGGTTGTTGAAAAATGCAGTAAGAAAGTCTCAAATTGATTTTTCCTTGGTCAAATTGAGAAAATTCGAATTCCCACATCAGTAGACAACTTAGGTGCAGTTAACTTGTATGACATGGCTTGTGTCACTCAGTTTAATCAATAAATTCAAGTTAGAGGAGTTATAGTTCAGTTAAACATGTGTGATTGCTAATTTGTAGCAATCAAGGTCAGTTATTTCAAGTTGTTTTCAGTTAAACTAGTTCTAACTATTGGAGGAACTAATAGTAGGTTAGTTGTGTAGTGGGACTTCAATCTATCTTAGTGATCATCCAATTCACTGATTAATCAGCCCAAAATAGCTAGTGCATGCAAAGAATTTGAGTTCCCCAACTATGGTGGAGATTCCAAGGTAATGTGACATCAATTATAGATACTCTTGAGTGTACAGGTGTTGCATGCATTCAAATGGTCAACCTTGGGAATTGCGCAATCATTTTGGAAGAAAATCCTAAATAATAGGGGCCTAATTTCCTCAGGAATTGCATAAGGAAATAGGGGCTCAAGCAAAAGCAGAAATTGACTAAGTATGAGTTAGAGTGTCTCACTGAGTAGAGAGATAGGTTATTCACTTGTATTTTGTGCTCAGTTGGGCAAAACAATTGTAATACATCTTTATTCATCGAATTAATGCAAGCGGGCAAAGGGGTTTTTTGCAGATTGCTTTCAACTAGAAAAATATTGTGTTCATGTGTGTTATTTCTCGTTTCATGTTTGTGATTGATGTTCTAAATTGTGAATTGAATTCTAAAGAGCAATAGAGTAGGTCCGTGTCTTGTGATTTTGATTAAAATTTCATGAGTAGTTGCAAATATACCCCACAATTTATACATGTTATCGGAGCAGGATTCACATTAGAGTGGGAATTTCGAAGTTGTTTCTCAGGAGGATCGATTTTGCAGTGCAGTGTAGCAGGATATCTATAGAGTTGGGAAGATGACCTTCAATGGGTTGATATTAGAGTATGCCTTGGAAGGAAAGTCTAATTTCATCACATCGAAGGATCACATGGAGGCAGTATTAGATGACACAATGGATTGCTAGAATACATCAAGACAAATGTTGCAAAACCACGGGAATTTAATGCCTAGAATCTTGCTTAATCAAATAAAGATGTATCAAAGGCGAGGAGAATAATCTTGGAGGGAGTGCGAGATCACATAGTCTCAAATATATTTTGGAAAGAAACTCCTTTGCCAATGTGGAAATCACTGAAAGAATTGTTCAAGAATAGTAGTAACCACAAGAAGTTGGTGCTCAAGGGTAAACTTCGAAATATCAAGGTGCAAAAGAATGACATTATCTTGTAGTATTTGAGAAAATTTACACAAGTTCATGATGGACTTGATGGAGCTGGTGTTAATGTTGCAAAAGGTGACTTGGTAAGCCTAGCCCTTCTAGGCCTTTCCAAGAGCTGGAATAGCTACCAAGATTTGATGAACGGGAGGGAGAAACTATCAAATTGGGAACAATTATGGTCCAATTTGGTATAGGAGGGAATAAGGAAAAATAGCAGAGATAGGATTTCATCCAAGGGAAAGGATTAAAAAAAAATTGCATTGGTTAGAAAGGGAAAGAAGGGAAAAGGGAAACAATCTCAAACCAAACCAAAATTCAGCGAGGGGGTAAGAATAAAGATTTGTCCAAAATTAAATGCTTTAATTTTCATGAATTTGAGCACTATGCCATGAAGTGTCCACACAAAAATTCAAGCAAGAAGACCTCAAGAGGAGTAGCAGGTGAAGGTTTGGCTTCACAATTAGAGCTTGGCTTTACCCTTATCACATGCATGGCCAACACAATGATGGGGATCATGTGGTACTTGGACTTCAGTACATCATTCCACATGAAAGGGTGGAGAGAGTTTGTAAGTGACCTAGAGGAGAAAGATCTCCAGATGCACATCAAGATGGTGGATGCGACTGAGATTAGTATAGTCACCTTTCAGAGGGAGTCAGGCTCCCCCATCAGACTCAAGGATGTCATGTTCATTCTAGGCCTAAAGAAAATTATCATCTTTGTTACATTTTTGGAAGACTTTGGTTATGATGTGATCTTCAACAAAGGGAAAGAATTCTTGAGACACATATCCACGGGACCGGTGAAGTAGGTCGGGGTTCATGTGGAGAACCTATATAAGCTAGATGTGGAAGATTGTGTTGCATTAAGATGATTATGCAGCAAATAACCCTTGACATCACCAAAGGAGCACTTGAGAAGCAAGATGTATGCAAAGGATGTGCCTTGGGGAAGTATGCAAAGTCCACATTCCATGATCGAGACAACAAAGGACATGTAGTCTTCGAAAGGATCCACTTTTATGTCTATGGACCTTTCTCAACAACCCCCACTACTAGACACAAATATTTTGTCATTTTTATTGATGACTTCTCAAGGAAGTGTTGGATCTTCTTCATGCGGACGAAAGAAGAGACATTCTCCAAGTTTGTTTATGTACTTTCACTCAGAAGTTCAGTTATATGTAATCCCAAAACTTATATCATGATTCCATTTTAATATTTTCACCTTTTACCATGCACAAGAAAAATCTGAACATTTACTGTCTAATGGTTTAGATTTACATTGTTACATGAATCTATTTTTTTAATTTAAATTTGAGTATTTTAGGTATTATTTTGTGGACCAGTGCTTCAACATAAATTTTTTCTCAGTTCTGGCTCACTTTGTGATTTTGGGAATCTAGTTCCAGTTCATTTCCAGTTCTGACTACTATGTTCAGTGCTTAGATGTACATATCAAGGAAAATAATTCTAGCAGTTATAAGTAATGTTAGTCACTTATCATGAATTTGCAATATAGCTTCACATTTATAAATGATTGGCACCACCACATTGTGAAACAATAGATTTAGTCAAGTGACACATATAGGTGACTAAATTCATTAGAAGGGATCATATTGAGTTTTCATTTTTCATGGAACAGAGAGTTGTCATGGATAATAGATATTAAGATTATTTCTTGCTCAATTAAATTATCCAACTTGGCTGCTATAGGGATTAATGCACGTGTATGGAGAATGAGGGAACCCTCAAGGGTCTTCCCGGGACCCTTGGCAGACTTAAAGATTATCTGCAGCTGTCACAAAGATACATGCATGTCCATATTCAAAAACTAACTATCTAGATTCATTACCTCGAATCTCCGTGTAGAGTTGCTGGAAAGAGCAATGCAGCTAGGCGGAAGTCCCCTAAACTGGCTCTAGATCAAGTCCTGCACATAGAAGATACAAGCGTAATCACAACATAAAACCTTGATAATCAATGCATGAATATACAAAATACATGTAGTTGCACATACCTAAGCTAGTCATGCTAAAAGACATTGAATAAACATATAAATGAATTATAGTACCAACACCGCGGAGTAGACAGTACAACTGTAGTTCTATATTAATGTCGAAAGAGTGATTACAACCATTGGTTGCATCAGCCTTCCCTTACCCCTCCAGCTCCTCTCCCCTCTCCCTTCTTACCAACTTCTTATGCTTAAGTCCAAGACTCTTCTTGACAATCAAGTAAGCTATCCTTTCAAATGATCTAACCTCTTTCACAATATCCCTAACTCTGCTTATGTAGCATACGAAGTTAGGGTTGCCAAGTTTCTCCATGAGTTTCCTTAGGTAAAATAAATGATGTTGCCATTCTTTTGAGCTCTTTCCCGTTTTCCTACTTCATTAGGATTAGAAATCCCCCAAATAGGTTGAACTTGGATGTTTCCTTGCTTTTCTGAGTTGATTTAGGAGATAATATAGAGATATTTCTTAGTCAATTTGCTCCTTTGACCTTTAGATCCTCATTAGGGTTCACTAACGTTGTCCCTGAGGTAACAAGTAGAGTTACTTGGGTCACTAACGCTCCCTTAGGCTTGCAGAGAAGCTTTATAAAGTAGGTTGTCAGTGTATAGGCAGTGTTAGCTTGGAAACAAGGTTTGTGATCTTGGTCATTGCTTCAGTCATCATGTCTTTCCCCTCTGAGCTGATGAGGAGGACATTTTACTGTATAACAGATTCCCCCTAAAGTGTGAGATCAGAGGTTGCGACGATGGCCGAAATACTTTACTTAACTGTTTGGTTCCTTCTTGACAAAGAGAGAGAGAGGATCGGAGCTTCGAGCGGTATGGAAAACCTGATATAACACATATATAAAACAACTAAAATCATGTCCTGAGTCGAGCATTCCCATGCTCAAGCTATGTTAGAGTGATTTTCTCAATGAAGAGATGTGACAAGTTTGGTCACCGATAAGCACAATTCGAATCCGGTGTCATAATAGGATCATCCTGATGAGATGTCTCTAAGAAAAAATATACGCAATCTTGGGAGAGGAAACAAGGCTCAGTGATGCAAGCCTCTACCCAAGGTCTTGAATTCTGCGTCATCGAACAACATAGATCGATGCATGTGAATATATGCATTGATGTCGAACATGCACGAAATCGTCTGATTACCAATCAATAATGGAGACTGTTACCAGATGCAAGTAAGGCCACCAATAATGGTGATGGTCTCCAAGATGCAAAGTACGATCTAGCGAGTGTGAAAAATGTTTTTGTCATCAAACACTCGTAGAATCGCTTAACCAAGAGCCAATAATGAGAACCCCTGATCAAACACAAGGTGACCTGCCACTGATGTCTACAAGTACCAAGGAACTGAATGTGTTTTTGGGTTGTCTTCTTAGATAGAGTGTTGAGGTCGATAGGAAGAGACCTGTCGAAAGGTAGGCAATAATGTGTCCTACATCATTCAACACGAAATGGGACAAGAGTGTTTGTTTTTTGAGGAATCTTCAAGCATTGGGTCAAAATGACAGAGAGCATGATGAAAGAGTATGTTTGATGGGTTGATGGATGAAACAAAAGGTTATCCCTTGAACAATAAAAGGCACGACAACAGTTTCAACCATGCAGCATTAGACTCATGAACACCAAAGAGTCTTAGGATACAGAGATGCAAGAACATCAGGGTATTTAGGCTAAACTCATAGGATGGTAAGATTCATATTGAGAGGTCGTCACAAGGAAGGTTTATTTGAGGGAGTGCCATGTTTAAGGGAACGAATGCTGCCAAACCACACTTTCAAATACTAAACATAGTTGTATTGTCCACTTTCCCCATCTGATTAGTTTAGTGAGTCTAGACGGGTAAACTCATTGATCTTTTCATATTTTGAGAGTTTGAAAAGGACCGCAAAAAGAGAGACTCTATGTCTTATCTAATTAGTTTAATGATTCCAGACAGGCAAACTTGTCAACCTTTTCATGTTTTAAGAGTCTGAAAAGGATCGTAAAAAGAGTGACTCTATACCTCGTCTGTGTAATTTAATGATTCCCGACGAGACAACTCAGTGGTCTTTTAGAGACTCTGAAAAGATCGTAAAGAACAACTCCAGGGTGGTCCCTTTGTCATAGTTTTTAACTGGATGCGACAAAAGTTTAATAGTATACTCGGATCAGTTACTTTTCCATGAGTTAATCTAATGAGTCTGGATAAAGAGAAACCTATGCTCAATAGATGTTTACCTCATTTTGTTATGAGTACGAGGAGACGGACTAAACTCGATATTTGTCATGAATTTTTAACGAGTCACGCGACGAAAAACTCAATACCTTCATTGAATTTTAACAAGTCAAATGAAGAAAACTCAAGGTATCTTTTTCAGTTTAGTGAGCAAGGAAAAAGAGATAAAAGAACTACTCATTCCTTCTTCGTAGATTTAACGAGCCCGAAGAAGGGAAAAACTCAGGGATTTTTCGATTTAAGAGTGAGAAATGGTCCCAAAAAATCAAGTGCTCTTGTTGTTGCCTAAAAGTACCTAAAAGAATGCTCGGGTCATCTTCATAAGTTTTTAACGAGCCTAAAGGAAAAAATCGAGATTTTTTTTTTTTTCAGTTTTATGAACGAGAAAAAAGCACCTAAAGAGAATGCTCAAATGATCTTTCTCAATTTAATGAGCTAGAAAAGGAGTGAAAAAGAGTTTCTCGAACCGTCATCGTATGTGTTTAGCGAGCCCAACGATGAAAAACTCAGGAACTTTTCAATTTAAGAGCGAGAAAATATCCCATAAAAGAAAGCACTCATTGAGAATTTCATGCGGTGATTGCTCCCATTCATTCCTGAAAGTACTTTCATCAAAAAAGCAACAATTGCTACAATATGGGGTCATGCATGATAAAATATCATGGGGAGTGGACTACTTCCTCTTTAACTATTTCAATAAATCATTGTTACAGGGAAAAGTGTCTACACAGAACTGCTTATCCCACTAAGGTGTGATAGCTACCTTAGAAACAAACAAAGTAAAGCTACTTTCGTTTTTCCTTTATGAAGTATAGATGAGAGAAGAACAAAGAAGACCAACCTCTGTCTTGCGCTAATCTCCTAGTTCGATTCCTCTCTCTCTTGATAGTCTTTCGCTACTTGTTCCCTTGCACGCCCAGCTTCACAGAGTACCTGTAAGATCACAGTAGCATAGCACTATACAAGAACATGGATCTATAATCATAAAAAATCTAGGATCAGATGTAAATTGACCACACAAATGCAGCAAACATAAATGACACAAGAGTATGGAGGAAAACTTGAGTAGCTTTTATTGATAAACAAGAAAGAGCCAAGGGAGTTACAACTAGTTGTTCTGACCCAGCATCATCCTCTCAACAAGGAAGCCCCTCTTCACCTCATACAAAGCTTAGATCACCCAACAATCTGATGTTGTCTCAAGAAACCAACAGCAATTCCTTACAATATGCAAAATTCCAACCTCTAACCCCCTGGATCTCTAGGATGAGAGATCTATATATAGATATTTTCAGAGGTGTGAGTCAGCTCTGGGTTTTTGATTAGTGTCTTCTCTCTGATAGTTCTTGATTCCACTTGGAGATCTCATTGATCTCTTACTCATCCTTGGGCGATTTTGAGAGGCAAGTGTCACAGGAGAAGTTTCTGGAAGATTCCATGATCATCCACCTCGCAAACTGTCTCCGCCACTTGTCATTTCTCGTCCATCGCACCCCATAGAAGGGATTTTTGAAATGCAACGCACTTCCCGTGTGTACAAGGTGAGATGCATCGCACCCTGGCCATGGAGCAAGTGAAATGATCCAGTTTTAAGCAGTTCTGTGTAGACACTTTTCCCTGAGAAGGGATTTTTGAAATGCAACGCACTTCCCGTGTGTACAAGGTGAGATGCATCGCAAGCCCTTGGTTTATGGACATTTTATGCTTGGGGTTGCAGTGCCCAAAAATGTCTATAACAGTTGCCCCCTAAAGCATGAGGTCGTTAATCTTTTTTGATGTCGGGTGAAATGCTTTATTATGAGGATCTGAAGTTCTTTCAAGCTAGGAGGAGACCTGTAATAAGATACAATACAATACATTATCTTCATAATTTTTTCATGATCTAGTTGAGGCGGGCATTCCCATGCTCAGCTTTATAAATTCATTTTCATGTACATAGGATAGACAATCGTCTGAGTGTATACTGATGATTATGGTAGAGCCGTCATCCGTTTGATTGGATGATTATCTGTGCAGCAATGATGTACATTTGATGTCTTTATTTCCCTGAATATATATCGCAGCCCGGATGAATGAAACTAGATCCGTGGTATTCAATCTCGTTCTATCTTCACTCGAAGTACAAGTCTATCCATGTGAGAGATGTTCTGGAGTCGAACATGGAAAGACATCACCTGATTACCAGCCAATGATGTAAGTTGTTAACAGGCGCGAGAGGAATCACCAATAATGATAATGACCCTCAAGGTACTGTAGTACAATTCACGTGGTGTGAATAAAGGACTTGGCGTCGAACACCACGCAAAATCTTTCAGTCGAAGGCCATTGATGTAAACCTGTCGCCGAAAGTGAGAAACTTGCCATTGAGGCATGCAAGCTTCAAAGTACTGAACGGGGTGTTCCTAGATTGACTTCTTGGATAATGAGCTGATGTCGACAAGAAGCGATCTGTCACAGGAGGGCCTTAATGAATCCCACCTCAATGACACAGAACGGAGCAAATGATTTTAATGGAGGTGAAAACGATCTGATGACATAAGGTTGAGGGTGGCGGTCATGAAAGTATGGAGTGTAAATGTATTGTAGTGGGTGAGACACAAGTGAATTCTCTGAATGACTTCTCTTGAACATATCGACGACACTGACGTGATGGATTGGTAGCATTAATCCCAAATGTGGATGGTGTGATAGAACCATGGTGATGTGACCGGTGAATGAAACAACCCAACCCGACTTGGATGCGGAGTGAAAGTGTCATGTTCAAGAGCGACTTGCTACCAACAAAGTTTCTTCAAGTTTTCTTCCCAATTTTCCCCAGTCATTGCTGACCAGTACCTCTTTATTTTTGTCAAGCTTGAGGAGGATAACATATGCTTGTTCTATAATTTGCCCTTTGGGCAAACCCATCGCTATGTTTTAACGAGCCTAGCGATAGTGAAACTCATTCTTGTCTGCTATGGACAAGTTTGTCGCTATTAAGTTTTAACGAGTTTAACGACAAAGATAACTCGGTCCTTTTCAATTTTAGAGAGTCTGAAAAGGAACGTAAAGGAAACTCCAAAATTCCTTTTTCATCATCTAATCCCTTAAGTCCGAAAAACGTATAAAACAATACAGAAGGGATGAATTTTCGATACTTTTAACAAGCCGAACAAAACAAGCGCTCGATCTTTTTTTGTAATAATCCCTCAGGTCCAAAAAGATTAAAATTTAGAGGAGGGATAGCACTTCCGGTCCCTTTAACGAGCTGGAGAGGCCAATGGCTCGTCAATATTTTCATATTTTACGAGTCAGTTGAAAAGAGCTTAAAGGAGACTCGTCTTTTGAGGAACGAGTGATAAAATTGGGTAGCAACTGATTCCAGGTAAGGTTTGGAATTTTCCAATCACGGCAGTGTTACAAGGATGGCTAGTGGGATCACTCTTCGCAGTTGTTCCTCAAAAGGGGTAAACAATCAAATGGAGGTGAATGACCGGCCAATAGAGAGTGGCGGTGATGATGAGAACATGACCAAGGCTTTAAAGGCTGAAGTACTACATTCACGATGGTTATTTACCGGGAAATAGTTCATTTTTTAATGAGCTTAAACGCAGGGAGAAACATTTGCTCATGACTTATGTTTATTTTTTAACGAGCTTGAACCCTGCAGTAACACTGCTCATGATAAGTTTGCATGCCCCCAGCATAATAACGCAAATCGAGGTGCATGTCCCCCAAGCTTCATTGCATTCAACTCGGTGGTTGGAATGAAGGTTTACCTTTGAGATTTGGAAAGGGGATTTGTTTCATTTTTTAATGAGGTTGACACAGTAAAAGAACTATCCTCATGACTCCTTGTTTCATTTTTTAACGAGGTCGACACGAGATAAGAACCATCCTCGAAAGCCACCATATTTACAGTATTTGATAGAAAATCAAAAACTAATGGATGATTAAGGTTGCTGGAATAATCTTCGTGGTAATCCAGAAGATGGGAGCAATGGTGGTAATCTTCCCATGGTGCCTCTCTTATCATCATTGATTGAATGATTCCTTCGTCTGTAGAATATACATGTGACCAAGGATCTAAAGAGGTGCCATATTCCTTAGACCTATCTATCCAAACACTCAATGAGCATTGATTTGGGTTTTCCCCCCAAGCCAAGAAAATTGATTGCTACAATATTTCTAAAATGGCGATGATCCATGCTGACAAAATGTTTAGGAATCTTCCGAATCCATTAGATATAGAAGATTTCATATTGCAAGTTTCCACTGTGGCCACTTCCGCCAAATTACTCGGAGGCGGTAGGGTAAAAGTACCCATTAAGGCAGGGTTTTTAGGAGGCCTACTCCAATATTTTGAAGCGAATGATTGCTTCCATGGATCATTGGAATGCTTCCCATAATTTGTAAACTTTTGGGGAGAAATGTTTGTTGGTCGATGATTGTAATTCTTCCTTGGAAGGGAAATGCAATCTTCCTGAAGTAAGTTGACACAACTGCGGCCATGGCATATATCCAGGGCCTTCCCAGTAGGATGTTGTAATTGAGGTTTCCGTCGATTACTTCAACATCAATTTCTACTGTTTTTCCCCCCAGTTCAACTTGCAAGTTACTTAAAATCCCATATGGAGTGTATGATCGTCCATCAAATGCTTTTAACATTGTTGATGATCGCGACAAGGGTGGTGAGCCCAAATTTTTCTAGTAACTCATCGACATAATACATGTAGATGCCCCCTCATCAATAATTGTTCGATGAACAGTTTTGTTGAGGGCTTTCACTTGAATAAGGAAAGCTAGTTGAGCTGGTAACTGAGGGTCATATCCTTTGTGATTAAAGGATACAAGATTGGAATCCGTTGGGTCAATCCCACCAATTACTGATAATAGATCCTGCTTTTGGGAGAGTCAATTTTGCGGTACCTCAAGTGTCGACATAGCAGACGGCGATTGGGCCAAGTCCTCTACTATATTATAATTCTGTGCTACTTTGGCACGAGGATTAAATGTCGATTTGTGTACTACTCCCTTTGGCGGCTTTATCATTGGTTAAGGAATGATGGGTGGCACAACTTCGGTCAAAGTTGTTGTCGAACTACTAGGTTGTTCATTAGCCTTGTTATTTGACAGCTGTGGATTCCCGTAATCTTTATTCCTTGTCAAAGCATCATTTTGCTGCTTTGAGATAGACAACATAAGCACTTGGGATCGAGAAGCATTTTTATTAGCAACCAGTTTGGTTCCCGGGTTTGGAAACGGATCAGTCAATACTGCTGAGGTTTTTGAACTCTTAAAGAGTTTCTTAACTTCAGCTTTATGTGGACAATCTCTCGTCCGATGATCCTCATCGCATATATGACACCCCGCAGGGGGTTTCCTTTGCCCAGAAGGGTTTCTCCCTTTCTTTTTCTTCTTGCCCCCTGGTTGCTTCAGTTGTTTGCCCTTGTCGGTCGACATGGCATTTACCTTCGAGGCGGGAAGTTGTTCATTTGCATTTTGATAAGAAATCGTACGGGCTTTCTTAGATGTAGCCTTTGTCGATCTCGTGCTTGTCGTACTTATCACGCCATCACCGGCATGAGAGTCTTTGTTTGATTTAGGAGGGGGAGGAACGGAAAATTCTGGTCTAGGAGCATCAGGTAATTTATCGTAGAGCGTGCCAGACTGAGTATAGATCAAGTCTAGATATTGAGCACGAGCAATAATTTTCTCTTCAATGACGACTCCTCCCTTTGCCACATCTTCTATAGTAGAAGGTAGCAATGACTTAATAAACCATTCAACTAACAGCTGATCAGGAACGTATGTTTTCACCATTCTACGACGACGTCGCCACTCATGAATATGATCAGATATGTGAGTGGTCGTTGTCTGTTTGAAATTGGTAAGAAGCTCTGTTCCTATTTCGTACCTTATTGGTAACTGAAAATGGGTTAAAAAGGTTGTAGCTAGGGTACTGAAGTTATCAAACGAAGCTCTAGGTAATTCGATATACCATTTTGCTGCCGGACCAGTTAACGTCCTTTGAAAAAGGCGAAGCCTAATCGAATCATCATTTAGAGTGTTAGATGAACACCATAGATGAAATGTCATCACATGATTCGACAGGTCTTCACCCGGATTTCCATTAAGTTTAGGAATATCTGACGGAAGTTTATGCGGAATTGCTGGCCACCAAGGGGCATAAGCAATTGGATCATTCGTCAGCCGGTCTAGATCTGGTAATTCTAGAGTTGCTACAAAGGGCAACTATTGATTCAGGTTAGGCGAAGCATACCCAGGATAAGATGGAATCGCCTGAGCAATGGGTCTTTGCATACCGGCATAATGTAATTGATGCTGGCAACTTTGACAAGGTTGATGGGCATAACCATTATAATATGGTTGTTGATAACTGCTTTGGAACTGTGGTTGCCCATTACTTACAAAGACTTGTTGCTCAGGTCCTTGATATGATTGCTGGAATGGCGGTTGTTGAGATTGAATCAGCCACGGTTGTTGGACCATTTGCTGTTGCCTAATACTGGATGATTGACCAAGATGAGAAGTCATAGTACTTGTTTGAGCCTGAGTCGCTCCGGATAAGGAGGTTCTAACCTGAGGTTGTGATTGAGTCGTTGAGACAAGAGGCTGTTGTATTGCAACCTGAGAAACTTGGGGTTGACATACAACAGATAGCGCTTGTACTTGCGACATAGTCACCATAGCAGGTATAGTGGGAATATTCGACACAGGGTGGACTGGTTGCATTGAATATACAACCCTTGGTTGTTGAGGCAGTATTGGTACCCAACCACTGGATGTAATTCCAGTTTGACCTGAACTTTGTTGTAAACCTCCATATGGTTGTTCTCTGGGAGGGAACAATGAAAAGGCATACTGCCCTCCATATGGTGGAAATCCAGTACTTAAAGGGTAGATTGGCCTTTGAAGACACATTGGATCAATTTGTTGAGTTTCAACATAAGAAATACCAGATGATAATCTAGATGAAGAAATAGGAACTGACCATGTCGTCGAAACAATCCCTGATTGGACTCCAGCTTGTTGTTGATAACTTTCCGGGACAGATGGTATACCGGCGAACATCGTTGGAGTAGCAACAGGAGGCTCTACTGCTGCTACGTCGGATGACACAGTCCTGGATGTCGACGGTTGTTCAGACATATCTAGTTTATCCAAAAGATTTTCTAGCGATTTCGATTGACTTTCTTCCACCATTGCGGATTACTCGATCAACTAAAAATAAAGGGGAAATATGTTTCCGAATTAAATGAATTTTAGACGTTTTGACACAACCTGTTTTTTCAATTTTTAAGAGTCGAGAAAAAACAAAAGATGACTCTAGTCGCCTTCGATTTTTAATGAGCCTGAAGTGACAAGTGCTCAGATGGACCTTTTCCATTAAGGAGTCTGAAAAGGAACGAAAGGGACTGCTCTAGAAATCTAGGTAGAGGAATTACCAAACCAATCGCAAAACTGCAGAATACTTTTTACGGTACGGCAGTCAATCTTCCCGAATGCTGTGTTCAGTGCATTGCGATCGATAGGGCGGTAGACACGGCTTCCTATGGATAAAGGATTAAGCCTATTGTGGTCTCCCAAAATATACTCGACGGTACGTGGGAGCATAAGTCCATACTGGCACTTATCGTCTCAAAGTGGAGGAATCACCCAACCATCAATGAGAACAACAGTTACCAGGCTTTACGACGCCGGAATACGTCTCTAGCCTAGACTTCTAAATGTTGTGCGTTAGGTTCCAAAGCATTGTTAGATTCATTGAATTTATTTTATAGTTGATCTTGTTTAAGAAATTTGCCTTTCAGGTTCACCGCGAGATGTAGATGTATAATTCCTAAAATGCAATCTAAGATGATAAACAGTCTTTTATCTTCTTTGTGCAATGAAGATCCTAGCTACTAAGGAAAGAGAGACAATATTCTTTCACAAAGAGCAAAGAGCACACTCTAAATGCACTATCCTAAATCAAACCAATCAAACAGTCTAAATGCAAATGCGCATGCATGTATTTGTTTTTGGCTTTCTTAGTATGTGAATGGTAAAAAGAAAGCTAATGCACAAATCTAAATTATTTTCCAAGCGACAATTACTAACAAGTTTCTTTTCGAAATCAAAATGGAGACAATCACAACACTTTATGACTTGGAAATGAATGCTTGCTTTCGACACTAGAAAAATTACAAATTCAGACCAAATACAATAGTAACAGGATAATCGACTATCAATAGCAACCAAACTCTTTCCTAAGACTGAAAACGACACTTGCGACACTTTCAAATCAAAGGACGACAGTAAGATTACGTTACTTTTTGCAAAGGAGAACTGAAAATGACTCAACAAATACACAAAAACATTTACAGTTCTTTTGCACAATGGAGGCGGAATAACAGCAAGGAAAAGGGGTTTCAAACAGAGATGGACTGATCACAGGCAGCAAAATTCATGAATAGAACTGGAAAGAATGAATCACAGAAACCAAATTTGAGCAATGCCTAGTCTAATCAGCTCACCTGTAACACAGGGAATTTGAAATGTAGCGCACCTACTACACTCGGGAAGTGCGCTGAATTTCAGATTCTCGGACCAATACCTGCGCTGGGCCAGAGACGAGACTTTGCTTGGGTTCCGGGTCACAGTTTGCAGTTCAATTCATGGGTTTTGGCCGAGCAAATGGTAATCAGTAATGCAACAATCAGGGGTAGATCTAAGGAGGTTCTAAGAGCTACCACAAGGGGCAATCAGAGAGTTTGTGAATCAGTTGTTTAAGTCATAAACAAATCTCGGAGATTGACTAAAGCGGAATTTATCTACTTTTCATTTGCTATGCAAATGCAGTTCGGAAGCTACCTGGCTCGACTTCAAGCTCCGTCCGTAAGTTTATAAAATAAACAATCAAGGAAGATAAACAAACAAACTAATTCGTCCCCAGTGGAGTTGCCATTTTGTTACAGGGAAAAGTGTCTACACAGAACTGCTTATCCCACTAAGGTGTGATAGCTACCTTAGAAACAAACAAAGTAAAGCTACTTTCGTTTTTCCTTTATGAAGTATAGATGAGAGAAGAACAAAGAAGACCAACCTCTGTCTTGCGCTAATCTCCTAGTTCGATTCCTCTCTCTCTTGATAGTCTTTCGCTACTTGTTCCCTTGCACACCCAGCTTCACAGAGTACCTGTAAGATCACAGTAGCATAGCACTATACAAGAACATGGATCTATAATCATAAACAATCTAGGATCAGATGTAAAGTGACCACACAAATGCAGCAAACATAAATGACACAAGAGTATGGAGGAAAACTTGAATAGCTTTTATTGATAAACAAGAAAGAGCCAAGGGAGTTACAACTAGTTGTTTTGACCCAGCATCATCCTCTCAGCAAGGAAGCCCCTCTTCACCTCATACAAAGCTTAGATCACCCAACAATCTGATGTTGTCTCAAGAAACCAACAACAATTCCTTACAATATGCAAAATTCCAGCCTCTAATCCCTTGGATCTCTAGGATGAGAGATCTATATATAGATATTTTCAAAGGTGTGACTCAGCTCTAGGTTTTTGATTAGTGTCTTCTCTCTGATAGTTCTTGATTCCACTTGGAGATCTCATTGATCTCTTACTCATCCTTGGGCGATTTTGAGAGGCAAGTGTCACAGGAGAAGTTTCTGGAAGATTCCATGATCATCCACCTCGCAAACTGTCTCCGCCACTTGTCTTTTCTCGTCCATCGCACCCCATAGAAGGGATTTTTGAAATGCAACGCA